>OZ037933.1:0-618207 GCA_964035575.1 Rhynchopus sp. YZ270_cl-10
TGCACTATGCAGAACATTAAAATGTCTGCAATGGGGTGTAAATGAAGTAGGGGTACACGTTTTTTTTTATCCTGCGACAAACTCATAAACACAGGCTACTGAGATCTTGGCATGCGACAATCAAATCACCCACTGTCACTTGCACAGAATAAATTGAAGTTGACAAAGGACCAACAATTTTTAAAATCAAAAAACGACAAGAAAACCAAAAAGAATGTATGTGTCTGCGCACATTTGTAAAAAAAAAAACCTTGTCACAGGAGAAGTGATATCACTACCTTCCTCCGAATAGAAAGCATCAGTATTGTGTCGTTACACGACACAAACAGATAACCTTGATGAAATCCTCAAAAAACAGTTAAATTTAGATTTCTTGCGGCAACATAAACCTTTTACTGCCATCAAACAAGAGACCACACAAGGAGCGACCCGTCGTGCCCGGCAGTGGCAAGAAGGCTTCCGTCAGGGGAGAAGGACGCCTGAGCCACAACAGCGTCGAGGCCGGTGAGACGGGTGTGCACAGTGCCTGCTGCCGTCCACACGACGACCTCTGCAGTGCCTGCAGCAGCAAAGAGCTGCCCGTCTGCAGAGGGCGTAGCGTGGTGCAACACGTGAGAGGGCATCGACACTGCTGCTGACACTGTCGCGACACCCACACCGACAGTCCCGCTTGCCCAGCGAGTCACTAGGACGGCACCACTATCCATCCCACGCAGCAGGTCACCGCCAGACAGGAACGCCACAGACACCACGCGCGCACCCTCAGAAGCAACAGTGCCCACTTTCGCCCCCGTCGCGACGTCCCATATCTGCACAATCTCGTCCACCTCGCTCCCCACCACAGTTGCCAGCAGACTTCCGTCAGGAGAAAACGCGACGTTGCGCGCATGGGTGTGGATGACAAGGTCCAAGGCACCGTCGTCTGCATGCACAACACGTGTGCTTGGCGCGTTCCCACCCCCACCCGCAAGCAGGCCACCCACACGTGAGTACTCGACCTTACGTATCGGCGTGCTTCTGCTCCCCAGGTCATGCAGGACGTACCGCAGTGCTCCCGTCGCCACATCGCACACCACAGCACGTCCACCCACACCTGCAACAGCAACCGACAGTGCGTCCGGCGAGAACACAACGTCGTGCACGGCAAAGTCTGCACACGCAAGCTTCAGCGTCTGCGTGCCTGTTGCACTCTCAAACACACGTACTCCGTCCTCGCTGCCAGTGGCAAAGTGCGTGCCGTCGCTCGAGAATGCAACAGAGAGCACCCTCTCATGGTGCTGCACCTTGAAGCGGCATGTGTCAGGCAGGCTCCGTGGGCACATCATTGACATCGTGTCCTTCTCTGTGCACGAAGGGGCGCTTGTTGGTGCTGACGTCGGCTGTGCTGTTGGCATTGCTGTCGGAACAGGTGTCGGCACTGCAGTAGGCTGTGCTGTGGGAACAGAAGTTGGAGCAGCTGTTGTCACTGCAGACGCACACCCTGTCGCTGTCGTGCCAGGTGCTCCGATACTTGTGAACTGCGAACCAGCTGGGAACGTGCTGCGCTCATGATAATAGCACATGAGGTGCACGCGACCAGAGGCGGAAGAGCACACACCACACCCGACCTCGAGTGCCTCCTTCCACACCACCTGTGCGAAGATCCAGATGGGGGAATTGCCAAGCTGGCTATCGTAGTTGTAACAGCCCTCCTGCATGCAGTACCAGTCCTTCACACCCTCAGCCACATCCCATCTCGAGAAGTCTCCACCAGGCACACCACTCACCGAGGCAGTGTTCTCACCATATAATTGAATCTTGGAGACCGAGGGGGGGGATGTCTGTGTCGCAAGTGGTCTGGAAGGTTGAGCTCGCGATAACATGGTCTTCCAGGGCAGTGCTGTACGTCATCGGGCATGCGCCGTGCTGTTCCCTGTACAGGTTGTGCTGCTCAAGCACACGTGCCACTTGCCAGGTGTGCAGCCGATTCCTGCAATGTGGCTCCAGGCACATTGACATGACTTGTGGTGCTGGAGCGGGCGTGAAGGCACTGCACCACGGCTGCTGCGAGGCACACTGCGCAGTGGCACCTCTGCTGAGTGAGAGGGCGCCCAATAGCATCACACACAGAGACCTCATCGTTCCCTGGTTGTAAAATAATCCTGTTATGGGTGCGGAGGTGAACGGCAAAGGAAAAGCAACCAACTGAACAACAATTCAAAAAATAATTACATTTCGGCCCAGAATTTTGTATATTTTTTTGGGCAATTTTTTACCCACAGACACAGATTTTACGCAACCTAGCAAAACTAGTCCACTCAGACAACGTTATTTGTGGATTGAAGTAAGTTAGAACATTTCAACACACACCCACGGTCTTTCCCGGTCTTTTTGTGGGTACCCCTAAAACCCCCCCAATGGGCAAAATTCTGCAGGAATTTGACCATTTATTTCACACACCCGTCACGCTTTCTCTTCTCTTGAAAACCTGAGAAGAAAGTTGTTCGCCGGCATGTCGTACCGATTGAGCAGCAGGAGGCTGTGCTTGAGTGCCTCCTCCTGCACCTCTGCGACGTCACGGTAGCCCCAGGCGGGGTTCTGCTTGCGGAGCGAAGCGTCGAAGGTTGCGTTGGACTCTGTTGTGCAGGCGTTGTTGAGCTTGAAGGGACCGTAGAGGAGGAGCGTGCCGCCTGGGGGGAGCAGGGCCGAGGCACCTGCAAGGAGGCCTTGCGTAACGGGCCAGGGGCTGATGTGCGTCACATTCGACGCAATGACGAGGTTCGCCGATGCAGGCGCAATCCCCCACTCCGCCACGTCCTGCGATGCGTCGATAAACACCGGCGGCAACACGTTCGGCAGATGCTTCAACGTCTCTGGCAGATCTGCGAGCTTCGTCCGATCGTATTCGCTCGGCTGCCACGACACATTAGGGTACGCCTCCGCAAACACCTCCATGTGTGCTCCCGTGCCTGAGGCAAGCTCCACAGCGCGTCCCTCCATCTTCGGGCACACCGTACGCAGCATCTCGAGGATGCAGCTGCGGTTGCGCAGGGCAGAGGGGTGGTGCACGACCATTGGGCTAGGAGGGGTCAGGCAGGGGAGGTGTGTATACTGTTTGTCAAAAGGTGTGGCCAAGGTGTCGAGAGTGTCCTGAAGCAGTGATTGCACCACAGCCTACATCGGTGGACCCTTGAGAGAACAGTGCAGCCCCTCCAAAACGGCACACCTCTCTCGGATCAAAATACACCCACCCGCCCACCAGGTATACAGAGATCGACTATGAGAACAACATAGGTTGCAGATCACTACTCACCCCAGTGGAGCTTCTTGACAATAAAGTCTTAAGCTTTCCATGGAGCGCGACAACGATAGCAACGAAGCGGAATGGACAAGAGCAGAGGGGTGTGTGTGTGTTCCCAAAGGTCATCTCAAAAAAGGTACAAAAACATATGCTTCGCTTCATAAAATATCTTGCAGAAGGAAAATATCAAAGGCTTTTTTTTCTTCTTCAACTTCTTCCACTCATTGTTGTTTTTTTCTGAAACGAACGTGGCACACGAGACACAAAAATAGAGAAAAAAAAGAACAGAAACGCCATTGAAAAAACCACACCACACATCAGAAAAAATAAAATATCACAAGACACGGGTGCTGGGGTTTTTGATTGGTTGAAAAATCCTCATCTACGAAGACCACATCTCACATGTCTTTTTTGTTGCTTCTTTGTTGCATCGACAAATACCGCCCCACCACGGAGAGTTCTGTTCACACTATTTTATATTTTTGATAATCTGTTCGCGGTGTGCGCACAGCCCGCCATTCAGACAGTCTTCACTAGATTTTTTGAAAAAAAATTGGTAACGTGTAGCCACCTCGCTTTGTTCTCGTGTGAGCTCCACGCATTTTTTTTGGAAAAAAGTCATCACCGGAAACACGCACAGTTGTCCACAATACACAGAATGAAATATTCCGCCCATCGACCCACCCCCTTTTGCTTTCAATAACACACAACACAACACTTCGTTCGGGGTGGGTGATGTGGGCGGGCATATTTCTACAAAGAAAAACCCCCCTTGCAGAATGGTGGGTCTCACAAACCTCTCACAGGAATGATAAGAGTAGCGCATATTCTAGGAATTTGCCACAAAAAAAAATATCAAAAAACGCATCTCAAAAGGGTTAGGAAAGCAAACAAAAGAAACCCCCCTGCCCCGCCCAAAAATGCAACCCAAATCTCCCCCCTGCCAAAAAAAAAACAAAGAAAAAGCCTTGAACGATGAAATGCTCTCGTGTACACCCAATTCTGATGAAGTTTATAGCTGGGGGCAACAACATACATGATAGATGTAGCAGCTGGATCAGTGTAGCTGCCACAGCGCAGACTGCTGGCGTGTGGCAACCACAGATTAGCCAACAGAGTATCAAAAATAAATTCGATCATTTTCCGAAACAAACACAGAGAGAAAAAAAGAACGGTGACAGGACGTCAAGTACACCTCCCTGCCTTAAATTCACCTAAAAGGATCACACCATCAAAGCCAGAAAACCCACCCCTTTTGAGAACACTTCTAAAACAAATGAAACCATGACAGGACGTACCCCTCCCTATGAATAAACGGTTAACCACCCAGCAAAGGAGTGGCCGACTGATATATAAAAAAGAACGTTGATAGTGCAAACGCCCTCTTGGACGCAGGCACTGACGACAAAAAAAGTTGACTTGAAATACAACAGCCCTCTCGTGACAGTGTACCTCAAAAAGAGAGAGAGAGACATGAACAATGTCTGCGCGGTTTGTTAAAACGATAAGAAAACTCTAGTGTGTGTGGTTTTGTTTGTTTTTGCTGTTTTGTTTTTTTTCCCCACATGAAAAATTTGCGCACAATACGGATCGTGACTCCTTTATCATGTCTCCCCCCCTCCCCTCCCCTCCCCCCCCCAGCTCCGCGCTTTTATGAACCTAAGCCAAAGCCCTTTCCCCCTTCACCCCCGTCGAACCCTTTCTTTTCTTTTTTTTCGTTCTTACGTTCTCATCATAACACCGTTGATTGCCTTAGATGGTGGGCTCTTCCTCTTCAGTGTCGTCGCCAGATTCCTCAAAGAGTTCGTCACCGTCCTGAAGGTTGTTGTGTTGTTTGCGTCAAAGTTGTAAGCAAAAAAAGGGGGGAGGTGTTTAAACCGTGTGACTGCATACCTCCTGTGTGCTGTAGCTGTTCGGGTTCACGTACCCGCCGTTGCCGTTGAACATGCCTTTCGAGTATCCGAAGTACACTCCAGCTGTGTTGTGTTGTGTTTGGAGAGGGGGGAGGAGCTTTTTGTTGGAAAATCGCAGTGTGGTTGGAATGTCCATTTTTTGGCTTTGGTTAACATACCAGCAAGCACAGTCACAACCAGCAGCACCAACAGGATGGTGCCTGTCGAGGACCCCCCAGAGCCACCGCCGCCTGCGCTGCTGCTCCCTGCCGGCTCCCCACCTGTGGAGCTGGACCCTGTGTCGGGTGTGACGACAGGGGGGCTGGGCGTTGGTGGGCTGGGCGTTGGTGGGCTGGATGATGGTGGGCTGGATGCCTTTGGTGGTGCGTCAGTAGGTGTGGGTGCCCCGGTGGATGGTGCGGGTGTGGGGGGCGGCACGGGCGGCGAGGATGTCGTGGGTGCTTTGGTACGTGGCGCACTTGGCGAGGCCTGTGTCGTTTGTTTTTGAATTTTGAATAAAAAAATAGGGACGATAATCTGGACTCTAAAAATGTGGATTACGACAATACGGAATAATGTCTGTCCGTTCTTTCATCTCTAAAAAAAACATAGTTTTTTTCCATACCGTTCCGGGAACCGGGGTCGGGAGAGGCGTGGGTGCGAGGGTTTTGGCCGGCTTTTCGGTTTCCTCCGGCTTGGTTGTGGGGGGGTTGGTGATCGCTGCCGCTGGCGGGCAGACACCGTCCTCTGGAAGTGCGGTGCGCGCGGCCATGGTACCACACCACTGGCAGCTGAGGTCGGCGCAGCTTGCCCCCGGGTAGCAGAAGTGGCTGTTGCGGCACTTCCCTGCGGGGATCACATAGCGGCAAGCGGTCTGCTGGCCTGCGTCCTTCTCTGCCTGCGACGGCACGACACCACACTTTGGCAGCACCGCAAACGCATCTCCAGCCTCTGTCTTGAAGGCACCATCCGGGATGTCCAACGTGCACACGGAATCCCACTCCAGCTTCTTGCCGTCCTCTGCAAAGGAGACGTCCCAGATCTTGCCAAGCATCCTCGTCCCAACAACGGTCATCGGCGCGTTGTAGTCCTTCTTGCACGTCTTGCTCCCATCCGCGCATCTGCATCTCAGCATAACGTCATGTTCCAAAGTGCTTGACACCTTCTCACTGAAGGTGAGTGCCAAGTTAAGGTTGTCCGTAGGGAGCAGGCTCTCGAGGGCAAGCGGTGTGATGGCGGAGAGGCTTGCGGTAGGCTCGGTGGAGCCGCCCTCTTGTGTGGCCATCTGGATGGTGACGGCGAAGGGGATGCAGAAGTCGTCACGCTCCTGGAGCATCTGCATGCCTTCCTCTCTGTCTGCGTTGTGCATGCGGAGGTGGTACGTTCCTGCTGTCAGCTCCGCGCGCAGCACGGTCGAAGCATCGAAAGAGCTTTCTTCGTTCTCATCCAACTCAGCATCGGCAGAGGCCACCGGCGCATCTGTCCCAGCCTCCTCAGTCGAACCACGGAACAGCTCCGCCTTGACTGCCGCAAGCAAGAAGTCGAAGCGGATCTCCACATTGATTGACGTCGTTTCGGGCACCACAATGACGTAAGAGCTGTACGTCGCGTATGCTGCCTTGTCAAATGCATACTTCTGTGTGAAGGAAGTCGCCTCGCCTGCAGCGGGGCTGAAGGTTCTGAGTGTCAAAGGCTTGTGCCCGTCGCCGTGGTCAGGGGTGTTGGAGTCGATGAGGATGGAGAGCTTGTTGATGCCTTCACCGTCGCAGACGCTTGGGAGCGACGCCTCCACGACCTTGTCGAAGCTTGCCACTGCCACTGCAGCGTCAAACGAAGTCAGCGCCTTCAGCTCCTCGCAGGTGTCGTAGTCGACGCCCTTTGTGGGTGGCGCCGGAATGTCCTTAGCGTAGATGGCCACAAAGAAGCCGTCCGCACCGTCGTGGAACTCACCCAGAAGCGACTCAACGTGTGTGCTCTTTTGTGTTGTGACTTCGTATGCACCGTGCTCGTTGCGGATCTCAATGTCGATGTCGACCTCAGTGTTGTGTGTATGCGTCCAGACACGTACAACAGAGCGCTTGGGGATTGTGAGCGGGAAGAAGTTCGCTGCGGTGCCCTGCTCGACAACGTCGGACTTCACGAAGGCGTACCCTGTGTTGCGGTACAGCGTCATGACCAGCTTGTCGACCTCGTTCATCTCCTCGGGGAAGGCACGCAGGGCAGGGCAGTCGCCGTTGGTGTTCGGCTTCTCGGCGAAGTCTGTGACGCTCATGTGGAGGGAGTACTTCTGACAGCGCGACAGCTGCCGCCCCGAGTACACAGCAGACTCGTTGCTGGTGTTGTGGAAGTGCACCTCATACTCGCCACGGTCCAGCGTCAGGTAGAGGTACTCCCTGTCGAGGTACCGCTGCGGGTAGTAGTGCTTCCAGAACTGCTTCTCCGTCTGGTCCTCAGCCTTCCGCATCACGTGGAAGTGGAGAGATCCCGTCTCAAAGGTCGTTCTGAGGTCGAACTCCACGCGCCCTCCTTCAGCACCGAAGGAGAAGGTGGTGATGTGTGCAAAATTGCCGGGAACAGGCCGTTGGTTCTCATCGTGTCCGTGGGTGGGAGTGCCCGAGCTGATGGTCGCAGGGATGTTTGAGTAAGCCTTGCAGGCTTCATCGAAGCTCTCTGCAGTGTAGTACTCGACGTCGACGATGGAGATCTCCACCGGCACCGCAACACATTCCAACCCCACCTTGTCGTCTGTGAAGGTCCCATCCTGTCCTGGCATCAGCGCCTCAGCATCGTAGTCGATCACCAAGGAGTACCACCCCTTCCCGACAACCATCTCCAGCGTCGTGCCTTCCTTTGCCTCAAGCAACACGCTGCCCGCAGCGTCGACCAGACTGATTTTGATTTGAACGTTCGGGATGCCATAAGAAGGCGGGACAAATGCTTTGACAAGCGCGTTGTTCTCAAAAATTTCGAATCGTGTAGAGTCAGTCTTCCGGCGGTGGTCAATCCGGATGTTTCCTAAGGTGTGGAAATCTGCCTTTTCGTGCTTCCCGTTGCGCCCCATGAGACCCGGAATGTTGAGGATTTTGGGAAGGAAGAGGTGGGTGCAGTTGTGCCCTGGGGAGAACTCCTTTGCCTGGCGGTCTTCGGTGTCCATCCAAATCGAGAGGCGGAACTTCTCGCAGTCTGCACGCTTGACGACAGTCGTCACATCCGATTCGTAGACCTTGAGGACGTAGTACCCTGCAATCAGACGCGACGGGGTGATCATCTCACCGTTAAACACCGGCGCACCGCGGATCCCACCGCACTCCCAGCAGTCTGTGAAATCCTCGTTTTTGCATTTGCAAATGTCGAGGTAGATGTGCTGGAATTTGAAGTCATACTCCGCAAGCACCTTCATCACCACGGGGCCCGTGTTTTCAACGGTTTTGTCGTAGATTTGGAAGTTGATGTGGGTGTGCTGCATCACGGAGCGTCCGTCTGTGGTGTACTCCTTGGAGTGTGTGTACGGCAGGACGAGGGTGGAGAAGAGGTCCGGCTGCGGCAGGTCCACGTTGCATGCTGTGCCATCTGTCTCGTCGTAGTCCTTCGGCGCAACGGAGAGCTGCAGGGTGAAGCTCTCACAGCGCAGCTCCGTCTCCTCAAAGGTGAACTGCAGCGCATACGTGGTGTCCGCCTTCAGCGTCGCCATCATCCAAGGCAGCCCTTCGTACAGCTCCTCCGTCTTCACCTCCGCTTCGTCCGTCACCACCGTGCTGTCCTCCACCCCTGAGTTCCCCCCTGCCATCTTGAGCAGCCTAACCTGCACCTTGGTCTTGCTGTTGGACACCTGAAGGTGGAGGATCGAGTCTGTCGTCGACTCCTGCAGAAGACTCCTCGCGGTTGTGTTCTCATACGGAATGGCGAAGTCCTCAATGATGTGCACAACAGAGTCCTCAAAGTGGAAGAGGTGCAGCGGCAGCGTTCTGATGCCTGCACAGTAGACTGAAGAGAACTCTGTGCTCTCCGTGGACAGCACCGCTGTGGCACGCTCTGTAGGGTACACCGTGAGGTCGAGAGAGAAGTCCGCTGTGTCCGCTCCGTACATTGTGTCGACCGATGCAGAAGCCTTGACCTCCTGGATGAAGGCGGTCATAAGGATCAGCCGGTAGGTGCCCACACGAAGCGTAGCGTCCAAGGTGTTGACACGACGTGTGTTGTGTGTGAACCACATATCCTCAGTGGGGAGCCCCTCCTGCGTCTGGTACATCAGCATGGCCACAACGTCGGAGCGCACGAAGTCGCGCGCAATGGTGAGCTTGAAGACAGACTCCTTGGTCACCGTGAAGGTGTCGTTGTACAGCGCCTGCTGCCCCCATTTGAAGGTGTCCTGGCCGTTCTGTGCGGAGAGGTCAAGGGAAAAGGCGTAGCGTGCGGCGCCCTTCTGGATGGCTGCCTCGCTCCCAGCGAGGGTGATGAGCGTGAAGTGGTTGTTCTTGTCCTCATCTGCGAGGGGCGAGAAGTCGAGCGCAATCGTCTTGTTTGCGTCCTTCTCGCTGACAGCAACCATGGAGGCGGTCTTCAGAATGTCAATCCGTGCGAGGAATGTGTCACAGAAGGGGACAAATTCGTTCTCCTCGTCCCAGCTCTTTGTGTAGACTGTGGTCGACTCGCTGAAGTGCAGGGTGTAGTTGGTCCCTGCGGTGAGCCCGAAGACAATGCCCTGTGGCACGCCACGTTCCCCGGAGGATGCGGCTTTGATGTCGCCGCTCTCGGTTTCGCGCAGGAGAAGCGTCAGCTCTGCTGTGGCGTGCTCGACGTAGACACGCAGGGTGGAGTCGGATTTGGGCGCAAAGTACGTTGCCTGAGTGCCTTTCACCTTGTCCAGCCCGATGTTCGCGTACAAATGGTATGACTCCGAATACTGCGTGTACACGCCAGGCGCGTCCTCGAGGGAGACAGGGAGTGGTGTGGAGTCGCAGTTCAGCTGGTCCTCCTCCTCGTCAACAGGGGAGAGCGTGACGTGCAGGTTGTAGAAGAAGCATTTCGCCGGGTCGCCGAAGAATTTGTCCTTGACTGTGAGGAAGAGCTTGAAGGCGTTGCTCTCTTCCGATGCGGTCAGGATCGTCTGCAGGCTGTAGGTGTTCTTCATCTGCCCGCGCCCTCCGGAGGCGATGAATTGGGTGCGCATCTCCGGGTCCCGCTGCATGCACTGCTCCAGATGCGGCAGGCCAACGTCGCCGTCGACGGTGCACTTCTCTTCGTCATACTCAAAGCTGTTCTTTGTCACCACAGCGCCAATGCCGCCACCAAGAAGGAAGTTTGCCGAGATCGTCACTTTCATAAGCCACTCACTACGCCGTCCAAGAACCCTCGGGAGACGGATGGTCGTGTAAGGGTTTTTATCCAAGGAGAGCAAATAGAAGTCGGACTTCCAGCCGTGCCCTGGGTCGGGATTGATCATCCCGGTTAGGTTCGCAGAGTAGCGTACCTTAGAAAGGTCGGCCGGGTGTGCCATGACACCGTCCTGGGATATGCTGTTGACGTCTTGGTTGCTTACCTGCGTGACAATGTCGAGGTCGAGTGAGGATGGCTCCAGGTCGTCACAGACGTCGCTCAGCTCTTCTTGCGCGACCCTAAGAAATGCGGTGGCAAACTCGAGGTACACAGTCGGGCAGTGCAGATCCGCATCCGTCGTCAAACGGTACAGAAAACGGACCTGGTATTTGTGGTCCTTCGTGACGTTGACGAGGAGGTGGCGTTCCGAGGTGTGCGCGATGGCTTCGTGCTTTCTCCAGTCGTCCTCCCAGACCTCGAGACGCATCTCCACTCCTGCTTCAGGCGCAACGGAAATGCGCATCACAGTGTCCTCTGTTGTAACGTTAAGGTCGAGGTTGTGGATAATCTCCCCAGAGGTGACGTTCAGCTCGTCACCAGGAAACTGTCCTACCCGGTATTCGCCAGAGAGATGCACCTCACGGCCGTCGATGCGTTCCACCATGTTAATCAAGTCCAGGTCAAAAGGAAGCTGGCTCTTCATGCAGCCTTCATGTGCCGACGCTAACGCCACGAACACCGCAACACAAACCATTCTCAGAGAAGACATCATAAAACGCTTTATTGGTGGATATATGGTATGTTCGCCCCCCAAAAAGAAAGGTGGGGGGGGTTTTTGTGTATGTTGATGTCTGGGTGGGGGTGGTGTGTTTGTAGGGTGGAGAGAGAGGGGGAAAGGGGAGGAGGTTGCGTGAGGGGAAGAAACTGTGTGGCAAGAAAGGGGAGGGAGGGTTGGGTGTGGGGGTTTCGTTGTTAAATGACAAATTTGTCAGGCGAGACAAAAAAAAGCAAAAATAATCTAATCTAAGTGACAGTACTGTACAGTGGTGCATCGAAAACACCAAAAAAAAAAAAAGTGTCACGTGTCGTTCCCTCACCCCCTTCTTGTAGACAGGGTGAGTGAACGACGTGACACTTTCCGTTCACAAAGTAGTGTGCGTAAAAAAAAGAAAAGAAAGGGCGGTGGCAAAAAATCAAGGATAGGTGCAGGTCTCCCATGTCGTCTCACCCACAACCCGGCGGCATTGCCCGGTTTGAATAATAATCGGGATGAGACCCTTTTTTCCGTACGCCATGCAATGTCCACACAGCACATAAACCCCATCCACGACTGTGCACGACGCAGTCTCCCTCTGCGACACAATCAAGCAAAAAAAGAGACAATTTTGACCAACGGTTTGATGTATTCAAGGCTTCAGCTATTTACACACCATCTTTTTTTTGCAGGACTCCCACACTTGTGTTTTTTTTTTTTGAAAAATTGTGGGAGTAGTGTAGTTGCCTCGGTTGTGTTGCCACAGTTGTGCAATCTCCACTGTATTTTTTTTCGTCCTCTGTATCCCCTTCAAATGTCCGTTTTGTTCTCTTTTGTCCACTCACGCTTCTGCAGCTCGGATGTCCTCCAGCCAGTCAGAAATGGTGGGCCCTTCTCCAGGAACGGCGACCTTCCTGCGTTTCTTGGCTCTCTCGTTGTCCTCCTCTGCATCAGAGTCGGTGTCATCAGATTCATCCCCACCGTCACGCAGCAGCTTTGGCAGCGCTGCCTGCTCCGTCTGCACCTGCTTGCGGATTTCCTCCCTCCGCAGCTTCGCTGCGAGCCCTTGGTCGTCTGCCACCGGCGCACCCTTTCTTGTCTTCTTCCTAGATGCGTTGTCACGAATGGGCAGACTCTCCCAGGAGCGTTCACCAGAAAACCCTTGACCCAAAAGGACACCCATCGCCTTGAGACCTGCCTTCGCCTCGTCTTCGGCGCTGATCTGCACACAGACGCAACGTTTTAGGCGGTTGAAACGGAGGGACATCATTCCGTTGTATCCTGGGGCGTGTCCACCTGGCTTATGCCCAATGATCTCCAGGAGGTCCTTCAGTGCGTAGTAGTTGCCACGTCCCGCAGCGGTAGAGGCTCCGCGAGCAACCAGGCAGGGGCCGTAGTCGCTCTCGAGGGAAAGCAGGACCTCGGTGCCGCCCCATTTGGTGAGTGGCTTTTGGGTGGCCCAGTCGAAGACCTTGATCTTCGCTTTGACGGGGTCGGCCATGGGGGGGGGGTGGAGAGAGGAGAGGTGTGTGGGAGAAGGGGGGCTGGTATAAGGGTGGGAGGAATGGGGTGGTGGGAGGTTGGAGAAGGAAAGAGTGAAAAGAGTTGGGGGGGGAAAAAGTGCAAAGAGACGGCCGAAAGATGATCTCGAATGTGCGCAAACACATTTACTTTTTACTATAGCTTCTGTACTACATTGTGAGCGCTCGCTAGTAACATGTTCATCGTCGAGACATATCCCATCCCCACCGGAGTGGTCTGAATATTGTGGTAAAAACGTCACGCAGTTTTTATGTGAGGAAGAGGTACTCAGACAGAGAGCGGAGAGATGCGCACTGTTGAGTATTTTCTGATCGCGGGTTCTTGCTGCCTAACGATGGGAACACAGTGGCGGAAGGAATTCAAAGACCAGTCCTCGACAATGAGTGGCCCCGTTGATAAAAGATGCGATCACATCTAAACGTGCTACATATGCATCAGATTCAACGAAGATGCTGTTTGCTTACTCGCGCAAAAGACCAGAGGTACCTGCATTGTTCTAGATGGTTGTTTTCGGGGTTCTATTACATTGAGGTCCTAGACATTAGCATTGAAGAGGATCTTAGCTATGTGAAAGAGAGAGATTTTCGTTGATTGCTGAATTACCCTGCTGGAGGGGGAGTGATTGGCGACCCCGTATCTGAGGGACTGTTTCTCCTTTACTGAGTAAAGCTACGCTTTGTAGGTAAAAAAATAACAAAACTTTTTTTGTACCATAAACCATACTTGGACCGCCCGAAATATATTTCGGGCATTTCGGGCGATTTCGGGCGAATTAGGGGCGGATTTCGGGCGATTTTGTGCGCCCGAATTCGCCCGAAAACGCCCGAAGTCGCCCGAAATGCAGATTTCGGGCGAATTCGGGCGCTTTTTCCTTAGTGAAAACCGACTAGGTAGGGTTCTACTCATTTTCGCAAAAAAAATTTTATATTTGGAAATATTTGATGTCAAATCTGTCAAAATAAGCAATAATCGAAAACTTTTGTACACCTGAGTGCACTTTGGAGGCCCGTGAGAATCACCACCAAATCACGGGTTTTCTGACTATCATTTGCTTATTCCCACCCAAAACACACTATGAACCGGGTTTTCACTATTTTTTCGTATTTCAGGGTGAATTTTTGTGAATTTTTGGGTCACAGGGTGGTTCTGACCCATTCTGGGGGCCTGTAGTTGCTCAGGAGATGCCCAAAAACGTGAAAAATCGCCTTTTTACGTTTTTAGTAGTATTTTAGTGTAAATTGTTAGGGAAATCGGTTTTATACGTGGCTGCTAACAGAGCTGCACTCATATAAGTTGGGTTCTACTAGGAATTTTTGCTCAATTTTTTTTTCTTTGAACAAATTTTGTGCCAATCTTTCAAATAAAGCGTTAGATTTTTACACTGGTGGCATGCTTCCCAGCACACATAAGATACTGGTTATGCGCCCGAAATCGCCCGAAATGTGCCCGATTTCGCCCGATTTCGCCCGAAATGCGCCCGAATTCGCCCGAATTACGTATAAATTCCCTTTAAAACGCCCGAAATATATTTCGGGCACATTTCGGGCGCTCGGGATCCGCGCCCGAAAAATTCGCCCGAAATATATTTCGGGCGGTCCAAGTATGATAAACGGCCTTCTCTCTGAAAACATCAAAGAAATGGCGAAACCCCCCTTTTGGGCCTGCCCCTTTGCCATAAGACAAGACAGGGCATTTTCCCCCCCACTCCCCGCCACCCCCACCACCCCCCCTCACACTCACACCCTCTGCGGGTTCTTCAAGGCATGCATCTCCGCCTTGTCTCCACAGGCTTCTGCCACTCTGTAAAGCGTGTCCCGGCATGCTCTGTTGCTGCTACCTTGGACGCTCCTTTGTAGTGAGGCGTGCAGGCGGCGCAAGGCAGCAGAGGCTGCAGCACTGTCTGCATCACCCAACCTCCCGTGGAATGTACAGGCACGTAGTAGCGCCTCCGCCATGGCGCGGAGCTGCGGCCCGCTAGGGTATGCTTCAATATCCAATATGCGCTCCACCACCACCACCATGTGTGCAAGATCGCCACGTCGCGCCACAGCGTCGAGGACGACCATATGCGTTTTCATGGAAAGTCTTGCGTCGCCGCACTCCACAGACATATCGTACGCAGCAACGACACGCGGGTGGTCCTCGGCAGTGGAGGCGGCGGTGATGATGCTTTCGTAGAGCACTGAGGGGGCGGGTTCGCCGGCACGCCAGTACGCTGTGATGAGGGCGAGGGAGACCTCCCAGTCGCCGGTGCAGAGCGACCGCTTGGGGATCCGCCAGTCAACGACAGAAGGAAGGTTGGGGTGGGCGCGGAGCACTGTGACCTCACGGTGTGCGCAGGTGTGGAGACGTGAGGTCTCCCCTGAACGCGCAGCCAGGTCGGACTCTGTGAACAGGTGGCGTCTGATGAGCTGCAGCGCAGAGGAGGGTTTGGGTGGCATGTTGTCAGTACTATTTAGAGGTAAGGGAAGGCTGTACAGGAAGGCTGCTTCCACCTATCCACAGCCAAGATGAAACTTCTCTGCTTGGTTGTATCGACGCCACCTGGAATTGCTCTACTACTTTTGCAGAAAGGGTGAGAGTGTGTAGATGATGTGTGGCTACATCAGGTGTTTTTATTTGCCTGCGAATGGAGGAATTTTTTTGGGGGGGAGGAAGTGATCAAAAAAGTTGACTTGAAATACAACAGCCCGCTCGTGAACAGTGTACCTTTGGTAACAAGGATTACAGACGTGTGTGCGTCCAAGCCTAAGGAATGCATGATGTCGCGGTACAACACCTACAGCACACCGTAGAACACGTTTTGCAGTGCATCGCTGAACTGGGGTGTCGCAACAGAAAGGTGCGGAAGGGGACAGTGAGGGTGTCTGAAGTGTACGCATACTGCTCGGGAGAAGGAGGCGCAAACAACAACACCAAGACACCTCTGGGTCCAAGAAGCGGGTGAGCATAGGGGCACTGCGCTAGTCGTGCACCTTCGACAGGTGGACTACCTCCCCAGAAGTTGGAATACTCCGACGACAGAGTACCGGTGGCCAGTCTGAAGACTTGTGAAAACCCCTCTGAAGATATACCGGAAGATAAAGACCCTCCACCAAAATCAGACGACTGAAAGAAAATGTTGCTGGAAGGCGAGATATCTGAACAGGGGCCGACGCCGATATTTGTCGCCAGTGAGTCACCGGAAGGGGGGCGGCGATACTCCGCACGCGCGGTCATTAAGTTGAGAGCAGTTGGCATGCAGACAGGCCTGTGTGCGGACAAGGCAGGTTGGTTGGTTGCTGATATACAACACATTTATTGGCCACTCCATGAAAGCCAGCAAGCGGACTGCAACGGATGACAAAACCGGCCCCTTTATGATGGCACGATACCTGAAAGAACATGACATAGAGGAGAACGCTGTACGCTGAGCTGTTGCTGTTTCTTCAATGACCGGGTGTACACTCAACCATGCACCCTATCCTACGTCCATTTCGTGGCTTACATCTATAAAAAAAAGAGAGCGAATAAAACGGATGAGAGGTAGTAGGGAATGGGAAATGGGGTTTCTTAGTTTGCTGTACGCTAACAACGATGAAGAGGTGGGTGGAAAGTGCTGAGCGCCGCTACGGACACACAAAAAAAGGGCAAATCCCTCCAACCCCTTTCTGCGACCTACACACACACACACACACAAAACTACGACACAGTGGACAACGTTCGCCTCAGGAACTCCCCACACAACCTGCACGCCACACACAGCATGCACTCTCCGTCACCCCTCCCCCCACTCCCTCCACCTAGAAAATCCCTCCCGGAAATGGGTTACGCTTTTTTTCAGTCTTTTTAGACGTATCTCCTCACCCCTTCTCCCGGAGTGTATCCATTGCACGTAAGTACACTGTGTGCAGGCGGTGTGTGTCGCAGATGAAGGAGAAGCTCCCGGGGGACTGTTTGAGACGTGCCTCGGTCTCCTCGCGGCCGCGCAGGATGGAGAGGCGGGCGGCACGGTTGATCATCTCCATCTCTGCAGGGGTCGCGTCGAGGGAAGACACTGCCTCCGTCACCTCCGCCTCCTCTGGGTCTGCACTGCCGTCTCTTATAATATTATGATCAACTCCGTCTTGACACTTTGCAGCTTTTTCGCCCTCCGCTTCTCCCCTGATGATGTTTGCAGTCTCTGGTGAGGGTGCAGCGTCACCGTCACAGTCGCCCTCCTGCTGCATCTCCCGCATCGCCTCATCCCGCAGTGCGACGTACTCAGCATGCCTGCAGTGCTGTGGTGCGAGGAACGCGAAGGTCCCCTTCTCCTGCAGACGCGCTTCGAAGGCGGTGCCACGACGTGCAACGAGACGTGCCGCGCGGAGGAGCACAGCTTGGTCGGTGCTCCCCGCTTCTGCCCCAGGGTGTGGTGCGGAGGCTACCCCAGAGGCTCGACCATCCTCTGAATCAGAATCGCTGTCACGGTATTGAAACGGCAGCGGCGAGACGGATGCCTCGCGTGTTGCGATCGGTGCGGTGCTGGAAAACAGCCGTTTGCGGGGCGAAGCAGACGCCCCTTTTCCTGTCTCTTTCTCTTTCTCTGTATCGGTTCGTTGCTCGGACGACGCCTTCTGCACTGCGGCGAGGTACTCCGCATGCTGCGGGTCGCCCTCCGTCAAGAAGTCAAACCTCCCCGTTGCGTTCTTAGCAAGAAGCGATGTCTCCGCTGCCTTCCCTTTCGTTGCAACCAGACGCGCGACACGGAGAAGCACCGACGGGGCGGCTGAAGATACACTTTCACTTTGCGATGCAGGAGAACCCGGGGGATTGCCTGGGAACGCCTCGGGCACGGAGAGCTGCTCCGGGCAGGTGGTGGTGGTGTCAGGATTGGCCGCTGTGGACGTAGGTGAACTAAGACGCCGTGGCAACCGAACACCGTCTCCGTCGTGCGCTTCCTGAATGGTGTTAAGTGTGGCTGTGGTATCGGCATCGTGAGGTGAGGTGGGTGTGGAGACGGAAGCAAAGATCCGTGCAAAGACCGCATGGTGTTCATGCTCTGTGGACACGAATGGGCAGGAGGAGCGCACCTCTTCACAGGCAGACAGCTCTGTGCAGGCGGAGGCGAATTTGGTGACTTCTAATTTGGCTTCTTCTTTGGGCTTGGCGTCGTCGGTGGTGACGTTTGTGGCCTTTTTTGTGTCCTCGTTTTCCTCGTCTTCGTCGTTTTTATTGGCCTCATCTTTTTCGGTTTCATCAGCATCAACAGCATGACTCTCTGGAACAGCAGCCGAAGCCGTGACGGGAGGAGGCGAAACCACCACAGCACTGCTAGCTATGTACTCCGCCATCTGAAGCATAAGACGAAGGGTCGCTTTTGAGGGTCCCGAGCTGCTCGCATCACCACCACCACCACCATCCTCCTCCTCCTGCAGTACGGCCACCTCCCTGTCCAAGGCAAGCCTTCGCCGCTTCCTCGGCCGTGTCAAGAGATGAGCCTCCAGGGCAGCGTCAGCAGCAGCGGCGATGGCAGCTGTCTGCTTCTCTTCATCGGTCTCGTCATCGTCGTCGTCATCGTCGTCGCCGTCCCCAAGCCCTTCCTCCAAGAGGTGCGCAAAGTGGCTCCTCCCCGAGAGTGCCGGCTCGTTGTTGCCACCCTCCACAGGGCGCTGCTTCTTGCGCACCCAGTCGTTCAGCTCCCTCGGCTCCAGCTTCAAGCGAATGTCGTGCCTGTCTGCGAGCACGTCGGCGCGTCCGTGCACTGCGCACAGAACGTCTGTGTCGCTGTGTGACGTCGTTGCGTCGTCTGCCTCGGTTGTGGCAGCCGGCGGGGGTGGTGGGTGCAGCACGCACGCCACACCCATGACCCCCAAGGAAAGGGGGCTGGGGGTGTGCGGTGGGTCCATGGTGTTGGGATGGAAAGACTCCCCTGAGTGGTGTGGTAAGGTGATTGCGATGAGAGCGGTGGAGCCATGTTGCCCAGAAGGAGCCAAAAGGGCTAGGGGGAAAAAGAAAAACCTTTGTTTTTTTGTGGGAGAGTATTTTTTGTGCAGGGAAAGTTGCTCACGTTTTATTTGAAGGGTTTTTGTTGAGGGAAAAAAACGTTTTTTTTTTTTTTACAAACCTGGTTGCATAGTGTAGACAGCTCCACTATACTGCACACATCTATGTGTGTGTTATTTTGTGTCGACAATCACCTGCTAGTGCAGGATCTGTGCTCAATGTGTTGCCCGAAGGCGTTTTTTTCTTTTTTGGTTGTCAAAAAAAAAAAAAAAAATGAAATGTTCTGTGCGAACCTAAGCGCTGTGCTTAGTCGTCTTTAAATAAAAGTCTGGATGTTCGTGCTTTTTTTTTCCGCTGTTGCTTTTTGACGGGGAAAAAAAAAAATATCGCACCCTAAGAAAAGTGTTTTTTTTTTGTGTTGTGGGCACTCAAGAGCAAAACCGTTTTAAACAACGTTAAAAAGGTTGTTTGCACAAAAAAAATAAGATAAACAATGTTCGTCAAGATGCCAAGCACCTCTGTGCTGTGGCACCTACTAAAAAGCCAAAGAAAACAATGAAAAGTTGAAAGATGAATATGCCTCGCATGAAAACACATCATTTGGAGAAAAATAGAAACGTAACACTCATCACACGATGAAACCCATGGGAGAGGTTGTGGTGAAACGCACACACCTCGACCTCTTTGGTGGAGGAGCGGCTCTGCAGCGCGGTTCGTCCCTAGAACTGCAAAAAGTGTGTTCAAAGTGCGTTGTTTCTATTTCCTCCTTCATTTCATGAGGTGACAAAAAAAAAAAACTGTAGTTGTTGATGCAGGCCTCCGACTTACCCACTGTACGATGCCATCCATCCAAATGAAAGCACAAAATACCCTGCGGTCCTACAACAGTAGATGCAAAAAGGAAACCTAATGACTGGCCCGTACCGTAAGAGAACGAGGGCGGTTCACAACCGCTCGTCAGCAGGCGGTCCATCTGTTGCTGTAGAGTTGTGAGCGTACAGGTTACTCCCGTTCGCTTCACCCAGCTCTTAGTGAACGATAGTCGAGACAAAGAGAGCAAAAAATAAAGGTGGCCCTTTTGGGCCACCTTTTGCGGAACCTTTTGCGGCACTCCTCCTGAAACTCCAGGAAGGGTCTCCGAGGGCAAAAAAAGGTGCTGGGAAAAGCTAGCCCTGGCATGCTGAAGGCAGGCACACTACACGGAGCCTTGACTGATGCTTTCTGTATTAGTACACAATCGCCTTCGGGCACGGAGCTACCTGAAATACAAAAAGTGAAAGTTGATAGTGCAACAAACGCCGTGACGCAAAGCACTGAAACAAAAACAAAAACAAAACAAACCGGCTCTCATCCAAGGAGCGAAGGTGGGGGAACATTCACTTCACACACACGTACAGCAAAACACACTATCTCCCCTCATCATAACACGGGGGCGCCCCTCAAAACGATCACACCCAAACGACAACCCTTGCTGGGAAACATATTCCCGCTCTTAGGAAATACTCCCACAACTACTTTCAACCGCACAACCTTGTTGTAAAAAAAGAAAAAAAAAAACACGCGCAAAAAAAAGAAGAACAAAAACCTCTTTGTAAGATGAAATGTGTCTCTCACCTCAACGAAAAAGAGGGTTGCCGTTTCGGCAGAGATCAAGAGAGAGAGAGAAGTTGACACAAAGCCCTCTCGTGAACAGTGTACCTTTGGTACAATGACCGGCTGTACCGAGGTGGACAAAGATGCAAAGTCCTACAATCCATTTCGTGGTTTCCATCTGATAAAAAAATATATACCACCTCTCATGGCATCTTTTCTTCAAAAGCAACACACATTTCACGCAAAGATGGGAATTGTTCCCAGAGTTCCCGTATGGTGGACACGACACAACACAACACTGCCGAGAGAGAGAGAGAGAGAGAGAAGTTTTATGAGACAAATGCAAATGCAGAGGTGGGCACACACCACCCCACTCACCCACTTAGTACCATTCCAGCCCCGAGAGATGATGAACTAACAAAAAAAAAAAAAAATCAAATAAAACAAAAACAAAAACCATTTTTGTCAAGATGCCCCCAAGCCCCCCACACAGTGCTTGGTCACCTCTACAAAATAATGAGCTATTTGGAAAGATCCCACCCCATCCCCCCATTTTTTTCAAATCCGAAAAAAAAAATCGATCTCATTTTAACCTCCACCCCCCGCCATGAATCTCTCCATTTCTTTTTCTCTTCCTCTTCCTGTCATCCCTTTGTGACAACCTCCCTCACTTTTTGCGATTCTTTCCTTTGTATCAATGATTTTCCGTTTGCAAGCTCGATTGACGGATGGGATGGGAGGGTACGCCCTGCGAGGTCATGCCATAAGGGAACAAACTCTGACCGAGGAAAGTCTCTGCCCCCGTATTTCTTGTAGTCATACATATAGGAGGTACCTTCTTGGACTATCCCCCAATACCAGAATTGGACCCCAGAGGCTTGGAGGAGGTGCCCGACAGATTTGGTGAGGATGGTGCCAAAGCCACGATCGTCTCGGCGAAGTGCTGCGTGGGTGTAGTCATGCCAGGTGCAACCTAGGTGGTAACCTAAGGAAACTGCAACGATTTCGTTGCCGTCCCATAGTTCGAAGGAGTGGTGTTTTACCTCCCGTCCAGGGTCGTTGTTCCGTCGGTGCATGGAGTCTAGGAATTCTACCAGCTCTTCAGTCACCCACGTCACATCGCATCTTCGGAAATGCTGCTGTCCAGCCAACATCAGACTCTGTCGAAAATTATAGTCCATGGTCAACCGTAACCCCTCTACCCCAGCACCCCGCATCTTCTTCGATAAATCCCAGCGAATAGGCGATCGAAGATCCAAACAAAACCGTTTTCTTGGGTTTGGGAGGGTAACAAGCCAGGACGGGGTTTCACTGCAGAGGATGAAGCAGGCTTCTTTGAAAAGCGCGTCGACAGCGGAGGTGTGGAGGAGGAGGTCGGGGAGGGCGATGAGGGTGTCGGGGAGGCAGGGTTCGTGGACCCATTCGAAGCTGCGGTGGTGTTGTGTGACGAAGATGCGGAGGTGGTCCCCTTCCTTGAGAATGCTGGCGAAGGGGCTCGCCTGGGTCTGAATCTTCAAGATCTGTCCATTCACGTTCACAACATACTCCCGCGAACACAACAACATCGCAAAACACGCCTTCCCCACCCCCTCCTCCACGGCCTTATCCTGTTGATACCCCCCTTCCTCCCCGACCACCGAAAAATTCGCGGCGACCTTAGGACTCCATTGTAAATGCACTGTATTGAAGGACGTTTCGTAACTAAATTCTGCCATTTTTCGAGTTTTTGATTAAATTGTTGGAGCAGTGTGCAGTTGCCTCGGGTTGTGTTGCCACAGTTTGTGCAATATCCACTGTAAGTTTTTATAAGATGAACCTAAGCCTCTCGTGCTTAAGGTCACCCTTTAAAAGAAGCAAAGAGAATCGAAGTAGTGGGAAGTTAGAGAGAATGGAGTTAGGGAAAAGAAGGGGAAAGAGAGAGAGAGAGAAGAAAAAATGCGTTATCTCCAGGGCATAATAGTGTGGGGTGGTTTTTTGTTTGTTTGTTTTTGTCTGGTAGGGTGGGTGTGTTAGGGGGGTGTCAAAAAAGGGTGAAGGTTTGGTGAAGTGAAGTGAAGTGAAGTGAAGTGAAGTGAAGTGAAGTGAAGTGAAGTGAAGTGAAGTGAAGTGAAGTGAAGTGAAGTGAAGTGAAGTGAAGTGAAGTGAAGTGAAGTGAAGTGAAGTGAAGTGAAGTGAAGTGAAGTGAAGTGAAGTGAAGTGAAGTGAAGTGAAGTGAAGTGAAGTGAAGTGAAGTGAAGTGAAGTGAAGTGAAGTGCGAGGGGGGGGAAAAAAAATAATCGTGGGGGAGCTCATTCCTCGTGTTCACCAATACTGCAAATGGGTTAGGCAAGCAAAGAAGAAAGCGGGCAAATATGAAGCGTATGACAACACAAGGCAGTCTTGCCCAAAAAAATATTTTTGTACAAAAAAAGTTTGTAAAGAAACCTAAGACGCATGCCCGAGTCAAAACACAAAAAAGCGTCTGCTGTTATTACGCACGAAGAAACAAAAAAAGACGGGCTAGCTAGGAGGCCTTTTTTTTGTTATCCCAGATCACCGCAGATAGATCACAAACCATATGCCCACTTTGCTTCCTCGACCAAAGAGCTCCGGCCGTCTGATGGAAGAAGACTGCGCTATTTCTTTTTATCCACAAAACAATCTAAAGAAAGCTGCGGAGATTGAGTCATGAAACCTTACTCCTTAGCAACCATGCTTTTGGACATCTTTGCACAAAACACAACCCCATAAATGTACAACACTTTTAGGGGGTTACCCACCCCACCCAAAAATCATATTTTTTCATCCGTTATTTTTGAGGAAACTTTTCACGAATTTTCCTAAAAAGAAAAATGGAGAAACGCAGCAAAGAAAAAAAATAGAAGATAATTATGTGGCTGCATGCGCCCCGCCGAGTTGGTCTTTTACGTCGTGGTCGGAGAGCATCCCTTTGGCTTCGTAGACAGCGTTCATCACAACACGGTTTGTGGAGATGTTTGTGGATGCGCCACGCAGGTGGATGCAGTTGACACGTGTCTGGTCGGATCCGAAGTTGCCGGTGATGAGGATGGTCAGATCGCGTACCGCAGCGAACTTAGATGTTCTGTTGATGAGGTGAAAGGTGGAGGGGGTTGAATATTTGAAAAAAAAATGAAGAATTTCAGTTTCTGGTTTTTAGGGTCTAAGGGGATAACACCAAACATTCACTGAGTTTGCATACTTGAGTGGATACTCCATGTCCCCGAGGGAGTCTCTCTGCAGCTCCAGCTCCTGCACAGCGTCAGTGTCGTTGGCAGAGTCGAAGTCGAGGTCTGCCTTGTTGATGAAGAGCTTTGCATCCGAGGGTGCTGATGTGTCGTCTCCCTCGGTGCCTCCGACAAGCGTCAGGCCCTTGATCTTCACGATGTCCGTGAACGGGATGTAGATCAGCAGCTCCTCATCCGCATCTGACTCGATGTAATCCTCAGTGTCGCGCCGCTTGTCGTAGGGCTTGAACACCTTCCGCAACGCATCTGGCTCGCTGAGGTTGAGTCCACGCACGTTCTCAAGGTCGACGTATGACAACAGAGAGTCACCGATGATCACATTCTCAGCCTCCTTGTCATCGTTGGTGTGGTTGCAGTTGTGGTGGCCGTGGCCGTGGCCGCCGTGCTCGTGGTGTTCGTGTCCACAAGGGCCGGACATTGTGGAGGGGGTGGTGGTGGTGGTGCAGGAGAAGGAGACGTGTCAGGTGTTGGTTGTGTGGAATGTCCCAAAGCTGTGGGGGATTGATAGGTGGGATGAATACAGTCGTGTTGTGTGGGATGTGAGGGAAAAGGTAAGGGGGGGTGTGGGAGGGAAACTGCTTTTTTTTGTTTTTGTGACCTGAACCGGAAATCGCTTTTTTTGCAAGTTGCAGCACAGTGTAATGGTGTATGCTTGGTTGCATTGCCACCCCCTTTGCTCCTTTCACCAGTGTGAACTGGTGTCGGGGCACAAAGAAGGTGTCCTGAGACAGGGAGGGGAAGGGGGGGAGAATGGGCTCAAAAAAAAAAGGTGAGAAAAAAAGAGCAGTTGCACCTGGCTTCTTGAAGAAGCGGGTCTTCCCTTGGGGCTACCGCGAAGTGCAATGCGGGCTCGAGAAGTCATTTACAGGCAGCACATCTCACCCCTGGATGTGGCAGCTCTCCCGTGGCAATTATTGCACCAGCCCACCAGCCCGACTCCAGGGTTTCCGCCAAGGGGGACCGGGGGGGACCATGGACCCCCCCAATATTTTTCCCAGAAAAATCCGGATTTTTACAGGGGTTTGGGGGGGACCATGGTCCCCCCCCCAAGAAATATGGGGTTTTGGGGTTTTGGAGGTTGTAGATGATCCCCCGTGGTCATGCGACCCCACCGTGCAGAGCATTTGGCTCGCTGTGCCAGAAGAAGTGGAAGAAAAAGGGGGTGGTGCAATCTTTTTAAAAAAGGGTAAAAGTAGCGTACCGTGCGCCTGCGGCGCTGTGTTGCTAGCTATGTGATATTGATATACTTCCATCGATACTTCCGTGCATTGTGGAGCGTTTTAGGGTTTGTGGGATGACGCCCGATGACGGCTGATGACGCCCGATGACGCACGATGACGGCCGATGACAGCACGATTACGTTTTTTCTTTTTTTGGGTACTGTGTGTGCTGTGTATACTGTGTATACTGTGTGTACTTGTCCATTTCGGCAAATTGACCCCACCACTGGCCGGACGGATTCCGAAAATGCAAATGCCGGTGTTTAAAAGCTTCACCAAGGATTTCACCGAGGAAAAAAAAAATTCCCCTAGCACGATGATTCCCGATTATGCACGATTATGCACAATTACTCAGGATTACGCACGATGACGCCCGATGACGGCCGATGACACCCGATTTAGCGCGATTCACCCCCCCGGAAAACGCTCCACATTGCCCCTTTTTCTAAGGAGGCTTCGGTGCAAGGGACGGGTAGTTATTACATGTTCCCACTGCAGCACTGTAATGACTGTAGCACCACCATACAATAGAAAAAGCAAACACCATCACCCTCCACTCTCACAGGACCCCTTACCTTGTTAAGCTTCCACCCCCGACCTCCAAACAAACCACCTCTACCAGACACACAGCTGTGAAGCTTGACATGGCTGCTATCAAACCTGGTGCACCCTTCGCCTCTCCACTCTGTGGCCTGCAGGGAGGCGCGCGCGAAGCGCGCGACGACCGCTTTTGAGGGGAGAAAAAATTTTTTTGGGGGGTCTTTTTGATGGTCCCCCCCCAATTCCTGAAACCCCAAATCCTGGCGGAAACCCTGGACAGGGTCCTCAAGGGGGTGCAAAAAAAATTTTTTGCACCCAAAAAAAAAAAAAAAGAAAAATCGGGGGGGTGCAAAAAATATTTTTGCACCCCCCCCAAAAAAAAAAAAAAAAGTTTTTTTGGGACGAAAAAAATTTTTTGAGGGGGGATTTCAGGCTTCAGCAGGGATTCTCTGGCTTTTCGTCAGTACCACAACGGACATAGCCAAGCACCACTCGGTGGCTGTCACACTCACAATGTGTGAAAGTGGTGCCAGGGATGCTCCCTGCGATTGTCGCCACCTATAGCAGTTCCAGGAAAGCAAGCGAAGTGATTACGTGGAAGTGTATTTCGTTTTATGCATGGGTACTGAGTGTAATTTTCCGCTCGCTGCGCTCGCGGAGGTACACCTTAAAATTTTTTTCCGCTCGCTTCGCTCGCGGAAAGACACCCCAATGTGAAATAAAAAAACGGGCGCGGGAAAATTTTTTTGAGCCAACCACGATTTCACAAAAACCCAAAAAATAGCGTCAGGCCCTGGTTTCCCCATTTTCCCGTGAATTTTCACGCCTCTCCCAACTTTGTCAGGGAGGAGCGCGCGCGAAGCGCGCGCGACGACCGCTTGTGTGGGGAGAAAGCTCGGAATGGACTTTTCTGAAGGGTTTTGTACAGAAAAATTTTTGCACCCCTAAAATTCCCACAGGGGGGTGCAGGCTGAGGACCCTGACCCTGGACTCAAAAAAAAAAAAAAAAAAAAAGGGGGGGGGTCAGGCACCTCGCTACTTTCTGGGGGGTGTGTTTACAGTGGGGGGGGGTAGGGGGTACGACTCCAGCCATTTTTTGCGCACGGAAAATTCATTTGGCATTATCTGGTCATCTCCAAGGCAACTGCGGGTGAAAAACACCCTCAGAGTGGGTCACAGGGGGCCTGTGGGTCGAAAAACGACCCAGAAGCCACCCCAGAATACAAAAAAATGGAAAAAAATAGTGAAAAAACGGCTTTTTTCACGTTTTGGCCACTTTGGGCAAAATAGCGATTTTTCGAGAAAAAAATCAAAAACCGGGATATTTTTTGACATCACAAAGCCTCCTTTGGCACAAATATACCCCAAAAGTGGCCTGTGAGTCCATTCCAACCTGTTTTGGACATATTTGACACTTTTGGAAGTGTTTTTTTGGTGTTTTTAGGTCAAAAAAATGCCCAAGACGTCCCCAAGACATCCCCAAGACACTTTGCACACCCCCTGTTACGGTCATATTTTTTTCGTTTTTTTGCCTGAAACCCCCAAAATACCCCTCCCGGACCCCACATAGTCCCGAATATCCATCACACACCCACTCAGAGTGAGTAGAAGCACCCCAAAAAAAATATTTTTTAAAGCCCTAAAATTGTGCTTCAGTTTCGGCAGCATCCATGTTGAAGTTGAAGGGCTTTAAAAAATATTTTTTTTGGGGTGCTTCTACTCACTCTGAGTGGGTGTGTGATGGATATTCGGGACTATGTGGGGTCCGGGAGGGGTATTTTGGGGGTTTCAGGCAAAAAAACGAAAAAAATATGACCGTAACAGGGGGTGTGCAAAGTGTCTTGGGGATGTCTTGGGGACGTCTTGGGCATTTTTTTTGACCTAAAAACACCAAAAAAACACTTCCAAAAGTGTCAAATATGTCCAAAACAGGTTGGAATGGACTCACAGGCCACTTTTGGGGTATATTTGTGCCAAAGGAGGCTTTGTGATGTCAAAAAATATCCCGGTTTTTGATTTTTTTCTCGAAAAATCGCTATTTTGCCCAAAGTGGCCAAAACGTGAAAAAAGCCGTTTTTTCACTATTTTTTTCCATTTTTTTGTATTCTGGGGTGGCTTCTGGGTCGTTTTTCGACCCACAGGCCCCCTGTGACCCACTCTGAGGGTGTTTTTCACCCGCAGTTGCCTTGGAGATGGCCAGATAATGCCAAATGAATTTTCCGTGCGTTTGGTCCCAGCCAAAATGGCTGGTCGTATCCCCTACCCCCCCCCCCCCCCCTCTCCCAGATCATGTTTACAGTGCACCTCCGTTAGCGAGGTGCCTGGGGGGTGACAGGAGGTCACACAAGTTATTCAATCAGGGACTCTGACATTTTTGTTTCTCCACAAAAAAAAGGTGCACCAGGTTGCTCAATTGCGCTGGGATGTTATTTTATTTTTTTTTTTTGCCTTTCTTGTATCGAAACCACTTGAGACGTTGATACCACCTGGGTGAAGATGTGGGTTTTTTTGTTTGTGAAAGCGCTTTACCGGTACAATCACGAAACCCACTTATTTAAATAATAATTTTCCTTTTTTGGTGCTTCCCGGGGGGTATGCATTTCACAAATTTTCAATTCAATTCACAACTTTTCACAACTTTTCACAACTATTCACCACCCTTTTTTTCTTCGTTGGTGAAGCTTTTAAATGCCGGCATTTGCATTTCCGGAATCCGTCCGGCCAGTGGTGGGGTCAATTTGCCGAAATGGACAAGTTCTCGTCATTTCCGCACAGTACGCAGTACACAGGTACACAGGTACACCACATCACGTTCTATCTTGTGAATCCCAAAATACCCCTCAATGGGTGGGCCACCACCCAACCCAAAAAAAAAACCCCCAAAAAAAATAAAATCAATTCACAACTTTTCACAACTTTTCACAACTTTTCGCACTTTTCACAACTTTTCACAATTTTTCACCATTTTTCACCAGCCTTCACAATTTTATAGCGGTTTTCGTGTTGTGAAAATTTGTGAAAACTTGTCACATTTTGTGAAAATTTGTGAAATGCATACCCCCCGGGAAGCACCATTTTTCTTCTTTTTTTTTTGAGAATGAGTTTTTGGGGAAGTGCTTTTTCGAGGTTAGGGCACCACCTAGGGGCCCCGAAAAAAAAAGTGAAATCAACAGTGTAGTCAGGGATATTGCTAACATTCGGGATTTGGGATTTCGTGGGTCGATGGTCAAAAAAAGTACCATAGTACCATAGTACCATAGTACCATAGTACCATAGTACCATAGTACCATAGTACCATAGTACCATAGTACCATAGTACCATAGTACCATAGTACCATAGTACCATAGTACCATAGTACCATAGTACCATAGTACCATAGTACCATAGTACCATAGTACCATAGTACCATAGTACCATAGTACCATAGTACCATAGTACCATAGTACCATAGTACCATAGTACCATAGTACCATAGTACCATAGTACCATAGTACCATAGTACCATAGTACCATAGTACCATAGTACCATAGTACCATAGTACCATAGTACCATAGTACCATAGTACCATAGTACCATAGTACCATAGTACCATAGTACCATAGTACCATAGTACCATAGTACCGTGGGGCGATGGTTTATGGAATGGGGGAACCCCAAATTCGGTGGGGCGATGGTCGATGGTTAGCAATATCCCTGCGGGTGTAGGGCTCATTTAGGGGGTAAAACCCGGTCAGCCTGACCGAGTTTTCACCAAGACTTAACCGAAACTCGGTCAGGCGCAGTTGAAAGCAGCACGAATTGCTGTCAATGAAGTGCCGAACTCCGCAGTTGGATAACCGAGGAATTCTCACATTTCGGAGGTCCCAAATTGAGCTGAGTTGGGAACCCAAATTTGACCGAGGTTTCAGCGAAAACCCCCAAAACCTAAAAAAGCCCTGGTGAAAACAAAAACAAAACAAGAAAATGAAGGAGAAAATTACTTCAAATCAAAGAAGAGAGAAAGTACAAAGGTCGTTTTGACAGATAGATTCAGTCCTGTTTTTTTTTTTGGAAACTTTTATATTCCTGTCAGGGAACGGAGCATGTACGGTCTTGGAAGCTCCGAGAAATGGAGTCGGTGGGCTCAACATGCACTTTTCCCCTTTGTTGAGAAAAAGAAAGGAAAATGGGGGAAAGAAATTGAAAGTGCAAACGCCTCACTGTTTATTAGCGGACACAGACACTGGGAAAGAAAAGTGATGTCCTGTAGAACGCATCAAACAGCCACGAGTAAAGAGTGATTGACACACTCGTGTTAGTTTTTTGTTGTGTCGACAATCACTTCGCTCCAAAAGCGGAACAAAGTTCTGTACTCAATGTTGACCGAAGCCTTTGTACTGCAGAAGGTTTTTTTTTTTTTTTTTTTATTGAAACCAGAGGCAATCACTTGACCCTGGTACTGCCTCTGACCACGTTTTCTTGTTGTTCTACGTGGGGGTTCCACACCACTCAAAGCAGTGTGAAAATCTGTACCAGGGTATTTGTTTTGAAAACTTGGTTGTATTAGTGTAGACACCCGAGGATGAACTCCACTATTGTTTTGTTTTGTCTTGTTTAAAATATTTTTTTTTGGGGTATTTGGACCCCCGATCACCTTGTGTTTACTACTTTGAGAGCTGTTTTAGAGCATTTATTGGTGGTCCGGCACAAGGGGATGGGGGGGTGTAGCAGGTTCGTGTCATTGTGCACAATGGGTGCTGACAGGGTGCAAAGTGCTATGCAATAAAGAAAAGTGGAATAAATGCCCTACGTGAATACCCATCAAAGTGTAAAACGCCTCTCGGACGCAGGCACTAGAAAAACTAGAGTGAATAAGAAAAAGAAAGGGTTAAAAGTGCAAACGCCACACATCTACACTCATTGGCGGATGCAGGGCACTGAAACAAAAGAGGGGGAGACGTGGTGTGAACTGTGAGGTATGAATGTCACCTCTCCAAAGAGTGAAAGTCATGGTGTGGCTGAAACCAGCAAATTTCACTGCTAAAGAACTGCTAACAAACTGCTAAATAATACCCTTTTTTTAGGGGTGGTGTATAAAAACATTTCTTTACCTTGGTTTTTCCACTCCCCCTGTTGGCGCGCCTCCACTCTTGCATACCCATGTGTGACCCCACCGTTGAACGCAATCGACTCGCTGAGTCAAAAGAACGCACAGAACGGGGCTGGAAAAAATCACGAAAAACGCGTACCGTGCGCCTGCGGCGCCCACAAAGTGAGTTTTCCCCCTGAGTATGCTGTGTATACTGTGTATACTGTGTATACTGTGTATACTGTGTATACTGTGTATACTGCGGAAATTGACCAAAAACGAGAACTTGTCCATTTCGGTGAATTGACCCCACCACTGGCCGGGCGGATTCCGGAAATGCAAATGCCGGCGTTAAAAAGCTCACCAACGAAAAAAAAATTTTTTTTCCCCAACACCCGTCATACAAGTAAAACGGACGTCACGGAAATGAAAAAAAAATGCTCGACCCACTGCCGTCGTTGCCGTGAAAAATAAAAAAAAACGGCCGTGAAAAAAAAGCGTACAAAAATTTCACGGCCGTTAAAAAAAAACAACAGCCGTGAAATTTTTGTACAAGTCTTTGAAGGAACACACAGTGAAGTACGAGAAAAGGCGCCACTCAAGAACCGTCCCACTTGACTTTTACCCCGCGGATAGGCGCAGATAGGAACGTACAGACCAAACCCCACCCATTTCCCCCTATATTCCCACAACCCACCTGATTTTTACCCTTGAAGAAAAGGAAGGTAGGGCAGGAGGACCGGTTAAGAAAACTGCGCTGGGTACTGGGTACTCCTTGTAGGGTCTTGTTGCCTTTTGGCACATGTATTGTGCCCACGGTGTTGTGTGCATGAACGAGGACGGTAAACAACCGCTCGTCAGCCGGCGGCTCGTCAGCCACCTTCCGTTCAAGAGTTGTGAGCTTACAGTACTGCAGCACACCGTAACCCAAAGGCGTGGCAGAGAGACTCCGCAGAGCGACTCTGGCCTGACCGCTGGCCATTTATGCTCCGGGTGCGAGCACCCATCATTTGGGCCAACCTGACCCAGCATTTATATACCCTGCCAGGGTGTATAAAAGAGGGCAGGGGACGAGCCTCTGAGAGTGACCAGAAATGGCCTCATGAACAAAGTGACCCCGTCACAGCCAGAACGCGACTCGATTGGTCAAACGCCGAAGGAAAAGGAAGCATACAGCACGACGAAAATAAAAAAGTAGCGTACCGTGCGCCTGCGGCGCAAGCTTGCAGCCACCCTTCTGCGCATTTTTTAGAAATGTTGCGTATCGTGGCTTCGCTTGGGTGCATGACCGCCGTTTCTTTTGTGAATGTACTGAGGTTACTGATAATTCGTGTACCACGTGTGCCTGGCACAAATATAAATGAAGTGCCGACCTCCGAGGAATTCACACATTCCGCCGGAGGCCCCCAACTTGAGCTAAGGTGGGGACCCGGGCTCGACCGAGTTTGACCGAGTTTCAGCGAAAACCCCCGAAACCTATATAATGCCCTGACCTAACCCTAAACGAAAAAATTTAATTCACAGCAAACAGGTGTGAGGGAGAAGAAAAGAAAGTGAACAAAAACGAAAAAACAATGTTTTTCTGAAATGTGATGTTGTTGGGGTAGGGAGAATAAAACAGTTCCAAGAAAAGCTCCTGCGTCGGTTTTCTTTTGGTTAAAAAAAACATCGGACAAACAGTACAAGTTCACGGGAGCAAAGGGTGGACCCCTCCCTCTGCGCGTATCTCACCAACGTCGCGAGAAGATCCAGAGGTGCGTGATGCGGTCTATTTTCCGACAAAAAAGACGGAAGATAGTGTGCGTGACAATGGTGTGCTGATTCTGTCGGAAGATTTTGCACTGTAAGTTGAAGAACACTGCAAATGGTTCAACACAGATGAGGTTCGTCTCACAGTATTGATGTGTGCTCCACAACGGAAAGCCCATCAAATATGAGAAGAGTACTTTGCTCAAGAACCGGTTACAAGTGCTGAAACACGAGAAATATGCCACTCTGAAGAACCGGGAGCACGTACAAGTGCTCAGAAATGCCACACGCTCCAACACACAATTAACAGTGGGGTGAAAACGTGGGCGCGAGCCAGGAGCGCAGGGCACGCAGGTGATGGTTTGGATAAGTCCATTTCCTGCGAGAGTGGAATCCGGTCGAAGTCATAGTGGGAACGGAACAAAGGTTGCAGCTGAGCTGTTCTCCAGGCGTGAGTGGCAGATTGTTGATACGGAGGCTGTTGTTCAGATACAACCGGTGTCTGAGGATGCTCCCCATCAGACGCTGGAGGTAGCATCAATATTATCCTTCAGGGCAGTAGGGATAATAGTAGGTTCTACTCACAGTTCGACACACAGTTAGGCCACAGCGACCTGTCAGCAGTTGTGACGGAGTGGAAACTAGGATCTGAGCGTATAGCATCGCAGGCAGGGCAGGACCACCATAAGTGCTCATTCGTGTCGTCAGCTTCCCGATCGCAGTGGGGCCGATTTTTTTTTTTTGCACTTTTTATGCTGCTTTTATGCTGCTTTTACCCCCCAAGAATGACTTGGGAGGGATGGGAAGGGGGTCTGGCCCTGTCTACGAACGAAAAAGAAGAAACAAGCAAAAAGCGTGGAAATATTTCACGGCCGTGATCAAAGCAAAATTTCACGGCCGTTAATTTTTTCAGATTTTCTTCACGGCCGTGACCTCCCCGACAAAAAAAAATTTTTCCCGTCGTGACGGCCGTTATACTTGTATGACCCGTGGGGAAAAAAATTTTTATACACCACCCCCCAGAGTTTTTTTTAGGGACCGGTTTTTTTGAGCTTAGGGGGGGTGAGATGTTTTTTGGTCAAAAAAAAATTTCGCGCGCTTCGCGCGCGAAGACCCTGGAGAAGCTAGTTTGTGGGGGTTTTGGAATCCGTCCGCGCTGTGGTGGGGTCAATTTGACGAAATGGGCAAGTTCTTGGTTTTGGTCAAAATGGGTGTAAGGTTAAGGGGCCAGTGAAAACATAGAGGATAATATACGAAACAAGAAAAGGGTGAAATGGGTCAAGGCTGCCCGCCGCAGGCGGAAAATTTTGATATCATGCACTTTTTTGGGGTCAGCAACGAGTACCATGTCATGGGAAGAGTGGGATGCTAGCTTGCGCCGCAGGCGCACGGTACGCTACTTTTATTATTTCGCCACATCCTTTTTCTCATTCCCCTTGGGGTTCTGCGAGCTCCGTCCGTCAAATGCTAGAAACACTTGTATTTTATAGTCTTTGGAAAACTCGCCCACCCTCTAACTCCGCCCTCGGCACCCGACATCAAGCTTGCTCCTCAAATCACCCAGTTCACAAGCATTCTCACCCCCCCAAAAAACTCGAAAATCCCAAAAACCACCCAAAATTTTTGCTCACCCCCCCTAAAAACTCAAAAAAAATCGTGAGAGGGGGTGAAACCCCCCCTCACCCCCCCTAAAAAAAAACTCTGCCACCCCCCCAAAAATGCATGCTAACAAAGTGCTAACAAACTGCTAAATAATACCCTTTTTTTTGGGTTCAGCCACACCAAAGTCATCTAAAACAAAAAAAAAAAAAAAAAACCAGAAATGCGGGGCAAGAGTGGTGTCCTCTCTTTTCAATTCGATGTGAAACGGCCAGCTTACGCCTGACAAAGAGTTAACACTTCACTTCAATCCGTTTAAAGTTTACTTCCAAATACGGTCCGCTCACCGGTTAGTTACCTTGGATACATAACCGGTGTATCTGGTGGAACCCATGCAGTCCTACATCCATTTTCGTCGACGCACAACACCTGGGGAATATTTCCCAGGGCAAAAGCACTAACACACCTACCCACTGCAAGCAAGCGAGGACATGACGCACATCGTCTGCGCGAAAAGTGTCACTACAACAAGCCCGAAAAAGTGGAGTACAAAAAAAATAAAAATCTGAGACCTGCCTTCTGTTCACAAATCTAAAAAGAGCTGAAGTTACTGATGCACACCTCCGACTGACCCAGGTACGATGTCATCCATCATGACGAAAAGCACAAAAATACCGTGTAGGAAACCTAATGGCTTGCCGTACCGTAGTGAACGGGGGAGCACCTTCTGCTGAAGAGTTCGTGAGCTTACAGGTACTCCTGACTTTTGGTCGCTGTTTCATGCTCCGAGTGTTCACAGCATGGGGAAGCCACGGCCCAGCATTTATATACCCTAGCCAGGGTTTAACTTTGCAGGTAGTAGGGGCAGGGACGTTTAGCACCCTGAGGACAACACAGAATAGTCCCGCATACCCCTCCGGGCCAGTACAGCTAGTAGAACAAAAAATCCTGATTTTTCGACCCCGCGGAGAGGCGCGGCGAGAACTACAAAGAATAGTGAAAGAAAAAGTTGAAACGTGCTAAAACGCATCTCAGTCGAGATCATGCAAAGGGTGGGACAAAAAAATAAATAAATGAAAAACAAGTATTCAATTGCTATCGAAAAAAAAAATATGTGTCCCGTGGATATGGGGAGGCTCGATGACCATTTGCTCCTCATCAATCGTCGTCGGAGCAGTGCGGAAGGGAATAGAACACATAATACAACCGTGGGCGTGGGGTTTTTCCACAGGTTATTTTTTTCTTAGCAAATCGTTGTTCTTTTGTTGTTGTTGTGTTCCACACCTTCCACCCCTGGAGGATCAATTGGTCTTTTTTTTCCTCGAAAAACTGAAATTACACACAAAGAACAAATTAAAAAAAGGGCCCATATGCATTTTTGGGTCCGCTCCCATACCTTACTTCACTTTCTTGGTTACCCTTGCAAGGGGTGAAGGAAGGTTGTGGAAATTTTTTTTGATAAAGCTTTGAACAAGGCCCACGTGTACAGAAATATTCCGTTCACAGACTAAAAAAAAGCTGTGAAGGAGCCTGAGAGAGGTTGCCAGACCTCTCCCAAGCACGGCACCGGGTTAATCCAGTTCTTCTGCAAAACAAAGATTTAGATGAAACAAAACTTGGAAAGGGGTCACTTCCTTACGTGCGTAAAGAGAAACGGGGGACACAGAAGGTGCAGTTATTAATGCGCTGACCCACGTACGAAAGGAAACAAAAACTTCAGAATTTAAAAAGGAAATAAAAACCCCGTTCGTCTTTTGTTTAGTTGGGTACGCTACCCACGTCATACGCAAAGGTGAAAAAAAAAATGTGTTAAACTGTAAGGTTGTTTTGGACACGGAAGGAAAATTGCTGAATCAGAAAGTGGAGTGGGGGAAAGGGCATCATTAACAAGCACCCGCACAAAGCTTAGTTTTTGTTGTGTCGACAAGCACCTAGTACAGGAAAAACTCCTGTTCGCTTCCACCCAACGCTTTCGTGAACGATAGTTGAGACAAAGGGGCAAAGAGAGCAAAGGGGGCACATAACATCTCCCTCTCTCTCTCTTGGCGTCCCATGCTTGTACCGACAGTTGGGTCTCATCCTTTCTCTTAGGGATTTACACGGAGACACCGTAACCCAAAGGTTATGAAAAAAAAAAAAAAGAAAAGTTTATAAAAATGGAGGAAAAAAAGAACTAATATTTGTGAGGGCCAAATCCTTGCGGATGTCTTGTTGTTTTGTTGCACAAAAAATAATGAAAGAAGAAAAGTTTGTAAGATGACCCTAACCCTCTCGTGCTTAGTCATCATACAGAAAAGGGTAGTTGAAAGTACGGAGGGGGGGGGAAAAAAAGGCAAAGAAAACTTGTGAGATGAATTTGCTTTAGACATTTTGAAATGTGTATGTCCTCGTCAGATACGGGGGAGAGGGGGAGAGGGAAATATTTAAAGATGGAGTTGTTTCGTTCAGGGTTTTAATAATTTCAGCAGTACGCGGCAGCAACAGGAAGGAGCGTTGTACGGCACAACGTGCCAATAACGTTCAACCCACCTACTCGCTAGGTGATCTTAAAAAAGCCACGAAACGTGAACAGGGGAGGGCGGGTCACGTGTATTACATAATACACGTGATACACGACGTTCAAAAGTATCAAAAAAAAAATCACCACAATGCTTTATGCTCTCGTTTACTTTAAAAGGAATGTTTGTTTCCCCCTTCTTTCCCCCAAATTAGGGCTCTGTTGCCTCGTCTATGTTCATCGAGCACACCAGGAGCCCTGAGTATCTACAAAACTCGCTCCGAGGTTCACTTACCACACTGCAGGCACTGCTTTCACTGTAGCCCAGCTCCGCCTCCAGCATCTCTGTCATATTGGTGCCGTCATCTGCAAGGCAGTCGAAGATGACTTGACGTGGAGGTGACAGGTCGTCTTGATCGCACAGACGCACCATGCTGTCGAACGCACACTGTGCCTGGCACGTCTGCACGCTTGGTGTAGCTGTAGAGAACGTGTCGTGGCCGTGCTCTTCCAGCGCCTCACGCTTTCTCCGTGGAGTGTTCGTTGGTGGCAGCATGGGCGGCGCTGGGCTGTACTTCCTGCCCGCGGTTCTCACCGATCGTGGCGTGATGACACCGCGTGTACTGCGCGTTGACGTCTCCGATCTGGTTGGTGTCAAGCACCCAATGGACTGACAGTTGCGCAGCGTCCCCACCTCGGAGGGGAGGGGCATCAACACGAGGCTTCCCTTCGCCCGCGGGAGCCGACGCGCCGCCACGGCAAGCTCCTTGTCCTCAACGAGGATGCCTTCCTGCAGAAGGTCCTGCACGCTCATCTGGCTCGCATCGGCAAGCGCCATGAAAGCGCTGCGTAGCTCACGCAAGCGGGTCTGCACATCCTCCGAGACCATGTACGGATGTACCAAAGGGAGGGAGGGGGAGGAGAGGGGAGGGAGGAGGCTGATTGTATTGGAGTGATTTGGGGAGGGGGGAGGGGGGACTCGAAAGGGCAGCAAAAAAAATAAATAAATAAATCTGTATTGATTCGTATTTCATACTTGGACCGCCCGAAATATATTTCGGGCGAATTCGGGCGAATTTTTCGGGCGCGGATCCCGAGCGCCCGAAATGTGCCCGAAATATATTTCGGGCGTTTTAAAGGGAATTTATACGTAATTCGGGCGAATTCGGGCGCATTTCGGGCGAATTCGGGCGCATTTCGGGCGAATTCGGGCACATTTCGGGCGATTTCGGGCAGATTCGGGCGAATTCGGGCGCCCAACCAGTATCTTATGTGTGCTGGGAAGCATGCTATCAGTGTAAAAATCTAACGCTTTATTTGAAAGATTGGCACAAAATTTGTTCAAAGAAAAAAAAATTGAGCAAAAATTCCTAGTAGAACCCAACTTATATGAGTGCAGCTCTGTTAGCAGCCACGTATAAAACCGATTTCCCTAACAATTTACACTAAAATACTACTAAAAACGTAAAAAGGCGATTTTTCACGTTTTTGGGCATCTCCTGAGCAACTACAGGCCCGAAACACCCCGAGAATGGGTCAGAACCACCCTGTGACCCGAAAATTCACAAAAATTCACCCTGAAATACGAAAAAATAGTGAAAACCCGGTTCATAGTGTGTTTTGGGTAGGAATAAGCAAATGATAGTCAGAAAACCCGTGATTTGGTGGTTGATTCTCACGGGCCTCCAAAGTGCACTCAGGTGTACAAAAGTTTTCGATTCTTGCTTATTTTGACAGATTTGGCATCAAATATTTCCAAATATAAAAAGTTTTTTGCGAAAATGAGTAGAACCCTACCTAGTCGGTTTTCACTACGGAAAAAGCGCCCGAATTCGCCCGAAATCTGCATTTCGGGCGATTTCGGGCGTTTTCGGGCGACTTCGGGCGCACAAAATCGCCCGAAATTCGCCCCTAATTCGCCCGAAATGCCCGAAATATATTTCGGGCGGTCCAAGTATGGTATTTAGTGTACCAGGGTTGTTCCTTGTTCTCGGGAAAAACAGCAAAATTCTGGATTTATGTTCCCGTTTTTTTCCTTTTTTTGGGTGGGGTTTTTTGCCCTTTTTCGGGCTTTCCGAGCTCTACCCTCACTGTAGTGGGGTCATTTCGAGAAAATGGACAAGTTCTTGATTGATACAAATTTTGGTTACGACCACTAGTGAGTTGCTCACAATGCTAAATGAGTGTCAGAACTGTGATTCTGGGCCCACTTTAACCGCCCTTCGAAATTCAAAAAGGGGTCCCAAACCCGGGCGCGCTACACTCGCGCGGAACTTTTTGCAGCTTTGGTATAGTTGCATTTTTGGCTGCAAAATGCAAGGGGACCCCCAAAGACGTTGGGAATATTATTTGGATGGGGCAGTGATTTTGTACCTGCATACACGCTCCCTCGCGGTAACCGCGTGCATGCCAATGAAGTGCTCTCTGGGGTTCGATAACCCGTGGAACCAGTGCTTCCGCCGATGAACGGTGAGGCGTTGCACTTCTCTTTTTTGCGGAGCAAAAAATAATATAAATGGCGCCGCAGGCAAAAAATTTTGAGTACAGTGTAAAAATCTAGCTTCCAACGAACCCTTTTTTGCAGAGCAAAAAATGAAAAATGGCGCCGCAGGCAAAAAAAAATTGGGGGTACAGCCCTGACGGTGCAGGATTTTGTTGTCAATTTTTTTTTTCTTGCCCCCTGAAAACTCTTGCTTTTGAGAGTTTCGACCATTTCACCACACTGGTGGTGTGTCACCTACAGTGAAACCCACTAGAAACCACAAGAAAGCCCCCCAAGGAAAAAAAGGAAAAAAAAACTAAAATCCAGAATTTCATGTTCTCGGTCCCACTTAGGAACTTCCCTGTAGTGTACGTTACATTTTTTTTTTTTTCTTCTGTTTTCGGAGAGTTTCCAGCACCTCCCATATGTCTTCCTAGAATGAATCCATCAGAACAACACAAAAAAAAAAAGACATACACCTCTCTCTCTCCCTCACCTCACCTTCACATCATCCCCCTTTCACGCCTGCTTACTCAACAGCTCCTCTGCAGATTGGAAGATATGTTGTTCCTTTTTCTTCTCCTTCGCCTCTCCTTCTCCCGCCACCCTCTTAAACTCTTTCACCAAATACGACTCAAAAGGGAAGCCTGAGTGCGGAGTCGCTGGCTCCAGGGAATGCATGTACTCGGGGAGGTCTTTGTGGTAGGTGAAGGGCACCATTTGGTTGGTGTTGGTGCACCAGAGCTGCCGGGTGCGTTGTGCGGCAGCGTCGTAGGCTTTGAGAACGGCGAGACGCTGCTGCTGCTCTGTTGCCTCCACCTTGCGCCCCAACGCTGTCAACCCCATGATCAAAAACTCCTGCGACTCCAACTGATCATCCTCCAGGGTCAACCCTTCCTGCCCAGCTGCGACCACATCCTTCCACCTTCCTGCCAAGACGCACGCTCGGGCATACATCACCAACGCCCCAAGATAGTTGCTCTTAAACAAAAACGGTGCCTCCCTTATGTTCAGTGGATATTTCATGGCAGCGTGGTCACGGTACAGTGTCAACGCATTCTGAGCGCTTTCTAATGCAGGAAGGTTCAACCCGGTCGCGAGATAGCATTCTGCTTCGCTTGTGAGAAGATCCGCAGTTAACAGCGATTCAGAAGATTCGGGCACAGTAAGGACAATGCCGTGCCACTGTAAAACCTCGGATGCTGCCCACCACGCAGGAATACTGCGTTTAAACTTCTCGATCTCTGATAAGGCTTCAGAATGCGACCCTTCGTTGACCAAATGCTGGATGGTGTTTCGTGTACCGGCATGTGTCTGTGCAGTTTTATATTCTCTCGACAGCGCCTCCGCATCGTCTCTAGAATAATGAGTAAGAATATAACTCCCCCGTCTGCTGAGGTATTCCAGCATGGTTTGAAACTCCTCTTTTTCCGGAGAGGTCATCGCGAGAACACGGCCCCGCAGTGCTTCGGACTGAAGAAGACGTTGCAACTCCGCTGTCTGCGTGAAAATGTCAACAAACACACTGCCACCCGGCATTTGGTGCACCGCCATCCCACCATGCTTTTGATCCACACCGTTGCCACGTACCGCCTCTTCTAATAGGCTAGCCCTGTACGCATCAGGGTTGGCCTGCTCTTCAGCTTCATAGTCACGAAACACCTCCCCCTCTGTGGTGAACCTATGCAGCAGGTACGGCCACGTCGCGACAAAACGCGCCATTTTTGCAGCCTCCTCTTCGGGAACACCCTCCAGCCAGGGGGGAAGCATGGTGGTCGTGTGGGTGCTGCCGGTGGTGTGGCTGCTGGGGCGGTTGGCCCGTGCTGCGACGTCGTCGCCATTGGTGCGGAACCACCGAACCGTCTCTTCTGTGTTCGTCTGCGGGTGGAGGTGGGAACCCCACAAGGGGTCGGCAGTGGTGGTGGTGGTGATGTGCCGAACGGAGCGGAGGTGTAGGGTGCGAAAGAGGGTCATGGTGTGTGTTTGGGGTCTGATGGAAAAGGGGGGTGTACACAAAGGGGGGTGATGGTGTAAAGTAATGTGCTTCCCGCTGCTGCTCTCGATGCCCGATTGTTGATCAAAAGGGTGACTCAAGGGCATATCATGAAAACTGTTCTTTTATTCGCCAAACAATCATCAAACCGTGTTTCTCGCTCTCCTCTATTCCAACCCAACAAAAGGAACGAAACTATTCTGCATAGTGTCTCGCTGCGTGGGGAGGAGCTCACATGCCCCACTGCAAGACCCTTCCTGGGATGCAGGGCAAAACCCAAAGATGAATGCAACCCGTATCGTAACGGATTTCCACGAGCTCAGCTCCCTCTCTCTCCTCGAGTCATCGTACGGAAGGGCCAGCGCCGAACTTTTGGCGACTACCTCTTTGGCGAAGTCTGAGATCGCATCGCACTGGCCCCAATTTTTGGAACGGGTGAAGCGTGCCACCGGCGCAAAGCAGTACAAGAGCACCGAAACATTGTTTCGGGATGTCCTGCCTTTCGTGGCGACAGAGGCCCCTCTCGTTGCTGAGGTGTTGGCCACCGCGTGTGTACATGCGACGGTGTCCAGCAATGTTGTTGAAGGGGACTTCAGCAAGGCGAAGGAGCGAAGTGGCGAGCACAGGGCTTCTCTTGGTTTCGACACCCTATGTGCTGAAATTGTCCTGTCTGACATGGACAAGGTGTGCGCTGCGCAACGTTCTCTCTTCCTGCAGGCGCTCAGGTTGTGGGAAACCGACGTGGACCGGCGGATGACGAACGGATTCAAGAAGGAACGACTGCACGGCCTGCTCGATGAGCCAACTGGGGTACTGGGAGATGAACAGGGTGGCTGCAATTCCTCTGCGGAACGGGGTGTGCTCCATCCTATTTTTCAAAAAAACGTTCATTGAAAACTTGGTTGTATTAGTGTAGCCACCAGAGTAGAGTGTGCTCCACTATAACTTTATTAATAGAAGAGGAAATGGAGAGGGGGAGGGTTTCGACTGTGTTGTTTCTCATCAAGAATTTGTCTTTTTATCATTTTTTGTTTTGCTTCTCTCGACAAATTGCAGGGAAAAAAAATACCTCTCTTGCCGTTTTGGTGTTGTTTTGTTTGAAAGCAATTTTTACACCCTTTTTTTGCTTTTTTTTACAAAAAAAAAATTCATTGAAAAAGCCTTTCCCCCCCCTTAGGCCCCTTACCATAAAAAACTCTGTTCCACAGCAGCGGAAAAACGTTATTCATTTTTTTTCTTCTTTTTTTATATAGACCCCCTACACACACGGTACCCCTTCTGGGACCCCTGGAGGACCACGCTACCAAGGGCATGGGGGCACAAGCCCATGGCTCTTAGAAGAGAAGCACATTGTGCGGAACTTCTTCCCCATGCCGCTGTCGCTGTCCTCATCGGTGAGCTGCTCAAACTCGCGGGCAATGCGCGCTGCAGAGCGGGTGGTGTCTGCCTTGCTAAGATGGTAGGCAGCGCGTGCCTGTTTCGTTGGTGTGATTATTATTTTTTGTGAAAACGTTAAAAGTTTTGTTGTACAATGTGCGGGGAGAAAAAAATGATATTTTGGTGTGTCTGATTGGGTGATTCGCATTTTTTCCCGCACTTTTTTGCGCACTGGGGGGAAAAAATTCGAGGGTTGATTCGCACATTTTCCGCATTTTCCGCCCCCTATTCATCCACACCATATTTCTTATACGTTCTTCTACTGAACAGAAGGTATAATAGGGGTACTAAATGTACCAAAAAGTTGGACCTAAAAAAACCTGAAAAATTGTCAAAAGGAGAGTACCCCACATACCTCAATCCCGACCCTCCTGAGGAACTCCCCCTGCGACATGGGTGGGCTCACGTGGATCTTCGAGTCGAGCTTCTCACTGCGCGACACCACGTGGCTGAGGAGCTTGAAGGAGACGAACCCGGAGAGGTCGACCTCGCCTGGGTGTGTCAGGGGGTGCACGAACTCATGGTTTTTGATGCCTCGCAGGGAGTCTTCGACGTAGCCGTCCACACCGTAGTCGACTACTAAAAACGCTCCTTTGCAGCGTGAGATCTGTGCTAGAAGGCGTTCGAGGAAGACGTAGCCCTGCATCTGCAGCTCAATGGTCAGCCCCAGCTTGCGTTCGTCGCGTGCCTTCTGTCTGATAGAGTGTGGCAACGCCACCAGCGACGCTGCCGTCTCTGCATTCGACAAAACAAACTTAAAGTGCTCCGGCACCTCCGGGTTGTCCTCAATGTCCACCAACCACTCACACCACCCCCGCTCGGTGTACTGAAACTTCGATACAGCGAAGACATCAAAAAGCTCGTTGGAAAATGCAACAATGGGGACCGTATCATCGTGGATCGTGAGCCCCTCCAAATCCTCTGCCCATTCTACACGGTCTGCCATGGCCTTGCCGTGGTCTTCTTCGATTTTTGCACGCTGTGCGTCCATGAGGGTTTCGGATATTTCCACCATGCCGATTCGCGCGGCAGAGAGCATTTTGGGGAAAGACTCGAGGGCACGCAGCACGCCGCTCATGAGCACGCCACGACCTGGACCGAATTCGATGAGGTGGAAGGCGGTGGGCTCGCCTAGCTTGGACCACGTGTCGTACGCCCAGGACGCGAGACACTCTGCAAACATGCAGCTCAGCTCCGGGGAGGTGATGAAGTCGCCGTCACGGCCGAATACCTTCTTCTTCGTTGTGTAGTACCCAAAGCGTGGGTTGATGTTGCACTCCTTCATGTACTCCGAGATGGGGACCGGGCCTTTTGTCTGGATCAGCTTCTTGAGCTCGATTGTCAGCGCGTTTGGGATCATTTTGTTGTTGACACGCGCTGCGTGCTCGAGGGCGACACGGTCGCGTGTGGCGTCGGCATCTTCCTGCTGCTGGTAGCGCTCGGGGTAGAGCTCCATCTCCAGTGCGTCAAGTGGGTCCATGGCGGACTTCTGCTTCTCGTCAAGCTCCTCTTGTGCGGCAATGTGCTTCGCATTTCGAGCAGCGACTGAAGTGGTGTTGTGGTGTTGTGGGGTCATGTGGGGGGAATGAAAAAGGTGTGGTGCATACTCTCTTCGGCGGTCGGCGGCGTGGGTGCTTCAACCTGCTCGTCTGCGTGTTCATCTGGGGAGAGACGGTCGCCACGCTTCTCAAGCTTCTTGACTGCCTTCCAACGCTCAAAGGCTTCCGCGTAGACACGTTCCATCTGGTCAGACTCCTGCAGGTGGGGGTGGTTTAACAAAAGTTGACTTGACATACTACAGCCCCCTCGTGACAGTGGTAATAAAACTCAAAGAAAGGATTAGTAAAGGAAAAAGAGTTGGATGGTGACCTCGTAAGGACATGGCGGCGTCATGACGTGCACCACACCCCCTCGTCATCGAGGCCACCCTCAAAAGTGCTTGCATTGTCAAACACCCTGGAAAAGTATACCTTTGTCTGTTGCATTTCTAAGAAGGCCTCCTCATCCTTGGTCGCCTTGCGCACAGGGAGTGGCACGTCTTGCGGAGGCGGGAGCAGGTCCTCCGCTATCATGGGCCCACGGATCTTGGGCACCGTGGCGGAACCACCTCCAGGGAGAATGATCTTGTCGCCACCTGTGGAGGGTGTGCCGACAGCCTCCTTTGCTCGTATGCTCCGTGCCTCGTCTGTGTCTATCGGGCTGTCTGCAACCTGGTTTGCGATGTGCGAGTCGATTTTGTCGAGGTGCGCTTGTCTGGTCTCATTCCTCGTCACAGCCTGCGCCGCCTTCAACGACATTGCGGTGTCCGGCAGCTCCACCCCTGAGTCGCTCTTCGCCGCAATCTCCCCCAGCTTCCGGTGCGGGTCCAGCATCCAATCCCCTGATGTCTTTGGGAAGTCCGGCATCGCAGGGTGCTTGTCGCCCATCATCATGACGTATTCGTCATCCGGCAGACGGGACGATCTCTTCCCCTCGCGCACCACACCTTCCAACACCGACCCCCTCGCCCGAACAGGGTCACGTGGTTGAGTTGAATCAAAGGGGTCTGTGAACTTCCTGGTGATGCCGAGTTTTTCGTCCTTCAACCGTTCCTCGTGATCGACGAGGTGCTGCTTGCGGACCTGGTCATATGTGTTGAGCGCATGCCCTGCAGCGTCGGTCGGAGGAGTCTCGGTACTGCACCGTGCAGAGCGCCGCAGGGCTCTGCGTGTCTGGTTGGGTCTAGGGAAGACACGCAGGATGGCACTCATCGGATGTCAGGGTAGGGAGGTGTGTTGTGTACCGTATTGGAAGCAGTTATGTTTTGGGAACTAATCCCGCCGGAATGTGGCCCTGTTTGGGGGGGGGGTAGTTTTTTGGGAGTATTTTTTTGTAAAGAAAGGGACAGAAATCTATCGGGGAGGTGGAGGAGGTGGTTTATCCGTGGTTAAGTTTTCTTTTGTGAAGAAGAAAAAAGAAAAAAAGAAAAAAAAGAAAAAAAAAAGGGGGGGATAGACGGCGTGACTCAGGCACCTCAAAAGAGAGTTGATTCGAAGCCACAGAAGAAGAAGCGGATAACACTTCATTTGATAACTGTACACACTACACACAAATTTTTCTTGAGGTATTTTTTTGGCGGCATTTTTTTTGGGCGCCAAATGTATTTGAAGTCCTGCAATGGTGTGCACTGCACTCTGAGCCATCCCGAATAGAAACCAGCACCTACCCACATGAGAAAGAGGTAAAGGGGGGCCCAACCCCACCCCCCGGGGGTGGTGGGTGGGCGAATGGTTTTTTCATTTTTGATCTCCAAAAAAAACCACAAGATGTTCCCCCTCTCTTCTTCTAGGCAGTGCACGGTACGGAAGGGATCTCAGGAAAAAAAAATTTTTTTTTTGATTTCAAAACAACGCTCACCCGGAAAGATCCTGAGAGACTAAAAACAAAAAACCCATTTTATACAAAAAGAAACGAGGAGAACTTCTGACCTTAATTAACTTAGTGAGGGGGGGGGGAGGAGGAAAGTGGAGAAAAGAAAAAAATACACTTCGTAGGGGAGCCTATGCACTTCATTTGGCTCGGAAAATTTGGCGCCTTTCGGCAAAAAAACCCAAAAATAGATGAAACTACCCTATATACCTCACCAAAAATCACTTTCCGCCGGGTTTCAGGCACTTTTGAGCCTTTTTTCTTCAATTTTTTTTTTGAAAAAAATCTGCAAAAAAACTGAAAATGGCAAAGGCAAATCCAGTGTAAAATGACATGTTTCAACAAAATGTGCGTTTAAATGTGCCAACGGGCAGCATTTTGTTTAAATTTTTGCTCATTTGAGTCCACAGAGTCCCAAAAAATGCATTGCCGGGGTCGTAGGTCAAAAAAGACTTAGTAATTTCAATTTAAAATCAAAAGGAGCCAAAATTACCGGTATAGGCTCCCCTACACTTCGCATTTCTTTGTGACGAGGAAGAGAAAAAAAACTTCCATTTTTTTGTGCTACTATTTAGAGAAAGTTTAGTTTTGTTGAGGATTTGACAGCGTGGCCACTGTGTGTGTGTGTGATCTCTTTTATTCTTCTGTCACCCCCTTTTTTTTGTTATTTCCGCCTCTTGAATGTGTCAGAAAAACGAGGAGAAAAGGAGTGCGAAGGGAGAAGATCAGTGTTCGGGTAAATCCGAAGAATTTTGGGGTGTTGAAAAAAAAAGGGGTGGGCAGTGGGTTAAGTTCCTAAGATCCTAAGAGGCCTTCTTCATTACCCGCCTGTGAAGCTGTGTGTGTACCACACAACAATACAGCTTTTCTCCAAAAGCTGTAGATATTCTTTCCTCTCAAAATGCAGTCGGAAACCTACAAAACAAAAGTTGGTACTAAAAAACCCACCCCTTTTTGTAATTTTTTTTTGAAAACTTGGTTGGATTAGTGTAGATACCCGAGGAATGACACTCCACTATAACTAACCTCCACGATTTTTCTTTGCCTTAAAAATAACTGGAAGTTGAAATGTGCAAAAAAAAAAACTATGTCCCCGCAGGAGCACACACCCCCCTGCTTCGAAGCATAAAGAACAGAGAAAATTAGAGAGAACGTGCCTCTCTCCTCGTGCACATACACACCTTTGAAAAGCCTTCAAAAGGGGGGATGTGTGAGGGAGATCTGTGCAAAGTTGTTGTTGTTGTTGTGTCAAAAAAAAAGCAGGTTGGTTGGTACGTCTTTTTGTTGACAAAACAGAACAAATTCGTATACTTCCACTTTAGGGAAATAGGAGGCATAACGAAGAGGGTTGTTGAATGAAAGTTGTTGTTTTTTGCTTTGTGCTTTTTTGTTTTGGTGGTCTTTACAAATGCACGAAGGTGTGGGGTGAACATAACACAAAAAAAAGATAAATCGGAAGGTTGCAAAACGCCGCTGACATCCAAAAAAAACCCAGGCCTGACGCTAACTTTTGGGTTTTTGGGAAATCGTGGGATGATGGTCGAATATGGGGGGGGGGAAAGCTAAAAAAAAATTTTTTTTCGTGACTGTTTTTTTGACCTCACGCAACACTCCACACCATTGACAAAAACACACGATTTTTATTTTTTGAAAACTTGGTCAGCCCCGCCGCCAGGATTTTGGGTTTGAAAAAGCTCTGTTGATGGTCCGAAAAATATTGTTAGGAACCCCTGCAAAGCTCCTTCTCGTGGCCTCCGGCGGAGAGACGCATGTTCCCCAAGCCCGGTCAGAGTTCCTCCGAATCAGCGACATTTGCTCTTTCCCTGTGCATTGTACTCTTCGGTGGCCAGTGCAGGTGGCCGTCCAGAATCCGCATTGGGTGTCATCCTTCTTATCGGTAAAGCAGCGGTCATGGCACCCAAAGGTTCCTGGCGAAGCCACGGTACGCACATTTCTAAAAAATGTTCCCATAAAATGGAACTGCGTTGGTGGGATACATGCTTGCGCCGCAGGCGCACGGTACGCAACTTTTTCCCATCATGACATCATGACATCATGCCATCATGCCATCATGCCATCATGCCATCATGCCATCATGCCATCATGCCATCATGCCATCATGCCATCATGCCATCATGCCATCATGCCATCATGCCATCATGCACCCCCCGTGGCATGATGGTGGCATGATGAAGGGGGAAAAAAAGTCCCCCAAAAACGTGGGATGATGGCATGATGGTTAGCAAAAGGCCTGCTAACAACGCAGAAACAAATTTTTTTTTGAAAAAAAAAATGGGTGTTTTTGTGGTGGGTTGATGGTGGGATGATGGTTTATGGTCGGGGGGGGAAAGCCATTTTCCGTGGGTTGATGGATGATGGTTAGCGTCAGGCCTGAAAAAAACCCCTACAGCTTACTGGGGGGGGGGGGCTAATACAAGAGGTACTGCTAATACAAGAGGTATGCCTAATACAAGAGGTACTTTGAAATCGGGATTTTCACGATTTTTTACCGGCTAATACAAGAGGTACTTTATTCTTTCCTTTATTTGACTTGATCACTTTTTTTCAAAAAAATAAATCGATGGTGTCAAATGAAAGGTTTGCTCAAAATCTTTCAATTGCGGCCAGGTACGATCAAAAAGTTGAAAATTTTCCCGTGTTACTGGTTGGCGAGAGTAAAAATCCAGAAAAAAAATTATCAAAAATCCAGGAAAAAAAAGCTAATACAAGAGGTACCTCTTGTATTAGACTTCCACCTAAAAAAAATTTCCCCCATAAAAAATATGGGGGAAATATGGGGAAAATATGGGGGAATATGGGGGGGAAAATCCCCCATATTTCCCCCATATTTCCCCCATATTTTCCCCATATTTTACCCCTCCCCATAATGGGGGGACAAGTATGCCTAGGGGGGGTCACATCCCATGTTAAAAGTGAGGACACCGACCAAAAAAAATTTTTTTTGAGAAAAAAATGGACATCACCCTGAAAAACCAGAAAATATGGTCCCCAGGTGACCTACAATTCAATTCCGCCTGGTTTTGGACACTTCTGAGCACTTGTGGGGGTCTAATTCAAATTTTTCAAAAAAAAAAAAACGGCCTGGGACAGGGTTTGTACTTTGGCACCTTTCAAATCGGGGTACAATCAAAACTCATTAAAAACACCGTTGTGACGCATTGAGAGGGCGGAAAAAGTGCCGGGGGCACCGGATTGGCAGTTCTACGCCAAGTCCGGTCTAAAATCCTTGTGTAGGCGCAGTGGAATGGCAGTAAAGGCAAAGCGCCGTATCCACTGTGGAATGGGCCTGCTGAAGGTGTCCTCAGAGGCGATTCTGCAAGCCCTGGGGAGATTGGGTTTAAGAAAACACGCGAAAAGGGGAGGAAAGTGACGTGTGTGATATTGGGCCTCCCACGCGTCCTCCTCGCGGGTCATTGCGTATTGCTTGTCGTCAAGCAATCTGGCCTTGCCATGTTGGAGCAGTGTGCGTAAGTTCCCAATACGGCGTTCCTTGCCCTTGTGAGCTTTGAGGACACCCCACTCTTGCCGCTGTATATTGTGGCGTGCCTGGTCGTATCCACGAGGGATGTCTCTTTCTCCCACAGTAATCTGAGTGTGGGGTCTGAAGAAGATAAAGAAGACGAGGCAGATGCGGGCGGTGCTTTAGTCGAGTCTACGACTGGATATCCATATACGTGTCTAGTACAGGGCTATTGCAGACTGAACTGCAAAACCAAGGGGGGAATTGGGCATTGCAATATCTGGAAAGTCATACGAGGTGTTTTTTTTTTCAAGGGAAGGTACCCTGAGGCACCGGGTGAGGCAGTGACGGCAGATCTGCTCGATAATTTACACCTCACTAATTTTCCTCCCTAAATTGATCACTCCCTGGCCTATTAATGGTGTGGGTACCTAAGCGCGTGTATACATTGGTCACTACGACCCACAAAATACAGATGGCAGGTGACCGTCTTGTCTTGTTTTGGCTGTATTCAAACGCACTTAGATGACATTAGTCGAGATGTATCCTTTACTTCCTAAAATATGAGTCATGTACTGTTGCCATGGCCATATCTCGTTTATGTGCTAAAAAATAGGAATATGCAAGGTACAGACCCTGTCCCAAGACCCCTTTTTTTTTCGGAATTTTGATTTTCTGGTCACTTCCGGTCACTATTTTTGGTATTTTCGGGCCTCCAGGACGTTTTCCGGGGGGTCTTGGGTAGTGACTTGTGGGGTCGGACACTGCGCTGTGCGTAGAATTCAAAAACCCTGAAAAAGTGCATTGTCCTCCCCTTGTGACCCCCCCTACCCCCCCCCCCCCCAGTAATGGAAGAAAAAGCCTTTTTTTTTTGAAGTGAGGAATAATACCTACCACGTCTTGCTTAACCTGAAAAAAAAGACATAAAAATCTGCACGCACTTTTGAGGAACAGAAGAAACATGGTATGTTAGAACATAGTTTGTGTTAGTGTGAGGAATAGTGGTGAAGCACGGACATATTTTTAGTTTTTGTTTTTTTTGAAAACTTGGTTGTATTAGTGTAGACACCCGAGGATGAACTCCACTATTGTTTTTTTTTTTTTTGTTGAAAATGTTAAAAACGCGTGTCGAGGGGGTGTGTGTGTGGGGTTGGGTAGGGTTTAATGGGGGGTAGTACTGAAGGAGGAAGGAGGAGGGAGAGGAGATAGGACTTGCGACGTATAAGCAAACAGACGAGACGGTTCGCTGGGGATGTGGAGGGGTGGAGGGGAAGGAGGCTTCACATGCACAATCTCAAAAAAAACAAAAAGTAGAGTTGAAATATACAAAAAGCCCTCTCGTGAACAGTGTACCTTTGGTACAATGACCGGCTGCACCGGGGGGTGGACGTTCAACCATGCAGTCCTACAATACATTTCGTGGTTTACATCTAATAAAAAAAAATGGATCAGTGAAGTCTCAAAAACACAGAAAAAAGGTGCGCGAGGTTCCAACACAAGAACCAGAAAAAGTGGGTGGACACTTCTAGGTACTTCCCATAGACATTTTCATGGTTTACATCATGAAATCAAAAACTGTATGTCCCCCTCGGAATAACTCTTTCCTATTCGCATCACATTGATGTGCGCACAAGAAAACTGTAAGTTGCATTTTTCTTTCCTCACAGTCCATTTTGTGGATCGACGAAAGCGAGGGTTCTCTTATAAACGGGAGGACAACAAATGTTGACTTGAAATACAAACTGATTGATGCAGGCACCTCCGACTGACCCCATATCCGCTATACAATGCCCTCTAGTGAACAGTGTACCTTTGGTATGACCGGCTGTACCGTGGGGTATGGGGTGGACCCCCCAACCATGCAGTCCTACAATCCACTTCGTGGTTTACATCTGATACAAAAGGAAAACACAGAGAGGAGTTGAGACGTGCTAAAACGCATCTCGTGTCGAGCTCATGCAAAAAGGTGGGACGTGAGTGTTCCGCACCGCACCAAACCAAAAAAAAAAAGAAAATAAAGCAAAGTTTATAAGATGATCCTAAGCCTCTCGTGCTTAGTCACCTTAAAATAAAAGTTGACAGTGTGTAGTCAACTCTGTTGTGCGTGATCTCCATATTTCATATGGGCATGTGGGAAGAATCAGAAAAGCATTTCAACACAATCAATAAATTGATAGCATTAGGAGGGATCAAAAAATGTTCCCCATTGGTGCTTCCCGGGGGGTATGCATTTCACAAATTTTCAATTCAATTCACAACTTTTCACAACTATTCACAACTTTTCACTACCCTTTTTTCTCTCGTTGGTGAAGCTCTTAAACGCCGGCATTTGCATTTCCGGAATCCGTACGGCCAGTGGTGGGGTCAATTTGCCGAAATGGACAAGTTCTCGTCATTTCCGCACATCACACAGTACACAGGTACACAGGTACACCACATCACGTTCTATCTTGTGAATCCCAGCGTACCCCTCAATGGGTGGGTCACCACCCCGCCCAAAAAAAAAGCACACACAAAAAAAAATCAATTCACAACTTTTCACAACTATTCACAACTTTTCACATTTTTTCACAATTTTTCACCACTTTTCACCAGCCTTCACAATTTTGTAGCGGTTTTCGTGTTGTGAAAATTTGTGAAAACTTGTCACATTTTGTGAAAATTTGTGAAATGCACACCCCCCGGGAAGCACCAGCCCATCATTTCTTTGTGGTAAAAAGAAAAGGGAAAAGAGTGAGTCTGAGAGCAGGTCAAAACAGAAAGAAAGAACCAACAGAAAATAATGAATCATGAAGAATCGAACAACTAACTGGATGGATGAATGCACACACGCTACAATACAACGAGCCCGAACAAGCCTCGCTAAGGCCTGATACAGGCGTGGCTGAGGCATGATTGGAAGAAGTCTTCAGTACGCCTCAGATAGATTTTTCCAGACACATGCCTACTTCGAGAGGGGTCGGCTCTGTTGTGTTTTTGACCTGAGCTATGGAAGACTCAAATCTGTCCAACTACATGAGCCTCTAATAGAGGGAAGTTCAGTTTAACTTTCAGGTGTCGTCGGCCTCGTTGCTTTGTATGTGAATGTTCTGCTTTTTTTTGCAGTACTTTTTGATAATACACACATCCCCATTTTATTTTGTTGTTCTGATATAATTTCCCCCCCTCTTTTCTACTGTGGGGAAGTCTTTTTTTTCCTTTCTTTGAACACTGTGGTTGTAGCGCAGACACACCGAGGATGAGCTCCGCTATTTCTTTTTCTTTTTGACCTCACACAACTTTTACTGCCAACTAACCACGGAATGAGGTATTTCCATTGGTCTGTGGAAAGACAGTATTTTCCTTTGTTCGCCATTTTTCTTGATTTCTTTTTCGTTCTAAACTTTTGAGAAATACAAAAACGAAAAACAAAAACAAAAAACGTAAAATAAAATGGTTTCTTTTGTTTGTACCTGTGTAGTGCACAACGCCTCTGGGGCAGCAATCTGTGGGTTATCGACCCCCGGAAAGTACCCTGCAGCCAACAACAGAAGATGTAATTAAAAAAGCAGTCAGAATGGTCTTCTGAGTCTTTGGGGACACAAGGGTGAAGAAGGCCCCGATGGACAGACACTAACTTTAGATTCATTAAATCTTCAATTCAGAAACAGAAAAGCTTAAAAATAACAACAAAAACACACACACCAAAAAAATACGAAAGCCTTTGTGACAGTGTGCCTCAAAATTGGTTAAAAAGGAAACTTACATTGTGAGTGGAGCGAACTGTGAGCAGATTCAGCCAAAACCATTTTTTTGACAGCGTTTGACACCTCTTACCCCCGGTTTTTTTTGCAACCTTCAACGATCTCTAGTACCCACCTTTGGTGAGGAGCGAGCATCTACAACTGCTAGGGACCACATGTTGTTATGTACTCAAAATGTTGACCAAAGCCTGTTGCGAGCCTACTACAACCCACACGTGGGTTTCTGTACTCAAATATCACCTGAATGTGCAAGGATACTATTTTTTTCTTTGAAAACTTGGTTTTGTATTAGTGCAACCCGGAGGATGAGCTGCACTATTTTTTTTTTTCTTCTTTTCGTTCTATATTCTGTGTTTGTTCTCTTCTGGTAATGCTCAAAAAAGGGTTTACTTGAAATACAACAGCCCGCTTGTGGCAGTGTACCTAAAAAAAGGTTATTGTTAGAAGACTCTAAGCCTGTGCTCAGTCACCTAAAAATCTCGAAAGACTCAAAAAAAAACCCCCTCCGGAACAGTAGATGTGAAAAAAGGGTACTTCACAAAGGATATGATCAAAGTTTGTGATGGGCCAAAAAGGGCCAAAAAAAAAACAGGTACATTCTTGGTTCGCTTCGTTCAAACAAAAGGAAAAAGAAAAAAGAAAAAAGGGACTGATATTGATTGATAAAAGGCTTCCGCCTCATTTGTCTACTTGAAAGAGTGTTCAAAATCAATGAAGAGAGAAGATTCCGACTATGATTTTCAATCGAAAAAGATAGAGTTTTTCTCCGTCAATAGGTTTCTCCAAAAAATCAAAGAAAAAGTACACACATGTTATCTACGGCATTGGATGTGGACGATCCGAGAAAAGAAGAGAACAGAAATGGGAAAAAGTTACAACAACAACAAAAAAAGGGGCACACAACGAACCGTAAGGCCCTTTGCACCCATATCATAGAAAAAAGAAAATAAAAGAAAAACTGTAGTTGATGCAGGCACCTCCGACTGACCCACTGTACGATGCCAGCCATCCGGATTAAAGCACAAAGTACCCCATGCGGCCTACGAAAAATATTTTGTGTTTCCCCCGCTGCTTTCCCTACTTTATTTTTTCATCCTCGATAAAAAGACGTCCAGCTTTCATTCCGCAACAACACTTAAAAAAAAAAAAAACTCCCTTTTTACGCTCCCCACATCCACCTCAATTCTACAAAAAAATCGCATTTTCATTTCAAATGTTGCCACCTCTATACCTCCGGATCCGCATCGGAATAAACCTCAGCAAGCTCTTGAGCCTGGTCTTCGGTGACTATGTACTCTCCTTGTTGATGTGGGGTGGGCACACCTGCTGCCTCGTAGTCGGAGGGTGTTACCCCACCCTGCGCCTCGGTGAGCGTGCGGCACTCTGCTGCAGTGCGTGGCGAGGCTTTGTCGACGCCGTCCATGCCGGAGACTTCGCTACTGCTCCTGCGGTATGAAACAGACGCACCTACTGCGCACGCGACACATGCTAGTGAACCTATCACGATCCCCACCACAGCGCCACCTGACAGATCGTCGTCGTCGCCCTCGACACAGATGCCGTCCTCGACAGTATAGCCACCAGCGCACTCCCCAGCGGCGCAAGACCCGTTCCATCTCCGCTCTGTCGTGACCGAGTGGGTCACGTTGCAGGGCGAAAGCAGTGTGAAGTCGACAGCAGACATTGCCCCCATCACGTCGCTCATGTTTTTGTAGCGTGCGTCAGAGGAGTACCGCCGGAGGAGCTCAGTCTCGATGTCGGCAGAGGCAGTGTCGGCGACGTTGGCGTCCTCGACGAGGGCAGTCACAACGACGGATCCGCAAGAGGTTGTCAAGGAGACTGCGGTGGTGGCGAGCTGGTCCGTGACGACCTCGTTGAGCAGCCCAGAGAAGGTCTCCGTGAAGGCACCGCATTCGATCCCCCACGTCATCGTGAGGGTCATGCTGCTCTTCTCCGTGCTGTCCGAGGACGCGGTTGGAATGCACACCTTGGCGGCGCCCACACCGGCGTACCCTGCACTGCAGGTGCATTCGTACGTAGACGTGTCGCACGACGCACCGTCGTCCCCATGCATCTGACACAAGGCACTGTCGACGCACCACTTCTTTGTCGTTCTCGTTGCAGGTGGAGCAGGTGTGTCGGGGGACAAAGTGGTCGGTGCCTCAGTTGGCGACAACGTGGTTGGTGATGCTGTAGGTGCCAGAGTAGGTGGCGAAGTAGGTGGCGAAGTAGGTGTTGTGGTGGGGGTGGAGGTGGGGGCCGTTGTGTCCGGTGCAGCGGTGTCCCCAGACTGTTCGGTATCGTTGGCAGGTGCAGAAGTGTCGGGAGCTGCCGTCTCGGGCACGTCCGTCTCGTTAGCAGGCACGAATGTGTCGATAGGAACGTCTGTGTCGGGTGTGTCGGTCTCGTTCGCTGGTGGGGTCGCTGTGTCAGGTGACGCAGTGTCGGGTGTGTTTGTGTCGGGTGACGCAGTGTCAGGTGACGCAGTATCGTTGGCAGGTGCGGTGGTGTAAGGTGCCTCCGTGTCCGGTGTGACGGTGGACTGCACAGGTGCTGTTGTGTCAGGTGTGTTTGTGGGTAGAGTGGGTGTGTCCGTTTCGTTGTCAGGGGAAGAAGTGTCTAGAGCCAAGGGTGTGTCCGTGACATCCGGTGGCGAGGGTGTCTCCGGTGCGGAAGTCGTCAAGGGCGGTGCATCAGTATCAGGGGCAACCGACACATCTGAGCGAGACCCACCACCACACACACAGCAGGCCTCCATTGCCACGTACTCATTACGGTAGGTGTCGGCAGAGTACCTCTCGCAGTTCACAGGCTCAGCTCCGTAATATGCACAGTTGTATGTAGCACCACCGTTGTCGTGCCAGGCAGCACCAGACGACAGCAGCAGGTCTGTGCACGAGGTTGGTACTGGTGACTCAGGTGTGGACGTCGTGTTGTCTGCTTCTGGCTCAGATGTTTCTGGGAAAGACGTGTCAGTCTCGTTGTCAGGGGAAGAAGTGTCTGGATCCAAGGGTGTGTCTGTGACAGCCGGTGGCGTGGGTGTATCGCTGTTGGGGGGCGGTGCATCAGTATCAGGTGCAACCGACACCTCCGAGCGAGACCCACCACCACACACACAGCAGGCCTCCATTGCCACGTACTCATTACGGTAGGTGTCGGCAGAGTACCTCTCGCAGTTCACAGGCTCAGCTCCGTAATATGCACAGTTGTATATAGCACCACCGTTGTCGTGCCAGGCAGCACCAGACGACAGCAGCAGGTCTGTGCACGAGGTTGGTACTGGTGACTCAGGTGTGGACGTCGTGTTGTCTGCTTCTGGCTCAGATGTTTCTGGGAAAGACGTGTCAGTCTCGTTGTCAGGGGAAGAAGTGTCTGGGTCCAAGGGTGTGTCCGTGACAGCCGGTGGCGTGGGTGTATCGCTGTTGGGTACGGAAGTCGTCAAGGGCGGTGCATCAGTGTCAGGTGCAACCGACACCTCCGAGCGAGACCCACCACCACACACACAGCAGGCCTCCATTGCCACGTACTCATTACGGTAGGTGTCGGCAGAGTACCTCTCGCAGTTCACAGGCTCAGCTCCGTAATATGCACAGTTGTATGTAGCACCACCGTTGTCGTGCCAGGCAGCACCAGACGACAGCAGCAGGTCTGTGCACGAGGTTGGTGTGGACGTCGTGTTGTCTGTTTCGGGCTCAGAGGTCTCCGGAGCAGACGTGCTGTTCCAAGGCAACTCTGTGTCGGGGGCCTCTGTGTCCTGGGGTGCGGTTGTGCTCTCAACGTCAGGTGTCGATGTCGCAGGAGCAGTCGTCGCGTTCCAAGCCGTGTACCCCCCACCACACGCACAGCACGCCTCACTGCCCACATACTCATTGCGGTATCCTTCACCACTGTACCACTCACAACGTGGCACGTCAGTCTGACCATACCATACGCAGTTGTAACTTTCACCGCCACTGTCGTGCCAGGCAGCTCCCGAGGCGAGAGTCAAGTCCGTGCATGTGGACGAGTTGTCTTCAGGTGCAGTGGTGTTGTCAACTGCGGGCTCGTCAGTGGGTACCAGAGTCACATCCACAGGCGAATCCGTGTCGGGGGCAGTGGTATTCTCGACAGGTGCATCTGTTGGTGGGATTACTGGAATTGGTACTGCTGTCGGCGCAGGGGTTTCGTTCACAGGTGAATCCGTGTCCGGCGCAGTTGTGTTCTCAATGACAGGTGTCTCTGTGTCTGGTGACAGTGTGCTAGCAATGGGTGCAATGGTGTTGTCAATGGCAGGTGGCGAATCCGTGTCGGGGGCAGTGGTGTTCTCCACAGGTGCATCTGTTTGTGGGATTGCTGGAATTGGTACTGCTGTCGGCGCAGGAGTTTCGTTCACAGGTGAAGCCGTATCCGGCGCAGTTGTGTTCTCAATTACAGGTGTCTCTGTGTCTGGCAAGGGTGGTGTTGGTAACACTGCCCCCTCGAGATTCAATGTGATGCTGCCCTTCGCACTGTGCCACACCAAGTCATCTTCATCAGACGTTGCCCACACAAAGGTTGCAGCAGATGTGTCGCTGATCTTCCCCCCGCTCATGTGGTACGTGAATGCTGTCACTGTCTGCCCACCAGACTCTTCTGCAGACACGTCACTCACCCAGTCTGTGACTGCGATGTCGACAATTCCCGCCTTCACTGCCGGAACCGAGCGTGCCTGTGTGGTCAGTGCGTACACAGTCGCCTGTCCACTCTTCACAAACCCAAGAACGATCTGTGCTGTGGTCATGCCTGCACCCACACCCAGCGATGCATAGCCCGACACAGGTGCGGCAATCGCAAGCACGACTGTCGCCCTGTCCGCACTCAGGCCATAGTGCACAGCAACACCTGCGCTTGTGTCCTGACACACATACCCAGTCAGGGTCGACGCAGCACACGACAAAGGTGCGGACGTCTGCGGCACTGTTGTCGGGCTTGCAGTTACCACAGGTGACGCCGTGTCGGGTGCAGTGGTGTTGTCAACTGCGGGCTCGTCAGTGGGAACCAGAGTAACATCCACAGGCGAATCCGTGTCGGGGGCAGTGGTGTTCTCCACAGGTGCATCTGTTGGTGGGATTGCTGGAATTGGTACTGCTGTCGGCGCAGGGGTTTCGTTCACAGGTGAAGCCGTATCCGGCGCAGTTGTGTTCCCAATGACAGGTGTCTCTGTGTCTGGCAAGGGTGGTGTTGGCAGCACTGCTTCCTCGAGATTCAATGTGATGCTGCCCTTCGCACTGTGCCACACCAAGTCATCCTCATCAGACGTTGCCCACACAAAGGTTGCAGCAGATGTGTCGCTGATCTTCCCCCCGCTCATGTGGTACGTGAATGCTGTCACTGTCTGCCCACCAGACTCTTCTGCAGACACGTCACTCACCCAGTCTGTGACTGCGATGTCGACAATTCCCGCCTTCACTGCCGGAACCGAGCGTGCCTGTGTGGTCAGTGCGTACACAGTCGCCTGTCCACTCTTCACAAACCCAAGAACGATCTGTGCTGTGGTCATGCCTGCACCCACACCCAGCGATGCATAGCCCGACACAGGTGCAGCAATCGCAAGCGCGACTGTCGCCCTGTCCGCACTCAGGCCATAGTGCACAGCAACACCTGCGCTTGTGTCCTGACACACATACCCAGTCAGGGTCGACGCAGCACACGACAGAGGTGCGGACGTCTGCGGCACTGTTGTCGGGCTTGCAGTTACCACAGGTGACGCCGTGTCGGGTGCAGTGGTGTTGTCAACTGCGGGCTCGTCAGTGGGAACCAGAGTCACATCCACAGGCGAATCCGTGTCGGGGGCAGTGGTGTTCTCCACAGGTGCCTCTGTTGGTGGGCTCGTAGGAATGGAAGTTTCGTTCACAGGTGAAGCCGTGTCCGGCGCAGTTGTGTTCTCAATTACAGGTGTCTCTGTGTCTGGCAAGGGTGGTGTTGGCAGCACTGCTTCCTCGAGATTCAATGTGATGCTACCCTTCGCACTGTGCCACACCAAGTCATCCTCATCAGACGTTGCCCACACAAAGGTTGCAGCAGATGTGTCGCTGATCTTCCCCCCGCTCATGTGGTACGTGAATGCTGTCACTGTCTGCCCACCAGACTCTTCTGCAGACACGTCACTCACCCAGTCTGTGACTGCGATGTCGACAATTCCCGCCTTCACTGCCGGAACCGAGCGTGCCTGTGTGGTCAGTGCGTACACAGTTGCCTGTCCACTCTTCACAAACCCAAGAACGATCTGTGCTGTGGTCATGCCTGCACCCACACCCAGCGATGCATAGCCCGACACAGGTGCGGCAATCGCAAGCATGACTGTCGCCCTGTCCGCACTCATGCCATAGTGCACAGCAACACCTGCGCTTGTGTCCTGACACACATACCCAGTCAGGGTCGACGCAGCACACGACAGAGGTGCGGACGTCTGCGGCACTGTTGTCGGGCTTGCAGTTACCACAGGTGACGCCGTGTCGGGTGCAGTGGTGTTGTCAACTGCTGGCTCGTCAGTGGGAGGCGAATCCGTGTTCGGTGCTGTCGTGTTCTCCACAGGTGCATCTGTTGGTGGGATTGCTGGAATTGGTACTGCTGTCGGCGCAGGGGTTTCGTTCACAGGTGAAGCCGTGTCCGGCGCAGTTGTGTTCTCAATTACAGGTGTCTCTGTGTCTGGCAAGGGTGGTGTTGGTAACACTGCCTCCTCGAGATTCAATGTGATGCTACCCTTCGCACTGTGCCACACCAAGTCATCCTCATCAGACGTTGCCCACACAAAGGTTGCAGCAGATGTGTCGCTGATCTTCCCCCCGCTCATGTGGTACGTGAATGCTGTCACTGTCTGCCCACCAGACTCTTCTGCAGACACGTCACTCACCCAGTCTGTGACTGCGATGTCGACAATTCCCGCCTTCACTGCCGGAACCGAGCGTGCCTGTGTGGTCAGTGCGTACACAGTCGCCTGTCCACTCTTCACAAACCCAAGAACGATCTGTGCTGTGGTCATGCCTGCACCCACACCCAGCGATGCATAGCCCGACACAGGTGCAGCAATCGCAAGCGCGACTGTCGCCCTGTCCGCACTCAGGCCATAGTGCACAGCAACACCTGCGCTTGTGTCCTGACACACATACCCAGTCAGGGTCGACGCAGCACATGACAAAGGTGCGGACGTCTGCGGCACTGTTGTCGGGCTTGCAGTTACCACAGGTAACGCCGTGTCGGGTGCAGTGGTGTTGTCAACTGCGGGCTCGTCAGTGGGAACCAGAGTCACATCCACAGGCGAATCCGTGTCGGGGGCAGTGGTGTTCTCCACAGGTGGGCTCGTAGGAATGGAAGTTTCGTTCACAGGTGAAGCCGTGTCCGGCGCAGTTGTGTTCTCAATGACAGGTGTCTCTGTGTCTGGCAAGGGTGGTGTTGGCAGCACTGCTTCCTCGAGATTCAATGTGATGCTGCCCTTCGCACTGTGCCACACCAAGTCATCCTCATCAGACGTTGCCCACACAAAGGTTGCAGCAGATGTGTCGCTGATCTTCCCCCCGCTCATGTGGTACGTGAATGCTGTCACTGTCTGCCCACCAGACTCTTCTGCAGACACGTCACTCACCCAGTCTGTGACTGCGATGTCGACAATTCCCGCCTTCACTGCCGGAACCGAGCGTGCCTGTGTGGTCAGTGCGTACACAGTCGCCTGTCCACTCTTCACAAACCCAAGAACGATCTGTGCTGTGGTCATGCCTGCACCCACACCCAGCGATGCATAGCCCGACACAGGTGCGGCAATCGCAAGCATGACTGTCGCCCTGTCCGCACTCATGCCATAGTGCACAGCAACACCTGCGCTTGTGTCCTGACACACATACCCAGTCAGGGTCGACGCAGCACATGACAAAGGTGCGGACGTCTGCGGCACTGTTGTCGGGCTTGCAGTTACCACAGGTAACGCCGTGTCGGGTGCAGTGGTGTTGTCAACTGCTGGCTCGTCAGTGGGAACCAGAGTCACATCCACAGGCGAATCCGTGTCGGGTGCTGTCGTGTTCTCCACAGGTGCATCTGTTGGCGGTGGAGGCAATGCTGTCTCAGGCACCGCCGTCTCGGCCACAGGTTCTGACGTGGAGGGTGTGGCTGTTGCGTTGGACCCCCCACCACACGCACAGCACGCCTCACTGCCCACATACTCATTGCGGTAGTTGTCACCACTGTACCACTCACAGCGGGACGACCCACTGTCAGCGTACCACACACAGTTGTAGCTTTCACCGCCACTGTCGTGCCAGGCAGCTCCCGAGGCGAGGGTCAGGTCCGTACAGCCAGTTGAGTTGTCTTCAGGTGCTGGCACTGCGGTGCTTGGGGAGGCTGTTAATGGGGGTGTTGTGTCTGTTTGTGGCGCTTCCGTGGCGGGTGCATCTGTGGGTGGTGCTGGGGCGTTTGTCTCTGTTTCGTTGAGCCCACCACCACAGTCACAGCAGGCCTCCTTCGCGAGATGCTCGTTGCGGAAGTCCTCACTGCTGTACCACTCACAGCGTGCTACGTCCTGCGCGTACCACGCACAGCCGAAGCCCACACCGCCGTTGTCGTTCCACTCTGCACCAGAGGCGAATGTCTTGTCCCTGCAGGGCTGTGGTGGGGTGTTTGTCACTGCGGGTGCGTCGGTGTCGGGTGGGACTGCTGTGCTTCTGATGCCGCCGTTGCACACACAACAGGCCTCCTTCGCGACAAACACATTGCGGTGTGCGTCGTTGGAGAACCCCTCACAGCGGTCCTCATGCGCAGCGTACCAGGTGCAGGAGTAGCCGCCGCTGTCCACCCATGTTGCGTTGTTCGCAAGCGTCAGGTCATCGCAGGGGAACGTCTCGGGAGCTGACGTTGCGGGTGCAGAGGTGGCTGGGGCCTGTGTCGGCACGTCCGTCACGTTCTGCTGGTCTGGCGCCTCGGTCGCCCAGCCACCACCACAGTGGCAGCACGCCTCGACAGCGAGGTACGTGTTGCGGTACTTCTCCTCCGCGTAGTCGCCGCACCGCGTCTCCAGCTCGCTGTACCACACACAGTTGTAGGTGCTGCCGTCGCTGTCGTACCAGGGCAGACCGGCGACCAGGAAGTCAACACACCCCTCCTTCACGGGAATCGGCGTCCACGGCGCGTCGGTAGGTGGTGACTGGGTTGCGGGCACGGACGTGGCAGGCGGGTCTGTCGGAGGGGCATCGGTAGCCACGACGCAGGTATGCGACACGGTGAAGCCCGCCTCAGAGTGGGTGGCGTCAGAGACGTACCGCAGCAACGTTGTCCCTACCGAGGTGTACTGCACACCGTCGTGCAGACCAGAGTACATTATATCAGGACCACCAGCGCCGGTAGAGCCATTGCTGTACACCTCCACCTTGTCGTAGCCCAGCTCCGTACGCAACACCGCAAACTGCAGCACCACGTTCCCGCCACACTGCATCTCCCAGCACACACTCTGGTTCGCTCCCGGGGCATGCACGATACTCCCATCTCCTTCTACCTCAATGGACACATCGCAAAATGAGGGGAAATCCTCAGCATTTACACCAGGCGAATTGGTGCCATCCGGCAACGGCGCGGCTGTGTCCCCTACAATAGTTTCCTCGACACAGGAGATGTCGAACGCAAGCCCCGCATCCGGCGCAGCATCGCTCTCCGAGGTGAACCACACCGCCACCTCTGGGGCGCGCACTGTCTCCTCTGCTAACGACGCCCCCGACATCGTCCCTGTCCACGCAAAGAGTTTGGACACACTCCCCTCCACCACACGGTACACCACCACCGCCGCAGTATTGTTCTGCAGCCCCAGCATCTCCCACTCCAACACCGCCACCTTCCCCTCCCCGCACTGCGACGTCCAGCACACACTCTCCCCAGCGCCGTACACCCCGCTGCTTGGGTACACCACTGTTTCGTTGCTGGCGTAATGCCGCGAGAAACAGTACGGCAACGGATAGTCTTGGGCCGGCACTATGGTGCTTGGTGCGGGAGTATCCGGGGGGAGGGTAGGGGGTGCTGGGGTATCCGGGGTTGGGGTATGCATGATGCAGGAGTGCGTCAGGTTGAAACCTTCCTCGGGGTTGCTTACGTCGGATTCATAAACCAAAAGCCCTGGGGCGGGGAGGGTCACTTCATATGCGCTCTGCTCTCCGGTACTTCGGCCAATCAAGACAGGCTCTGTTCCAGCCAGCGTCCAGTAAGAGACAGAATCGTAGGTATGCTCCACGTGGAGGTAGGAGAACCGCAGAACCACCACGGAGCGCTCCGCAGGGCAGTCTAGCAGCCAGCAGGCCCTTCTGCCGTTCCCGACATCTTCGATGTTGCCGTCCCCATACACCCTCTGCTGCGTTCCAGCGCAGAAGGAAGGAAACTCCCCTTCAGCCAAAGGAGCATCGGTCACCTCCGGGACCAAAGTGGATGGAGGTGGTATCGTGCAGGTGAAGTCCACTCTGAACCCTTGGCCCCCCCCAAATGAGTTGGTGTCAATCTGAAGGAAGAGATACCCTGCTCCAGCGTAGTCGAGCTCCGTGAGGGGGAAGATGCTGCCTGATTTGGTCCAAATGCTTTTGTCGTTATTGCTGATAGTGTTGTACAGCTCTACCGTGTCTCCGCTGGCCATTTGGAAGGAGCGGAAGCTAATCTCAGGGGTGGAAGTGCCTCCACACTCAAATTTGAGGCACAATTTGTCATCATTCGGGTATGTCCCGCCGGTCTGGGGGTAGTAAATCACTGCGTTCGGAGACACCGTTGCCTTCCCGTACGCTGCAGACGCACAGTCCCCAGGGTACCCCGGGTTCGCGATACCTCTCTGCACATTGTACACCCCCGAAGCCACTGAAAAGAGAAGACACAACAGAGCCCCCCTCATGACGCAGAGGAGGCTGTGCTGGCAGTCTCAAAAAGAGAGAATCTGGAGGCTTGAAGAAAGAGGGGGAGAAAAAAAAATCGACGATGTGTGTGTGTTCTTGTGTTTCTGTTTTTTCACCAAGCGTCGTTGGTGTGTGGGTGGCAAACCCTTTAGAGCTTTGTTGCCCGCCCTGTTCGGTGGTGGTGGTGGTGGTGGTGGGGAGGTTGGTAAAAAAGGGTAGAAACATTTTTTTTTTCTGATTCTCGGCCTAACACTGCCCTGTTGATCGACGCGTCTGCAATGAAGTAGCAACTTGGTACTGTTATGAACAGGAGGCGGGTGCTATTTTTTGTGCTACTTTCTGCTATTTTCTGCTATTTTGGGGGTCGTCGGCCACACCATGATATATGCCCCTCTATCCCTCCTGCTTCCGCTCATCGGTAAGATAAATGAAAGGGATCATTGGAGACACAGGGGCAGGCATTGCTGTGATGTAGGTTCCAGCTTGTTTGCGGGGGGAGACCTCAGATTACAGCAACTAGCTAGCTCGGGGTCAAAAAAAAAGACAGAATATTGGAAAGGGGGTGGTGGCCTTTTTTTCTTCCCTTCTGAAAGCTTGGTAGGATTAGTGTAACCACCTGAGGGATGCGCGGGCACTGTCCTCTCTCGTCAATTTTTTTTTCCTTGTTTTGTAGCATGGACACATGACCCTGTCCACAGGACGGGTTCTGTTCAACAAAGTCGCCCAAAAGGCGAAAAAAGAAAAAATGAATTTCAAAAAAGGGTATAGAGTGCAGAGGGTCCTCCGTCATTCTTTTTTTTTTGAAAATTTGGTGGTATTAGTGTAGACATGCACGACGCACCCAGTGACAAGTGAAACACATGGCATATTTATGACAAGTGAAATGACAAATAAGTCACTTGTCATGACAAGTGATTTACTTGTCATTCACTTGTCACATTTTTCACTTGTTATTCACTGTCACTGGGTCCCGTCGTTGTGTGCACCCGGGGTGCTCTCACTATACTCAAACAACGCTTTTAAACTACTTTTTTTATTACATTGACAAACAAAAAAGATACACAAAAAAAATATAAATCTCGCAAATATAGTAAAGACAGTTCTCACACCCTGCTTTCTCTCTCTCTCTCTGCCCGGGCATTTTCAAAGACACACAAAATGGGCAATGCACTGGAATTACCTATAACTGATTTTCAAAAAAGACACACAAAAGACCAGGAAATCTCCCTCTTCTGGGGAACGATCACACCTGATTTTCAAACACACACCACACATGGCATACATCACACACAAAGCCAAAGGTACGAACAGGACGAACAGGAACCCATAAATTGATTTTTTTTTTTTTTTTGAAAACTTGGTTGTATTAGTGTAGCCACCCTAGAGTGTGCTCCACTATACTTTTTTTTTTCTTCAAAGATGGGGTGATCTGGGGTCTTTTTTTTCAAGATTATTCACTAGCCATTCACAAAAATTCACGAAAACCCACACACCCGCGTATCACGTGTGTTTTCGCCTCGTTGTGAATTTTTGTGAATGGCTGGTGAATAATCTTGAAAAAAAAGTCCCCAGATCACCCCAAAAGACACAAAATAAAACGCACATATCACCCAAGCAGGGAAGTCTACAGTACAACTGGTTCTGTTCGCAAATGTGCTCTTTCAAAAAAAGGGGAGAAGGTGGGGAGGGGGGGACAAAACTTTTTGAAAAGAAGGGTAAAATAGGCTCGGGCAAAAAAAAAGGGAGAGAGAAGAAAAAAATATAAAAATAAATCACTGAAAGGAAGAATAGCGCCCTCACGGACACGCAAAAAAAAATAGACATCTAATCGAAATCCACTTTATGTTGCTTTTTTTTTTAATTCAGACCAGGGCTTCGAACCCCTGATACAGACTCATCTAAGCGGAAAGGGAAAGTGGGGAAGATGAACTAAGGGTCTTATGTTTTGCTTAGCCACCTTTGCGAAAGAGAAGGGTCCCCCCCCAAAAAAAAATGGTGGAAACAGTTTTTCTGAAGACAAAAAAAAACTCTTCCCTGAAAATATTGTTTCATATACTATCCTCTGAATAGAAGGTATAGTCAAAAAAAAAGACAACAGTTGATGGGAACAATGGCGATCTGCTTTTTTTGGCAACCTGATGCGTCTTGGCCGGACACAGAGAGAAAAAAAAATCCGTGGTTAGTCACCATGAAAAAACAAAAGGGGGGTGGAGGCGTGGTCACGACAAAACACCTTCACAGCGTCTCGGCACCCTCTCTCCCTCTTGCGGAAGCATACACTACCTTAAGAGCAAAAAAGGTGAGCACCGAAAGGCCTCTGAAGTCTGAAGGGTACTCTCTCTCTCTCTCTCTCGTGCTTACACAATGCCACCTTTATTCAGCAGTGAAGGTCATGGTGCAAAAGAAAAAAAAAAAAATAGCTAGAGCACACAGCTGCGCCAACACTGTTCATTGTCATATTGTATCAAAGCTGTCTTTTTCCTTCTTTTTTTGAAAACTTGGTTGTAATAGTATAGCCACCCTAGAGTGGGCTCTACTATATATCAGTCAATAACTGAACCACCGGGACTTTTCTCCCAAGGTTCGTTGAACAAAAAACTGATCGTCAAAAAAAATTGTCCGACCCCGCAATTGAAAGATTTTGAGCAGCGGAATGCAAAGAAATAAAAATAAAAATAATAAAAAAAATTTTTTGAACTCCAGATTGGTGAATCCCAAAAAGTAGAAAATGAATTGCATGAATGCGACGCACCGAATTTTTTAAAAAAAATTAAAACCCTGCGGGGATGGATTTCCGAGTCGATATCTTTTAATTGCGGGGTCGCACGATTTCTGGAAATGAGTAGAAGTTAAACATTCTTCTGTACATGGGTAGTTGTGGCTGTACACCGTGGAAAACGGCGTACAGCCAGTCTAAACTGACACATGCATTTTAGGTCAAAAATACTCATTTCTGAGCGCAAAGTGACGCCATCACAGCACGCACAGACTCCCGAGAACCGAAAAAAAAAATTTTTTTCCCGATTTTTTGTAGGCAAAAAATGGCCACCAACCAGTACCCCTTCAGACTTCCCTTAAGACTTTGTACAGGGAGCCCCACACACAAAAACCAGGTTCCAGGGGGGTCAGGAGGGTGGCTGCGTAACAGTGAGGATCACTTTTTTTCTTTGTCAAAAGTGATATTTTGACTGTTTTGCACGATCTGAATCCATTCGAACAATTTTTTTTGAATTTTGAGGATTTTTTTGTAAAATACTACCGCCCAGGCTTATACCTGAAAACTGGAAAAACTGGTTTTGGTCGAGGCCCTCACACATCTGAGGTGAACCAACGACATCAAAAGTTTTCAAAACCCAGCGGGGATGGGTTTCCGAGTCGATATCTTTTAATTGCGGGGTCGCACGATTTTTTTTGACGAGTAGAAATTAAAATTTTTTCTGTACAAAAACGGAAAAAAGTCCCGGTGGCTCAATTGTTGACTGATATATTTTTTTTGGTAAATTGACGACGATGTGGTCACTTCGCTTTTTTTTTTTTTCGTGATCTCCACGCAGTCGTCACTCTTCCTATCCTCGCGTTTTCGTGGATACCGCTACTACGTCCTACTCCCGCCTCCATTCCGTCAGGTGACGAACGGGGGATTCCTTTTTTGTAGTTTCGACAATCACCTGTCCGAGGACGGGTTCTGTACACAAAAGTCGCCCGAAGGCTAATGAATATCAAAGGTAGGGTAAGGGTTTTTTTTTTTTGATAAATTTGTTGGAGTAGTGTAGTTGTGTCTCGGGTTTTTGTGTTGCCAACAGTTGTGCAAAATCTCCACTTTTGGTGCTCCTGAAAACCCCATTTTGCGTACTTGTTGCGTACTTGCTGCGTACTTGTTGCGCACTTTGTGCACGAAAAAAAAAATACAGGAATACCCTATATTGCGTACTTGTTGCGTACTTAGTGCGTAGTTGTTGCGTACTTGGTATTTTTTATTTCAGGAGCACCAACTTTTTCATATTTTTGTTCTTCGACACAATCACCAAGAAGGGCGAAGGTACCGGTAGATATCACCACAGAGTTTTGGGGTTGATGGGGGTGTTTGTAACAATCAATAGGAGGAGAACATGCCTCAAAAAATTAGGGTTTTGGGGTTCTGTCTTTTGTTCTGTTCACTTTGTTTCTTTTTTTTTTGTTGAAAACTTGGTTGCATTAGTGTAGACACCCCTAGAGTGTGCTCCACTATTTTTTTTTTTTCTTTTCTTTCTTTGCTAAATCTGTTGGAGAGTTTGGGTAGTGTAAGGTCGTTGTCAACCTTTCACAACAGCCATTTTTTTCACTAGGGTTTTTCTGTGCATCGGAACATAAGATTCGGTCAAAAAAAATTTGATTTTTTTTCTGGATTTTTCTCTAATATCCAACTCTCTGATGAGCCATTTCTCGTTAATACCCAAAGATTGGTGCTATACAGGGGGCGGGGTTTCACAACATTTTCACAACGTTTCACAACTATGTGGGTGTGAAAAAGTTGTGAAACGCCCCCCTGTATAGCAAAGATGGGTAATTAATGAAAAAATGGGTATTAGGGGGTTGGGAAGAGAAAAAAACCCTTGTTATTTTGTTTTATTAATTGATGATCATGAACAGATGTTTACCGTACAGACAGTCTCACAACATTTTTTTTTGACACATATTCAAAGGAATACAGTACAGAGGAAGAGGAAGAACGGGGGGGTTTTTTTTTTCTGTTTTGTTTTTTTTTTTTTACATTTTTCGGACAAAGGGCGGGGGAGAAGAAGTTGGAAAGTGCGCACAACGACGCGAACAGCTGGAGGGGGGGGGGATTGAAAAGAAATCTGTTTTTTTTTTTTTTTGATTTTGATTACGACCGGTTGTGCCCTTCGGTTGCTGGAAAAGGAATTCGAGGATTAAACATAATTATTTCATATACATTCTTTTCTAAACGACAAGAAGGCACATGCAATATGATATAAAGAAACAACATGACATTTTCTTTTGACATACAAAGCCCTCTCATGACAGTTGTGTCTTACAGAGCCACCTTGCCGTCACGTGACCCTTCCTACAGCACACAACACATCTGTTTCTCCTGTACTTGACCAGATCAAAGCTTTATATCTCCACCATGTGTGCAAACACTCGGCAGAGACAATGCGATCGGGAAGTTGGCTTCTAATCAACGAAATAACCAGAAAGAAGGGCCTCCGACTGACCCACAATGCCAGCCCTGATGACCGTCATGAGACAGGTTGTTGGTTTACCCAACAACAGAAGCTGAAAAAAAAAGTGCACAACGCAGCACCGTACACTCGGCGGACGCAGGCACTGTGACAACAGGGTGCATCAAGACGATGCCTCTGAACCTATCCTGCGGCATCACCTTCAACAACTGTTTTGTTTTTTTTTTTTTTTGCTTTTTGAAAACTTGGTTGTATTAGTGTAGACACCCGAGGATGAGCTCCACTATTGCCTTTTTGACAAAGTCCTGATAGTCTTGATGTGTTCGATAACCCATTAAAAAAAATGAAAAAAGGAAAGCTTGTAAGATGAATGTGCCGTGCACAGTAGACAAATAACGAAAAGAGTTATTTTGTGAATGATCGCCTCAAAAAAAGTCACTGAACAAAAAAGGGGGATCTGAATGGGGATTTTTAGTTCGCTTTTTTTTTGTGCTCTTGTTTTATTTTAAATCCCATCCAATGAACGGGAGGGGGGGAAACATAAGGTTTATAAGATGACCCTAAGCCTCTCTGTGCTTAGTCTGATTTGGCTATTGTTTGGTTTATTCATCAGTCATTTTTGTTTTTTTTTTTTTTTTCTGTGTGTTATTGCTACTCGTCGGTGGCAATTTGTTTTAAGTAAGGCTAAGCCTATCTGTGCTCAGTCACCCTAAACGTCAAATAACACTGAGCTAAAAGCGGGACTCTCGAGAGGGAAAAGGAGGAAAAAAAAGAAAGAGAAAAGAAGTTTTCCGTGTTGGGAAACTGATGGTGGATATTGGTTGTGGAAAAAAAGAAAAAAAAGAAAAACTGAGTGGGGTGGCTGAAGGGGGGTGTGTGATTCGCACTTATTTTGCGTACTTTGTGCACTCCCCCAAATTCAGCCACACCTCTGGTTATTGCCTCCGACTGACCCACTGTGCGAAATACCAGCCATCCGGACGAAAGCATAAAACAACAATAAAATAAAGTTGACTTGGAAATACAAAGCCCTCTCGTGAACAGTGTACCTAAAAAAAAAAAAAAATGGAAAAAAAGGGAGTACACAGTGTCTCACTCAAAGTTGACACGGGCTAGCTGGAATAGGCTGATTGATGATCGGTGGATCGGCGTAACTCGGTGGTAAAAAAGTGAAACAAATGGGCATGGCCAGGCCCACGCCAATCAGCCTATAAAATGAGGTGCCTCGGTGTGTGCACCATCTTCATATAATAAAGGAATCGATGAGGAGAAAAGAAAGATCAGAGGAGGAAAACGAAAGAGAGAGAGAGAGGAGAAAAAAGAAAAAAATGAACATCATAACAGGGAGGCACTACCTGGTGCGACATTGTGTTGGAATTAAAAAATTATCTTTTTTTTTTAAACTGACACAACCTTTTCCCCCTCTTCTCTTCACGGATATGCGGCGCTGTGCACACCACGCACCATTTGAAAGGAAAAGTAGAGTTGAAAATACAAAGAAAAGTTTATAAGATGATCCTAAGCCTCTCGTGCTTAGTCTGATTAGATTACTTAATGTTTTGAACATTGGTTATTCATCAAACTCTCGTGCTTAGTCACCTACAAAAGCCCCTCTCGTGAACAGTGTACCTCCCACCCCTGCACACACAGCTGCTATTTTTTATGACCTTTTTTTTTTCCATGAGCCACAGCACAACAATAAATCTGGGAACCTGCCCCATCCCATCCCCGTATATAACTCACGCACAAAGAGAGTAAAAATACTAAAAAGAAAGCGAAGTCGAAAAGTGCAAACGCCACAAAAAGAAGGAACTAAAAGGGAGAGAGAAAAAGGGATTTGGTGAACCTATTCCTCACGGATACTGCCATATCTAGCAAGATCTAGAAACCCAGATTAAACATCTGGAAAACGAGCCAGGTCTGGGATATCTTGGCCCCAATATCTGGCCAGATCTGGCAGTATCCATATATGCTACTACCCTTTCTAATGCCTTATTTTTTCGTCTCCAAATCGAAGAAAAATTATTACGCGTCCACTCGACGTTTGGATAAAGAAAACTAGAGATGAAAGGGGGTTTGGGGGGAAGAGTTTAATTCTTGAACGCATCCCCACACTCAGTCACCTTTTGAATCAAATAAAAGACATTTTTTTTTACGAACGGTTTTTCGTGCCAGCTCACGGACAATAAATCACCATTTGTGGTTTTGTGGTTTCTTTTCTTTTTCCCCTCTTTTTTTCTCCCCCGCAACAATAATCGGCAGGGAGTGTGGCAGCTTACGGAGATAAATGATAAAGGGGAGAGGGGAAAACAAAACGAACAAAAAAAAAAAAAAAAATGAGAAAAACGGTTAAATCAGATGAACCTAAGACGAAGTGCTTAGTCACCTACAATGAAAAAAGATGGGAAAAAAAGTTGACTTGAAATACTAAAGCCCTCTCATGAACAGTGTACCTTTGGTACAATGACCGGCTGTACCGTGGGGTGGACACCCCAACCATACAGTCCTACAATCCATTTTCGTGGTTTACATTCTGATATGTGCACTACTCCCCTTGCTTCCACTCAGCCAGATAAATGAAAGGATCATTGCGAACACAGGGACGCGAATCCTGTGTGATGATAGGGTCCGGGTTGGAAAAAAACTCCCCGCCCCCACCCCCCTCCCTGCACACAAGATAGTGTCCTTGTAAGGCCCTGGCACGGTGTAATGGTCGCGTTGTGTACTACTGAGCCCGTAGAGAGACATGCTATACCCTGAGAGGGCTACCGTTGATTTTTTTGTAGTGCTAAATAAAGGAGTCCTTTACGAAGGTGAGAACAAAGACTTTCCTTTTTACTCTTGATGACAACCTTTTGACAAAAGAAAGAAAAATGAAAAAATGAAAAACGAGAGAAAAAAAAATAGACATTTAATTTTTTTTCACCCTCAAAAAAGATAACAAATGGGAAAAAGAGGGACGAAATTGACCCCCAAAAAAAAAAAAAAAACAAAAAAAAAAAACAGTATACTTTGACATGAAAAGAGTGGGGGAAATATAGGGAAGAGGAGGGGGTGCAAAAACAAAAACAAAAACACACAAAACAAAATTGCCGTTGATGCAGGCACAAAAAAAAATGTAACTTGAAACACAAAAAAACCCTCAGAAAAAAAATACAACCAATGTTTTTTTTTGTTATTTTTTCTTTATAAACGTGCATTGAAAGACGCGCAACCTGAAGAGGGCAATGACGGTGTTTTTTTTGACGCCTTTTTTTTTGTTTTGTCATTAGAGCAAAAACATTGGAATAAAACCAATACAGCTTGCCCTTACCCTTAGAGAATGCAGCAAAACTCACGTTATGTATCGCAGGAGGAAAACTCGGAAAAAAGAAAAAGAAAAAAAAAGAACGAAAGAGAGAGAAGTTGAGAGAGAAAGTGCAAAAAACGCCACACACCTAGTTTTCATCGGCGGACGCAGAGGCACTGTAATCTAAAATAAAATAAGTGGATACACTACTTCTTCCTCGCAGTCTGCAGGGGGCAACACACCCAATAAAAAAAAAATTCATCCTTTTTTTTTTTTTTTTTTCAATTTTTCAAAACACATAATTCCACAAAAGCATAATAGAGCGGTACATTGGAGGTTTTTTCGGGCACTTTTTTTTTTTTGAAAAAACAGTAGTTTGATGCAGGCATATCTTCCGACTGACCCGCGTACGATGCCAGCCATCCGGATGAAAGCACAACAATAAAGAAAAGCTGAAAGATGAATACGCGTGCATCAAAAAAAAAAAAAAAAAAAAAAAAAAAATGTGAAAAAAAAAAAAAAAAACGACGTGCCTCGTTGTGCACGTATCTCACGGGACAATAAATATGAAGTCTCGCAGACAATACTATAAACGTTTACTTTAGCGACAGTGGCCTCTTTCGAGGGTTGCATACGGTGTGCGTGTTTTTCTTTTTCTTTTTTTTTTTTGTTGAAAACTTGGTTTGTATTAGTAGCCACCCGAAGATGAACTCCACTATTTTTTTTTTCTTCTTTTTTTCCCTCTGAGAATTTGTTGAATTAGTGTAACTGCCATATAGACAGTCTTCACTGTGCGTGTGATTTATTTTATTTTATTTTTTCGTTTGCTTTTTTTTTTTGAAAACATGGTTGTCAACATATTTTTCCTTTTTTATTTTCGGAAATATTGTCCCTCTGCACAAATCCTACAGCGACGTTGGAAATATGGGTTCTATATTTTCGGCTACTTTACAGCCAATTTTGCATGTACCGGGTAATATTATAATGGGTGAAAGTCAAATGTATACACATATACACAGGGTTATAGTCAGATCTATACACTCATTGTATATACAATTGTCAATTGTACATACAATTGTATAGAAATTGTATAGATCTGACTATTTGATGTACAATCCCAACTTTTTTTATAGTCAGATCTATACAATTTATGTACAATCCCAGTACACAGGATTTGGCCAGGTTTCTGGCTATTGCCTCCCACCTACCCACCTACCCACACACACCCACCCCTACAGGACTATACACAAAAAAATGGAAATTGGGTTTCGCACACCCGATTTTTCTCAGAAGTCAGTCACTGCTATTGCCATTTAACCCAGGGAGCATAGCTAGTGCAAGAAATTTGACTTTGGAAACCTTCCGGAAAGTCTGTCCTCTGCTTGCGGAGGACTAGACACAAGAAAATATTGCGTTCCCCCAGAAAACCAGCGCACATCTCACACTCCTTGTGGGTGGTCTTGTTGCCTTTTCGTCACAGTAATTTTGGCCCAGGCATGCTCTCGAAGCATGACAATTTAGTGTGTATGGGGCAGGGTATTGTTTTGTTCTGAATTCTCTTTGTTATAACATCTAAGTCAATTGCGGGTGGTGGTTTGTGTAGCGTGAGGCACTCTTTTTAACAAACTTCCTGCGGCTGCTAAAGCGTTATTTCTTCGGATTTAACAACGTACAGCGTAACATAGTGGATTCGCCTGGTCGACACAACCTTTGATAGATACGGGATAACCAACCCCCTTCGACCCCTTGTGGGTTCACTGAACAAGCCCTCGTGGTAGTTAAACGCGATTGACATTTACATTCCTAGAGATGAAAGAACAAGACAACACTTCTGTACCCGCGCATCAAAATTGTGGAAAACTTTGCACCCCAAACACCCTCAACAACGCCCGCCAAAAGGCGCCCCTTGTTGCTGGGAGTTGTTCTCATGTTTGATACCTGCACAGCGGGCATTCCTCTGAGTCCAACGCATGTTTGGCCTGTCTGCGGCGTTGTACTTCAGGTGCACGAAGACAGGGTCTGGTGGTAAATTTTGCGTAGTGTCGCATTCCCTCATGTGTGGGTCACTCACACTTGCGGTCATGTGCCACTGCGTGGGTTTGGGAATTTGGGTACCTGGGTACAGGATATTTGTTGTGAAAGACATCTTCCACCATGCATTGAGGAGGGTAAGACAGTGCTCGCATTTTACTTGAAATCATTACAACATTTAACTTCTCCACGGGGGTCTTGGGCCGTTCATTCGGTTATACCTTGACTAGCGGCAGAGGCCTTTTAGGACTCTATAACTCCGATATTCCCGAACGGAGGCACACTTTGTGTGTTACTACGACCTGGCAATTTCCAGCAGTAGGTTAAGTAATGTTTTCTTGTAAATTGTTGGATCATTATCTCCTCAGTGCATGCATGCCCCACGCGACGGACACTTTTGTGTTTGTCAAGTGGACTGTCTGGTCACTTCTCAGTGACTGGCGGGTTGGCTGTGGTTGCTCTTTCACGACTTTTATCCTTGTATCCAGTGTACCGTGTACCTGGGTACCTGGGTACCTGGGTACCTGGGTACCTGGGTACCTGGGTACCTGGGTACCTGGGTACCTGGGTACCTGGGTACCTGGGTACCTGGGTACCTGGGTATGGCGTGTACAATCTCCCTCGAGTGTACAATCCAAAAATTGTATAGATCTGACTTTTGTATAGTCAAATCTATACAATTTGTGTACGACCTAGTGTATACTAGGATTGTACATAAATTGTATAGATCTGACTATAAAAAAAGTTGGGATTGTACATCAAATAGTCAGATCTATACAATTTCTATACAATTGTATGTACAATTGACAATTGTATATACAATGAGTGTATAGATCTGACTATAACCCTGTGTATATGTGTATACATTTGACTTTCACCCTATTATAATATTTGGCACAGAAATATTAGAATGTACACAAATCGTGGGTAAAATCCGAAATAGAAATATTATAATTTTTTCGGCCAAAAAAAAATTTTTTTTGACCATGTCGCAGAGTGAAAAATAGACCGAAATTTTCGATTTTGGTGTTGCAAAATTTTTCGAAAATCCTGAAAAGTGCCCAAAAACACGTGAAAACACATGTATAGGCACCCCAGCATTGCCCAGGCTTGGTGAAAATTTTTCCTGCATGGGGGCCCTCCGGGCCCCCAGGACCCATTGCGACCCGATTGGTTCACGTTACTGAAAAATTTGTTCCCTAAGACACACACGTGGTTAACATACCCCTGAAAAACACCCTACATCCACATAACGATCAACGTCCCAAAGTGACAAAGTGTTCCAGCTACCCCCATCCCCCACGTCGGTAAATATCATCATATAAATGAATCTGAACCCCTCTCCTTCCAGCACACCAACATACACATTTTGACACACAAGAACTGTACCATAACAGGGGTTTTTTGACACACAGAATACGAGCGGATTTGTGCGTCGGGACAATATTACCGAAAATGAAAATATGAATTTTCTGGAAATATAGCACCATATTTCCTTCGGTACCCCCAATGCTGCTTCGGTCGACGATTTCCCTCGCCTTCGGCTCGGGAAATCGTATCCCTCAGCAGCATTGGGGGTACCTCAGGAAATATGAGTACTATATTTCCAGAAAAAATATACTATTGAAAAATTTGATCAGTGCAGACATCCTAGGGTGCTCCACTATTTTTTTTATATACTTTTTTTACAACGTCGGAAGCATTATCACGGATGCGCCCAAAAATTCAGACAAACAAAAAAATGGTTCTTTTAGGAACCAATTGTTCCCAAAAAATATGGAGAACAGGATACTTTGCAATAAAAAAAAAAAAAAAAAACAAAATTGTTTCTCAAAAAAAAAAAAGGCATAAAAAGTGTAAAAAGAAAAAAGATTGAAAACAATGCGTCTCGCGAAATGAAAGGCAGCACTATATGGTTTTAAACAAAAAAAAGAAAACAAAAAGTTGCACAAAAAGATGAGCCACAAAACATATGCCACCTTTTAAAAAATACAACTTTGTAACAAACCTCTCTTTTGCCGTTTAGTTCAAAAAAAATTACCCTCTTTTTTCGTTCAGATTTTATTTTCGACGTTTAGTACAAAAACAATACAAAGAAAACCCACCCCAAAAAAAAAAACTATGCCATTGGTGAAGGTCTTTGCACTTTCGACCCGTTGTAGTCTTGGCGTTCCTTCATCTTCATGGCACCGTAGATCAATGCACCACAGAGAATCAACCCAAGGAGCACTCCCAGCACAATCGCAACGACAGCACCGGTAGACAGACTAGAATCCTCGGAGCATTTTCCGGACTCGAGGGTGTATCCGGAGTCGCATTGAAGCGCTGTGCAGGAGCCCAGACCGTCGCGTTGAGTGAAGGACGCACCCTCCAGCGCGCAGGGCGGAAGGACCAGGAGCTCAATGGCCCCGATGGAGCCAAGCTTGCTCATCATGTCAGCGTAGTTGCTGTCCGTGAGGTATTTGTCGTTGAGCGCACCCTCCACGTCGACGCCCTGCACGTTGGCAGCGTTGACGCCGTCGACTGTTGCTGTCACAGCGACAGAGCCACAGCTGTGTGACAGGCTGACTGCAGAGCTGCCAAACGCATTGCGAACGACCTGCGTGAGGAGGCTCGGGAAGAAGGAGCTGAAGACATCGCAGTTGACCGCCCAGGTCATGACGACAAAGATCGAGACCACCGCGCCCTGGCCGTTCATGACGCAGATGTTCGCGCTCCCGACACTGCCGTACTCTCCTGTGCAGCTGCAACGCCCGCTGTCCACGTTGCACGTCGCCCCAGTGTCACCAAACATTTGGCAGACCGCGTCCTCCCCACACCACTTCCTCCTGACAGCAACGCTTGGTGGTGGTGCTGTGGGTGCGCGGGTAGGCGGGCCGGGTGTTGGCGGGGCAGGTGTCGGTGGTGCCGGTGTTGGTGGTGCGGGGGTTGGTGGTGCAGGTGTTGGTGGCGATGGTGTGGGAGGGGAAGGTGTCGGTGGGGCAGGCGTCTCTGGTGCAGGTGTCGGTGGCGACGGTGTGGGAGGGGCCATAGTCGGTGGGGCCCCTGTCGGCACATCTGTCACATTGATGCAGGTTGATTCCACAGTGAACCCCTGCTCAGAAAACCCGGAGTCAGAGGTGTACCGCAGGAGAACCGGGCCGTCAAGGAGCAGCGTTGTCCCTGTCTTGTTACCGGTCAGACTCTCGTACAGCGCAAAGTAGTTCCCATCCGAGTGGTACACCTTCATGTAGTCGTACCCCAGCTCGGTCTCCAGCGTTGTGAACTCCAGCGAAATCATGTTCGCACAGTCGATCATCCAGCATTCGTTCTGGTTGTCGCTGGGGACGTGAGTGATGGAGACAGATGCCTCAGCATGCCTGGTCATCATTGCAGTGCAGAACCCTGGGAAGGGGAGGAGCCCCTCTGGGAACGGTGTGAACGGTGCCGGGGTGGGTGGGGACACGGAGTGTGGGGAAGGCGTGTCCGGCGCCATGGTGTCGTTGTGATAGTCGAAGGAGAAGCGGAACCCGGCACCACGCATCTCCGATGCGGAAGATGTGAACTGCACAAGAAGGTCGCCGTAGCCACTGTACGAGAGCGCAGCCAGGTCCGGCTCCCCTGACACGGAGTACACCTTCTGGAACGCCCCGTTCGCCCATTTGAAGACACGCACAACGCCTTCGTTTGCCTGCGTGCTGAGGTTTGCCCACGTCAATACAATAGTCTCGTTGTGGGACAACAGCCAGCACTTATGCTCAGAGGGTTCATACATCGCACCTTCATCTCCGAAGTTCTCTGGGTTGGTCACCCACCCTTCTTCATCCTCGAGGAACCGTTCAGTACAGCCTTCGAAGGGGAAGGCCGCGGCAGGCACCATTGTGTCAGGGGCTGGTGTCGGGGGTGCGTCGGTGGGTGGTGCCATGGTGGGGGGTGCCATGGTCGCGTCCGTGCATTTGTACTCGACCTGGAAGGTGGAGACATCGGTGGCGTCGCTGACGAAGTAGATGAGGGCAGGGCCGTTTACAACAACCTCGTCCATGTTGTCAACGTGGTATCCGGTCCAGGTCGCTGCCCAGTCGAAGCCGCCTTCTTCTGTCTCGTTGTTGAAGCCGTACACATAGAGGTAGTCACGCTTGACCTCGATGTCAGAGTTGACCAACCGCAGCACCGCGCGTCTCCAGGGACACTGCACCATCCAGCAGCGGGTCTCGCTGTTCATCCCGGAGTACGTCAGGTTCGCCTCCGTGTCGTCGGCAAACCGTGTACCGATCCCACCGCACATCTCAGGGAAAAGCTCCACACCTGGCACCATCGTGTCGGGGGCGGTTGTGTTCGGCGCTGCAGTGGGCTCAGCGGTGTCGGGCACCGTGGTGGGTTCCGCGGTGTCCGGAACGGTGGTGGGTGTTGCTGTGGCCGGTGCGTCTGTTGGCGTGGCAGTGGCAGGTGCGTCAGTGGGGGAGCGCGTAGAAGGGGCTGGTGTCATAGGGGGCATCGTCGCTGGCGCATCCGTTGCCGGCGCCATGGTGTCATTCCAGCAAGAGTACACCGCAGCAAAGCCTCTGTCACGCACCGCCTCGTTTGTCACAAAGTGCAGATACACCGGCCCCGTCAGGTTCGCCTTGAGACGTGCGTAGTTCGGTCCGTAGTGGCTCCCCGCCCTAGTGTACACCTTCTGGATCCCTCCTGATATAGTCTGGAATACCGTCAAAATGTCGTGGTTCGCCTCCGTGAAGAACGAATGCCACTCAAGGGCCACGCTCGTCTCGCAGGAAATCGTATAGCAAAGGTTCAGGTCGTTGCCATAATCAATGCCATCCGTGGACGTGGGCGAGGTGAAGCTGGCAGCGTTTTCCTCGAGGTTGGTGTTCATGGCAGCGCTGCCGCAGGGGGTCGAGGGGGTGGAGGGGGTGGTGACACTGAGCACAGCACCGGATACAGCAAGGGGGAGTATGGCTAGAAGCCACGTTACGCGATGCATTTGTGTGGAGTAAAGGAGAGGGAGGGTTTGGTTGGAGCTGGTGAGGTGGATGGAGAGGGGGAGGGGGGTGGGAGTGTGGGGTGGTTGCGAAGGGAGAAAGAAAAAAATGTTTTGACTTGAATTTTAAGATGAAAGAGCAAGAGAAGAAGGGTAGAGGGGCAGGAAAAAAACAAAACAAAAAAAAAAAATCGTCTTTTTTTTTTGTGTCGACAATGAGCAGTACTCAATGTTGCCCGAAGGATATTGTGGTTAAAAGGAAAGTAGCCTCTTTGTTGTGTATGCATTCAAGTGTCGAGTAACACAAAAGTTGCATCAACGTGTGGGCCATGTGTGTAAATAAAGTTGATTAGAAATTCAGTACTATGTTTCAGTCCTAAAGGCAATGTTGGATGCACGGAACACACAGAAGAAAAGATGGGAAATGGATGCGACTCTCGTCCACCAAACAAAGAGTCGTTGAAACGTTGTTGTGGCAAACGCATACTAGCACAGTAATGAAGAGAAAGCTTGGACAGACACATGCCGTATGGGGCACAGACGACCCTGCTGCCTAATGGCAGTTAGCTGGTATACACACAGAGCACCCTTCGGCACGTCGTAGGCGACAGCGTCGTACCCTAAGATGCTCATTTCCTTACCCAACAGCGTGGACACATCAATCACCATGCTTCTCTTCATCGTGCTGTTGACGTCTTCCTCTCTGGCAATGACGGCGCACCATCTCATGAGGCTGGTTACGACACACGAGTCAACAGGAACTCCGTCAATGGTGGCGGTGGTGCTCACTGGGGTTGCGTCCTCGCCCCTCTTGGGGGTACGGGAATGCATCCTCCTGTTTTATGGCATGTGGGAAACATGGGTGGTTGGGTGATGTGGGGGGACGTGGTGGTTCCGGCCACGAATGTCAGCTGACTGCCGCCGCCACAGCCACGGACCACCTCGGAAGGTCTCCAGAGAGGTCGTGATACAATGACAAAGGACTGCTTTTGGTTCAGGTCTGGCCCACGTCGCCACACACTGCCATGTGGGGTACGCCTCCACACAGCGCACAGCAGCCAGCACAACAAGACAGCGAAGGGTTCATGTTTATTGTGATAAGGGAGGGTGGGTCGTGTAGTGTGTGATATCTGTTTGATATCTGTTTTGTGTGTGTGTGTTGAGGATACGTTTAGAGAAAGGGGGGAGAAGGGGGGAGGGAAGGTTGAAAAATGGCTGTGAAACAAAAATACTCGATCCGTTTGGAACATAACAAGTACGACTGCATTTTTTGTGTGTTTTTTTTTTTTTTTGCTTTTTTTTTTGCTTTTTTTTCTTTTTGAAAACCGTTCTTATTTTTTTTTGTGGCCCATTTTGAGGAGGAGAATGTTCTTCCACGGCAAGTTTTCTTACTTCTGTTTTTTTTTTTTTTGTTGTGTCGACAAATGCGGCCCTCAATGTCGCCCGAAGGCTATTTTGTACTTAATTAATATAGACGTAAAACGTCGTCCTTGACTCAAGAAAGTAGCTTTTTTATATTTTTTTTTGTTTATGCATTCAGAGTGCTACAGTGGTTAAAGAAAGTTCCGCCTAAGAAAAGTGCCCGCCTAAAGTAATTTCCGCCATCGATTTCAATTCCGCCATTAGTTTAGGCGTAAACTTTCTTTAACCACTGTATACTATATCTTTTTGTTGAAAACTTTTGCTTCTTCTAGTGTAGGGGTGCACTCCACTATACTTACACGCGTCTAGGTAACGTCGTCCTCCTCTCTCTCGTTTTCACCATAACATACCAAACATTACACTACAAGGCTGCCAACACAAACTACACACAACCACAATCCCCCCATCCCCCATCCCCTCCCCCTTAGTTTCTTTCGTTTGAAAAAAAAAAAAAATCTCTTTTTGTTCGGTACTCTTTCCCCCGAGAGAGGACCCCGTTTTCCACACTCAAAAAAAAAAAAAGTGAAGTTGATAGTGCAAACACCTCTGGGACGGAGGGGGCTTGACACTTCCCGAGCACCCAAAAAAAAAAAAAAAAAAAAAAAAAAAATGAAAACGGGGAGAAGGAAAAGAGGGGGGGGTGAATAACAATATTCAGAACACAATGTTTTTTTTTTTTTGTCCTCTCAGGGTTAGTGAAGGTTGCTATCTTGTTAAAGCTAAAGAGGGGATAAGTAGATGCCGTTCTTTTTTACCATTTTTTTGATAAATTGTTGGAGTAGTGTAGTTGCCTCGGTTGTGTTGCCACAGTTGTGCAATCTCCACTGTCCAAAAGTTCACTCACGAAAAGGCCTCAGATCTGGCTTTTTAAAATTGCTGCCATTTCCCCCCCACAAACCAAATTACCCACCACTTGAGCGAAGGGGCGTAGGGTTGGACTACCATCTTCGTAGTCATAACCCTTTATACACCAAAACCGTGATTTTTTTTGAGGGCGCTTTTTTTTAAAATAGGACAAAAAAAAAAACTACTTTGTGGGAAATGATTCAAATGTCTGAGACTTTTTGTCGCTTCCCCCTTTTATTGTTGCACTCACCTCATTTATGTAATTTCAAGGCAAAAGGGGGGTTTTTTTCTTGCGATGTGGGGTAGCTGTACTAAACAAAAAAGACGAACGGGAGTTTTATTATGGTTGCTTTTTTCTTTGCACTCAAATCAAGGTAATTTCTGTTTTTTGGGCTTTCTGACGAACTCTTGGTCGCAACAAAGATTAAGATGATCAGCCTCTCGTGCTTGGGCACCTAAAAAAACTTGATGACTTGAAATATAACAGCCCACCCATGAACGTGTACCTTTGGTACAATGACCGGGTGTATCGGGGGTGGACACCCCCAACCATGCAGTCCTCTATCCATTTCGTGGTTTAAAAAAGGCTGTGAAGAAAGGCGCCTAACAAAAGAAATTCTTTCAAAGAAAAAGCGTGTCAAGAAAAGTTTATAAGATGACCCTAAACCTCTCGTGCCTTACCAAAAAAAATGGGCTTGGGAGAAAAAACTGGATGAGTGAGCCAGCCTTCTGGGTGAACACAACATCTACAAAAGTTGTTTCATATACTAACTATTCTACTGAATAGATACAAAAGGAAAAAAAAAAAACGTTTGGGCGATGAAGCTAAGCCTCTACGTGGTGAGGATACCTTGATCACAATCGTTCAATAGTCTCCTCAACAAAATACGACATTTTAGGTGCAAACGTACAACGAGAGCACCAAAAAGGAGAAAAGGAAAAAGGGGGTACGTTCTGTCTGGGTTTTATCATTGTGGTGAATCAGAAGAGAAGGCAAAAGCCCTCGGCACATTTTTTGTGCAGTTTAGCCCAGCACACATACACACACACACACGCAACACAAAAACAAAAAAAATACACCATTGCAACACCCCCCAGAATTCACAGAAACTGAAACTCCAGGTACAAAGAAACCCTGTTTCCTTTAAAAAAACAAAAAAAAAGTCCCCACAACTCACCCCCCCGCGCACACACAACGCTCTTTTTGCTCACGATCTAATAATGAAATGGCCCGCTCTGCACATGCTCCTCACACCCTTGTACGGCTTGTACCGTTCGTGGAGGACTGTCACGTTGTCGAACTGTTTGTTGTTGTTTTTAAAAAATTTCAAATAAATCGATCATACCTTCAACCCCGACAATGATGTGAGATTTTGCTTGAAGTCCACTATGACAGGCGGTGTGACAGCAGGCTTGGGAGCATCAGAGCGCACATGCAGCGTCGCAGTGAGGGAAGGAGACACGGAGTTCTTACCCTTCCCGAGCTTGCCTACTTCCCATACGATTTCCTTCGTCGAGAAGTCAAACATCGCACTGCCCTGGGTCGTGTCAATCGAGCAGGAGTCAACTGAGGCCGGAAGCGGCACGGTCAGTTTGATGTCCGTCACAGGTTGTTCTTTGTCCCCTGAAAGTGCCGACATCATCTTGGTACCTACCATCAGCGAGACCCTGCCACCACCTTCCGAAAAACCAATCTGCGGTGTAACGTAGAACGGTGCCTGGAACACCGCGTTTGACTCAGAGTTGATGGAGTAGTTCATTAGGGTGAACTTTCCGTCTGGTGGTGTGAATTGAAGCTGCTTCGATTGTTCGTACTTCTTGATGTTCACGCAGTGGTGAAACGAGGCGTCCTCGATCAACTCTGGGTTGGTAAACTGGAGGAGCAATTCGGGCATTCCGGTGAGCATACTGTTCGATTCAATCACCCCATCCACCGAGGAGTACAGGGTCTTGCCGTCGCCGTCGATGACCGTATTGAGGGATTCAATAATGTCAAAGAAGATTTCGTTGTTGGCATATTTGATGCCCAGTTTTCTCCATGGGATAGAAGATGAGTCGAGCGCTGTAAGAGGCACCGATGAATCAGGCCGCAAGCGGTTCAGCAGCTTCGAAAGGGAAGGGGGTGGTACCAGGTCGTTAAGGAGGCATCGATCGAAGGTCATGGGAAAGCCGTCGTCCATCATCTCCTCAAGCAGCTCGTAGGTGGTCACAAAGTGGTCGCGGATGCTTTCTTCTGTCACATCGTCGAGATAGCTGTCGAGAATGTCGATAATGCGCTGTACCGACTCCACGACCATCATGACATTGGTCTCCTGCGTCACAATCGCGAGAAAGATCAAATCGCAATGCAAAATGTGCACAAAGGTGTACTTCCCGCTCTGGATCACCGGCAGCACATCCTGCGGGGTCTCGCAGGGGAGGATGTGCTCGCTATAGAAGTCGTCGGCGACTTGACGGGGGATCTTACGCCGCCAATGCTTTTCAATGACGATACACCCCCCGGTGCTGAGAATGAACAGCGAGCTGATCATTGTCGGGGGTGGCTTGGGGGGTGGGGGGTGGGGTCTGTGTGTGGTGGTATACTTATATGTACTTTGGGTGAGGATTGGATGTGGGTTATTTGAGTGCATATGGATGGTATGGATGAGGGTGGTGATCACTCCTGGAAGCGAGAGGGGGGCCCGAAGAACCTGGCAATGATGGGAGTGCCGCGCGGGGGGCATGCTGGTTGTGGGCGCCATGGGCGCTCCGATTGACGGATCGGAAATCTCTGGCGGTGGAGGAAGGACTGAACAGATAGTGCACGACATCGAGCGCCTCGTTGCTCCACCCACAACTTCTTCTTGGTAGAATATAAAGCACCTATGATGCAGTGTGGTGTTGATCGCGGTGACCATTACCTACGGGGGGACCCTCGTCCAAACCCGCTGTGAAGGGGAGCTACGTTCTCGTGTTCTCAAGACCTACCAAAAAAAAGTAGAGTTGAAATAGAAAAGCCCTCTCGTGGCAGTGTACCTTGGGGAAAAAGTGAGAAAAAAAAAAGGAATAAAATAATAAAAATGGGTCAGGGGAGGAGAGAGAAAAAATAGGAGATATATCTAACTAATAATAGACTGCAGAGCGCTCCCCCCCGTATACGGTTCTGCTCCTCCCACTATGAGATGTCCCACATATCGGCACGTATTTTCTTTTCCCCCATTTTTCTTTCCACCACATTTTTTTTTTTTTTTGAGACAACAAGAGATCACACAACTGCCCTCTCTCTCTCACTCTCTCCCCTTCCTTCTGTGCTAAATCTGCATCACATTTTTTTGTTCCCCAACACGGGGTCTGACATAGCATAAGGGGCATCTAGTGATGGCTGTATTGTGATAACTGCCCATCACAATACACAATACACATCACAATACAGCTGTATTATACTGTGTGCATTATGTAGACAGCTATCACAGTACAGCCATCACTAGGTGCATCTCTCTCGCTCCTCCTCCTCCTACCGCCCTGCAGGCGACAGTGGTGACGACAACGCGGACGTAGCAGATCTCAGTTTACTGCTTCCTCCCGAACGTCTACCAGCCTTCCGCGCAGGGGGTGTACTGTTCTGCAGCAATGGAGATGCTTTGAGGGCTGGTGCACTGCCCTTCTTCTCAAGGCACGATGAAGACAAATACGCTGCGCTTGCATGCGACCTTCCCCCTTGTGCCCGCCCCGCCAGCACACCGTCACTACGCACCCGCCCCATCTCCGACCTGCTTCGTTTCAACGGACTGGAGGACCGTTTCTCCTTCAGCGACAACGACCCTGCGAGTGTGTCAGAACGCTTCACACTCAGCCGTGCGGTTTTCTCCTGCCGCGGCCGTGCTGTGTCTTGACGACGCAGATGCATCTGGATAGGCACAGGAGAGGTATGTGCAAGGTGCAGTGCGTTCGGTGTCGTCATCTGCAGAAGGGATTTGATTGAAAGTGCAGGAGAAGAAGGGAGAAGGGGAGAGGCAAGTTGGCTAACGAACCCCGGTGTTTGCATTTTTTTTGGCGCTCAGTGGTGGTGGGGGGTCAATTTGCCGAAAATGGACATTTTTTGGCCATTTTGGGGTGGCAAATTGACCCTACTGCGCGGATTTCAAAAAAAAGAAGAAAAAAATGCAAACACCGTGGCAACGTCTTATTAGGCCTGGAGAGGGGGAAACACATACCGGGGAAGGCCGTAGAAGAGAAGGGCGTGCTTCCGACGCAGCCTCGTCAGTGTGGTGGTAGTCTGTGAGGGGGTGCGAGATCTGCTCGACGGAGGCTGCGCAGTTAGCTTCGAGCGGTGCTGTTTTATGTTTTATGTTTTGGTAAATTTTTTTTAGGTAATAAATGGGTGTGTGCAAAATGGGAGACGGCACAATGCAATACCTTGAGAGGAGGCTTGTCGTGAAAGGTGTTCTCTCTTCTCCATCTCCGCTTCCCTAGCTGCAACCGCTGCCTCACGTGCCTGCAGCTTTTCCTGCCATGCTTGCAATGCCACAATCGTCTTCCCCGCACATCCACGCGACTCCTCCAGCTCTGTGGCCAGCGCCGTCACAAGCTTGCACACCGCTGCCAGACCAGCCTCACTGGGACACCCCCCCAACCTCAGGAGCTCCCTCGCCTGCACCAGCACGTCCTCAGCATCATGTGACACCAGGGACGACGCCATCAATGAACCTCCCGGGGGAAAGAGGGGAAGGGAGGAGGAGGAGGGCTCCCTCCGTTTGCCCTCTGTGATGGTGTGAAGTCTTTAGCAGAGTGGGGTCGACTCTTAAGGGGTTTTTTGTCTATCTTATTATTTTTCAACATTAGGCCATTTCCCGGGCACTCCCGGGCGAATCCTGCCCCCAAAATAATATATATTGGCATTGTGGGCCTGAATTCTCCCCACATAATACCCAAAGCTAGAAAATCGGGAGAAGAAAAAAAAACACAAAAAAATCATAATGAACGAGGCCAAGAAGGAAGCAGCAGAGTTCGTGCGTATGATTCGGGTGGTTGGTACGCCGAGAGGCTCAACTTCGATGCTGAGTCTGAGGATTGTGACACACCTTGTGGGACGTCCGGTGTTCACTTTGGAGGACTGGAAACGTGCAAGTCGTACCAGAAAGCTCAGTCACGTCTTACTAAGTGCTCTTTCGTCTCTTGTGGTTGTCAGGCAGGCTAAACCTGACCGAGATAAATGAACGAGACAAGAATTTTCATCATATGCAAGCAATATATTGACAGTATATGGTGAGGGATCAACAAAAATGTTCCCATCGAGACAAGAGAAATATGACTTGAAACACACAGCCCTCTCTCACGACATGTGTATTGTCAAGAAATCAATTTTGAACGAACGAAGCAGCTGTCTTCACGCTCTCGAACGCCTTAGCACACACACTTAATCAAAAATTGCAAAGTCAAGGTGTAGGATATTTGACTGGACGATCAAAAAAAAGAGGGGGTACTTTTTCATTTTCTTTTGAAAAATAGGCTGTATTAGCGTCGACACAAGAGGATGAGCTCCACTGCCAAACGCGTCACTTCCTTCTTTCTTTGAAAGATGGGCTAAACCCGACCGAGATAAATGAACGAGACAAGAATTTTCATCATATGCAATCAATATATTGACAGTATATGGTGAGGGATCAACAAAAATGTTCCCATCGAGACAAGAGAAATATGACTTGAAACACACAGCCCTCTCTCACGACCTGTGTATTGTCAAGAAATCAATTTTGAACGAACGAAGACGAAGATCTTGTGCTTCGCCCCGCGTACCTTTTTACATTAAAAGCACGACCATACATGGGGGCACAGACAGCACACCTTTCCCCAGGGTGTGGCAGGGTCCTTTGCTGAATGCGCGGGACTCTGGTCTGAGAGAAGGAAACGTTGATAAGATGTACCCCTTAGCATCTCGCTTGCTGAGTCATCATAAATGTGGTTGTGTATAGAAGTTAAAACGTCGCCACTCTACGAAGAGACAAGGAAGAGTGGCGGAGACAACAAAAAGAAGAAGAATAAAATTATTTCATTTTTGATAAATTGTTGGAGTAGTGTAGTTGCATCGGTTGTGTTGCCACAGTTGTGCAATATCCACTGTTTTCATTCTTTATTCTAAACGAAAAGAAGTAAAAAAAACAATAAAACAAATTCATAATAATAAATAAAAGAAAGAAAAAAAAAGTTGGCTTGAAATACAAAGACCGCGACAGTGTAAACAAATGTGTACCTTGGTACATGACCGGATGTACCGGGGGATAGGACACCCAGCCATGCATGTCCTATCTAAAAAATTAGGGCGGGGTGAAAGTTGAAAGTGCAAAACGTCTTCACGGACACATACTATCAATAAAACCCAGAAACCCGCATGAAATCACCTGTACCAAAAAGAACAGGTAAATGCTAAAGAGAGAGAAAAAAACTTGAAAAAGAAAAAATGTGCCTCTCACTCACTGTGGGGGTACAGAAGTTTTGTCCTAATACGTCGGTAGCAACCCGACACAACCACACGCGAACACGGAGAGATCGCAAAAGACTCATAGTTACTCAGGAGGATCACACGCACACAGGACATGCTTGCCATATCATACTGGCGCAGCGTGCCTAAATCAAGCTGAACGACAAAGTATTTCCCACAAGGCGTGAACTGCATTTCCACAATTTTCCAGTCCTTACGCCAAAGCCCATCCCATTCCTCAACGCTGCCAAGACCGGCACCACTCCAATCATAGAGGTACACTCCTTTATGAGCGACTGCCACAGCAAAAGCAGAGGCAGACTGCGAAACAGCCACTCCCGTCACACATGCCACATCGACACCTGTGTTGGCATCCCACACGTGTGTGGTATTCTCCGCTGTGGAAGAGGTGATCACCCACCCACCACAGTGCGACACCGCCACTTTCTCGCGTCCCTTGTGCGAGAGAGAGCGGAGCAACGTCAGGTCTTCGTCATACACAGAGACACCGTCTTCGCCCTGGGAGACAACAACACTGCCACACGCGAACACCAACTTCGAGGTCCCTTCGACTTTGCGGAGCACCTCCCCACCCGGAAGCGCAACCACACGAGAGTGATCCTTACACGACAGGTAGCAGCGAGTCTTGCACCGTGAGATGGCAAGCGGTCCCGCACTAGTTTGGACTTTGGACAAGAACAAAGGCTTGAAGGTTTCTGTGTCAAAGCCGCCAAGATATGTGGATCTGCCGACTAGTGTATAACCCAGATAGATGCAAAGCTTTCCACAGCGCGACAGCGACAAACTGTGCACTGACCAAATGTTCATTTCCTCATCCATCTTGTATTCGTCAGGACACCGAATATCAGCACAGCGAAAGGCAAGCACAACCTGCACACCTGATTCGAACGCAGTGTCCTGCAGACGGCACGTCCCCTCCAGCACCTGCGTGCCGATGCGCATCTCAACAGACGCAGGCGAGACAGCAAGCGCCGTGCACGCAACCTCCTTTGCCGCTGCAACGTCCACATCGCACGGCACCTCCACTGTCGCAGACACGCCTGACTCTTCCAGCACAAAGGTCACATCCATCATTTTGTTTTCCTTCGTGAGGCGGGTGGGGTTCTGTTTCGTGTGTTTTGTGGTGGGGGAAAAGAGAAGTTTGGGAAGACAACCAGCACACCCAGCTTGCTCATTTGTGCGACACACTGGGGAATGTAGAGGAGGTGGGAAAAGAAGAGTGCAATACGTATTCTCGATTTCTGGGCCCGCACCACATGGGTGGTTGTAAGCAGCTGTGAAGTTAAATCACACAAAAAAACAACAAAACAGGTGCAGGTTTGCTCAAGATAAAAAAGAAAAATACGGGGTTTCATGCGAGGTGTGGGGTCTTTTTTGTCACCTTCTGAACAAATGCGATACGGTGGTTTTCGGTTTGCTATTTTGCGAGAAAATCAAACCCCCCCCCAAACCCCCCACCCCCCTCAGAAGCGAAGTTAGAGAAAACGTTTTTTGTTTTTTTTTTGTTTCATTTTATTTGTATCTAAGAAGGTTGCGGACACCCCGCCCTCCCTAACTGCCACATCGTAAGATCCCCTACTCCTCCCTCTTCTTCCTCTCTGCTGAGACGTCGAAATAGTCGAGGTGTGCACCCTGTTCAAACCCATGCTCCAGAAGCGCCACTAACTCCGCCGCTGAAACTTGCGGGTCCACAATCGACCCAGATGCCACCATACCGGTGTAGATGTCTCTGATACCTTGGTCACAATGTGTGTCGCAGATCTGCGCTACCATGTCTGTTTGCATAGGACCTGGTGCCCAGTTCAGTGCGCGCACCTCGGGGTGGTCTAAGGCCATCACCTGGACCAACATGTCCCGTGCTGCCTTGGCAGAGCAGTACAGCCCAAACCCAGTGAACGCCTTTATCGCGCAAAGCGAACTGATGTTTACAACAGTCAGTTTCGTTGCAGAGGACTCCCTGCAGGCGCTCAGCACCGCTGCGTTGACCACAGAGAATGCCGAGACGTTGACGTGGAAAAAATCGGGTGTCACCTCGGATGGGGTTCCTGCCACCTTTGCGTCCACTGGGCCTAGCGTGCCTGCGTTGTGGATGAACACGAGGTCGGAGTACTGCCCCAGGAGTGCCGGTGTGAACAACGCCTTTGTGGATGCCTCAAGCACAGAGGCTGGCTGTGCCATGTCAAGCTCCCATGGTGTCACGGTCCCTGTGTTCTTCTCTGCACGCACCCCTGCAATGGTATCAGCAAGACTGACCCCACTGCGGTGTGACAGAACAAAGTCGGTGTTGGGTTGTGCCTTCGCAAACTGTGCGGCAAGCGCGAGACCGTACCCACGGTTGGCCCCAGTAATCGCTACTAAGCGCTTGGCCATGCTTGGAGGAGTGTATATGGGGGTGTGTCTGTGTGATAAACTATTAGGGATTTCTTGCGCAGAATGGGGGATGTGTGTGTCTGTGGAGGACTAAGGGGTGTGAGTTGTTGAAATGGGCATTTTTTTTTTTTTTTTGTGTTGAGTTCAGGCTCTCCGCTAGGATTTCCGATTTTGAAAATATTCTGTTGATGGTCCACGTTGGTGGGGTACATGCTTGCGCCGCAGGCGCACGGTACGCAACTTTTTTTTTTACCAACGCCCGATTTTGACTTTTTTGGGACGTTTGAGCACTCACCTCTCCATATCTTCTTCTCCTGAGCTTTTTTGACAGGTAGAACGGGTCTGAACCACTCAGCAGAACTTTTTTTTTTTTGGGAAATAGTCAGATTTACCCTACCCTACAGTGTGACACAGAATTAATGGCCGATGAAGACATTTTATAAAAAAACGGCAAATTTTGACAAGGACATATTCAAAACACCCCCAAAACATAAAATATTTACGCCCAGGAACACAATAAAAGCAAAAATATAATGGTTAAGGGTAAAGTGAACACTGAGGCCACGAGGGAAGGGTTGCGACTACAGGCAACGTCGCTAGTCGTTGTTGGCGGTAAGAGCCATGATGAGGTGGCGGAGTTGCTGAACGTTGCGAAGAGGAGTTTGGGTAGGTGGGTGAAGGAGTACCGCGCTGGAGAGCGGAATTTTTCGGACAAGCCAGGGAGGGGACGCAAGAGATCGGCCACCACCGACACCGTTAAGAATAGGGTGGTTAGACACATGCGGGGCAAGCAGTTTCAGTCTTGCAGGAAAGTAGCGTCGCTACTACAGATTTCGAGGGAGAGTGTCCGCAGGTGCCTGAAGGAGAAGGGGCTGAAGCCCGTTCAAACGAAGAGCAAACCAAAGCTCTCGGAAAAGAACATCACTGCCCGGATAGAGTTTGCTGAAACGCATCGAAACACCGACTGGTCAAAGGTGATGTTCACCGATGAAAAAGACTTTTGGCTTTTTTCTCGGGTGAGCAAGAAGAACGATGTTGTCTGGGTTGCAGATGGTGATGAGCCGCCCCCAACCGTTGATAAGGTCAGGGCTACGCAGAAGGTTCACGTCTGGGGAGGAATCACCACCAGAGGTAAGACGAAGCTCTATTTCTATGACGGTGCTCTCAATGCAGAGAAGTACCGTACGCTCGTCTTACAGAAAGCGCTCAAAGAAATAAAAGAACTCCTGCCTGACAGTAGCTACACGTTTCAGCAGGATGGGGCACCCTGCCACACTGCGAACGTTACTCAAGCATTCCTCTCCTCCCAACCTTTCTCGTTCCTCCCTAAAGCTGACTGGCCAGGCAACTCCCCTGATCTCAATCCTATTGAGAACCTGTGGGCCAAGCTGCAGACTGCAGTCAACGAACGGGAGCCCAAAGACGTGTCAGCACTTAAACGTGCCATCAACAAGGAATGGTCCAAGATGGACAATAGCTTCGTTGCACGTTACATCATGTCAATGCCACGACGCCTAGACGCAGTTCGCAATTCCAACGGAATGCACACAAAATACTAATGCATGCTCTATTTATTTTTGTGCACCCACTCGTTTGTACTGCTACACTGTATTTTTTTTTTTTACACATACACCCTTTTTTACCAAAAAGGGATATTTCCATGTTAATATTTTCCCCACACACACACTTTTCATACACGGCCAGTTGAAAATGCAATGAAATGAGTCAAATTTTGCCTATTTTTTAGAATAATATAACAATTTTTACAAAATGTCGTCATCGGCCATTAATTCTGTGTCACACTGTATTTTGAAAAAGTTCAGACTTGCCCGAAATAAGTTCAGACTTGCCCTAAAAGTGTTTTTAGGGCAAGTCTGAACTTATTTTTAGGGCAAACACTTTTTTTAGGGCAAGTCTGAACTTTTTTAGGGCAACCCTGCACTTATTTATTGGGCAAGCTGGGGGCTCTTGGGTTACAGAGCCCGGCGGTCGTCGTTTTTGCGTTTCTGTTTAGGGCACGTATGGGCTATTCGCGACGAGTCCTGGTAGTGAAATGAGCAACCTATGGTATGGAGCTTTTTTTCCATGCAACTGAATTTCCTCGTGTCCAGGACACCCCACTTTCCGAGCAAAATTAAATAATGACACAAATGGGAGGGGAAAACCCTCTGACCTTTATCATCACTCTAAAAAACTCTCAGGTACCGCACCGCAGTACCGCACCACGATCCGAGACCCGTACAGAACAGAGACCAGAAAAAAGACTTCCGCACCCAAACGCGACTCCTCATAGAACACGACGTAGTAGTAACCATAGTGTGAGAACGATCGTGACGGTTTTTTTCAAGATCTTGAACTTTTTTTCAAGATCTTGACATTTTTTTTTTTTTTTTCACGATCGTTTTTTTTTTTCACGATCGTTTTTTTTTTTTCCCCTAGTAGTACAAGGGGCATGGGCGTGAAATGGGTGGCAAGGGAGAGTTTCTGGGTTCTACTTGGAATTTTTGACCGACTCTTTTCCTTGAAACGATTTTGTGGCGAATCTTTCAAATAAAGCAAAAATCGAGAACATTCTCACACCAGAATCCCCCCCAACGGATGTCGCCAGCGAGGCACTAAAACCAGAAAACCGTTTTTACCCATGGCAAGTGCCACTATAGTGGCGCACGAATGCCACACGTTGGTAGGGGTAATGGGGTTCTACTCATTTTCGTAAAAACATTTTTTTTCTGTGTGACAATAATAAGGCAAGAATCGACAACTTTCGTGAAAATGTCATATCGTTGGATGCTGGAGGGAGGTGGGTCAACCCTAGGAAAAGGACTTTTTTTGGCGCTCACCCCCAAAATCACCCCCTGCCTCGTGACTTCGCCCTGCAAACAGAATTCTACTCAAAATCGTAAAATAAATTATATTTCGTAAGAATTGATGTCGATCTTTTAGATAAAGCCAAAATCGAGCAGTTTTGATGATTAGGTTAGTGCAGCCGTAACAAGGAGAACACAGGGTAAAATCCCTTGGTTTTCCCTTGCTGTACTGTATGTGTTAAAAAGTGTATATTGGTGTACGGGAGAGACGCGCGTTTAAAGTTGCAACATTTTTAGGCTGATTGACGTGGGCCTGGCATGCCCCATTTTTCACTTTTTACCACCGATTTAATTCGATCACCATCGAACACTGGGAAAATTTCTTGGTCAGTTTGGGGTATAACACGTGTATGACCTAATTTTAAGTGGTCAGAAGTGGAGTCTGACCCCCGTGCCCATCATTTTTGAGCATGTTTTTTGGTTTTCCTTAGCACAACGTAGGAGAAGGCGAACTGTTTACAAGGAGGGACAGGGTCGAGCGTGAGTGGGTCACTACAGTGGCTCACGATACACTGAACGGGTTTGCGGCTGGGAGGGAAACGTTTCCACTGTTACAGGCAAGTCACAAGGGGGTGGTGACTTGTGTGGGAGAAATGGGTACGGACAAGACTGTATGCGTTTAGTCCCAAGAGCCTTCACTGATGTCAGAGTCGTGATGCTCAGCATCATCATCAACCTTGGGGTCCTCAGCTGTCGCGTCGCAGTCAATATAGCTCCCGCACGCTCCTTCTCCTCCTGCACCAGCTTCTCCTCATCCCACCAACCATTCTCTTGTGGCGGCTTGCTCTCGCGCAAACTGCGTGCTACGACCACAAGCTTGTGCAGCTTTGGTGCAACTAGCCAGTTGCGCCTCTTCTCGCTCATCCACCCATCGTACTGAAGATGCGCTCAGCATGTTGAGGCACAAATGGAACTCAGGGGAAGAGCTGTGTGCTGTGGACAGAGAGGCCAGGGTTTGGGGTGCTGTGTGAGCTACAAACGCTCCCCTTCCCTCCTTAGAGCTAACAAACATTACCCGTTGTCTTGCAAGAACTTGCCCAATTCTGCAAATTGACCCCACCACTGCACGGGCGGCTTCCAAAAATGCAAATAAGGACCCTTTTCCACAACCTTCCTTCACAGAAGGGTCAATTTTACAAACCCGGATTTTGAGGAAAATTTTAGCCGAAAATGGGCCCACGTATAAGTGACCGGGCTCATATTTCTCAAAATTTAAGTGGTCAAAAAATCCAATTTTCGAGATTGACCCCACCACTGCACGGGCGAATCCCAAAAATGTAAATAAAGACGTTTTTGGCCCAAAATAAATCTGCCAAAATTGTGTCCCGGATTGGATTTTGGACTCCGGACCCCATATTTAGAAATAGCCCTGTGTTCTAAACAATGAGCATCACAGCGGTTGACCCTGGTATTTTTGGTATTTTTTGAAAATCTCAGCTCAAAAAATACCAAAAAAAAAAAATACAGGGTTTTGGATTGAGGCTGGGGTGGAGGAGTGGGGGCTCCGCCCACCTCTCACCTACCCCCCACAGAATTCTATTTTTAGAAGACAATTTTCTTCTATTTTACCGGAAAAGGAAGATGCACTGCGGCGCGAGCTTTCAACCCACCCTTCCCGCGACATAGTAGGCAATTTTAAGCGCAATTTTTAGAAATGTTGCGTACCGTGGCTTCGCCACGAGTTTAACACTGAAAAGATGGGGAATATGCTTGAACGCGCTGTTGCCCTGTTTCTCAGCAACAAGCGTCCCAGATTCAAGAGAAAACGGAGGTGTTCCTGCTGATGGCGGAGGAGTTGGAAAACGTCGCTCCCCCCGTATTTGTTTCCGGAATTGAGCTTCTGAGGACCTTTTTCGCGCGAAGCGCGAAAAATTTTTTTTTGCCAAAAAGAAAGAAATTGGGCGTGGAATTCTAAAATTTTTCGGGGAAAACGGCATATTTAGCGATAAGTATGGGGAGCTGCGTAATCCCTGTTGCGTGACCCCCCCAAATTCTAAAATCTGTGGGACAGCGTGCTCTGACATAGGTTGTACTCATTAAAAAACCGGTAAAAATACAAGTAATGTGTGATGGTCAAAAGTGCAAAATTCCTTCGCCAATGCATTATTTGGGCATTTGTTATACCTGGAGAATATGGTCAGATCACTCTTCAGACCACCAGCCAACGAAATATACCGTAATTGTACAGAGGTTGGACAGTACAAAAGTTGGGCTTTTGGCCAACTTGGCCTGGTGTTGAACGCCGCATCCCCCGCCACAATGGGCATAAATGTCCTCTTGGTCCGTAAAGGGTTAAAAAGAGTGTCTCACGATACACATACAACCACTCGCGATTGGATAGATATTGTAACAAAGGGAATTCAGAACAAAACAACACCCTGCCCCATACACACTAAATTGCCATGCTTCAAGAGCATGCCTGCCGGGCCAAAAATTACTGTGGCAAAAAGGCAGCAAGACCACCCACAAAGAGTGTGAATTGTATTGGATGGACAGGGGTTTGCACAGTGATGATGTTACTACGACTAGGTTTTTGGCGATATTACATGTGCATGTTACATGCCATGCCGTGACGTGCTGCTTCATGGTATACGCATGTCATAGAATGTCGCGATTTTTTACGATTCGTATTTCGGGTTTTGCGAATTTTGTTCCAGAAAAGTACACCCCAAAAATGGCAAAAAAGGTGACATTTTACGTCAAAACACCGCTAAAAGTTACTCTCGGCCGATTTCAGGGGGGTTGTGGGCACCTGTGGGGGCTCCCTCCCTGGTGTGGGCCAGCGATCAACGACATAATATGGGAAAAAAAAAACGATCGTTTTTTTTTTCCTTCACGATCGCGAAGAAAAAGGTGCTTTTTTTTCACGATCGTGAAGAAAAAAAAAAAAAAAAAAACGATCGTTTTTTTTTCTTCACGATCGTGAAAAAAAAAAAAAAAAAAAAAGACCGATCACTTTTTCCCAGATTCGTAAAAAAAAAAAGGGGAATAGTCAGTTATGCCCTACCCTTTTTTTGAAATGGTCAGAGATACCCGAAAATAAGTTCAGATATTGGTCAGAGATACCCGAAAATAAGTTCAGATATTGGTCAGAGATGCCCCATTTTCAAAAATAGGGCATAACTGACCAATATCTGAACTTATTTTCGGGTATTTCGGGTATCTCTGACTATTTCTCAACTTATTTTCGGGCATGTCTGACCATATCGCCAACTTTTTTCGGGTACCCCAAAAAAGTTGGTTTTCGGGTATACCCAGATACCCAGATACCCAGATACCCAGATACCCAGATACCCAGATACCCAGATACCCAGATACCCAGATACCCAGATACCCAGATACCCAGATACCCAGATACCCAGATACCCAGATACCAGGTCCAGGTCCAGGTACCCAGGAACAGGAAAAAAGTCGTGAAAGAGCAACCACAGCTCCACATGACAAACACAAAAGTGTCCAGTCACGTGGGGCATTCATGCACTGAGGAGATAATGATCCAACAATTTACAAGAAAGATTACTTAACCTACTGCTGGAAATTGCCAGGTCGTAGTAACACACAAAGTGTGCCTCCGTTCGGGAAGACCGGATATTCTAGAGACCAAAAAGGCCTCAAGAATATCTTCCGGTAGTCAAGGTAGAACCGAGTGAACGGCCCAAGACCCCCGTGGAGAAGTTAAATGTTGTAATGCTATCAGGTAGAAACTGCGAACACTGTCTTACCCTCCTCAATGCATGGTGGTTGATGTCTTCCACAACAAATTTCCTGTACCCAGGTACCCAGGTTTCCAGACCCACGCAGCACTACGTCGCAGTACTACGCAAAATTTACCACCAGACCCTGTCTTCGTGCACCTGAAGTACAACGCCGCAGACAGGCCAAACATGCGTTGGACTCAGAGGAATGCCCGCTGTGCAGGTATCATGAGAACCAACTCCCAGCAACAAGGGGCGCCTTTTGGCGGGCGTTGTTGAGGGTGTTTGGGGTGCAAAGTTTTCCACAATTTTGATGCGCGGGTACAGAAGTGTTATCTTGTTCTTTCATCTCTAAGAAATGTAAATGTCAATCGCGTTTAACTACCACGAGGGCTTGTTCAGTGAACCCACGAGGGGTCGAAGGGGGTTGGTTATCCCATATCTATCAAAGGTTGTGTCGACCAGGCTAAACCACTATGTTACGCTGTACGTTGTTAAATCCGAAGAAATAACACTTTAGCAGCCGCAGGAAGTTTGCTAAAAAGAGTGCCTCACGCTACACAAACCACCACCCGCGATTGACTTAGATGTTATAACAAAGAGAATTCAGAACAAAACAACACCCTGCCCCATACACACTAAATTGTCATGCTTCAAGAGCATGCCTGGGCCAAAATTACTGTGACAAAAAAGGCAACAAGACCACCCACAAGGAGTGTGAAATGTGCACTGGTTTTCTGGGGGAACGCAATATTTTCTTGTGCCTCGTCCTCCGTAAGCAGAGGACAGACTTTCCGGAAGGTTTCCAAAGTCGAATTTCTTGCACTAGCTATGCTCCCTGGGTTAATGGCTATAGCAGTGACTGACAAAGTGTTCCCACCCCCAGGTCTTCGTCCACAAACAAATCTAGAATAGATTGATTTGGGTGAAGCCTTGGATTTTGAGTTGTTGAATGTCGGAGAGCGGCGCTCATCGCAATCACGGATGCAGTTCAGATTTCACGATCCTGTGATGAGTGTAAATGTGGGGTGTGATTAAGTTATGGTATACAAACGCAGTAGTCGGGAAGGGTGAGGTTAATGAAAAAAGTGGTAATAACTATGTATTTCCGCGAAATAAGGTAGCCTTTTTTCACGCTACAGAGAGTTTCCTGCTGCACTAATGGTTCCCAAGCGAAGCGAGGGACCATGTATAAGGGTTTGCGGGTTTGCGGGTATTTACCCCCACTAAAAGTGGCTGTGTGTGGGGTAGAGGGGTGAAAATCATACCATGCTGCTTCAATACTGTCTCTGCTGTCGCATTCCCTCATGGTGGGTCACTCACCCACTGGGCAAAAAATCAAAGGGGGTACCCCCAAATAAGTGGGTACCCCAAATAAGTTCAGAGATACCCGAAAATAAGTTCAGATATAGTCAGTTATGCCCTATTTCTGGTTTTCGGGTATATCTGAACTTATTTTCGGGTATCTCTGACCATTTCAAAAAAAGGGTAGGGTATAACTGACTATTCCCCAAAAAAAAAAAAAAAAAAAACGATCGTTTTCACCCTATGAAAAAAGAAAAAAAAAAAGGGAGATAGTCAGACTTACCCTACCCTATTTTGAAAAAGTTCAGACTTGCCCTATGAAAAAGTTCAGACTTGCCCGAAAATAAGTTCAGACTTGCCCTAAAAGTGTTTTTAGGGCAAGTCTGAACTTATTTTTAGGGCAAACACTTTTTTTAGGGCAAGTCTGAACTTTTTTAGGGCAAGTCTGAACTTATTTTTAGGGTAAGTCTGAACTTATTTTAGGGCAACAAGTCAGGCCACTTTGGCTGGGGCACTCTTGGGGCCCCATGGTATGGTGGTATGACTTGTTTTATTGCCCTAAAATGCCTAACCGAGCCGGAGCCCAAAAATTGATGCCAGAAACCACCAGCCACCCGGAAAGGGTGAACAGGCAGTCCACGTTGGGCCAGAACCGGTTACAAAGGAAGCCGTGTTCTGGGGCAACGTGGGGCGCAAAGTTTTACAATTTTCATGCACGGGTGCTCCACAAATTACCAAGTATTCCTTCTTTGTTGAATTGAGAGAGAGTCAGTGTTTAGCTACCACGCGGGTTTGCTTAGAATCCTTCGAGGCCGGCACAATTTTATTTATGTGGTCGGTTAAGACATGCCTATTGAAGAACAACGAGGTCATCGTTGAAAGGAGCGAACTCCCCTTCCCACAACATCTCTCACATTTCAACTCAGAATTCATACTTGGTTATTTGCTTTGTCCATACGCAATCAAATTGTCATGCTTTCAAGAGCATGCCTGGCCAAAATGCAACAACGTGGAAAAATTGTTGTTGTTCCAAAAGGCAACAAGACCACCCACAAGGGGTTGAATTGTGCACTGTCCGGGGGAGCGCAAAGTTTTTTCCCTGTACACAGTGGACACATCTTTATCACTTTGTTCCCACGGGGACACATTTGGATACTGCACGCATGCAGAAGTGCCAAACATGTCCGCACGTGGAGTGGAGTGTCCATCATGTTTTCCTGGTTTCCAAAAAGCAGTTTTCTTGCACTTACTATTTGCCCCGGTGTCTGGCAATAGAAGTGGCTAACATTGTAATGAGTAGCATATACATACCGTTGATCCAAATGAGTAAGGCGACCAACAAGTCCTCTGGACTTTTTTGTTGTGACGACAATCGCGGAGTAATCCCGGAGAATTACATCCTCGTATAAAAAGTTAAAGGTAGAGGTGGGGAAACTGTAGCTATAGAAATAGTTGTTGCAGTAGTGCAGACACCCGAGGGTGCACCACTATGCTTTTCTTTGGTTGTATCGACAATTTTACGTACATGATGTAGGACCTGTACAATGTCGCCCAAAGGCTTTGTACTTACTGCAGTAATCGGTATTTTTTTTTTGTTACTCATAGGGTGAAAACGATCGTTTTTTTTTTTTTTTTTTTTTTTACGAATCTGGGAAAAAGTGATCGGTCTTTTTTTTTTTTTTTTTTTTTCACGATCGTGAAGAAAAAAAAACGATCGTTTTTTTTTTTTTTTTTTCTTCACGATCGTGAAAAAAAAGCACCTTTTTCTTCACGATCGTGAAGGAAAAAAAAAACGATCTGGTGCTTCCCGGGGGGTATGCATTTCACAAATTTTCAATTCAATTCACAACTTTTCACAACTTTTCACAACTTTTCATCACCCTTTTTTTCTTCGTTGGTGAAGCTTTTAAATGCCGGCATTTGCATTTCCGGAATCCGTCCGGCCAGTGGTGGGGTCAATTTGCCGAAATGGACAAGTTCTCGTCATTTCCGCACAGTACACAGTACACAGGTACACAGGTACACCACATCACGTTCTATCTTGTGAATCCCAAAATACCCCTCAATGGGTGGGCCACCACCCAACCCAAAAAAAACCCTCAAAAAAATAAAATCAATTCACAACTTTTCACAACTTTTCACAACTTTTCACAACTTTTCGCACTTTTCACAACTTTTCACAATTTTTCACCATTTTTCACCAGCCTTCACAATTTTATAACGGTTTTCGTGTTGTGAAAACTTGTGAAAACTTGTCACATTTTGTGAAAATTTGTGAAATGCATACCCCCCGGGAAGCACCAGCCGATCGTTTTTTTTTTCCCATATTATGTCGTTGATCGCTGGCCCACACCAGGGAGGGAGCCCCCACAGGTGCCCACAACCCCCCTGAAATCGGCCGAGAGTAACTTTTAGCGGTGTTTTGACGTAAAATGTCACCTTTTTTGCCATTTTTGGGGTGTACTTTTCTGGAACAAAATTCGCAAAACCCGAAATACGAATCGTAAAAAATCGCGACATTCTATGACATGCGTATACCATGAAGCAGCACGTCACGGCATGGCATGTAACATGCACATGTAATATCGCCAAAAACCTAGTCGTAGTAACATCATCACTGTGCAAACCCCTGTCCATCCAATACAATTCACACTCTTTGTGGGTGGTCTTGCTGCCTTTTTGCCACAGTAATTTTTGGCCCGGCAGGCATGCTCTTGAAGCATGGCAATTTAGTGTGTATGGGGCAGGGTGTTGTTTTGTTCTGAATTCCCTTTGTTACAATATCTATCCAATCGCGAGTGGTTGTATGTGTATCGTGAGACACTCTTTTTAACCCTTTACGGACCAAGAGGACATTTATGCCCATTGTGGCGGGGGATGCGGCGTTCAACACCAGGCCAAGTTGGCCAAAAGCCCAACTTTTGTACTGTCCAACCTCTGTACAATTACGGTATATTTCGTTGGCTGGTGGTCTGAAGAGTGATCTGACCATATTCTCCAGGTATAACAAATGCCCAAATAATGCATTGGCGAAGGAATTTTGCACTTTTGACCATCACACATTACTTGTATTTTTACCGGTTTTTTAATGAGTACAACCTATGTCAGAGCACGCTGTCCCACAGATTTTAGAATTTGGGGGGGTCACGCAACAGGGATTACGCAGCTCCCCATACTTATCGCTAAATATGCCGTTTTCCCCGAAAAATTTTAGAATTCCACGCCCAATTTCTTTCTTTTTGGCAAAAAAAAATTTTTCGCGCTTCGCGCGAAAAAGGTCCTCAGAAGCTCAATTCCGGAAACAAATACGGGGGGAGCGACGTTTTCCAACTCCTCCGCCATCAGCAGGAACACCTCCGTTTTCTCTTGAATCTGGGACGCTTGTTGCTGAGAAACAGGGCAACAGCGCGTTCAAGCATATTCCCCATCTTTTCAGTGTTAAACTCGTGGCGAAGCCACGGTACGCAACATTTCTAAAAATTGCGCTTAAAATTGCCTACTATGTCGCGGGAAGGGTGGGTTGAAAGCTCGCGCCGCAGTGCATCTTCCTTTTCCGGTAAAATAGAAGAAAATTGTCTTCTAAAAATAGAATTCTGTGGGGGGTAGGTGAGAGGTGGGCGGAGCCCCCACTCCTCCACCCCAGCCTCAATCCAAAACCCTGTATTTTTTTTTTTTGGTATTTTTTGAGCTGAGATTTTCAAAAAATACCAAAAATACCAGGGTCAACCGCTGTGATGCTCATTGTTTAGAACACAGGGCTATTTCTAAATATGGGGTCCGGAGTCCAAAATCCAATCCGGGACACAATTTTGGCAGATTTATTTTGGGCCAAAAACGTCTTTATTTACATTTTTGGGATTCGCCCGTGCAGTGGTGGGGTCAATCTCGAAAATTGGATTTTTTGACCACTTAAATTTTGAGAAATATGAGCCCGGTCACTTATACGTGGGCCCATTTTCGGCTAAAATTTTCCTCAAAATCCGGGTTTGTAAAATTGACCCTTCTGTGAAGGAAGGTTGTGGAAAAGGGTCCTTATTTGCATTTTTGGAAGCCGCCCGTGCAGTGGTGGGGTCAATTTGCAGAATTGGGCAAGTTCTTGCAAGACAACGGGTAATGTTTGTTAGCTCTAAGGAGGGAAGGGGAGCGTTTGTAGCTCACACAGCACCCCAAACCCTGGCCTCTCTGTCCACAGCACACAGCTCTTCCCCTGAGTTCCATTTGTGCCTCAACATGCTGAGCGCATCTTCAGTACGATGGGTGGATGAGCGAGAAGAGGCGCAACTGGCTAGTTGCACCAAAGCTGCACAAGCTTGTGGTCGTAGCACGCAGTTTGCGCGAGAGCAAGCCGCCACAAGAGAATGGTTGGTGGGATGAGGAGAAGCTGGTGCAGGAGGAGAAGGAGCGTGCGGGAGCTATATTGACTGCGACGCGACAGCTGAGGACCCCAAGGTTGATGATGATGCTGAGCATCACGACTCTGACATCAGTGAAGGCTCTTGGGACTAAACGCATACAGTCTTGTCCGTACCCATTTCTCCCACACAAGTCACCACCCCCTTGTGACTTGCCTGTAACAGTGGAAACGTTTCCCTCCCAGCCGCAAACCCGTTCAGTGTATCGTGAGCCACTGTAGTGACCCACTCACGCTCGACCCTGTCCCTCCTTGTAAACAGTTCGCCTTCTCCTACGTTGTGCTAAGGAAAACCAAAAAACATGCTCAAAAATGATGGGCACGGGGGTCAGACTCCACTTCTGACCACTTAAAATTAGGTCATACACGTGTTATACCCCAAACTGACCAAGAAATTTTCCCAGTGTTCGATGGTGATCGAATTAAATCGGTGGTAAAAAGTGAAAAATGGGGCATGCCAGGCCCACGTCAATCAGCCTAAAAATGTTGCAACTTTAAACGCGCGTCTCTCCCGTACACCAATATACACTTTTTAACACATACAGTACAGCAAGGGAAAACCAAGGGATTTTACCCTGTGTTCTCCTTGTTACGGCTGCACTAACCTAATCATCAAAACTGCTCGATTTTGGCTTTATCTAAAAGATCGACATCAATTCTTACGAAATATAATTTATTTTACGATTTTGAGTAGAATTCTGTTTGCAGGGCGAAGTCACGAGGCAGGGGGTGATTTTGGGGGTGAGCGCCAAAAAAAGTCCTTTTCCTAGGGTTGACCCACCTCCCTCCAGCATCCAACGATATGACATTTTCACGAAAGTTGTCGATTCTTGCCTTATTATTGTCACACAGAAAAAAAATGTTTTTACGAAAATGAGTAGAACCCCATTACCCCTACCAACGTGTGGCATTCGTGCGCCACTATAGTGGCACTTGCCATGGGTAAAAACGGTTTTCTGGTTTTAGTGCCTCGCTGGCGACATCCGTTGGGGGGGATTCTGGTGTGAGAATGTTCTCGATTTTTGCTTTATTTGAAAGATTCGCCACAAAATCGTTTCAAGGAAAAGAGTCGGTCAAAAATTCCAAGTAGAACCCAGAAACTCTCCCTTGCCACCCATTTCACGCCCATGCCCCTTGTACTACTAGGGGAAAAAAAAAAAAACGATCGTGAAAAAAAAAAAACGATCGTGAAAAAAAAAAAAAAAATGTCAAGATCTTGAAAAAAAGTTCAAGATCTTGAAAAAAACCGTCACGATCGTTCTCACACTATGTTTTTTTCCCCATTTTCAAAAAGTTGAGAAGTGGTTCACTGGTGCGGCGAAGCGGGCCATTACGAACCGTGACCGGGAACTTCAACGACAGCTGTACGCACTCTCAGCACCGACTGCGAAAGATGCGGAACACCTCACCCATCTCCGACACAAAGCCTCAGAAGAGATTCGCAAGGCAAAAAAGCGTGTCTGGGACGCGCGATGCGACGAAGCAGCTTCGGCGGCGGACCTGGGTTACACCTTCAACCTAATCCGCGAACTCGACGGGCGTGCACAGCGATCGACCGCAATGCCATTGGCAAAAGAAGGTACACCGTTCACATGCCCCCGCGAGAAGGCCAACTACATGGCGGAACACTTGGCGACAGTGAACAGAGGCACACCCCTCACAACAAAGCCCCAACGACACAAAATCCGCAGCGTGAAAACGACAACACCTGCAGAAGACATCTTCACCCTCGCAGAGCTGAAAACCTGCATTGGAGAGCTCAAGAAGAAGAAGTCCACTGGCCCAGACGGGGTCCACAACGAATGGCTCCAACACCTTGGTGAAGGAGCACTGCGAGCCCTCCTACATGTGTGCAACCTCTCCTGGACGACGGCAGTTCTCCCGGAGGCATGGACGACAGCAACGGTGATCCCACTGCACAAAAAAGGGAAAGACATGACTGACCCCGCGTCGTATCGCCCGATCTCTCTCACCAGCAGTGTGTCGAAGGTGATGGAGAAACTGGTAAAGCGACGTATGCACCAACTGATGAGCCAGCCAAACTCTTCAGTGAACAACCTCCACTCGGCCCAGGCTGGATTCCGATCCCTCCGTTCGACATCCGACCAGCTGCAGCTGATCGTACAAAGCATGCACAACACATGCAACAACAAAAGATCCGGGGTACTCCTCACCTGCGATATGGAAAAGGCGTTCGATCGTGTCTGCAGAAAACGTATCCTCAAGAAGATGCACGAGATGGGCTTCCCACCTAGATACACTAACTGGGTGACAAACTATCTCACCAACAGAGTCTCGCGGGTGTCGGTGCAGGGCCATCTGAGCGACCCCTACATCTCCGAGGACGGAGTGCCGCAAGGTACCGTCCTTGCTCCATTGCTCTTCAACCTGGTGATGGACGACCTAGCGATACAGCTCAGCCGACACGGCGACGACGTGATACCGGCACTCTTCGCCGACGACGTTGCAATACTTGTGACGGGTAATACGATGGAGGATGCGGTAGCTCTTGCACAGACAGTGTTCAGTGAGGTGGAGGGGTTCACTGGTGGTGCCAACATCCGCCTATCCGCCAGCAAGACAACCTGGATGCCTGTATCAGCACCCACACGCCTGCCAAAAGACCCCGTCAAGCTGCAACAGGTACGGGACAGACAACAAAGGGAAGACGAACTGTCCATTCACTTCCTCGACGGGTCACTCCTCAAACGAGACCTCCACCCACGATACCTAGGTCTCATTTTGGATCGCTCAGGCGACATGAAAGCACACTTCGACATGGTCGTGGAGCGCTTTTCCTGCCGGATGTCGATCCTGCACAGCCTAGCAGGGACCGACTGGGGCTGCGACGCACACACGCTACGAGCTGCCTACCTGAGCTACGTCTACCCCACGATTACGTACGCCGCTAGTGTCTACGGCAGCAGACTCTCCGCGACTCACATCGACACCCTCGAAAAGCTCCATCGGAAGGCAGCGAAGGCAATTACGGGGTGCGACTACATGACGCACGGACTGGACGTGCTGTGGGAGGCCCACCTGCAAACCGTTGCGTACCACCTCCGACGTGTAGCTGCCAACGACTACGAGAAGTTCATGCGACTGCCCGACTCACCTGGACATGCTGCCGCACTCTCCACCACCAAACCACCTGGCCGCACCTGGCTCTCAGAGGCTACCGACACCATCGACGACTCCAAGGCGTACAGGCACAGTGAACGTGCATTGCTGTGTGAACACGACCCCGTATGTCCCTGGGAATGGGAGGAGCTCTCGCAGTCTCTGCGGATCACCCCCACCATACCGGGCATCAACAAGAGCAGCGGAATGCCGGCTGACATCATGCTACTGCGGGCGGAAGAGACCCTCGCCGCTCTACCCAACTACGACGTGCACGTCTACACCGACGGGTCGTGCCAAGACGTGTCCCAGCGCGTGACCGCCGCTGACCCTAACCCACCTGTGCATCAACGTGGTGGCGCTGGCGCCGTGTTCTACGCGGGGGATCGACTACACTCCCACACCAAGGAGCTGCAAACCGGAGCGGGCACAGTGAGCTCCAGTTACCAGGCTGAGCTGGTGGCAATCTGCCTTGGCTTGGAAGGCATCACGACCTGGGACGCACCCGCAGAAGTGCTCCTGCTCACGGACTCGCAATCCGCACTGATGGCGCTGGCGAGTGGCCCATGCGGGGTGCACGAGGACACGCTGCACCGACTCTGGCGTCTCCTACACTCACGTGCCCGTGAAGGGTACAAACTCCACCTGCACTACATCCCCTCCCACGTGGGGGTGCTAGGCAATGAGGCAGCCGACAAGCTCGCTAGCCGTGCGAACAACAGCCCCGCGAACCACGAGCGGATCAGCCTTGCGAGCATCCGCGCGTGCGTAAAGCGACGTGCCCTCAGCCGCGAGCCCACACCGTCTGAGCGCAGCATCTACTCCTACAAGAGTGGATCCACCACCGCCCTGCACCGACCTGCGCTGCGTACACCGCAACTCACGCGGCTGGGTGCGACGACCATCCGCAACCTCCGAGTGGAACGCCACCCACTCGTCTACAACAAGCTGCACCCGGACAGGACGGCGTACTGTCCACGTTGCTCCGAAGAGGCTTCGCTCCGCCACATCTTCTCCCGGTGCAGCAACCCCGCAACCCCACGCTCCAGCCTCCCTTCAACGAACCTGGGGCAGCTGATGCAACGCCACGAGGCAGACGTGCTCCGCTTCCTTTGCGAGGCTGGATACCTGGACGATGAAATTGAATCACTCATGCGCCATTGAGTCACTGATGTGGCACCGGCGTGATGACTTTTTAAACCTACCTTATCAAAATAAGCATCAAAATTAAAAAAAAAAAAAAAAAAAAAAAGAAACAGAAACAAAAACAAAAACAAAAACAAAAAAAAAAAAAAAAAAAAAAAACAAAAAAAAAACCCAATTTTTTAGCTTTTATATGGGGGCATGTCCCCTTTTGTCGTCAGCCCAGAGTCAGTAGGCTCTGCCACACCTTGGGGAGAGGTGTGCGGACTGTGTCTCCAAGAGGAAAAGGGAAGCTGTCCCCCCTGCCCCGTCGCAGTGTGGAACCCCGCTAAGTAGCACAACAACAAAACTAAGCAAGAGGCAGTACCAGTGGCGCGGCTACCAATAACTACCGTGCAGTCAGCGTCACGCCTACCATGGTAGGTTACAGTGAAAAAAAAAAAAAAAGTTCTGTTGACAATCAACAGAACTTTAGTACCTAGCGGAGTGCCTGGTTGAGTTTTATCCACCAGGCAGGCAGAGAACGGAGTTAAGGAGAGCACCCCCTACCCAGGAACTGCATCCTCATTCTTAGCAGTTCCCACCCCCCAAGAAAGCAAAATTAGATGAGGGAGATGTAAAATAGCTTTTTTTTAGTGCCTTGAGAGAGAGCACTGACTTTAACAAATCGTTCTTTATGGTTTGTGAAAAAGGCTGAGAGAAAATATGAATGTTGACAAAAAAAAAAAAAAATCCCGAATAACAGTTATACCAACTGGATCTATCCTTACTACGCTACTACTATGTTTGTTGTTTTTCGTTGACCGCAGCCATTTAGGCTCTTTTGCCTGAGTGGTGCACGGTATAATGCTCTTTGTGCTCTTAGTGGGTGATAGGGGAAGCAATCAAAAGGAAGCGTAAAGACAGTTCGAATCGTTGGTTTTAACTGTGCTCGGTCTTTTTTAATAACACTGTGCGTTTGCAAAATGTGCAAAAATATTTGCATTATTTTCAAAAAAATACTACTGTTTTAACTGTTTTTTTTTGTTGGTTATAGTGGGAAAACCCACACCATTTCGTTTTCTTAAAAAACTACGTACTGCGAACACCTTATAGAGAACTAAACGGAAGAGAAGAGAAAAACAAAAAAAAAAAGAAAAAAAGATGAAATTGTGCGCTCTCGCGCAAATTACTTCCTTTTTTTCAAAAATGAGGGGGGTCTTGAGACGTTTTCGAACCCCCAGAGAGAGGGCACTTTATTGGTATACACACGGTTACCACGAGGGGAAGTTGTAAAGCAGGAACATCATCATCGTAGGACAATAAAAGAGACAAAAACAAAAGGTAACGTTGAAACGGATTTTTGACACAAATTCTATTTTCCCCCCCCCTTAAATAAGCGGGCTTGTAGAACCTCCCGCCGTGGGCCAAGAGATGGAACACACAGATCAAAACAACGAAAAGAGAGACACAAAACGTTCCCGCCCACATCTCTCGGTTTTTTTGCACACTTTTTTCAATTGAAAGAATGAGCAAAAACCTTACCCAAAAAAAACCCCTTGCGGATAGTAAAAATGAAAAATGGGGCCAAAATTTCCAACATTTCGTCCCAGTTTTAACCCCTCCCTTTTTAGGCGATCTTTTTGTAAACACTTCGTAACGCGGTTTTCTCCTTGGGATACGCGACGTCCACTGCATCCTGCCAGTCTGCAGGAAGGCCTTCACGCACCTGCGCAGCACGGTATTGCTGTGCGTGGAGGAGACGCTGTGCTGCGTGCTGGGTGACACCGAGGAGCTCCCAGGCTGCAGACACTGCCAGCGCTGTGCCAAATGTATCGCTTTCGGGTAGAGCGTGCGCGGTGTTGAAGCGAAGGGCGGCTTCGTTCAGTCGTTCGCACCGTACGCAGGATAGCGCGTCTTGGTATGCCACCCACTGTGCATGCTCGGAACCGCCACAAAACGGCTCATTCTCACTGAATATGTGTGTTCTCGAATGCTGCAAGGAACCGTCCCCCACACTGCCACCATCGAAGCCTCTGGGAAGAGGGTTCACTCCGTTCCGCGGTGCGTTCACGACCACAGGAGAGGTCTCGGGAACACTGTCGTGGCCACATCCGAACACACGCCGCAAGGCTTCGCATCGCAAGCTGCCACGCACAGCGCAGACCACCACTACAGCAAGCACCACGAAGCCGACGGCAGAGCCGCACACTATGGCGCCGATGACACCTGGCGGGAGGTGGTCGTCCGTGGTGTTGGAGCTGCTGCCTGAGGCCCACTCCTCCTCGAGGACGTCTGAGTATCGGTCGTACACTTCCATTGGGAAAGAGAGAAAAGAGAGAAGAGAAAGGGTAGACGAAGTGGCTAGGGTTAGTGTATAGTGCTGTGGTGTGGGATGGAAGAGTGAAGGTAATTCTTGCGCAGAATATGGTCCTTTATAGTGGTGGTGTGAGGTGTTAGGGGTTGGGGTGGGGCGGGTTGGGACGGAACACCCCAAGCAGGTCGTGGAGAGCCTGCCGGTATAGTGTCAAGGGACGTAAGATTTCATGCTGAGGGGATAATTACAGACCTTAAGGCAGCCTGGAGCGGCGACGCAGGGGTGGCTGCATTCCTTTTCGGAACGGGGTGTTCCATCCTATTTTTAAAAACGTTTATTGGCAGCCTGGAGTGGCGACGAAGTGGTCAAAGGTGCCGGTTCCACAGTGTACGAACCAACACACACCCACCCAGGGAGGAGTGCGAAGTCGCAGCAAGGAAGTACTGGACGACGGAGTCGCAAGAAGAAGAGGTGAACCTTTGAGGCCAGGTCGTCAGGCAGTAACTCAGGTGTTAAGAAGGGTGGGGGGGTGGGCACATCACCACTCCATCCTCAACCTGTTCAAAGGCTGCTGGGAGGAAGGTACCGAAGGGAAAATGGGGGGAAAGGTGGATCTGCCTTAGGTTTGGATGGGCAGGGTTCTGTTCTTTGCGTGTACACACAACGAACAATGCAGCCCCTTCTCTTTTTGTAAATGTTAATGTTAAAATTAGTGAAAACAAAACGCGTTTTGGGACAACATGCCCCCATATTAGAAACATGAATCGCTCAGCCTCTCTGCGTTCACCTCGTGAAGGGCACACTACGCTGCACCCTTTCCTGTGCACACATATGACCACATATGACTTACGGGCAATGTTTCCACTCTTAGGAACTTAGGTTACTAGCCACATTTGCTTTCAAACATACACACACACACACACACACACACATCATATAGGGGGCCATGAAAAACACACACATTGGAGGCCATATTCTGCACAAGAATTACCCCCTTATTAGTTATCAAACACACACACACACCATGACAACAAGAGATAAAAGGGAAAAGTTGTGACAGATTAGAATCTGAGCCTCTGCCTCTATCCCCCCCCCCCCCCCCCCTTATCAACATGTAAATGTCACCACATCATATGGCCGTCGTATACCCAAAAGAGCAGCTGAAACTAAAAACGCAACTCCCGCTTCTTTCATGCAATACAGTAAGCGTCTTTTTGGTCCTATTCGTTCTTTAATCCGTTTTTCGCTTTTTCGAGACCTGCGAAGGGGTGAAGAGAGAGGCGTGTACCTCCCTGAGGTGCACACAGAGGAAGGTGATGCAGGCCACAGCAAGCCCTGTGATGACGCACGACGCAACTAGCGTGTCCGTGAGCTCGCCCGACACCTTCGAGAGCCCGCTGGTGAACAGCAGTGCGCAGACGCCCACCACCGCCACATCCGCCAGATGTGCCACGACACGCACCACATCCAGCGAACACACCCGCCACACCTCGACCCTGCTGAGCACCGCGGCCGCCGCCCCCATCCACCCCCACAGCGCGTCGTCCGCAGTGCCTGGTATAAAATCCTGCATTTGATCAGACAACAATCACGTCACCAAAATATCATAACATATGAAATGCACTGTAATGGGTGTGATACAGAGGGTGGGTTTGTGTGTCGCGTGAATCTTCTCCACATTCCAGCACCTTTTATAGGCTAGTTGACGTCACGGACATTTGGGTTTGGGAGGGTTTGAGAGGATTTGGGCAGATTTGGGGGGGTTTGAGAGGGTTAGTAAGGGTAGGGCAGGGTATGGTAGGGTATGGCAGGGTATGGCACGGTTTGGCAGGGTATGGCAGGGTATGGCACGGTTTGGCACGGGTGTGGCAGGGTATGGCAGGGTGTGGCACGGTTTGGCACGGGTGTGGCACGGTATGGCACGGTATGGCAGGGTGTGGCAGGGTATGGCAGGGTGTGGCACGGTTTGGCACGGGTGTGGCGCAGTGTGGCAGGGTGTAGCACAGTGTGGCACGGGTAGCCATTAGCCATTAGCCATTAGCCATTAGCCATTAGCCAGTACCCAGTACCCAGTACCCAGTACCCAGTACCCAGTACCCAGTACCCAGTACCCAGTACCCAGTACCGGGAGGGTATGGCATGGTATGGCAGGGTATTGAAAAAGTTTGTTTCAATGGTGTGGCGCCTTAACCGATTCCCCGTGTTTCTACCGGTTGTCGCTCCGTAAAGGGGGGTTCCAGATGTTGGAAAAATTTCTTTTTTTTCGCTGGTGAGCTTTTAAACGCCGGCATTTGCATTTCCGGAATCCGTCCGGACAGTGGTGGGGTCAATTTGCCGAAATGGACAAGTTCTCGTTTTTGGTCAATTTTCGCAGTACACAGTATACACAGTATACACAGTATACACAGTATACACAGTATACACAGTATACACAGTATACACAGTATACACAGTATACACAGTATACACAGTATACACAGTATACACAGTATACACAGTATACACAGTATACACAGTATACACAGTATACACAGTATACACAGTATACACAGTATACACAGTATACACAGTATACACAGTATACACAGTACAGTACAGCTGGCCATTGAAAAGAAATGGTATGGCAGGGTTTGGCACGGTATGGCACGGGTAGCCATTAGCCATTAGCCATTAGCCATTAGCCATTAGCCATTAGCCATTAGCCATTAGCCATTAGCCATTAGCCATTAGCCATTAGCCATTAGCCATTAGCCATTAGCCATTAGCCATTAGCCATTAGCCATTAGCCATTAGCCATTAGCCATTAGCCAGTACCCAGTACCGGGAGGGTATGGCAGGGTATGGCACGGTTTGGCACGGTATGGCAGGGTATGGCACGGTATGGCACGGTTTGGCACGTATGGCACGGTTTGGCACGGTTTGGCACGGGTATGGCAGGGTGTGGCACGGCATGGCAGGGTATGGCACGGTATGGGACATGATTATCCCAAAAAAAAGGCAAACGTGCGGTATGGGAGGGTACGGCAGGGTATGGTTGGGTATGGTAGGGTATGCGAGGGTTCGCGAGGGTTTTGGAGGGTTTGGGGGCATTTGAGGGCGGTATGGGGGGGTATGGGACACGATTTTCCAGAAAAATGGACAAATTTCCTAAACCGACCCGTGGCGTCAACTAGCCTATTTTAGCCTTTCGCCGTTCTTTTTAAAAAAACGTACGCGAGAATAGACAAAAGGGGAGGGGGTTTCAAACCGAGAGGAGGGGAGGGAGGGTGGCGGAGTTGGGTTTTTATTTAAAAAAAACAGGGTTTCCGCCAAGGGGGACCGGGGGGGACCATGGACCCCCCCAATATTTTTCCCAGAAAAATCCGGATTTTTACAGGGGTTTGGGGGGGACCATGGTCCCCCCCAAGAAAATGGGGTTTTGGAGGTTGTAGATGACCCCCCGTGGTCATGCGACCCCACCGTGCAGAGCATTTGGCTCGCTGTGCCAGAAGAAGTGGAAGAAAAGGTGGTGCAATCTTTTTTAAAAAGGGTAAAAGTAGCGTACCGTGCGCCTGCGGCGCTGTGTTGCTAGCTATGTGATATTGATATACTTCCATCGATACTTCCGTGCATTGCCCCTTTTTCTAAGGAGGCTTCGGTGCAAGCGACGGGTAGTTATTACATGTTCCCACTGCAGCACTGTAATGACTGTAGCACCATACAATAGAAAAAGCAAACACCATCACCCTCCACTCTCACAAGATCCCTTACCTTGTTAACTTCCACCCCCGACCTCCAAACGAACCACCTCTACCAGACAACACAGCTGTGAAGCTTGACATGGCTGCTATCAAACCTGGTGCACCCTTCGCCTCTCCACTCTGTGGCCTGCAGGGAGGCGCGCGCGAAGCGCGCGACGACCGCTTTTGCGGGGAGGAAAAATTTTTTTGGGTCTTTTTGATGGTCCCCCCCAATTCCTGAAACCCCAAATCCTGGCGGAAACCCTGAAAAAGCCAAAAAAAAATATCCCATTTTCTGTTGTTATCGTTTCTCCTTCTCAAGGGAACCGTTTTTTCTTGTGTAAAGCCCCTAATCGGGGGGGTGTGGGGATTTTTTTTTTTGGTTAGAGGGTTACTGAAAGACGAAAAAATTTTAAAAAAAAATCGCAAAACGAAAGAAATGCTTTTGAGCGAGACTTCCCTTCCTATTCCACAACAGACGACACAACATGGTCATCTTAACAGGTTTTGATTTTACGGATTTTGCTTACCCAAGTTGGCAGCACACCGCTCTCTTAATCTAAGATCAATAATTAGTTAGCAGCACACCTTCCCCTCCCGCCCCTGTATCAAAAAAAACCCCCCTGCTTTTCGAAACACACACACACAAAAATTGAGACCATATTCTGCGCAAGAATTATCCCTAATTAATTTGTTGTCAAACACACACACACACAAAGGTTATATTCCGAATAGGGTAGGGATAACCCACACCTCTTCTTCAAAACACACATAGCACCACTCAGGGGTGACATTGCCGCGCAAGAATATTAGAGAATCAGAGACCCGCAGTTGCACCCCGAGAGCGCGACCGCAGCCACATCAACCCCATACTAACGACAAACCCTCTAGCAATCTACACCCCTCCCCTAACAGTTCCAAGTTGGTACTTCATTGTAGACGCGTCCAGGGCAGTGTTAGCCGAGAATCAGAGGCCGCAGTTGCACCCGAGAGCGCGACCGCAGCCACATCAACCCTATACTAACGCGAACCCCTCTAGCAATCTACCCCTAATTAATCAAACCAACCACACTTCACCCTGCCTCCTCCACCTCGACTCCTTGCATTTCACACAAGGTTCTGAACCCCTTCGGCGGGTATGGTACGTTCTCGGGGAGCGCAATCGCTTTGCGTAGTTCAGGAAATGCTATGGTACGCGTCTTTGTACCGCCTAGCACCACCTTGGAGACCCTGCCACGGTCCTGCCCGTCTAGGGCATATGTTATCCCGCCACCGGACTTCGCAGAGATGACCACATCCTTCCCAGTTCTGGTGTCAGTGCAGAACACCCCACCGGCAGGTCTGTCTGCAGCCAGGGTGTCTGTCCAGGTTGCCATCTTTTGCGCCAATTTCTTTTCCCCTGCGGATCGGCGTTTTTTAAGAGAGGCGTACAGAGTGTTCACCCCTGGGTCGCTTGCTTCTGTTAGGGTATACGCTTTGACGATGCTTGCCCAGGCTGCATCGATGTCTGGTTTGTCAATTAAGGTTAAGCTGAGGGAATACCGGTACAACGCTTTGGCATTGGTACTGTCCAGCTTGACTGCCTCGCGAGAAGAGTTGCGGGCAGCGATTGGCGCGTTTTGCGCAAGGTGGCAGGCAGAAATATTAGAATAAATTTTGCTCCGTTCGGAGATAGGTGTAGCATGGTTCCCGCTAGAGGAAAGTGCAGCGTACCGCAGACACGCATGATAGCATAACAACGCATGAGTATGGTCTGAGGCAGAAAAGAGGGCATTCCCCACCCCCTTCACCTCCGTGCAGATGGCTGCGCAGTCGCTGTCCGAGAGAGGTGGGTTTGCATCTTCGGGATATTGAAATGGGAGGACCGCGGCCAACTTTTTTGCAACATCTCCCTCAGAAATGCAAGGACGATTTGGAACCCCACGCTGCACAAATTCTGCGTCAGTATCGCGTATTGACGCCGATTTTATCAAAATTTCGTGAACCGGAATGTCATCAATAGTACGAAACTGCTCCATCTCTCGAAAGACGTGCATACCGGACACTACCTCCCCGATAACAATATGGCTAGAGTTGAGGTGAGGTGCAGCTGCTAGGGTGACATAGAATTCTAGATTTTTTGTGACACCAACCAACGCACTCCTGCTGTGTGTACGGGTATGACGTTCCGAGAAGTCCGGCTGTGCCCCAGAAGTCTCCACACCACGCCCCCCCTGCACCACAAACCCCGGTACAACACGGTGTATGGACCTCCCGCAGAAGGCCCCAGAGGACACCGCACGCACGAAGGCGGATACTACAGAGTGCACTTCATCGTTATATAGGAGCAGCTCGACCACCTCCTCTGGTGCACGCAAATCAGTGGACGAAAGTGTAAAAGAACCTACCACAGGTGTGCCCGGGAGGGCGACAGGTGGTGGAGGCATGGGAGGGAGAGAGAGAGAGAGAGGAGAGGTGGGGAGTGCTGGAGGAAAGGTGTGAAAGTTGGTGGTAATTGGATATGCAAAGAAACCGCGAAAATAAAGTGGATTTGCTGAACAGTGTACCTTTGGTACAATGACCTACCGAGGGGGGGGTGTGGACACCCACCAATGCAGTTACTACAATCCATTTTCGTGGTTTACATTCTGATAGGTGCAACTACTCCCCTGCTTCCACCATCAGCCAAGATTGCGGCAAATTCCCTACTACCCATTTGACGTTATCACGTTTGATGTGCGTCTTCACGTGGTTGAAGGATTGGTAGGATCGTTGAGCAAAAGAGAGGACGAAAACAAACATTGCGGCAAATGCCCCAACCGAAAGATGCCAACACCTGTCGTGGATAATCGTTAGAAATGGGTGGGGGGGTGTGTGGGAGGAGAACCCCCTTTTTTTTTTTTGTTGTGTTGAAGAGCATGGTAACAGAACCCTCACAGCTCTGAAGAGGAGAAGAGATGAAGAAAAAGAGTGTTGATAGTACAAAACGGCGTTCTGTGGAAGGGGGTGGATGCACTGATCAAAAAAATAGTAACTCTGATAGGTAAGTAAAAGGAAAAAAAGGTTTTTTCGTTGATTGCACAATTACCCTGTTGGAGGGGTGATTGGCGACCGTATCTGAGGAACTATTTCTCCTTTAAGCTACGCTTGTACAGGGCTATTTCTAAATATGGGGTCCGGGGGGTCCAAAATCCAATCCGGGACACAAATTTTTTGGCAGATTTATTTTGTGCCAAAAACATCCTTATTTGCATTTTTGGGATCCACCCGTGCAGTGGTGGGGTCAATCTCGAAAATTGGACAATTTTTTGACCACTTAAATTTTTTGAAAATATGAGCCCGGTTGCTTATACGTGGGGCCCATTTTCGGCCAAAAAATGCTGCTCAAAAAAAATTTCCCCTGAAATTTTTTCAGCCCCAAAACATACTGCGATTGGAATTTCCGGAATCTGTCCGCACTGTGGTGGGGTCAATTTGCAGAAATGGCCAAGTTCTTGGTTTTGGTCAAAATGAGTGTAAGGTAAAGGGGCCAAGGTAAATCCCACAACCCAGATTTTCTCTCCCAGATGCTGAAACATGAAAATGCGCGAAAACACCGGCATTTGCATTTCCGGAATCCGTCCGTTGTGTGGTGGGGTCAATTTGCAGAATTGGGCAAGTTCTTGGTTTTTGTTAAAATGAGTACGGTGCCAGTGTGATGTTAGTGTAGAGAACAAGTTTTCTAAGAAACCCCATCATAGCACCTCCGGCATGCGGCCTGGTGCGCCCTCTCTGTTTTTTCAGAAAATATCAAAAACCCCGTGTCTTGCACAATCTGGAAGAAAACTTTCCAACACAAAAAAAATCGGCAACTTTCTTCAAGCAGAAAGCCCACCCCCCTCTCTGTAAGTACTGTAGTACGTGCAAATTTTTTGGCAGCCCTGTATATAAGCCCCGTGCAAATTTTTTGACAACTTTCATTTTCCAAAAATCAGGGACAGGGACAGGTTTTTAGAAATAGCCCTGCGCTTGTAGGTATAAAAAAAAAAAAGAGAAAAAAAGTGAAGTTGATATGTGCAAAAGCCTCGAACGCAGGCACTAAAAAGAAAAAAAAGAAAGTATTTTTTGGTGAGATTGAACCCAATCCTCACACACACACACCGCTTTTGAAAGAGAAGGCGACAAGAAACCAGACCTCCCGAAAGGAAGGCCAGTGTTTTGCTTCCTAGTTTTTTTTTACAGCTCCTCGTTTTGCTTTCGTGCCTGGTTGTTGCAGCAAAACAACGCTGTGTTTTGTCGGTCATTTTTTTTTTTCAAACCCCATTTTTTTTTATAATTTCACTTTTTTTCCCTTGGTAACATCCGTCATGAAGCGACGTGCCCAAAAGGGGGGAGGGTTGCAAAAAAAAAAGAAGAGTTTTTTTTTTTGACTAAATGAAGCGAAGCCTCTCACCGAAAAAGGAAAACTTGAAATGATGAGTAGGCTTCACCGTTGTATGGGCACACATTGCACACAAACACACACCTCTGGAGCCCTATTCTGCGCAAGAATTACCCCCTACTAGTTATCAAATACACACCTCACACAAAAGGAGAAGGTAATTGCCCCGTAAGAAGCTCTCCCTTAGATAGAACTACACAAAAAATGGGGGAGGGGGAAAAAAAAAGGGTGAAGTTTGATAAGTGCAAAAAAACGCCAGGTGCGTTTATCGGGCCTTCTGGAGTGTTCCACTTCGGTTTACTTATAAACTTCAACAAGTTGACGTGACCCACCCCCACGTTTAGTTGACTTAGCGAACTAATTCTGAGGAATGGCGCCACGAAAACAGCATCGTGATCGAAATATCCAGACGCGTCGGGGGGGTGTCCCACTTAGAGTTGCCAACAGGGAAACTGTATAAATGCATTTCGACGCACTTTAAATAACGTGCAAACGTTTGGGTCTGAACTGTCTTTATTGAAACATGTTGGACCCATACTGTCCAAAAGTCAAACGTAGTGGGCCAGACTGTCTTGATCCCTTATCCCTTAAACAAAACTAATAGGTCTGTCCCCCTAATGATTTTAGGTCATCTGAGTGGCAAAAAAACCCCCCTAGGGTATGGTGCGCTTCCACACTACCCGCTTTGTTGTTCGTAAACACTGTGTGCTTGCTTTGTTCATGTTGGGAATCTTCCCCTCAATGTATCGCATTCGTGACGATAGTAAATACGAAAAAATCTGGGATGGTTTTTGACGAAAAAAAAGTGAAGTTGATGATGCATAGGTCGTTATGGCGATTTTAAAAAAAAACCGTTTGTACTACGTCTGTGTAAAGTCGGTGTTTACTGGGGGGGAGCTATTAAAGTATACGTATACTTTATTCGGCGGGAATTACTGCTTAAATGGCCAAAAAACGAAAAGGAAAAAAAAAAAAAAAAATCACTGTTATTTTGGGGTTTCTAGTGGCCGAAACCTCGCGAAAACACCACCATTGGCATTTTTGGGCCAATCCCAGCCAGTGGTGGGGTCAATGTGGAAAAATGAACAATTTTTTGGTGACTTAAATTTTCACAAATCTGAACCCAATCAGCACCAATCGTGTAAAAACTGATACACGCGTTTTAGGTCAAAAATACTCGTTTCTCAGCACAAAGTGACCCCATCACAGCACGCACAGAATCCGGACCACCGAAATCAAAAAAAAAAAATTTTCGATTTTTTGTGCAAAACTTGCTGAAAAAATTTTTTAGTAAGAAAAATGTACACAAAAACCGTATACTTTATTTCACAGATTTCCACGCTCAAAATGGGTTTCCGCACCGTATACTTTATTACCCCCGTATACTTTATTAGCCCCCCCCCAGTAGTTAAACATCCATTCGACTCATTCCCACAACCGTTGAAATCTAGAACAAAACAATACATCCCTTCTCACACCAAGCCATTCTTCAAAGAGCATCCCCTGGGCCAAAATTACTGACAAAAAGGCAACAAGACGACCCACAAGGAGTGTGAATTGTGCACTGGTTTTACGGTCAGTTTTTTTGTCATTTTTTTTTTCGAGAAACTAGACCAGAATTTTTTCCCCAGGAGATTCCCACCACGTGCTCAGAACAGGTTCTGAACAGGAAAAAAAAGTAAGAAAAATCAAAAATCCATAGCGCATTTGAACGCCTGGTGTATGTTGATCAAAAAAAAAAAACATAAAAACGAGGTTAGTAAAAAGGCGCTAGGGATTTCACAGTATGCAGTTACCAAAAGGTTCGTTGTACAAAAAAAGAAAAAAAAAAGAAAAGAGAACGCAGCAAGAAGTGTGTCTCCCCCCAATAAAATAAAGATAAAGAGCAAACAAGCAAAAAACAAAAGGCTAGGACACATCTGGCTCGCATCAGTTGTTAGTTTTTTTATGGTATACGTGGTTCTTTTTACTAAAAGAAGGGGGGGGAAAGGGGTAGTTTAGATCAACCTCGGCACGCCAAGATCATCGAAACAGGGTTGTTAACTTCTCTACTATACTCATTCTCGCTTAATACCCCATTTGCTTCATTCTGGGCATACTACCCCATTTACAGTAAGACAACAAACCTCGGAGGGGGTAAAAACCCTCCTTAGAGTTTTGAAATCCCAAAACCCACCGATTGCTGTCTTACTGTATTTTATTCTGGGGTATTCCACCTAATGTTATGTTCTTTGAGTTAAAAGTGGTTGTAATTACAGACCTACAACCACCAAACACCACCAAAATTTCAGTCAAAATCAGGTGAATATATTGGCAACACTGTTTTCTTTCTTTTGTTCTTTATTATTTTATTTTTGTGCAAAGAAATGATAGTCTTCTCTGCAACTCTCGCGTGGCTCCCCTCCCCCCCCCCACCCTCCCCCCTCAAGAGGAATAATACTCAGCGAAAAAAGTAAATTGACACATTTCTTTCTGTCCAAACTATAATACGCAATCCCTACGAAATTAGTTTCAATGCCGTAATCGTACGATTACGCTAATATTATACCTTCAACTCAAGAAGAGGAAGTACAAGCCCTGGGTCTGCGACTATAGTCACAGCGGGGCCCCTAAAATGTAAAAGGTAAAGTTGATAGTGCAAACAAAATAGTAACTCTGATAGGTAAGTTGGTGTGGCACCGGTCCAAATTCCCCGTGGTTCGCCCGTATGTCTCCCGTGGTATGCACCAGGCTGGGGGGTACCCTGTTTTATTTTTTTTTTCCGGGTTTGCGGGAATGTGAAGGAAAACGCTGGCATTTGCATTTTTGAGCCAATCCCAGGAAGTGGTGGGGTCATTTTGCAGAAATGGCCAAGTTGTTGACCTCTAGAAAAAATTCACTGTACAATACACTGTACACTGTACACACTGTACACACTGTACACACTGTACACACTGTACACACTGTACACACTGTACACACTGTACACACTGTACACACTGTACACACTGTACACACTGCGATAATTGATTAATGCGATAATTGTGAGTATACACAGTATACACAGTATACACAGTATACACAGTATACACAGTATACACAGTATACACAGTATACACAGTATACACAGTATACACAGTATACACAGTATACACAGTATACACAGTATACACAGTATACACAGTATACACAGTATACACAGTATACACAGTATACACAGTATACACAGTATACACAGTATACACAGTATACACAGTATACACAGTATACACAGTATACACAGTATACACAGTATACACAGTATACACAGTATACACAGTATACACAGTATACACAGTATACACAGTATACACAGTATACACAGTATACACAGTATACACAGTATACACAGTATACACAGTATACACAGTATACACAGTATACACAGTATACACAGTATACACAGTATACACAGTATACACAGTATACACAGTATACACAGTATACACAGTATACACAGTATACACAGTATACACAGTATACACAGTATACACAGTATACACAGTATACACAGTATACACAGTATACACAGTATACACAGTATACACAGTATACACAGTATACACAGTATACACAGTATACACAGTATACACAGTATACACAGTATACACAGTATACACAGTATACACAGTATACACAGTATACACAGTATACACAGTATACACAGTATACACAGTATACACAGTATACACAGTATACACAGTATACACAGTATACACAGTATTAATTATATACATACAATGCAACGAGGCCGGGTACGCCTGAAAATACTCATATCTGGAAAATATATCTGAGGCGTGCCTGAGGCGTCCATACAATCAAGAATTAGCTCCATACAATGCAACGAGGCCGAGTCGGCCTCGCCAAGGCCTGAAAATAAATACTCAGGCGTGCCTGAGGCGTACCCGGGATTAGTTACGTTTAAGTACGCCTCAGGCACGCCTGAGTATATTTCTTACCAGCATTTTTGTCATGAACAAAAAAGTATTTCCCCCCAAATTTTGTGGGTTTCGATTCAGAGGTAGCAAAATCTTTCAAATGCGGGGTCGCACGATGAAAAATGTGCCTCTGGTAACCATGATATTTTTCCACTAAAAATATCTTGCGACCCGCAATTTTCTCAGCAGGACACCGAAAGTTGATTTCAGCACATTTCAGGGGGCGGGGGAAATACATGGCATGACTTAGAAACGTGATGACCTGTGCATAATTTTTATATATCAGCAGAAATATGAAACCGGGTATACTTTCCCCTGATTTTTGGTACAAACTTAAAGTCACGCACTTTTTGCTAAAAAAATTGTCCGACCCCGGACTTTTTTCAGATCGCTCCGGAAATGGATCAGAGGCCCTTTTTGCGGGGAATAAATACACACCAGGCGCCTGGAACGCAAGTATGCGTTGATATATACTCAGGCGTGCCTGAGGCGTACTTAAACGTAACTAATCCCGAGTACGCCTCAGGCACGCCTCAGATATGTTTTCCAGATATGAGTATTTTCAGGCGTACCCGGCCTCGTGCATTGTATGATACACAGTATACACAGTACACACAGTACACACAGTACACACAGTACACACAGTACACACAGTACACACAGTACACACAGTACACACAGTACACACAGTACACACAGTACACACAGTACACACAGTACACACAGTACACACAGTACACACAGTACACACAGTACACACAGTACACAAACCCGCAAACCCGCAAACCCTGTACAGTACAGTACAGTACAGTACAGTACAGTACAGTACAGTACAGTACAGTACAGTACAGTACAGTACAGTACAGTACAGTACAGTACAGTACAGTACAGTACAGTACAGTACAGTACAGTACAGTACAGTACAGTACAGTACAGTACAGTACAGTACAGTACAGTACAGTACAGTACAGTCTGTAGGGGTTGAAAAAAAATTTTCCCCGAGAAAACCACTTTTTTGGGATAATTCAGCGCATTAGAAAATTTTGCGACCCCGCTCGGTTAGAACCGTGACTCTGTGTGACCCTTACCACCGTGAGAGTAAACACCAAAAAACGGGAAAAATAAAAATAAAAAGGGGTACCCCCTCCAAATTCCCCGTGGTTCGCCCGTATGTCTCCCGCGGTTGTACCGCGTACAACGGTTCACACCATAAGTAAAAGGAAAAAAGGTTTTTAAAATTGATTGCTCAATTACCCTGTTTGAGGGGTGATTGGCGACCGTATCTGAGGAACTATTTCTCCTTTAAGCTACGCTTGTAGGAATAAAAAAAAATTTTTTTTTTTGGTTTTGTGCTTTGTGCTCTGTTTGTTTTTTTTTTTTTGATTAGTGATGTTGTAGATGTTAAGTCAGTGAGGAAGAAGGGTTGTTACATTGTATGAGAGTCGCCTTATCCTCTCGGCCTGGTAGGGGGAAAAAACGAGATAAAATGTGCCTCGTTTGGTGTGCACATCCACAAAAAGAAGACTGATAAAAACGATAAGATGATCCCAAGCCTTTTTGTGTGCATTGGTCATCTTCAGTGTTTCCGCGACCCAAAAATCGGACGAAGTTCGTCCGGTAGGAAAAAAAAAAAAAAAAACTGCCGGACGAAGTTCGTCCGGACGAAGTTCATCCGGGGAGTGGGAAAAATGGGTGGGGAGAGGGCCCGGGGTACATTGTAAAGTGGACGAGGTGGGGTGCGGCCCCGCAGGGGACGCACCCCACCCCGTATAGAAAAATAAAGGCCTCCCCTCTTTGGCGTCGCGCAGATCTGCGGCCGCACTTATGGTATCCCCCTCTATCATTCCCCTGGCATCCCCTGTCCCCCACCTACCCCACTCCCTACTGAAATCACCAAACAGAATTTGAGTTGACGGTCTTGAAAACACTTCGCTGGCTGGTGTGTCAACCGGTCTGTGTATGGTTTGCAGGTAACACTCTACGTATACGATACACACAACGCTATGCATAAGCGATACCGTTCGTGTGCACCTAAAGCATGCTACGGGTTTAACGCCATCGCGTGTACGCAACACCTGCGCCGCTGAGACACTTCGCTGGCTCGTGTGGTTGTGATAACGCAACGGTCTTCACATGCGTTACACACAACGGTCTTCGTATACGATACACACAACGCTATGTATATGCGATATGTATACGCGTTAACCGTATCGTGTGGTTACCAAACGCAGCCCACCTTCGGTGGGCTGCTGCAACTCGTGCCGTGTGTGCCCCACGCATGGTTCTCACAGCTCGCTGGCACGTTTCCCAAGCCGCAAACCCGGTTACCTGCCTGAAAAACCGGGGTTTTGGCCAAAACGCCTGTTTTGCCTGTAGAACCCTGCGCCACCCATTACTCATTCAACCACCACCCGCCACGCTTTGTTTCGAGTATCTCGTAACGTGAGTTTCTCACCTGTTGTGTCTCACGAAAGACCGTGAGGCGAGACAACTCCGCCGGAGGCCCCCGACCCGGCGCGCGAAGCGCGCCGGGCTCGACCTGTATTGTGTTAAGCACTAGTAAAAAAATTTTTTGGGGGGGAAAAAAAAACTCGTCCGCCCCCTTCGAAAACACCGGAAGAACGCGGAAACCCTGGTCATCTTAGGGGAAAAAAAAGATCGGGTCTTTGTTTGTGCGCTCAAAGCGGGGTGTAACAAAAAACAGGTGGAAAAGGAAAAAAAAAAGGGATGTAAACTGCAATTGGGTATTTTGTTGAATCAAAGTAAACCAAAAAACAGACAATTACAACTTTTTTTTTTTTTTTTTGCTTTTTTCCCGTTTTGTTTGCCCCAAAAAAGCGCTGTCTCCAATCTTTTCTAGTAGTGAACAACTAAAAGATGTTGTTTTAAAAAAAAAAAAAAAAAATGAAACTTGAAAATACAAAGTACTCTATTGTGACAATGTACCTATAAAAATTTGTAAAAAAAAGATGCATGTATCTCTTCTCCTGCACACAAAAACTCTTTTTTTTTTCACAAAAACAAAACTGGGTTCTTTTGAACGATTTAAGGAAAGAAAGGAGGGAATGTCATTGCTTCATTGAAACATAACACAGCGCGTGAAGATCTTTTTAAGCTACATTGACGCGCGCCCAGTATTTGAACGGGGAAGAAGAACGGGGGGGGGGTTGGATGGGTTTTTATGAAGTTGGTGCGCTCCTGAAAACCCCATTATGCGTAGTTGTTGCGTACTTGGTATTTTTTTTATTTCAGGAGCACCAGAAGTTGTTTTCATTTTTCTTTGATAAATTGTTTGGAGTAGTGTAGTTGCCTCGGGTTGTGTTGCCACAGTTTGTGCAATCTCCACTGTCTTTTTTCTTAGCTTTGCGCTCTTGTTTGGAGGAGAGATGGAATATACCCCTCCATTCAATACACTGTTATTATGCCCTTTTGCAAAAATCAGTAAAATACGCCCACAGGTTTTGCGGGGGTTTTTTTTACAGTGTTGTTCTAGGGGAAATCTTACAAATCTTTTTTACTTGAAATACCAAAAAGCCCTCTCGTGAACAGCGTACTTTAGAGCAAGGGTTGACCCCCCAACCAGGCTGTTCTACAAATCCATTTTGGTTGACATTCACGATCTGAAGAGAAAAAAAACAAAAATGGTATCGTATTGTGCGCTAGGTCGTCAGATGGCTGTTCACGTTGGGTTCTTTTTGATCACCCTGCGCACTTTGTGCACGAAAAAAAAAAAATACAGGAATACCCTATATTGCGTACTTGTTGCGTACTTAGTGCGTAGTTGTTGCGTACTTGGTATTTTTTATTTCTGGAGTACCAGTTTCTTTCTTTTGTTTTTGTGTTTGCACTAAAGTTTTGTGAGCTTTGGTGCAAACCCGAGAATATGGCTGATCGCAGCAGAGAGACAGGACAGAACCATCACACGGGTCAGGTTGTAGAGTTGCGGATTCATGGACAGGCCGGAGATCTGTGAGGTTGTGTGGTGCAGTTTTTGTGACGAAGCTTCTCCATGGGGATGTGTGAGTTGCAATGAACGTATTTTCATCATATGCAATAAATTGATAGTATATGGTGAGGGATCAACAAAAATGGTCCCATCTTTCGGCGCATGTTTTGCAAAACGTAGAAGAGAATCGTAAAATGCTTCGTGCACAAGTTGAATGAAACAAAAAAGCTGAGAGGTGAATCCTACCCTTCCATACGTATCACTACGTACTTTTTTTCAGAAACAGGCCGGCTTGAAGCCCTGTCCCGATATCACAAATCAGAAAACGCCTGATATGAAAACGCCTGTTTCCCGAAAAAAAGCTCGTTAAAAAAATCCTTAGAAAAAAAAAACCAGAAATACACCACCCACCCCCCTTGAAACACACCTTGTTTGGCCCCTCCAGCTCCTTGAGCAGCTTTGCAGCTAGGTCGAGCACCTTGCTCGTGAGGACCAGTTTCTCCTTCTTGAGCTTCGAGCGAGAGTCGCCACTCTCAAGGCGGTCGGACACCACCACGATGCGGAGGTGTATGTTGAGCTGTGTGGCGTGTGTTTGCAATGAAGTATGCTGCTGTAGTGCCTTACAGCCACTTCTCTTCCTACCCCCCGCCTCTCTGGGGGCACTTTAGGGGAAAACTTTTGTTTTGTGCGTAAAGTGTGTAATATGATGTGGTGATATTTTTACTGCAATACGCTCCCACTGACTACCTGTGAAGAGGGAAACCTCTTTGAGGCCAAAAAAGAGGATAGTTGAAACGTCCTAAAACAACTGGTCTGCACCGTAGAGAGAACAGAGGCGAGGTTCACAACCGATTCCGCAAATCACGCTACCTCGTTTATACCCCCAGCCTTAACGGCCAAAAAAACAAAAATAGGAAGAAAATAAAGCAAATACCTGTTCCGTCAGCAGCAAACTGGAGTTCCCGTATTTGTGGTTGATCGATGTGCCGGTCATCATGAAGTGTAGCTGTGTTGTTGTTGTCGCGGATAGGTCGTCCCTACATAAAAAAAACAGACTATAGTGTACATACGAGGTAGTAGCTCACGACCAGTGTGAGGAGGAAGAGCTGTCCGTGGAAGACCTCGGAGAAGTTCTCCACCTTGACTGCGTTCTTCGCACGCCCGCCGCTTTCCTGGATGACCATCATCCCGACCAGCGCGACGACGAAGAGGAAGAGCTGGAAGGAGATCGACACAATCGAGTCTGCCGCCACCTCAGTCTGCTCGTGTCGCAGCCATGCACGGCTGCCACGCAGGGAAAGCCATGCCATCACGTTCTGCACGTTCTTGAGACGGAAATGCGGGAGGTCATACCTGAAAAATGAAATGAAAGTTTGAAATACAACTATAAAAACAGAGGGAAAAGGGGGGAAACATTACCGTTGGCTCCTGCGTAATGAGGTGATCGCGGAGAAGTACTTCGCATAGAGGTAGCGCTTCCCGTATGTCACCTCTGCCTCGCGGAGCTGCCCCATCGCGATGCGCATCAGCATGTAGACGTTCACCGCCGTCACCACCACCACAAACAGGATGATCCCCGCAAACGAGGCATCGCTTCCCGGCGCCTCACACCCCACACCACCCCCACCTACTGTCCCATTCCCGGTCGTGGGGTTGCACTTCCGTGCCGCCCCTACCCCACCTCCAGGCACCATCAAAAATAAATTCGCGACAGTACAACACACTGCATTAACAGGCGTCGCAACACTTCTCATGCTCTCAACACACATCATCGGGTCTCTCCACGCCGTTTCCAACATGCTACATAGGCCTGACGCAGCAGATGCAATCCCTTCGTTCAAATCACTGCAAACCCCACTGCAAACGATGTCCTTAAACACCGGACCTTTATCTCGTTGTAATGATACCATAGAGAAGAGAAGCCGATAGAGTGTAGGGTACAAAGCGAAGGCAAGGCTGGCAACGTAAGAAAGGGAGCGGGGAGGGGATTGTGTGGAGGCAGCTTTTTCGACGCAGGCTAAGATGCAGCGGCGGATCCCTATGACGGTCATGGGGAGTTTGAAGGGTACGGGGCGCTTTGCGGAGCGTTGTGCCGCCATTTCTGCAAAATACGCAGAACTAAGTGCATCAGTACCATGATCGGCACGACGTTCCCACCTCGCTTGGCGTGTTGGAGACCTTTCACATCCCGATTCATCTGCGTCAGATGCATAATTAACGTAAGACGTCCGCTTTGCCTTAGAAGAGGGTGACGTAGACCGGGAAGCCAAAAATGGGATTGCAGCAGACTGAGACCACAACAGAACGTTAATAGTTTCTATGGTAGAGAGCGGGTCTTCGTCGGGGTCGTTCACGAAGAATTTTGAGTTGCGTTTCTTTGCGTTGCGTGACGGCGATTCTGGAGCCTCATTAGAGACCGACGACTCTGCCGCAGACGTACTCGCAGAGGAGGTGGACGACTCTGTGTCGCTTTCCATGTCCACCTGCTCCTCTGCTTCATTGCGTACGGTATAACTGTTTTGTTTCATGAATGAAGTATTGTTCCGTTCGACCATTTGCTCTGCCTCGGACTCTCCGGTACACCCAGACTCCATTGATAGTGCGCTTTCTGTTGGGCTCGCAACACACGTCGCTGGAGTGTCCTTTTGCGTTTTTGCGCGTCGCATTTTATGTCTCGGTCCATTCGAGGTATCGCTTGCGAGTTGCGACGAAGATCCCCCGCTAGAAGCAACCCCTAACGCCGCTGTTGACATGGTAGCAGTGGAGCGGGTTTCAAAGACGCCTTCGGTGGTGGATTTGGTGTTCAGGTCGGCGCTCGCTCTTTTGCTGTGTGACTCTACATTGCGGTCCGGTTTGTGGGTGGCAAGGGGAACCCTGCCGATCACTATACCCATAAACATAACCAGAAGAGGAGGGAAATAGACCTCTGATGCAGTTATAGACGTCGCGTATCCCGTAGGTTTGATGTGCGTATTATGCAATATGCAGGCAGCAATCTGCGCAAAATAGAGTACACAAAACAGCAAAAACCTTCTCTGGCTCATAACCCTTCTCCAAAACCTGCCTTGTAAAGGGAAAAAGATGACCTGAAGAAAACCCTGTTTCATCCCAACCCGATGTCTAGGTTTGCAGGTTAATTCCGCCATAGATTTCATGACATCAACATCAATAAATTTTTCAAACATTCGGCTAGGTTCTCTTGGGCTGGACACCCCAAAATGCGACGAAGATTTGCCCATTAGCGAGGCTGGCGATGCGATGAATGGACCGGAACTAGGTGATGCCACATTGTAGGAGAATGTTGTGCTGTCCTGCCGCCCCCCCGCGCTGGAGACCCCAAACTGCGAATTGATCTGCGCCGACGCTGTCAAATGCTCGCGACTCGCGGTGTTCCTCCCACTCCCGCTCCCGCTCCCCCCGCTTCCCTCTACCCCATCGCGGTCGTTCTCGGAGTCTGCATCACGGCGGAACAACTCCTCAACCCCAGACGCAAAAGTGTCACTGAAGTTACTCCTCGAGTCCATGCAGGGAAGGGAGTAAGCTAGAGATGAAAAGAAGAAAAAATAAGTTTTGTCCTAAATGCCCAAAAGCGCTTCCCTAAAAACTGAGGGAACAAAGGAAGAGAAGGATAGAGAAAAAAAAGGGGGACAAAAAAATAAATATGTGGATATGGACACAGTGCCCTCAGAGAGTAGAGGGGGAGGGGAGGGGGAGGGTTGTGGTGTAGGGGCTGGTGGTGGAGGTTGATTGGTTGGGATTGTTTTTTTTTTTGCAGGGGTGCAGGCTGCGCAGGTAATGTCCGCCTCGTTCACGGGAGTGCCTGTACCTACCTCAGGCTCGGGCAGTGCCACATCGCACTCCGTTCTCTCGTCTGCCACGTACAGGTCTGGGTAACGGTTTGTCGAGGACACACACACACCGCACATCGTCCGCCCTGAGTTCGCACCCACATAGCTGCACACCGCACCCTCAGCAAGGGGGGGGGAAAGACTGTGAGAAGGGGAAAAAAAACAAAGGTAGAACTACCTGCCTTTCGTATTCTTTTCGAAACAAAAAAAAAACACGCGGTTTTTTTTTTGGGGGGGGTTTTTTTTTTTTTGAAAATGAATTGGTCCAGGGAGTACAGTACCTACCCCCTTTTGTTTGTGCGTAAAGTGTGTAATAAATATTCTGTGGAGATATTTTTATTACTGCAATACGCTCCCACTGACTACCTGGCAGTGAAGAGGAGACCTCTTTAAGGCCAAAAACTGTGCAATTACCTAAACGATTTCGAAAAAAACAAAGAAAGAAAAAAGAAAAAAGAAAAAAAAAACCTTGATGAAAATGTGTTCCTATGCCCACACACCCGTCTAAAGGAGAAAAAACAAGAGGTTCGTAGGATGACACAAGCCCGCTCATGCTTGGTTGAAAATTTCACCTAAAAAAGTGATGTTGAAATAGTACCACAGAAACTAGGGCAGAGGAGGGGTGTATGTGAGGGGAGGTGGGGTGGCTTTGCGGTCAAGCACGACTGTGAAGTGAACGATTTGACTTTGTGGTTTTACTTTATGGCTTCACTGTTGGCTTAAAACTGTGAAGACTCAAGTAAAACCGCAAGTCAAGTCATTCACAGTCGTGTGTGTGGGCATAAATTCTAAATAAAAAGTGAAGCTGTGAAAAGTGCAAAAAAGAAAAGAAGCAAACCACAACTGCTATCTAAAGGACAGCAGATAAACATCTTTTCGTTTGTTTAGCCATTCAAAAACGACTTTTTTTGTTGTAATCACAACCCATCCAGCTTTGAATAAAACAAAAAATAAAAATAAAAATAAAAATAAAAATAAAAATAAAAACAGAGAAAAAATGCAGCAAAATAACACCATCAAATTTGTGTTGAGGAGGCTCGAAGACTCTTCTCGAAATATGCTTTGTTTAGTTCTGGTTTTGTTTTGTGTTTTTTTCTCGTTTTGTAATGTTTGTTTTTTTCCCGATGTACTGCGACTTGCGAGCACAAATAATAACGCGAATATCTAGTGAGATCTACAAGATGGGAGGGGGAGGGGGGGTGAGAAAATGAGGGGAAGAGCAGAACAGGTACACACACACAAAAAAAAAAGGGGGGAATGGTGAATGTGTCTTCTCGTACACACACACACACACACCAAATCCAATCAGCAATTCATTGAAAATGTGAATCAGCACTTTCAAATGAATTTTTTGGAGGATTTTTTTTCTTCTTGTACAATCGCATTGCTGTCTGTCATGGGTGGGGGGGAATGGCCGGAAGAGGCAAAAAGGTGGTGAAGAAAAACACCAAAAAAAAAAAAAAAAAAATCTACAATTCATGACGTAATATCGTGGAAGAACCCCCCCCCTATTTCACCCCTGCTCCCCTGCTCCCATGTCTTTTGAAGTACCCCTGACGCATGTGTATCCATCCATCCATCCATCCCACAGGTACCAAAATCGCTCTTTTGTTAAAGAAAAGTGAATAAGATGAACCTAGAAAAACTTTGCTCACTTACCATGTGTTGGGAGGGTACCTGAATGGGTTTTTTTATGAAGTATTTTTTTCTTGTGTTGTGTTATGTTACTTTTGCTTTTTTTTGTGATTTCGGGGGGGATGGGTTCGGGTTTTTCCACTACGCCATTTTTTTTTATTTCTATTTTTTTTCTTCTTTTTGATAATCTGTTGATTTGTTCGTGTAGCTGCCATTCAGGCAGCCCTTCACTTTTTTTCTGGGATACACTTCTCAAGAAGGCTTATTTTTGCTGTATTTTCTTTTTGTGGTGATTTTGTTCCCAAATGTCTTACACATCGAATGATGATATCTGTTTTGTTGTCTACAATCGCCTAAGGACCCGCTTGGGTAACTTTTTTTTCCCCTCGTTTTTTTTTTTTTTTTTTTTTTTTTTTTTTTGTTTTGTTTTGTTTTGTTTTGTTTTGTTTTGTTTTGTTTTGTTTTGTTTTGTTTTGTTTTGTTTTGTTTTGTTTTGTTTTGTTTTGTTTTGTTTTGTTTTGTTTTGTTTTGTTTTGTTTTGTTTTGTTTTTGTTTGCTTTTTCCTGACGAAAACGAGTTCCTTTTTTGAGAAAAAAAAGAGTGTTCTCAAAGAAAAAATTTGAAATGTGAATGTGCCAGTATGCGCGCACACATGATTCATGTTTTCTCAAAGGGAATGGGATAGGATCAAAGTTTTTTTTTTCTACAAGACACAAAGACTCAAGAGTGGGCTTTGTGTAGGGGGGTACGGGAGGGAGGGAAGAGCGAATTTCTTGCTCTTTATTATTATTTTTATGGTAACGACAATCACAGTTCATCTACTGGCAATAAAGATCTGATGTCAGCACAAAACCTTTTGCACCACAGAAGATCGTCCTCAACAAGCATCAACCTTTTATTTGTTTTTTTGAATAATTGATAACGTGTGTGGACACCTCGTTTTTTTTTCTCGTTGAGCTCCACGCAGCCGCTCCTCGCCTCTTTGCTCGTTTCGTGGATACCGTTACCATTTTTTTTTTCCCTCTAGCACACGGCGACCGCAGCAATAGGTTGAAGCTGTCCGATCAACTCGTTTATCTGTGATTTGGTTTATTTTTTTCTTTCTCAAGGACATACGAGAAGTCTATGAGTGCACTTAAAAAGAACAAAAACAAGTAATTGCTATCGGAAAAAAAAACGGGGTGTGATGTGGAACTCCATCCTGTAGAAATAATCTACAATAAGCCCAGCATTCTGCTCTTCTGCAGGTATGCTAACGCTCTTCGTACACTGCCAGACCCACTGGGACGCCAGCATCTGAAACGTTCAAGAAGGGGGGGCTGTCCTCTTCGTCCAGCACCATCTGCTCGATAGCGTTGTTGGACGCCCGCTCGGCAGGCTCGGCGTGGTCCAGCTCGTTTTTGTCCACAGGCTCCCGACATTGTAGTCGCCGTTGGAGCAGTGCGGAAGGAACACAGAATGCACAGACTACAACACATCGATCACACCAGCAAATCGCCAGGATGCTACGGTGGTTTCGAAAATCGCGCGGAGTTTTCCACAGCACACCCGCTTTTTTCTTAGCAATTACTTGTCCGTGTTGTTATTGTTGTTTTCAACCACCTTCCTTCAACCCTTGTAGGATCAGTTGTTATATTTTTCGCGAAAACATGAAATTACACATTTCAAGAGAACAAATTAAAAAGAGTCCTTATTTGCATTTTTGGGATCCGCCCGTGCAGTGGTGGGGTCAATCTCAAAAATTGGACAATTTTTTGACCACTTAAATTTTGAGAAATATGAGCCCGGTTCCTTATACGTGGGGCCCATTTTCGGCTAAAATTTTCCTCAAAATCTGGTTTTGTAAAATTGACCCTTTACTCCCCCCCCACATCGATTTCAATACTATACCTTACTTCACCTACGGTTGCCCTTACAGGGGGTGAAGGAAGGTAAGTTGACAAATTAAAAAGGGTCCTTATTTGCATTTTTGGGCTCCGCCCGTGCAGTGGTGGGGTCAATCTCAAAAATTGGACAATTTTTTGACCACTTAAATTTTGAGAAATATGAGCCCGGTTCCTTATACGTGGGGCCCATTTTCGGCTAAAATTTTCCTCAAAATCTGGTTTTGTAAAATTGACCCTTTACTCCCCCCCCACATCGATTTCAATACTATACCTTACTTCACCTACGGTTGCCCTTACAGGGGGTGAAGGAAGGTAAGTTGAAAAAGAGTCCTTATTTGCATTTTTGGGATCCGCCCGTGCAGTGGTGGGGTCAATCTCAAAAATTGGACAATTTTTTGACCACTTAAATTTTGAGAAATATGAGCCCGGTTCCTTATACGTGGGGCCCATTTTCGGCTAAAATTTTCCTCAAAATCTGGTTTTGTAAAATTGACCCTTTACTCCCCCCCCACATCGATTTCAATACTATACCTTACTTCACCTACGGTTGCCCTTACAGGGGGTGAAGGAAGGTAAGTTGAAAACAAAGTTGCAATCGGCTACAACACAGCTCAGTAATCAAGAGAGAGAAAAAATTCATACCGACTCCCGCATTGGTGTGTTCGCCACTGCGCCACCTGGAGACCCGACGTCGTTGCGCATGCCCCACTCTGCACAGCGCTGCTGCTGGATGCGGTCCATGGATGAGGAGACGGAGGAGGCGGGGGAGAGCAGGTCTGGCATCTTGGGGGACAACCCGTTCTTGGGGGTACGTGTGTGTGCCCCCATCATGCGGGCAAGGCTGCCGTGGGCGGGGCTGGTACTGCGGGCGAGCTTGAAGCGCTGTTGCGGGGAGGCTTGCTGCTGCTGCTGCCCGACTGGAGCGTTGACAAGCTCCTGTAAGAGTGCGGCAGCCTGCACCTCAGACAGCTGCTGTGTCTCCTTCACCTTGCGATACGCACTGCGGACGTCTGCGTTCAGCTGCATCATCCCACGGTTGACCTCTACTGACAGATGCAGCTTCGCTGCGTGGTGCTGCCCCGCACCCTCCAAGAAGGCCTTCAGTGAAACATCGTCATCAGCTGCCACCATATCCCCATCACTGTCTTTATACGAAATACGGGAGATCCCCTGCCGGACCTTCTCCTGAAGCAGCTGCTTGAAGGGTGAGTACGGCATGGTCTTGGGGCTGACCACCAGTTTGCATCGACCGTTGGGGTCGTCTGCAAGGACACATTTGATTTTGAGAGGGGGTGGGGTCTGTCCATCCACGCGGCCACGGTCGGAGCGGCCGATTTCGACGTCAGGAAGAGGGTCGACGACGTCGATTTGTTCGACAATGTGAGGTTCGTCGAAGGTGCCGTCGAGTTTAAAGTGGTTGCGTTCTTGGAGCTTGTTTTTGCGTTTGAGCTCAAGCATTCTTTTGAGGCTGTGCTGGCTCTTTCTCATGGTGCTGGGGTCGGGCCCGTTGTCCCAGGAGTGCAGCATCCTCCGCCAGTGTCCGATCTGGGAGTCCCAGCTGCGTTTGGAGCAGACCTGGTCGTAGCGTGGTGTTGCCGGGTGGAGGTCGTTCCCCTCCTGCCGGTCGGCGAGCGCAACGCCTTCGTCGAAGTTGCGGTACCCGATGGTGACCTTCCCGAAGCAGATCTGCTTGCGCCGCTGGGACAGCCTGTGGTGGTCGGTCTCGACCCATTGGTTGGTCTCCGTGTCAAAGCGTGCTGTCGCAGGAAGCTTGATCGTCTTGTACGTCTTCTGATCTGTCATGACCTGCAAGACCCTGCTCCCGGAGTCCATCCCCACCTCATCAACGTTATAGCTGTCGAAGCTCGAGGGCGAGGCATACTCACTCCCAGATCCCTCCAGTGGTGTCATTGTGAGGGAAGAGAAGGGGTGCGTGTGTGTGTGGTGTTGTGACTGAATTGAGAGGTATTTTTTTGGGGGGGGTATAAAAAGACTGTGTGAAGTGTAAAAAGGGGGGAGCAGAACTGTGTGTCTCTCGCTTTGGGGGCTTATTAGTGTTGTAGGTTCCGGGTAAAAGCAAAGTGAAGTTGATAGTGTGAACGCAGACAACTGACACTCTGTAGGGTTATCGAACCCCCGGAGTGCTGTGCATTGGGTTGACAACTGCAAGCCATTTCCCATGCTGATTGGGAAGGCAGAGACAAGAAGAATGGTGGTTGTTGATGCAGGCACACCTCTGGATGACTCACGTACGATGCCAGACTGATGAAAACAAAGAGAAGAGGAAGGGGCGGGGGTTACATTTGCGTTATTCCAAATCCACGTGCACACCTCACCCGTTCTTTGAACACGTCGGGTGGCTTTGAAGCTCACAACAAAAACGAAGTGAAGTTGAACGTGTACGCCTCTGGGATGGCACGTACAGAAACGAAAAGAGAAAACGTAAAAGAACAGATCGTCGCACAACAACTCCATCACCCACTTCTTGTGCTGCTCTGCTACCCTGGGTTGGCAATCCTAGGTTTCTGAAGCCTTTGCGTGCCAGATCTGCGTCTCTGATGCGCCGCTTCTCCTGCCGCTCCGCTCTTCGCTAGGGTGTCCTTCGAGACGTCTGTGACCTTGCACCCATTCGATAGTCGTCACACTGCACCACGACAGGAAGGCGTTCTGGATCTCCGTGACAGCACTCTCTTCAGGCAGTGTGATCGTTTTCAATGACCTGCACATCGCGAGGAAGCCATCCCCTATGTTCCTGACAGAGATGAGACCAGAGACATCGAGTGTCGTCAACCCAAAGCAGAACTGCAGGAAGTTGTTGCCTATCTCCGTGACCTTGCTGAGAGCCGAGAGATTGAGTGTCGTCAACCCACCGCACGCCCACACGAAGTTGTTGCCTATAACCGTGATTTTGCTTAGAGTAGAGAGATCGAGTGTCCTCAACCCACTGCACCCCGACAGGAAGGATACGCCTATCTCTGTGATTTTACTGAGATCAGAGAGATCGAGTGTCGTCAACGCACTGCACTCCGACAGGAAGTTGTTGCCTATAACCGTGACCTTGCTGAGAGCAGAGAGATCGAGTGTCGTCAACCGATAGCTCCCCCACACGAAGTTCTTGCCTATAACCGTGATTTTGCTGAGACCAGAGAGATCGAGTGTCGTCAACCCACTGCACTCCGACAGGAAGTTGTAGCCTATCGCCGTGACCTTGCTGAGATCAGAGAGATCGAGCGTCGGCAACTTTCTGCACCCCCACACGAAGTTGTTGCCTATCTCCGTGACCTTGCTGAGACCAGAGAGATCGAGTGTTGTCAACGTATCGCACCCGAACAGGAAGTCGTTGCCTATCTCCGTGACAGCACTCTCTTCAGGCAGTGTGATCGTTGTCAATGAGGTGCACTTCGAGAGGAAGCCATCCCCTATGTTCCTGACAGAGCTGAGACCAGAGAGATCGAGTGTCGTCAACCCACTGCACCCCTTCAGGAAGTCGTTGCCTATCTCCTCGACATCGCTTTGTTCAGGAAGAGTGATTGTCGTCAACCAAGTGTGGTGCGCGAGGAAGCCATCCCCTCTGTTACTGAGGGCGTTGGACCAAGAGAGATCCATTGTCGGGCATTGACTCTCGCGCAGAGTCATCTCGATCGTGTTGCCCTCGCTCAGTTGCATCATGTCGTCTCGGTCGCACAGAGGTTCCCCCCCGAACAGCAATGTGAAGGTGTCTGCTTTGATCCCCACTGCAGCCGCCACCTGACTGCACACGTATTCTATTGGGGTCATCTTGGGTGTGCGGTCTTCTCCCATGCTCACATCCATTTCGAAAGGGTGTTGTTCCCCACGGTACAGCACATACAGCTGCATTGTTGTGTCTCTCTGTGTGGTGTGGTGTTGTGATGAATGGGGACACTCCTCGCACTCGTACGATGCCAGCCTCATGAAAACAAAGAGAAGAGGAGGGGGCGGGGGTTACATCTGCGTTCTTCCACGTCCACACAGTGGACTACCTATGGGAAGGGGGAACTTAATTCCGGAGTTCCGAAAAAGGGAGAGTACCAACTCCACCCCGTTCGACCTCTTTCTAACTTGCCCTTTGCGAGAAGGAGTCCACCGTGCAAGTGCACACCTCACCCGTTCTTTGAACATGTCGGGTGGTGGTTTGAAGCTCACAACACAAACGAAGCTATGTTGAACGTGCACGCCTCTGGGATGGCACGTACAGAAACGAAAAGAGAAATTGAAACCGCGCCCTATTTTTCCTTTTATGTTTTTCCCCCACCCCCGAAAACAATAAAGACAAAAGGGAGAGGTTGTGGTGAAACGCACACACCCAAAAACAAGATCACTATCTTGGCCACCTCAGCTTTGCTGATGATTTCATACCCCCCTCCCCTTTCTTTCAACCGCTACGGTCGACTCCCCCACCAGCGCCGGGTTTCGTTTAGGCGTGCACGACCGAGCGTTCGGTCCCTGCCGACATTTCGGCACTGTCAGTGACACTCTGTCAATAAGACAAAAACACACGCGACTCACACCAATGTACATGTCAGCCGATGTTTCGGCAATCGTCAGTACCACCCACACACGAGCAGACTCCACCGAAATTTCGGTGCACCCGTTCTTGTCCCTGTTTCAATCACTCGCGGATCGATTTCCACAAACCCGAGGCACTCCCGGCCTACGTACGTATAGCCAGAGAGCTAAAACACAGAAAACCCTCTACTTCACTGCCTCTCAGACAATGTACAGGGTGCTCGCGACCCAAGGTAGACCAAACCCGATAACAGAAGAAACACAAGAGCACTGTTCTACCTCACTGCATCGCAGCCAATGTGAAGTCCCAGACAGGGACAGAGTGCTTTCGGAGGAAAGGGTGGTGTGTGTGTCGTGTAGAGTGATGATACTCTGTGAGGCGGGTTTGTGTGTGTGGTGCTTTTTTGTTGTTATATGACGACAGCGGGAGGGAGGCAGTTCAGGTTCACCCACCTCCCTGCAGCCAAAAGAAGCAGATCACACCTTTCGTTTCTTCCACCTTCGCAATAGGTGTCGATAGCTCTGTGCATTGTTATCTCGGGATGACCCACGTGGATGGCAACCGCAGGAAAACAAAGAGAAAAGGGCGCGGGGGGTATACATTTGAGTTCTTCCAAGTCCACGTGCACACCTCACCCGTTCTTTGAACATGTCGGGTGGCATTGAAGCTCACACCAATAATGAAATGAAGTTGAAAGTGCACGCCTCTGGGATGGCACGCACAGAAACGAACACAACAACTCCATCACCCCTTCTTGTGCTGCTCTGCTACCCTGGGTTGGCAATCCTAGGTTTCTGAAGCCTTTGCGTGCCATATCTGCGTCTCTGATGCGCCGCTTCTCCTGCCGCTCCGCTCTTCGCTAGGGTGTCCTTCGAGACGTCTGTGACCTTGCACCCATTCGATAGTCGTCATACTGCACCACGACAGGAAGGCGTTCTGTATCTCCGTGACAGCGGTCTCTTCAGGCAGTGTGATCGTTGTCAATGAGGTGCACTCCTTCAGGAAGCCATCCCCTATGTTCCTGACAGCGCTGAGACCAGAAAGATCGAGTGTCGTCAACCCACTGCACCACCACAGGAACTTTTCGCCCATTACCATGACAGACCTGAGATCAGAGAGATCGAGTGTCGCCAACCCACTGCATCCCCACAGAAAGTTGTTGCCTATAACCCTGACAGAGCTGAGATCAGAGAGATCAAGTGTGGTCAACTTGCTGCACCCGAACAGGAACTCGTTGCCTATGACCGTGACCTTGCTGAAGCCAGAGAGAACGAGTGTTGTCAATCCACTGCACCCGAACAGGAAGTTGTTGCCTATCTCCGTGACAGCACTCTCTTCAGGCAGTGTGATCGTTTTCAATGAGGCGCACATCGACAGGAAGCCATCCCCTATGTTCCTGACAGAGCTGAGACCAGAGAGATCAAGTGTCTTCAACCCACTGCACCCCTTCAGGAAGTCGTTGCCTATCTCCTCGACGTCGCTTTGTTCAGGAAGAGTGATTGTCGTCAACCAAGTGTGGTGCGCGAGGAAGCCATCCCCTCTGTTGCTGAGGGCGTTGGACCAAGAGAGATCCATTGTCGGGCATTGACTCTCGCGCCTCTCGCGCAGAGTCATCTCGATCGTGTTGCCCTCGCTCAGTTGCATCATGTCGTCTCGGTCGCACAGAGGTTCCCCCCCGAACAGCAATGTGAAGGTGTCTGCTTTGATCCCCACTGCAGCCGCCACCTGACTGCACACGTATTCTATTGGGGTCATCTTGGGTGTGCGGTCTTCTCCCATGCTCACATCCATTTCGAAAGGGTGTTGTTCCCCACGGTACATCACATACAGCTGCATTGTTGTGTCTCTCTGTGTGGTGTGGTGTTGTGATGAATGGGGACACTCCTCGCACGCTCTTCGTCCAAGCTGTGCCGATAGAGTCCACAGCACGGTGCACTCGAACACGCCAACTCCTTCGCGGCGTGGGTCACGCACTCCTACGCATGCCACGGCTTTTCAATACCGGAGCACGGCCGACTATGGGTGGGTAGATGAAAACAAAGAGAAGAGGAAGGGGCGGGGGTTGCATTTGCGTGCTTCCGCGCCCACACAGTGGACTACCTATGGGAAGGGGGAACTTAATTCCGGAGTTCCGAAAAAGGGAGAGTACCAACTCCACCCCGTTCGACCTCTGTCTAACTTGTCCTTTGCGAGAAGGAGTCCACCGTGCAAGTGCACACCCCCGTTCTTTGAACATGTCGGGTGGCTTTGAAGCTCACAACACAAACGAAGCTATGTTGAAAGTGCACGTCTCTGGGATGGCACGTACAGAAACGAAAAGAGAAAAAAGATAAAAGAACAGATAAACCCAAATGAAAGAATAATGGAAAACGGAGGCTTGAAACCAGACAGGTCTGCACAGATGGAGGCAACTGATACAAAAGCAATCTTGAGCACCTGCAGTGCCTTGCTGTGCACACCCATCAGAACAAAACAACAAATAAGCTAGAGGAAGTAAGCGATGAAAAGGCTTCTGCTGCACAAGAAGTGCAGACAAACCATGTATCAATGGGGTGGGATGAATGCACCTCGCCATCACGAGACACAGACATCTGACAAAACACATGCTCTGCACATGGATCAAAGGGTGACGAAGACAACAACACAACAAGAACTGTCCAGTGAGGCAGCATCCTTTTCTTGAAGCCACCAAGAAAGACACAAACCACACCAGCGCAGTTGCAAGCAACAGTATGCTCTCATGTGTGCAGTTGCCCTCATGACACAGCCCAAGTACACGCAGAGCAAATCAAATTAGTTCGGTGAAAAATGCAGGCAAAAGAGCAAAGGTGCAACTGCTTCTGCACACAGAGGCAACACATCAAGAAACAAGAAGGAAGGGATAGGGAAGTTAAAAGCGTGCACGTGGTGCGGAATAAAATAAAGGTTTGTAAGAGCTAAGGCCATGATGTGAAATGAGATACAAAGTCGAAGGTGAAAATATGCAAATGAAAATGAAAAAGAAACAAAATCGTAATGCAAGGTGAGGTTGGCCTTGGCTTCAGCATTCGAAGAAGCAAATACCACGAACAGCACACCTGCCAACAGTGCAACGCTACAGCTTCTTGACCAGCATGTGAGTGATCTTCCCTGCAGAGTTGAAGGTGACTGTGTGCTGCAGCTTCATCTTCAGAAACAGCCACTCACACTTGAGCTGGCGTGTCGCAACACCAGGCTTCACAAAGCGCCAAGGATCCTCCCTGATCAGCTTCACGTCCTCCTTGTCCTCGCTCTGCCACTTCTTCAGGATCTTCGCCTTTCCCTTGTAGGTGCCGGACCCAATCAATCCAGGCACGTCGATCACTGTCTCATCGGTCACGAACAGGTCCACGGCTTCGGCACTCTTCTTAGCGGTGCGCAGGTCCACAAAGCGTGTGGCAAGGTCGACAACGTTCACATCAGACAGGGACATTGTGCTTTTCAAGGAAAGGGTGGTGTGTGTGTCGTGTGGAGTGATGATACTCTGTGAGGCGGGTGTGTGTGTGTGGTGCTTTTTTGTTGTTATATGACGACAGCGGGAGGGAGGCAGTTCAGGTTCACCCACCTCCCTGCGGCCAAAAGAAGCAGATCACACCGTTCGTTTCTTCCACCTTCGCAATAGGTGTCGATAGCTCTGTGCATTGTTATCTCGGGATGACCCACGTAGGATACCAGCCGCAGGAAAACAAAGAGAAGAAGGGGCGGGGGGGATACATTTGAGTTCTTCCAAGTCCACGTGCACACCTCACCCGTTCTTGGAACATGTCGGGTGGTGCTTTGAAACTGACAACAAAAACGAAGTGAAGTTTAAAGTGCACGCTTCTGGGATGGCACGTACAGGAACGAACACAACAACGCCATCACGCCCTTCTTGTGCCCTGGGTTGGCAATCATACACAGTGGCCAATTTGAGCCGGAGACCGTCAAAATTTGACGTTCTTTGGGAGAGCATACGCTCTCCCGTTTGGTATAGCGTATGGGAGAGCAAATCTGAACCTGTATTAGCGTCAACTTTGGAAGCTCTCCCACATCGAACTGTCCATCGTGTAGGTTTCTGAAGCCTTTGCGTGCCAGGTCTGCGTCTCTGATGCGCCGCTTCTCCTGCCGCTCCGCTCTTCGCTAGGGTGTCCTTCGAGACGTCTGTGACCTTGCACCCATTCGATAGTCGTCATACTGCACCACGACAGGAAGGCGTTCTGGATCTCCGTGACAGCACTCTCTTCAGGCAGTGTGATCGTTGTTAATGACCTGCACATCGTGAGGAAGCCATCCCCTATGTTCCTGACAGAGATGAGACCAGAGAGATCAAGTGTCTTCAATCTTGTGCACCACTCCAGGAAATAGTCGCCTATCTCCGTGACAGAGATGAGACCAGAGAGATCGAGTGTCGTCAACTCACTGCACCCTTTCAGGAAGTCGCTGCCTATAACCATGACGTTGCTGAGACCAGATAGATCGAGTGTCGTCAAGAAATAGCAGCTACACAGGAAGTCGTTGCCTATCTCCGTGACAGCGCTCTCTTCAGGCAGTGTGATCGTTTTCAATGAGGTGCACTCCCTGAGGAAGCGATCCCCTATGTTCCTGACAGAGCTGAGACCAGAGAGATCGAGTGTCTTCAACCCACTGCACCCCTTCAGGAAGTCGTTGCCTATCTCCGTGACAGCGCTCTCTTCAGGCAGTGTGATCGTTTTCAATGAGGTGCACTCCCTGAGGAAGCGATCCCCTATGTTCCTGACAGAGCTGAGACCAGAGAGATCGAGTGTCTTCAACCCACTGCACCCCTTCAGGAAGTCGTTGCCTATCTCCTCGACGTCGCTTTGTTCAGGAAGAGTGATTGTCGTCAACCAAGTGTGGTTCGCGAGGAAGCCATCCCCTCTGTTACTAAGGGCGTTGGACCAAGAGAGATCCATTGTAGGGCATTGACTCTCGCGCCTCTCGCGCAGAGTCATCTCGATCGTGTTGCCCTCGCTCAGTTGCATCATGTCGTCTCGGTCGCACAGAGGTTCCCCCCCGAACAGCAATGTGAAGGTGTCTGCTTTGATCCCCACTGCAGCCGCCACCTGACTGCACACGTATTCTATTGGGGTCATCTTGGGCGTGCGGTCTTCTCCCATGCTCACATCCATTTCGAAAGGGTGTTGTTCCCCACGGTACAGCACATACAGCTGCATTGTTGTGTCTCTCTGTGTGGTGTGGTGTTGTGATGAATGGGGACACTCCTCGCACGCTCTTCGTCCACGCTGTGCCGATAGAGTCCACAGCACAGTGTACTCGAACACGCCAACTCCTTCGCGGCGTGGGTCACGCACTCCTACGCATGCCACGGATTTTCAATACCGCAGCACGGCCGACTATGGGTGGGTCGATGAAAACAAAGAGGAAGGGGCGGGGGTTACATTTGCGTTCTTCCACGTCCACACAGTGGACTACCTATGGGAAGGCTTGTGGTGGGGTGTATACGGAAAAATGGACAAAATTTTAGTGACTTAAATTTTCGCAATGACACTGGCAGTTGGCTTCAAGGCTTCTAAGGTCTCGTCAATCTTCTCCTCACTCACCTTCTTCTTCTTCAACTCCCGTCCCAGCTCACTTCGCATCTTCTCGTCAATGCCTGCAAAGTGCGCCATCATCATGTGGTAGATCTTTTGGTGTAGTGTAGTGCTGATAACAAAGACCCTGTCAAACGGTAGCTTCAACTCCTTGTTCATCAGCATGTTCCCCATCACTGTACTCTTCCCACACCCAGAAGGGCCAACTGACACCATTTGAGTATTCATCCTCCTCAGGTGCCTCATTCCTCTGAACATAATTGTGTATCATTTTCAATCAGAAAATGCAGCTGAACAACACATCAAGTCTCGAGAAGCTCCTTCTTGATATTGGTAGACTGAAGGACTCCATGGAGCATAGAGTCCTTCAGTCTCGGTCCACAGGTAAAATTTTCCCCCAAAAAAAACCTACCCCACCACCAGTACACAAACCCGGTGTATAAGTCGGCCTGTGCAAAAGTCCGATCCTGAGCCCAAATCTGCCCGGACTTATACACGGGTCATGGGGGTCGGACTCCTGCCCGGGGTAGGTACCCACAAAAACAGTACCTACAGTACCTACGTACACAGTGTTCAACTTTTACAAGGTGGGGAAAATTTTTTTGGGGGCTGATTCGCACTTTTTCCGAACTTATTCGCACTTTTTCCGCACTTTCTGCTCCCCCTTGCCTTCAGCCACACCAACGAATCCCTGAATCCAATTAACGTACCAGCAGGATAGGCAAACCCTAGCATACAAAAAATAACTTACAAAAGAGAGAGAAAAAGTGACGTTGAAACTGCAGACACCTCTTGGTGGACGCACGTACTTTTACTACGTGGGTAATCTAAGAATCACGAGACTTTATTTGCGATACATGTCATTTGCACTATTCCGGCAGGCTAGAGTTCCTCGGGATCGTGATCTTCGTCATCTGCATCCGATTCCCATTTTAGTGCTTCGGGATGCACACGCGTCAAGATCTCGGCACGGATGCACGACATCATCTGCACAAACCAGGTCCTTCCCGCGGGGTTCAGAAGGGACACCCCGCACCGACCGCTAGGGCTCAGGGCAGACTTCGGAACATATGCAACCTGTTGAAACAAAAAACAGTATACAAATAATATGCGATACTGAACTGAACTCTGTGAAGTAATTATAAAATCTTTAAGGGTTGAGGACAACCTGCGTCTGAACCTTTTTCGAAGCACAAAGGTTCGGTCGACACGGTGACAGACGATCTCCACTCGTGGGGTAGAGTGCTTGTTGATACAAAAAATACGCAACAATAGTCATACCTCCAGCTTACGGTCTGGGATGACACCCTCCTCGCACACTGCCTCAATCTGCTCTGCAGTCATCTCCATCTTCAGGAAAGCAACCTTGTCGTCGATGAGGCGGACTGCGTACAGCTCACATGGCTTATATTTGTTGCTCTTGTTCCGGTAGTGCGCTGAAATCATCTCCCCAATGATTTGAGCAACAGAGGCCTCCAGTATATTCGCAGTCGTTTCCACCCTGCCCTTCTTGTTCTTCGACAGTTTGTCCTCCCAGATGAACACAAGTTGTTCTGATGCTCCCTTGTTGCATTTTGCCACGTAAGCGTCAGCCTCACTGTTGATCTCCAGCCCGGCGAACTTGAACCCGATTGGTTGGGAGCGAGCGTGAACTCCTCGTCATCATCGAACCCACACAAGATCAGCAGTCGCACGGCCAACGCATCCACGCCCTTCTCCGACGCCGGATCCACTATCAAGGTTCCATCGGGATTCACGATGTCCACCGCGTGGTGGCGGAGGACTCTCTGCAGCTTCATGAAGGTGGCGCCGACACTCTTCTTCACGTAGGGACGTGCCTCTTTGTGAATATCATTCAGGCCCAGATCCCACCTTCCTTTCACGATGTCGTCCCTTCTGGCAGGGCACTCGGCAAACACTCGCTCTTCGGGCAACAGGTAGGCGTTCTGGAGGTTCGACTTGGTGAACCCGAGACCACTCATAAACTGCACATCGCAAAAGGGTTCCACCCACTTGAGGTGCCATTTGCTGGTGGGGTGAAGTCCGTCGTTCTGATCTGGCTTCCGAAAGTGGGTCAGGTCAATCTTCTTGTTGCTCTCGCGTGACAGCATAGGGGTAACTGAGAGCGCCCGCGAGACATGTGATGGTGCCCTGATGATACGTGCAAACAGGTTACGATGCATTGTGTGTTTGTGTTGTTACTAGTAAACCTGTTGGTGATGATGCTGTATGGGAGGAAGGAGGATGAGTGAGGGGAGATTAATAAAGAGGGGCTTTTTAGTTGTTATATGACGACAGCGGGTGGGTTTGTTGCCGCCATGGCTATATTCGGGGGGTGGGAGGCAGAAGACGTGTCAGCCTTCTTGTTGCCCACCTTCGCAATAGGTGTTGATAGCTCTGTGCATTGTCATCTCTGGATGACCCACGTGCACACGCCACCCGTTCTTTGAACATGTCGGATGGTGCTTTGAAGCTGACAACAAAAACGAAGTGAAGTTGAAAGTGCACGCCTCTGGGATGGCACGTACAGAAACGAACACAACAACTCCATCACCGCTTCTTGTGCTGCTCTGCTACCCTGGGTTGGCAATCCTAGGTTTCTGAAGCCTTTGCGTGCCAGATCTGCGTCTCTGATGCGCCGCTTCTCCTGCCGCTCCGCTCTTCGCTAGGGTGTCCTTCGAGACGTCTGTGACCTTGCACCCATTCGATAGTCGTCATACTGCACCACGACAGGAAGGCGTTCTGTATCTCCGTGACAGCGGTCTCTTCAGGCAGTGTGATCGTTGTCAATGAGGTGCACTCCTTCAGGAAGCCATCCCCTATGTTCCTGACAGCGCTGAGACCAGAAAGATCGAGTGTCGTCAACCCACTGCACCACCACAGGAACTTTTCGCCCATTACCATGACAGACCTGAGATCAGAGAGATCGAGTGTCGCCAACCCACTGCATCCCCACAGAAAGTTGTTGCCTATAACCCTGACAGAGCTGAGATCAGAGAGATCAAGTGTGGTCAACTTGCTGCACCCGAACAGGAACTCGTTGCCTATGACCGTGACCTTGCTGAAGCCAGAGAGAACGAGTGTTGTCAATCCACTGCACCCGAACAGGAAGTTGTTGCCTATCTCCGTGACAGCACTCTCTTCAGGCAGTGTGATCGTTTTCAATGAGGCGCACATCGTGAGGAAGCCATCCCCTATGTTCCTGACAGAGCTGAGACCAGAGAGATCAAGTGTCTTCAACCCACTGCACCCCTTCAGGAAGTCGTTGCCTATCTCCTCGACGTCGCTTTGTTCAGGAAGAGTGATTGTCGTCAACCAAGTGTGGTGCGCGAGGAAGCCATCCCCTCTGTTGCTGAGGGCGTTGGACCAAGAGAGATCCATTGTCGGGCATTGAATCTCGCGCCTCTCGCGCAGAGTCATCTCGATCGTGTTGCCCTCGCTCAGTTGCATCATGTCGTCTCGGTCGCACAGAGGTTTCCCCCCGAACAGCAATGTGAAGGTGTCTGCTTTGATCCCCACTGCAGCCGCCACCTGACTGCACACGTATTCTATTGGGGTCATCTTGGGCGTGCGGTCTTCTCCCATGCTCACATCCATTTCGAAAGGGTGTTGTTCCCCACGGTACAGCACATACAGCTGCATTGTTGTGTCTCTCTGTGTGGTGTGGTGTTGTGATGAATGGGGACACTCCTCGCACTCGTACGATGCCAGCCTCATGAAAACAAAGAGAAGAGGAAGGGGCGGGGGTTACATCTGCGTTCTTCCACGTCCACACAGTGGACTACCTATGGGAAGGGGGAACTTAATTCCGGAGTTCCGAAAAAGGGAGAGTACCAACTCCACCCCGTTTGACCTCTGTCTAACTTGCCCTTTGCGAGAAGGAGTCCACCGTGCAAGTGCAAACCCCCGTTCTTTAAACATGTCGGGTGGCTTTGAAGCTCACAACACAAACGAAGCTATGTTGAACGTGCAGGCCTCTGGGATGGCACGTACAGAAACGAAAAGAGAAAAAATATAAAAGAACAGAGAAACCCAAATGAAAGAATAATGGAAAACGGAGGCTTGAAACCAGACAGGTCTGCACAGATGGAGGCAACTGATACAAAAGCAATCTTGAGCACCTGCAGTGCCTTGCTGTGCACACCCATCAGAACAAAACAACAAATAAGCTAGAGGAAGTAAGCGATGAAAAGGCTTCTGCTGCACAAGAAGTGCAGACAAACCATGTATCAATGGGGTGGGATGAATGCACCTCGCCATCACGAGACACAGACATCTGACAAAACACATGTTCTGCACATGGATCAAAGGGTGACGAAGACAACAACACAACAAGAACTGTCCAGTGAGGCAGCATCCTTTTCTTGAAGCCACCAAGAAAGACACAAACCACACCAGCGCAGTTGCAAACAGTGTGCAGTTGCCCTCATGACACAGCCCAAGTACACGCAGAGCAAATCAAATTAGTTCGGTGAAAAATGCAGGCAAAAGAGCAAAGGTGCAACTGCTTCTGCACACAGAGGCAACACATCAAGAAACAAGAAGGAAGGGATAGGGAAGTTAAAAGCGTGCACGTGGTGCGGAATAAAATAAAGGTTTGTAAGAGCTAAGGCCATGATGTGAAATGAGATACAAAGTCGAAGGTGAAAAAATGCAAATGAAAATGAAAAAGAAACAAAATCGTAATGCAAGGTGAGGTTGGCCTTGGCTTCAGCATTCGAAGAAGCAAATACCACGAACAGCACACCTGCCAACAGTGCAACGCTACAGCTTCTTGACCAGCATGTGAGTGATCTTCCCTGCAGAGTTGAAGGTGACTGTGTGCTGCAGCTTCATCTTCAGAAACAGCCACTCACACTTGAGCTGGCGTGTCGCAACACCAGGCTTCACAAAGCGCCAAGGATCCTCCCTGATCAGCTTCACGTCCTCCTTGTCCTCGCTCTGCCACTTCTTCAGGATCTTCGCCTTTCCCTTGTAGGTGCCGGACCCAATCAATCCAGGCACGTCGATCACTGTCTCATCGGTCACGAACAGATCCACGGCTTCGGCACTCTTCTTAGCGGTGCGCAGGTCCACAAAGCGTGTGGCAAGGTCGACAACGTTCACATCAGACAGGGACATTGTGCTTTTCAAGGAAAGGGTGGTGTGTGTGTCGTGTGGAGTGATGATACTCTGTGAGGCGGGTGTGTGTGTGTGGTGCTTTTTTGTTGTTATATGACGACAGCGGGAGGGAGGCAGTTCAGGTTCACCCACCTCCCTGCGGCCAAAAGAAGCAGATCACACCGTTCGTTTCTTCCACCTTCGCAATAGGTGTCGATAGCTCTGTGCATTGTTATCTCGGGATGACACACGTAGGATACCAGCCGCAGGAAAACAAAGAGAAGAAGGGGCGGGGGGGGATACATTTGAGTTCTTCCAAGTCCACGTGCACACCTCACCCGTTCTTTGAACATGTCGGGTGGTGCTTTGAAGCTCACAACAAAAACGAAGTGAAGTTTAAAGTGCACGCTTCTGGGATGGCACGTACAGAAACGAACACAACAACTCCATCACGCCCTTCTTGTGCCCTGGGTTGGCAATCATACACAGTAGCCAGTTTGAGCCGGAGACCGTCAAAATTTGACGTTCTTTGGGAGAGCATACGCTCTCCCGTTTGGTATAGCGTATGGGAGAGCAAATCTGAACCTGTATTAGCGTCAACTTTGGAAGCTCTCCCACATCGAACTGTCCATCGTGTAGGTTTCTGAAGCCTTTGCGTGCCAGGTCTGCGTCTCTGATGCGCCGCTTCTCCTGCCGCTCCGCTCTTCGCTAGGGTGTCCTTCGAGACGTCTGTGACCTTGCACCCATTCGATATTCGTCATACTGCACCACGACAGGAAGGCGTTCTGTATCTCCGTGACAGCACTCTCTTCAGGCAGTGTGATCGTTGTTAATGACCTGCACATCGTGAGGAAGCCATCCCCTATGTTCCTGACAGAGATGAGACCGGAGAGATCAAGTGTCTTCAATCTTGTGCACCACTCCAGGAAGTAGTCGCCTATCTCCGTGACAGAGCTGAGATCAGAGAGATCGAGTGTCGTCAACTCACTGCACCCCTTCAGGAAGTCGCTGCCTATAACCATGACGTTGCTGAGACCAGAGAGATGTAGTGTTGTCAAGAAATAGCAGCTACACAGGAAGTCATTACCTATCTCCGTGACAGCACTCTCTTCAGGCAGTGTGATCGTTTTCAATGAGGTGCACTCCTTCAGGAAGCCATCCCCTATGTTCCTGACGGAGGTGAGACCAGAGAGATCGAGTGTCGTCAACCCACTGCACCCCTTCAGGAAGTCGTTGCCTATCTCCTCGACGTCGCTTTGTTCAGGAAGAGTGATTGTCGTCAACCAAGTGTGGTGCGCGAGGAAGCCATCCCCTCTGTTGCTGAGGGCGTTGGACCAAGAGAGATCCATTGTCGGGCATTGACTCTCGCGCAGAGTCATCTCGATCGTGTTGCCCTCGCTCAGTTGCATCATGTCGTCTCGGTCGCACAGAGGTTCCCCCCCGAACAGCAATGTGAAGGTATCTGCTTTGATCCCCACTGCAGCCGCCACCTGACTGCACACGTATTCTATTGGGGTCATCTTGGGCGTGCGGTCTTCTCCCATGCTCACATCCATTTCGAAAGGGTGTTGTTCCCCACGGTACAGCACATACAGCTGCATTGTTGTGTCTCTCTGTGTGGTGTGGTGTTGTGATGAATGGGGACACTCCTCGCACGCTCTTCATCCAAGCTGTGCCGATAGAGTCCACAGCACGGTGCACTCGAACAGGCCAACTCCTTCGCGGCATGCGTCACGCACTTCTACGCATGCCACGGCTTTTCAATACCGCAGCACGGCCGACTATGGGTGGGTCGATGAAAACAAAGAGAAGAGGAAGGGGCGGGGGTTACATTTGCGTTCTTCCACGTCCACACAGTGGACTACCTATGGGAAGGCTTGTGGTGGGGTGTATACGGAAAAATGGACAAAATTTTAGTGACTTAAATTTTCGCAATGACACTGGCAGTTGGCTTCAAGGCTTCTAAGGTCTCGTCAATCTTCTCCTCACTCACCTTCTTCTTCTTCAACTCCCGTCCCAGCTCACTTCGCATCTTCTCGTCAATGCCTGCAAAGTGCGCCATCATCATGTGGTAGATCTTTTGGTGTAGTGTAGTGCTGATAACAAAGACCCTGTCAAACGGTAGCTTCAACTCCTTGTTCATCAGCATGTTCCCCATCACTGTACTCTTCCCACACCCAGAAGGGCCAACTGACACCATTTGAGTATTCATCCTCCTCAGGTGCCTCATTCCTCTGAACATAATTGTGTATCATTTTCAATCAGAAAATGCAGCTGAACAACACATCAAGTCTCGAGAAGCTCCTTCTTGATATTGGTAGACTGAAGGACTCTATGGAGCATGGAGTCCTTCAGTCTCGGTACACAGGTAAAATTTTCCCCCAAAAAAACCTACCCCACCACCAGTACACAAACCCGGTGTATAAGTCGGCCTGTGCAAAAGTCCGATCCTGAGCCCAAATCTGCCCGGACTTATACACGGGTCATGGGGGTCGGACTCCTGCCCGGGGTAGGTACCCACAAAAACAGTACCTACAGTACCTACGTACACAGTGTTCAACTTTTACAAGGCGGGGAAAATTTTTTTGGGGGCTGATTCGCACTTTTTCCGCACTTTTTCCGAACTTATTCGCACTTTTCCCGCACTTTCTGCTCCCCCCCTTTCAGCCACACCAACACAGTGTTCAACTTTTACAAGGAGGGAAAATTTTTTTTGGGGGCTGATTCGCACTTTTTCCGCACTTTTTGCTCCCCCTTGCCTTCAGCCACACCAACGAATCCCTGAATCCAATTAACGTACCAGCAGGATAGGCAAACCCTAGCATACAAAAAATAACTTACAAAAGAGAGAGAAAAAGTGACGTTGAAACTGCAGACACCTCTTGGTGGACGCACGTACTTTTACTACGTGGGTAATCTAAGAATCACGAGACTTTATTTGCGATACATGTCATTTGCACTATTCCGGCAGGCTAGAGTTCCTCGGGATCGTGATCTTCGTCATCTGCATCTGATTCCCATTTTAGTGCTTCGGGATGCACACGCGTCAAGATCTCGGCACGGATGCACGACATCATCTGCACAAACCAGGTCCTTCCCGCGGGGCTCAGAAGGGACACCCCGTACCGACCGCTAGGGCTCAGGGCAGACTTCGGAACATATGCAACCTGTTGAAACAAAAAACAGTATACAAATAATATGCGATACTGAACTGAACTCTGTGAAGTAATTATAAAATCTTTAAGGGTTGAGGACAACCTGCGTCTAAACCTTTTTCGAAGCACAAAGGTTCGGTCGACACGGTGACAGATCTCCACTCGTGGGGTAGAGTGCTTGTTGATACAAAAAATACGCAACAATAGTCATACCTCCAGCTTACGGTCTGGGATGACACCCTCCTCGCACACTGCCTCAATCTGCTTTGCAGTCATGTCCATCTTGAGGAAAGCAACCTTGTCGTCGATGAGGCGGACTGCGTACAGCTCACATGGCTTCTTTTTGTTGCTCTTGTTCCGGTAGTGCGCTGAAATCATCTCCCCAATGATTTGAGCAACAGAGGCCTCCAGCATATTCGCAGTCGTTTCCACCCTGCCCTTCTTGTTCTTCGACAGTTTGTCCTCCCAGATGAACACAAGTTGTTCTGATGCTCCCTTGTTGCATTTTGCCACGTAAGCGTCAGCCTCACTGTTGATCTCCAGCCCGGCGAACTTGAACCCGATTGGTTGGGAGCGAGCGTGAACTCCTCGTCATCATCGAACCCACACAAGATCAGCAGTCGCACGGCCAACGCATCCACGCCCTTCTCCGACGCCGGATCCACTTCTTCATCAAGGTTTCATCGGGATTCACGATGTCCACCGCGTGGTGGCGGAGGACTCTCTGCAGCTTCATGAAGGTGGCGCCGACACTCTTCTTCACGTAGGGACGTGCCTCTTTGTGAATATCATTCAGGCCCAGATCCCACCTTCCTTTCACGATGTCGTCCCTTCTGGCAGGGCACTCGGCAAACACTCGCTCTTCGGGCAACAGGTAGGCGTTCTGGAGGTTCGACTTGGTGAACCCGAGACCACTCATAAACTGCACATCGCAAAAGGGTTCCACCCACTTGAGGTGCCATTTGCTGGTGGGGTGAAGTCCGTCGTTCTGATCTGGCTTCCGAAAGTGGGTCAGGTCAATCTTCTTGTTGCTCTCGCGTGACAGCATAGGGGTAACTGAGAACGCCCGCGAGACATGTGATGGTGTCCTGATGATACGTGCAAACAGGTTACGATGCATTGTGTGTTTGTGTTGTCACTAGTAAACCTGTTGGTGATGATGGTGTATGGGAGGAAGGAGGATGAGTGAAGGGAGATTACTAAAGAGGGGGTTTTTGATAAATAAACATTTTTTACGGGTTACATCTGCGTTCTTCCACGTCCACACAGTGGACTACCTATGGGAAGGGGCTACTTAATTCCGGAGTTCCGAAAAAGGGAGAGTACCAACTCCACCCCGTTCGACCTCTGTCTAACTTGCCCTTTGCGAGAAGGAGTCCACCGTGCAAGTGCACACCCCCGTTCTTTGAACATGTCGGGTGGCTTTGAAGCTCACAACACAAACGAAGCTATGTTGAACGTGCAGGCCTCTGGGATGGCACGTACAGAAACGAAAAGAGAAAAAATATAAAAGAACAGAGAAACCCAAATGAAAGAATAATGGAAAACGGAGGCTTGAAACCAGACAGGTCTGCACAGATGGAGGCAACTGATACAAAAGCAATCTTGAGCACCTGCAGTGCCTTGCTGTGCACACCCATCAGAACAAAACAACAAATAAGCTAGAGGAAGTAAGCGATGAAAAGGCTTCTGCTGCACAAGAAGTGCAGACAAACCATGTATCAATGGGGTGGGATGAATGCACCTCGCCATCACGAGACACAGACATCTGACAAAACACATGTTCTGCACATGGATCAAAGGGTGACGAAGACAACAACACAACAAGAACTGTCCAGTGAGGCAGCATCCTTTTCTTGAAGCCACCAAGAAAGACACAAACCACACCAGCGCAGTTGCAAACAGTGTGCAGTTGCCCTCATGACACAGCCCAAGTACACGCAGAGCAAATCAAATTAGTTCGGTGAAAAATGCAGGCAAAAGAGCAAAGGTGCAACTGCTTCTGCACACAGAGGCAACACATCAAGAAACAAGAAGGAAGGGATAGGGAAGTTAAAAGCGTGCACGTGGTGCGGAATAAAATAAAGGTTTGTAAGAGCTAAGGCCATGATGTGAAATGAGATACAAAGTCGAAGGTGAAAAAATGCAAATGAAAATGAAAAAGAAACAAAATCGTAATGCAAGGTGAGGTTGGCCTTGGCTTCAGCATTCGAAGAAGCAAATACCACGAACAGCACACCTGCCAACAGTGCAACGCTACAGCTTCTTGACCAGCATGTGAGTGATCTTCCCTGCAGAGTTGAAGGTGACTGTGTGCTGCAGCTTCATCTTCAGAAACAGCCACTCACACTTGAGCTGGCGTGTCGCAACACCAGGCTTCACAAAGCGCCAAGGATCCTCCCTGATCAGCTTCACGTCCTCCTTGTCCTCGCTCTGCCACTTCTTCAGGATCTTCGCCTTTCCCTTGTAGGTGCCGGACCCAATCAATCCAGGCACGTCGATCACTGTCTCATCGGTCACGAACAGATCCACGGCTTCGGCACTCTTCTTAGCGGTGCGCAGGTCCACAAAGCGTGTGGCAAGGTCGACAACGTTCACATCAGACAGGGACATTGTGCTTTTCAAGGAAAGGGTGGTGTGTGTGTCGTGTGGAGTGATGATACTCTGTGAGGCGGGTGTGTGTGTGTGGTGCTTTTTTGTTGTTATATGACGACAGCGGGAGGGAGGCAGTTCAGGTTCACCCACCTCCCTGCGGCCAAAAGAAGCAGATCACACCGTTCGTTTCTTCCACCTTCGCAATAGGTGTCGATAGCTCTGTGCATTGTTATCTCGGGATGACACACGTAGGATACCAGCCGCAGGAAAACAAAGAGAAGAAGGGGCGGGGGGGGATACATTTGAGTTCTTCCAAGTCCACGTGCACACCTCACCCGTTCTTTGAACATGTCGGGTGGTGCTTTGAAGCTCACAACAAAAACGAAGTGAAGTTTAAAGTGCACGCTTCTGGGATGGCACGTACAGAAACGAACACAACAACTCCATCACGCCCTTCTTGTGCCCTGGGTTGGCAATCATACACAGTAGCCAGTTTGAGCCGGAGACCGTCAAAATTTGACGTTCTTTGGGAGAGCATACGCTCTCCCGTTTGGTATAGCGTATGGGAGAGCAAATCTGAACCTGTATTAGCGTCAACTTTGGAAGCTCTCCCACATCGAACTGTCCATCGTGTAGGTTTCTGAAGCCTTTGCGTGCCAGGTCTGCGTCTCTGATGCGCCGCTTCTCCTGCCGCTCCGCTCTTCGCTAGGGTGTCCTTCGAGACGTCTGTGACCTTGCACCCATTCGATATTCGTCATACTGCACCACGACAGGAAGGCGTTCTGTATCTCCGTGACAGCACTCTCTTCAGGCAGTGTGATCGTTGTTAATGACCTGCACATCGTGAGGAAGCCATCCCCTATGTTCCTGACAGAGATGAGACCGGAGAGATCAAGTGTCTTCAATCTTGTGCACCACTCCAGGAAGTAGTCGCCTATCTCCGTGACAGAGCTGAGATCAGAGAGATCGAGTGTCGTCAACTCACTGCACCCCTTCAGGAAGTCGCTGCCTATAACCATGACGTTGCTGAGACCAGAGAGATGTAGTGTTGTCAAGAAATAGCAGCTACACAGGAAGTCATTACCTATCTCCGTGACAGCACTCTCTTCAGGCAGTGTGATCGTTTTCAATGAGGTGCACTCCTTCAGGAAGCCATCCCCTATGTTCCTGACGGAGGTGAGACCAGAGAGATCGAGTGTCGTCAACCCACTGCACCCCTTCAGGAAGTCGTTGCCTATCTCCTCGACGTCGCTTTGTTCAGGAAGAGTGATTGTCGTCAACCAAGTGTGGTGCGCGAGGAAGCCATCCCCTCTGTTGCTGAGGGCGTTGGACCAAGAGAGATCCATTGTCGGGCATTGACTCTCGCGCAGAGTCATCTCGATCGTGTTGCCCTCGCTCAGTTGCATCATGTCGTCTCGGTCGCACAGAGGTTCCCCCCCGAACAGCAATGTGAAGGTATCTGCTTTGATCCCCACTGCAGCCGCCACCTGACTGCACACGTATTCTATTGGGGTCATCTTGGGCGTGCGGTCTTCTCCCATGCTCACATCCATTTCGAAAGGGTGTTGTTCCCCACGGTACAGCACATACAGCTGCATTGTTGTGTCTCTCTGTGTGGTGTGGTGTTGTGATGAATGGGGACACTCCTCGCACGCTCTTCATCCAAGCTGTGCCGATAGAGTCCACAGCACGGTGCACTCGAACAGGCCAACTCCTTCGCGGCATGCGTCACGCACTTCTACGCATGCCACGGCTTTTCAATACCGCAGCACGGCCGACTATGGGTGGGTCGATGAAAACAAAGAGAAGAGGAAGGGGCGGGGGTTACATTTGCGTTCTTCCACGTCCACACAGTGGACTACCTATGGGAAGGCTTGTGGTGGGGTGTATACGGAAAAATGGACAAAATTTTAGTGACTTAAATTTTCGCAATGACACTGGCAGTTGGCTTCAAGGCTTCTAAGGTCTCGTCAATCTTCTCCTCACTCACCTTCTTCTTCTTCAACTCCCGTCCCAGCTCACTTCGCATCTTCTCGTCAATGCCTGCAAAGTGCGCCATCATCATGTGGTAGATCTTTTGGTGTAGTGTAGTGCTGATAACAAAGACCCTGTCAAACGGTAGCTTCAACTCCTTGTTCATCAGCATGTTCCCCATCACTGTACTCTTCCCACACCCAGAAGGGCCAACTGACACCATTTGAGTATTCATCCTCCTCAGGTGCCTCATTCCTCTGAACATAATTGTGTATCATTTTCAATCAGAAAATGCAGCTGAACAACACATCAAGTCTCGAGAAGCTCCTTCTTGATATTGGTAGACTGAAGGACTCTATGGAGCATGGAGTCCTTCAGTCTCGGTACACAGGTAAAATTTTCCCCCAAAAAAACCTACCCCACCACCAGTACACAAACCCGGTGTATAAGTCGGCCTGTGCAAAAGTCCGATCCTGAGCCCAAATCTGCCCGGACTTATACACGGGTCATGGGGGTCGGACTCCTGCCCGGGGTAGGTACCCACAAAAACAGTACCTACAGTACCTACGTACACAGTGTTCAACTTTTACAAGGCGGGGAAAATTTTTTTGGGGGCTGATTCGCACTTTTTCCGCACTTTTTCCGAACTTATTCGCACTTTTCCCGCACTTTCTGCTCCCCCCCTTTCAGCCACACCAACACAGTGTTCAACTTTTACAAGGAGGGAAAATTTTTTTTGGGGGCTGATTCGCACTTTTTCCGCACTTTTTGCTCCCCCTTGCCTTCAGCCACACCAACGAATCCCTGAATCCAATTAACGTACCAGCAGGATAGGCAAACCCTAGCATACAAAAAATAACTTACAAAAGAGAGAGAAAAAGTGACGTTGAAACTGCAGACACCTCTTGGTGGACGCACGTACTTTTACTACGTGGGTAATCTAAGAATCACGAGACTTTATTTGCGATACATGTCATTTGCACTATTCCGGCAGGCTAGAGTTCCTCGGGATCGTGATCTTCGTCATCTGCATCTGATTCCCATTTTAGTGCTTCGGGATGCACACGCGTCAAGATCTCGGCACGGATGCACGACATCATCTGCACAAACCAGGTCCTTCCCGCGGGGCTCAGAAGGGACACCCCGTACCGACCGCTAGGGCTCAGGGCAGACTTCGGAACATATGCAACCTGTTGAAACAAAAAACAGTATACAAATAATATGCGATACTGAACTGAACTCTGTGAAGTAATTATAAAATCTTTAAGGGTTGAGGACAACCTGCGTCTAAACCTTTTTCGAAGCACAAAGGTTCGGTCGACACGGTGACAGATCTCCACTCGTGGGGTAGAGTGCTTGTTGATACAAAAAATACGCAACAATAGTCATACCTCCAGCTTACGGTCTGGGATGACACCCTCCTCGCACACTGCCTCAATCTGCTTTGCAGTCATGTCCATCTTGAGGAAAGCAACCTTGTCGTCGATGAGGCGGACTGCGTACAGCTCACATGGCTTCTTTTTGTTGCTCTTGTTCCGGTAGTGCGCTGAAATCATCTCCCCAATGATTTGAGCAACAGAGGCCTCCAGCATATTCGCAGTCGTTTCCACCCTGCCCTTCTTGTTCTTCGACAGTTTGTCCTCCCAGATGAACACAAGTTGTTCTGATGCTCCCTTGTTGCATTTTGCCACGTAAGCGTCAGCCTCACTGTTGATCTCCAGCCCGGCGAACTTGAACCCGATTGGTTGGGAGCGAGCGTGAACTCCTCGTCATCATCGAACCCACACAAGATCAGCAGTCGCACGGCCAACGCATCCACGCCCTTCTCCGACGCCGGATCCACTTCTTCATCAAGGTTTCATCGGGATTCACGATGTCCACCGCGTGGTGGCGGAGGACTCTCTGCAGCTTCATGAAGGTGGCGCCGACACTCTTCTTCACGTAGGGACGTGCCTCTTTGTGAATATCATTCAGGCCCAGATCCCACCTTCCTTTCACGATGTCGTCCCTTCTGGCAGGGCACTCGGCAAACACTCGCTCTTCGGGCAACAGGTAGGCGTTCTGGAGGTTCGACTTGGTGAACCCGAGACCACTCATAAACTGCACATCGCAAAAGGGTTCCACCCACTTGAGGTGCCATTTGCTGGTGGGGTGAAGTCCGTCGTTCTGATCTGGCTTCCGAAAGTGGGTCAGGTCAATCTTCTTGTTGCTCTCGCGTGACAGCATAGGGGTAACTGAGAACGCCCGCGAGACATGTGATGGTGTCCTGATGATACGTGCAAACAGGTTACGATGCATTGTGTGTTTGTGTTGTCACTAGTAAACCTGTTGGTGATGATGGTGTATGGGAGGAAGGAGGATGAGTGAAGGGAGATTACTAAAGAGGGGGTTTTTGATAAATAAACATTTTTTACGGGTTACATCTGCGTTCTTCCACGTCCACACAGTGGACTACCTATGGGAAGGGGCTACTTAATTCCGGAGTTCCGAAAAAGGGAGAGTACCAACTCCACCCCGTTCGACCTCTGTCTAACTTGCCCTTTGCGAGAAGGAGTCCACCGTGCAAGTGCACACCCCCGTTCTTTGAACATGTCGGGTGGCTTTGAAGCTCACAACACAAACGAAGCTATGTTGAACGTGCAGGCCTCTGGGATGGCACGTACAGAAACGAAAAGAGAAAAAATATAAAAGAACAGAGAAACCCAAATGAAAGAATAATGGAAAACGGAGGCTTGAAACCAGACAGGTCTGCACAGATGGAGGCAACTGATACAAAAGCAATCTTGAGCACCTGCAGTGCCTTGCTGTGCACACCCATCAGAACAAAACAACAAATAAGCTAGAGGAAGTAAGCGATGAAAAGGCTTCTGCTGCACAAGAAGTGCAGACAAACCATGTATCAATGGGGTGGGATGAATGCACCTCGCCATCACGAGACACAGACATCTGACAAAACACATGTTCTGCACATGGATCAAAGGGTGACGAAGACAACAACACAACAAGAACTGTCCAGTGAGGCAGCATCCTTTTCTTGAAGCCACCAAGAAAGACACAAACCACACCAGCGCAGTTGCAAACAGTGTGCAGTTGCCCTCATGACACAGCCCAAGTACACGCAGAGCAAATCAAATTAGTTCGGTGAAAAATGCAGGCAAAAGAGCAAAGGTGCAACTGCTTCTGCACACAGAGGCAACACATCAAGAAACAAGAAGGAAGGGATAGGGAAGTTAAAAGCGTGCACGTGGTGCGGAATAAAATAAAGGTTTGTAAGAGCTAAGGCCATGATGTGAAATGAGATACAAAGTCGAAGGTGAAAAAATGCAAATGAAAATGAAAAAGAAACAAAATCGTAATGCAAGGTGAGGTTGGCCTTGGCTTCAGCATTCGAAGAAGCAAATACCACGAACAGCACACCTGCCAACAGTGCAACGCTACAGCTTCTTGACCAGCATGTGAGTGATCTTCCCTGCAGAGTTGAAGGTGACTGTGTGCTGCAGCTTCATCTTCAGAAACAGCCACTCACACTTGAGCTGGCGTGTCGCAACACCAGGCTTCACAAAGCGCCAAGGATCCTCCCTGATCAGCTTCACGTCCTCCTTGTCCTCGCTCTGCCACTTCTTCAGGATCTTCGCCTTTCCCTTGTAGGTGCCGGACCCAATCAATCCAGGCACGTCGATCACTGTCTCATCGGTCACGAACAGATCCACGGCTTCGGCACTCTTCTTAGCGGTGCGCAGGTCCACAAAGCGTGTGGCAAGGTCGACAACGTTCACATCAGACAGGGACATTGTGCTTTTCAAGGAAAGGGTGGTGTGTGTGTCGTGTGGAGTGATGATACTCTGTGAGGCGGGTGTGTGTGTGTGGTGCTTTTTTTGTAGTTATATGACGACAGCGGGTGGGTTTGTTGCCGCCATGGCTATATTCGTGGGATGGGAGGCAGAAGACGTGTCACCCTTCTATTTTTGCCCACCTTCGCAATAGGTGTCGATAGCTCTGTGCATTGTTAGCTCTGGATGACCCATGCACGATACCAGCCGCAAAAAGGAAAACAAAAAGCAAGGGGCCGGGGGGTTACATTTGCGTTCTACCTAATCCACGTGCACACCTCACCCGTTCTTTGAACATGTCGGGTGGCTTTGAAGCTCACAACAAAAACGCAGCTATCTTGAACGTGCACGTCTCTGGGATGGCACGTACAGAAACGAAAAAAGGAAACATAAAAGAACAGCTCGTCCCACAACAACTCCATCACCGCTTCTTGTGCTGCTCTGCTACCCTGGGTTGGCAATCCTAGGTTTCTGAAGCCTTTGCGTGCCAGATCTGCGTCTCTGATGCGCCGCTTCTCCTGCCGCTCCGCTCTTCGCTAGGGTGTCCTTCGAGACGTCTGTGACCTTGCACCCATTCAATAGTCGTCACACTGCACCACGACAGGAAGGCGTTCTGTATCTCCGTGACAGCACTCTCTTCAGGCAGTGTGATCGTTTTCAATGAGGTGCATTCCTTCAGGAAGCCATCCCCTATGTTCCTGACAGAGCTGAGACCTGAGAGATCGAGTGTCCTCAACCCACTGCACCTGAACAGGAAATTGTTGCCTATCTCCGTGACAGCACTCTCTTGAGGCAGTGTGATCGTTGCTAATGAGGTGCACTTGGTGAGGAAGCCATCCCCTATCTTCCTGACAGAGCTGAGACCAGAGAGATCGAGTGTCGTCAACAATCTGCACTCCGACAGGAAACTGTTACCTATCTCCGTGGCGTTCCTGAGACTACAAAGATGGAGTGTCGTCAACCTGCACCCCAACAGGAAGTCGTTGCCTACAACTGTGACCTTGCTGAGACCAGAGAGATCGAGTGTTGTCAACCTCAAGGAACCGAGCAGGAAATCGTTGCCTATCTCTGTCACAGCGCTCTCTTCAGGCAGTGTGATCGTTGACAGTAAGGTGCAACCCGTTAGGAAGCCATCCCCTATGTTCCTGACAGAGATGAGACCAGAGAGATCGAGTGTCGTCAACCCACTGCACCGCAACAGGAAGCTGTTGCCTATCTCCGTGACAGCACTCTCTTCAGGCAGTGTGATCGTTTTCAACGAGCTGCACTCCTCGAGGAAGCCATCCCCTATCTTCCTGACAGAGATGAGACCAGAGAGATCCATTGTCGTCAACCTCTCGCACCCCTTCAGGAAATCGTTGCCTATAACCCTTACCTTGCTGAGACCAGAAAGATCGATAGTCGTCAAACTGCACCACGACAGGAACTCGTTGCCTATCTCCGTGACAGAGCTGAGACCAGAGAGATCGAGTGTCGTCAACCCACTGCACCCCTTCAGGAAGTCGTTGCCTATCTCCTCGACGTCGCTTTGTTCAGGAAGAGTGATTGTCGTCAACCAAGTGTGGTGCGCGAGGAAGCCATCCCCTCTGTTACTGAGGGCGTTGGACCAAGAGAGATCCATTGTCGTGCATTGACTCTCGCGCAGAGTCATATCGATCGTGTTGCCCTCGCTCAGTTGCATCATGTCGTCTCGGTCGCACAGAGGTTCCCCCCCGAACAGCAATGTGAAGGTGTCTGCTTTGATCCCCACTGCAGCCGCCACCTGACTGCACACGTATTCTATTGGGGTCATCTTGGGCGTGCGGTCTTCTCCCATGCTCACATCCATTTCGAAAGGGTGTTGTTCCCCACGGTACAGCACATACAGCTGCTTGTTGTGTCTCTCTGTGTGGTGTGGTGTTGTGATGAATGGGGACACTCCTCGCACTCTCTTCATCCAAGCTGTGCCGATAGAGTCCACAGCACGGTGCAGTCGAACACGCCAACTCCTTCGCGGCGTGGGTCACGCACTCCTACACAAGGGAGGTGCTGTTTTGTGCTATTTTGGGGTCCTCGACCACACCAAACAAAAACAATGCCTAATTTGAAAGGGGGAACCTTTTTTAAAATCGTTGTTAATTTGTTGAGGGGATTGTGTTCCGCTCCTCTCCACACGAACCCGCTCATCTAAGTCTTTTGAATTTCCCTAAAAGTTTTCCTCCCCTTTCCTCCCCTTTCTACAGCTGCTCCGAGAACCTATGCAGGAACGCCGCATACCCGATGTCAGCGTCGAAAGACGATGCTTCTGCTGTCTTCTTCTCCTTCTCCTTCTCCCTTGTCTCCCCCTTCTCCACCTCAGGCGGTACCACTATGTGGTGCGGGACTTCACACGCAAGGTGCACTCTCCACATCGACAGCACAGCACGTTTAAAATTCGCGACCCATGCGGTGCTGTCGAACAGACCTTTTGCCTTCAGCTTTTCTTTGGCGAGGCTCTGGCGGACCTTCGAGAGCTGTGCTGGGTGGGTTGCGAGGTGGACTGCAAGGTCTTCATATTGCCTGTATGTCTTGACGATGAGATCGTTGTGTTGTAACGTACGCAGATGCGACCCTGCGACGCGGCTTTGGTATAGCGAACCCTCCAAGGTGATTAACGGAATCCCAGCCCAGAGGACGTCTGTTGCGGTACTATGCGCGTTGTAACGATCTGAGTCAAGAAACACATCACATTGGGTCTTTACGTCAAGGTGCGACTCTAAAGGGAACAACGGAGTGACAACAATACTATCGGCAGGCACCCCTCTCGCAACCATTTCCTTCACAAAGAATGCCCCCGCTTCCTTCGGGAGCTCGAGAATCCACAGCTTCGGGGAGGTATGCCGCGCTCTCAATCTGTGGTAAATGTTAGCCCAAATCGTCGCAAGCCTGGAGCCCACTTTGTTCAAATGGTTGAAATTGCAGAACACAAAATCGGTATCTTCAAATAGAAACCTCTTCACAGATGTCACCTTTGGCCATATCAGTGGGTAGCTGCCTGATACAAAATATGAGGGGAGCATCACCATTTTTTCAGGATATTGAAATGACAGCGACGGCGGAACCACATGACGATCCCCAAATAGATAGGGAATTGTCTTGGGATCTCCAAAGGTGCTTGGACAGCCGAGATACCCTGCGGAGATGGGGGCAGGGTGGGTGTGAAAAAGCTCGTGGTTGTGATATTTGGTGTATCCGTTTAGGTTGATGAGGATGTGGACAGATTCGGCTGCGATCCGCTTCCCTGCTTCGTGTGGGGTAAGCCCTGCTAAGATCCGCACTTTAACCGCACTCTCGTATGTCTCCTCTGCCCACACCGACGCATCCGACTCACGCAAACAAAACAAAACTATTTCCACCTCACCCCCACCCCCTTCCACACCTCGCAGCCACCCCAACAAAATCCTCCCCACATTCGTATCACCTACATCCGCTGTGACCAACCCAACGACCACATTTTTTTTGGAAATTCCATGATCTATCCGACCGGACCTCGCCGTAACGTGCTTCTGCACTGCAAAAGCAGCTGCGTTAACTTCACTGTAATTGAATGGGTAGAGAAGAAGCGAGAAAGGGGATTGAGAGGGACGCATCTTGGATGAGAGCTCAAAGTGGAGAAGGTTGCGGAGGAGGAGAAAGTTGTGTGTTTCGGCATGCCAGAGGCAGAGGCGTTGTTCGAGGTTGGAGAGCTCCACGGTGGATAGTGCACCTATTGTAGCGTCTTCGCAGGCACGAGACATCTCACGATACAGAGAAATCGCTTTCAACAGCCGACCCGAAACAGAGTGGCTGCTGGCTATTAGGTATACCATATGAGGATTGTTCGGGTCTAATCGCAGACTCGCTTCTGCATCCCGTATCGCAGCTTCGAATTTATGCTCAGAATATGATTTAGAAGCGCGTGCTGAAAGGCTCTGTGCGTCCGATTTTTCTTGAAGAGGGGAGTCGGATTCACTGTGTTGTTTTGAAGGATGGGACCTCTTGTCTTTGGCTGGCTTGGGATTTGTTTTCGACTGTTTTGTGGGTGTTGCATCAATGTTTGAAGAAGAAGAAGAAGCAGAATTCATTTTTCGTTTTTCCGACTTTTTTGAATTCTTCTTCTTATAAGAAACCCTCATTTCATCAAGCACCCGAAGGTTCGCTTCTCCCCACGGAACGGCCGATTGGTAATCCCTCCAAATTTGTGTTGCAGTGTCCACATCGTTGGTAGCAGAGGCGATTCGGAGTGCGTTTTGTAGCGCTTCTTGCTTTTCTTTGGTGTTATATGCGGTGTTGGTTGTGAGAGATGCGTAGAGGTGGGTTGCTTTGGGGAGATATGACATATCGTTGTGAAATCGTGCGTACATAACGTAAATATTCGCAAGATTGACGAGAAGGTAGGGAGGGATCGAGGAAACACGTCCTCCATTTGCCTCGTTTTCGTACACCGCGATGGCGCGCTCCGCGCAATGTAACGCTACCGACGCATGGTCGTCCCCTTCACGTTGCAATAGACTCCCCAAATTATTCCACCCAGCCGAAAGAAATGAATCTACCCCCAGCGCTGCCACGAAGCCTTCTACACCCAACCCCTTTTCCACAGCATTGTTGTAGAGCTGTCGTGCCTTATCATTCGGGCTGTCTCTTCGCGGTTCCTTCAAAGAAACAAACGGAGGTTTCGTTATGTATGCTATGCTTGGGATCTGCACTCCAGTCCTCTTCCATTCCGCTTCTAAGGCGGATGGGACCTCAAGGTAAGAAATGCCGGTAGCAAGAGAGGAGACGTCCCCTGCAGGAACCAGGAGGAGGAGAAGGAGAAGGTTGAGGAAGGAAGACATCAGACCGCCAAAAGGTGTGTCGTGAAGGTGAAGAAGCCACATTTTGTTTTTGTTTTTGATAAATTTGTTGGAGGAATAGGGGTAGTTTGCCGGTTGCTGTCAATGTTGTGTAATCTCCACGTTTTTTTTGAATCGTTAAGGAGTGGCGACAATCTCAACACCTTCCCTTCAAAAACTCACCCTTATTGGTGTGGCCGACGACCCCAAAATAGGAAAGTAGCACAACAATAGCACCCCCTTTCAGCCTCACCACTTATACAATCTGTGTATCTGTCATATGAGACAGTTCTCTGTTGATGATGATTTTTTATTTGAAATTTTGAGTTGTTGGTGTATTGACAAAAAGAGAAAAGTATGGGGAGTGTGGGCATATTTTTGTGTCGACAATCACTTCTGCTCCAAAAAAAAAACCCGGAACAAAGTTCTGTACTCAAAATTGGTCGAAACCTTTTATTTTAAAGATGGTTCTTGCCACCTCTCTCTATCTTACCTACCCCGCGTTTTCGCAGAAATACCTCAAAAAAGAAGAGAAAGTTGGAAAGGTGCAAAACGCCTCACCGTTCATCGGAGGACGCATTGAAACAGAACAAATGAGAAAAAGGGGGGTGTATATTTTTTTTCCTCCACACGAAGTGTGTTTAGAAACCAGACAAAAAGAAAGCCAGCATTTGACTTGTTAATTCACATCATTTCACTTTGCGCCACATCAGGATTTCACCTTTTGGGCTGCGTTCAACGAAAATAAGTCTTCTTTCCTTTTATCAAGTTATCAAGATCAGTTGGCGGGTATAATTGTCTGGTTTCTTGCAAAGACTAGGTCACTCCAAGCCTCTCGTTTGCTTCGTCACAACAGAATAGTTAATTTGGAAAAGTTGACCTTGAAATACAAAAACCCTCTCGTGAACAGTGTACCTTTGGTACAATGACCCGGCTGTACCGGGGGGTGGACACCCCCAACCAATGCAGTCCTACAATCCATTCCGTGGTTTACATCTGACATCTACTCCCCTGCTTCCACTCAGCCAGATGAATGAAAGGAACATTGCAAACACAGGGCATGAATTCTGTGTGATGTAGGGTCCGGTTGGGGTAGAAAAAAAGGGTGGCTTATTAATGCAGACACTTCAGCAAATGAGTGCAATCAAAAGAGGGAAAGGGGGATGTGTGGTGAGAATAACAGCTTTTGGAAGAGAAAACAAATGTGTGTCTCTTCTCTTCGTGCAACTCCAGGCAGACCTCCCCTTTATTGGGGGGGAAAAAAAAGTATAAGTGCAGGACACCCCCGAGGACAATCTCCACGACAACTTTACTTGGTCCACAGCGAGGTACTGTGCAGAGCAAGGCACATACACGGTAGTGGCCATGGTCATGACCAGTACTTTGATTGGTCAGTTTTTTTTTTTTTTTTGACCGGTTGAGTCAGTACTTACTCGAGGTTCTGTGTGAGGAGACATAAAAAAGACTCGGTAAATACTGGTCAATTGTTTGTCCTGGTCATTGGTCAGTACTTTGTCTTGACCATTCCACCGTACAGACGAAAAGGTGAGGGGGGAGGGGAGGGTTGCAGAAGACAACACAATGAAGCTGTTGTATTGTTGTTGTATCGACAATCACCTACCGAGGTAGGATCTGTACACAATGTCGCCCGAAGGCTTTGTACTTAATCGGTATGGACGGAGGTCATCCTAGAACCCTAGAAAGTAGCCTTTTTTTTTTGATAAATTGTTGGAGTAGTGTTGCCTCGGTTGTGTTGCCACAGTTGTGCAATCTCCACTGTCTGTTTTTGTTTGTCATTGGCAAAAGTGAGGGGAAGGCGGCTAGTTTGGAAGAGGGAAAAGAAAGGAAAAAAAAAAACGCCTCACCGTTCTTCGGCGGACGCAAAAAGGCACTGAAGAAAAAAAACATCTCACCTCTTCTCTCGATCCGTATAAATTTTTGTTTTTCCGAATCGGCAAAATAAAAAACAGTGTACCCGAAAGGCTAGTTTTTTTTTTCGGGGTGGAGGGAATATCCCGAGGAGGAAAACAACATAACGTAGCGGAACAACGAACACCACCTACCCATCAAACATTGCGCCAAAACCCTGCAAATGTTACCAAGCATTTTCTTTAAATACTACCCTAGGCCAAATTCCCTGAATATAACACAAAGCAAAAAAGCACATAACGCCTCACCGTTCAAAAATCGGCGGACGCAGGCGCAAAAAAATAACACCCACACCCACCCCCCTCTGAGCCCTTCTCCTCCCCTCTTTTTTGTACAATTTTTTATTTTTTTTTTGTAACGAAAAGACTTTCCCCCCTTGCACCCCCCTAATCAAAAAACACCAATTCAATACAGAGCAAGAATCATCACCCCTAGGAAGATGAGAAGGAGGAGAACTATAGCGCAGGTCAGACGGGAGTCGGATTTGGATTGGAGAATTGAGTCCATCCGTTTGTTTTCCGCACGGACAGCGTTGTTACTGCGGTCTACCCCGCGTTCTAGGGTGTCTAAGATATCTACTTGGTCGTCTAGCTCTTGACCTATTGCGCCTGCAACGTGCTTTTGCCGGAGGATGACGGAGTGAAGACGGTCGAGGTGTTCGTCCTGTTCTTGGAGGGCTTCGTTCTGCATGTCGAGAAGCTGTTCGTCGTCTTTGTCGTCGAACATCAAAGGCTCCTCGGTCTCCTCCTTCTTCATCCCTATCGCCCGCCGTATCCCCGCAAAGACGCCCCCCTCATGAGTCCGCCCGAGACTCTCCAAAATAGCCTTTCTCTGCTCCTTGGAGGTTTCTACCTTGCGTTCGTATTCCTGCCGGAGGTCGATGGGCTCCATCTGTGCGGCCTCAGCTGCCAAGTCCTTGATGACCCGGTCCAGCTCAAGCACCTTTTTGCGGAGAATCGCGCGAGCCTTGTTAAGCTTCGCGCCGTCGAGGCTGCTGCTAGGGTCGCAGAGGTTGTCGGCTTCGCGTTGTGCGACACGGAGCTCTGCGCGGACGGTGCTGTGACGTTCGTCCCATGACATTGTGTTTGGAAAAGACGCTTTTTGTGTATTCTGGGTAAGGAGTGAAGGAGTGAAGGAGTGAAAGGAGTGAAAGGAGTGAAAGGAGAAAAAAAAATGTTGACTTTGAAATATTCGGCAGTGTAGGGGAAAAACACCCTAGAGGAAAAGCATGAGCTCGTTTGGAGACACCAGTCAGGTGGGGAGTTTGGCTGGGGCGGCACATCTGTTACACATTAACGCAAGGTGCCCAACGTACAAAGACATAGTGCATCTTTGGAATGATATCGCGACATAGAATCAAACGACTACAAAAGCACAAAACAAGGAGAAAAGCCGATACGTCCCGTCACATGCATGAGAAAAAGAAGAAGAAAAAAATGAAAACATTTCCCGCAAACCCACTTTGTTTTTCTAGCTAGTCTCCCCTGCATAAAAACGGGACAAAAATTTGTGCCGTTACTACAAAAATAAAGTTGTGATGAAGGGAGAGAGATGATGTGTGTTAGAACATATCTGGTCTGAAGGAGCCAGAAGGGGGACATTTTTTTTTTTTTTTTTTTTTTTTTGAAAAAATTGTTGGAATAGTGTAGTTGCCACCTGTGCAAGCTCCACTGTATTTTTTTTTTTTGGGATCACCCTTTCTTTTGAAAACTAAAAGTTGTATTGGTGGGGTGCAGGTACCCCTCAGGGATGCGCTCCACTATCCACTATATTTTTTTTCCTCTTGTTCATGAACTGCTTTTGGCGCTATGTTATGTGAATCATCGAAACAGCACGGCAGAAACTAAGGAATATTTGAAACACGAATGCATCTCTCATGCACACACACACACACACACACATTACAATTGAGGCCGTATTCTGCGCAAGAATTACCCCTATTAGTTATCAAACACACATTGACTGGAGGCCATATTTCTGCGTAAGAATTGCCCCGAATAGTTATCAAAACACATCTGTTATCACCATCGCTATCGCGCTGAAACACGCTGTGGAACTAAAAAAACTGAGTAGAGAAGAAGCAAAAAAAAAATCCCCGCAAAAAACGGTCAGAGGCGGGGATTTAAAAAAAAAAAAAGAGTTGTTGTGAGTTGAGTTGGCGACTGTATGTGTTGTTATGGGGGTTGAACTGATGGCGTTGCTACGTTATTTGGTGTGGCTGAAAGGGCGGAAAAAGTGCGAATCAACCCTCAAAAAAATTTCAGCAGTGCGCAAAAAAGTGCGGATCACCCCCCTTCAGCCACACCAATACTATTTAGTACTTTACTTTGACATCTGTATCAGTTTGGTATTATTTTGATACTCTGAAAACGGCCATGCCGCGTCGTCACGCCATCACCTTTCCCCATTATCTCCATTTTCTTTGTTCTTTTGTGGGAGCTAATAACATAGTTTCCGGCCGGAAACTGATGAGAGAATCAATGAAATACAGATCATGTGACTCCCCCGGGTAAAGATGGATATTTTTGGCTATTTTTTTTTTTTTTTTTGTGACATTTCAGGTTTGTTTGGGAGAAGACCTACTGCACAAACTTCCAAAAATAAGGAGGAGGCTGTGTGCAGCTCGTGATACTAAACAAAAGAAAAGTTGAAAGTGCAAAACACCTCACCGTTCATAAGAAATGGTAGTTGTTGACGCAAGCATCTTCGACGGACCCACAAAAACAAAAAGAAAGACGCAAAAACAAAACAAAGCAAAAAAAAAAACAACCCCAGAAGAAAGGCACCTTTTCGAGACCCTGTTTTTCCTAGGCTTTTTTTGCAGTATTTTTTTCTTTTCGCGTGGTGATTATTTTGAACCCCATCACAACCCCCATCACCAAGGCTAGCAACACCCCAAATGAGAAAAAAAAAACCAACACTTAAGTTCCTCCCGTTTTTTTCCCCAAAACAATTATTGTTCACAAAAACAGAAGTAAAAACCGAGAAGTCTTATACGTGCAGGGAGACCACACACCAGACGATTTTTTGGTTACTCCACTTTCTTTTCTGTGCAGAGTAACATGATAGGAGGGTCGCTTGCCGTTCCCTCACCACCCCCTTCTTGTAGTTGGTTGATGCGTTGACGCTTTCATACACACTATCCCCCACCGTTGGGTGGTGTTGTGGAGCACGGTTGGGGGTGAGTGAACGACGTTGACACTTTCCGCTCACAAAAGGTTGTGTGCGTAACAAAAAAAATACTGAACAAAACAAAACTTTTTGAATTTTGAAAAGAAAAAAAAAAGGGGGGGTCTTCAAAGCCTGAAGGCCCTTACGCGTACAAATAGATCTGAGAAAAGGTCTTTCAATAAAAAGAGAAGTTGACAGTGCAAAAAACAAAGCGCCTCACCGTTCATTGGCGGACACAAAAGGCACCAGTTCTCCGCGGGGCTATCGAACCCCCAGAGAGCACAACTTCTTCATTTTTGACATTAAATGGGCTTCACTAAGAATATGCCGTAATCGTAAAAAACGTTCGACCGTAAAAAAAGGTCGAAACTTCCAGAAAAAATCCTGAAAAAGGTCGAACATTAGTACGGTCGATAATTTTGTACGAATACGGCAAATGGGAGAACGTGAATATTCGACGCCACAGCCTTCACCGAGGGGAAAAAAAACACACACAGTACATTCGGCTGTCCCAACCCAACTGAATATGAAAAGAGGAAAAAAAAAGTTTTTAAGATGAACCTAAGCCTCTCGTCTGTCACCTTGGGTGAAGAAAAAAAAGAAGAAAAAAAAGCTGTGTTAGTGACTGTGTCTAGACTAGCTAAAAAAATTGCAAGTCAATATTTTGAAGAAAAAATTTTGTGGTATTGAACCTGAGCATCTCATACTCCGTCACCTTGAGCGCAAATCGTTATAGTACAGCTTCAGGCTGTTGCCGTATTCAATGGGGAATACAAGGAGAGGGAAGGATTGGGATTTCATTCCAGGACTTCCTTTAAGGAAATCTCTTAACCTTGAGGTCACAAACCCGTGGTGTGCACACAAAGAACCAAAAACTGTGTGCTATTTTATTTTTTTTTTGGGGAAAAAAGAAAAAAAAGAAAAAAAAAAGGGAATTGATACAAGAAATACAGAGATTGGAAATGCTCTGATTCAGAGAGTCATTTTTATTTTCCCTCACTTTTTTGTAGAACAGGAAAATGGGAGGGGGGGAGGGAGAGGGGAGCAAGATGATGATATGAGCGCCAATTTGCATTAATTGTTTTTTTTTTTTCTGGTACTTACGAAAAAAAGAAAATTAATAGAATTATTGGCCACTGGAGGCTAGCTTCGAAAGGGGCAGTGGTGGACTGTGTGGTATTGTTGTTTACTTTTTTTTTGCAGTTACTTTTCGTTTTCTTTTTTTCGTTCGAACTGAGGGGAAAATGGGAATGGGAACGGGGGGAAATGAAAAAAAACTGAGCAAGAAAAAATCCCCTTTTTTTTGAAAATAGTTTGATAAGAACCCAAGCTCTCATGTCTTCATCCTTTTTTTGACGAACTGGGCTTCACACAAAACTTATTACGAGCAAAACAAAAGGCACCACGGGGTAGTGTAAAAAAAAAAAGAGGGAAGAGAAAAAAACGCCTGTCGGCGGGTTTATCGGAGTCCAACTACGTAAAGAAAGTGACCTTCCAAACTCGTGCACATTGCATCAAATAAAAAGAGTAATTGAAAGTGCAAACACATCACAAATAAAGCACATCACACCGCTGCTGCAAGCCTTTGGCACCCTGGTGTCCTTTTTTGCCACCAGCAAAGAAACAGGTAGTGGTGTTTTTCAACGAACGCCAAGAGAAAGAAAATAAAGGAAAAAAAATAAGGGCCCCCCTCCCTGAGATCAGAAAGGCGGTTTACCTTTAAAAATACAACAGCCCTCTCGTGAACAGTGTACACCTTAGCACGTCAAGAAGAAAGTGACTGTGATAACGTGCAGACACCTCACTGCGTTCAGTTGTATGCAGGCGTGTCGTGTGTGCAAAGAAAAATTTGGTCAGATGAATCTAAGCCTCTTGTCTGGGCTGGCTACATATTTAAAAAAAAAACGTACAAAACCTTTGGACACCTAAGATACAGAGCCTCTGAAACAAAAAGAAAGCGGCGCGTGCAAAGAAAATTTTGGTAGGATGAAACTAAGCTTCAACGATGCTGAGTCACCTTTTAAAAGGCAAATGACACACCGGAAGCTGATCCGAAGAAGAAGAAAAAAATTGAACGATGAAACATGGGGGGGGGGGGGGGGGGGTTGTGGATTGGGGAGTTCCCAACAGGTTACAGCATTTATTCAAATCCAAAAAGTTCAAAACAACAACAAAAATGATTGGATTTATGTACTTTTCAATTTCAGTGGGGAAAGAATATGGGGCAATAATACACTGCCTCATAAGACGCAGGGGGTGAACTACATTTTTGTTAAAACAGCACATGAACGGAGCAAGCTTTTGAAAAAACACACTTCATCTTTAAAAAGAAAAAGGAAGAATAAATAATAACTCAACAACTCACTCCTCCTGGCTAAGAGGGACCGTACGGCTTTTGCACCTCTTACAACCAAAACCCTAAGAAACCCCTTTTAATCCTCATTGAAGAAGAAAATGTATGCCAGATGGATGCGCAACAGCTGCTTACCGCGGCGAAGAACGCTGAGGACACTTTAGCAAAAACGCCTCAACAACAATGCTGCAAACCCTAGCAGACCCTACGGCATGTTGGTGTTTTTCCCCCCTGTTTCTGGACACCTTCAGTATGTCAGTCAGCGGCTTCCCTTCTTAACGTGTCTTGATGGTCGCATTGCTCAACAGCTCCAAAGACTCGTTTGTTTCCTGTGTAATGTGCAATGTGTAATGTGTGACCGTAGTGCAGCCAGCCATACCTCTAAGATGTCCACCCGTCCGTGCACGTTGTGGATGATGTAGCTCAACGAACGCGAGTTTCTGAATACCTTCTCCGTGAACGTCAGCAGCTGTGGGGGGGTGAAAAACAAAAATCATTTTTTTTGAACCTTCCAAATCATTGTTACCCTACACATATATGTGGCGTCGTGTAGAGCCTTCACAACAAACCCTTCCCCCTCCCCCCCCTTCACCCCCTCACCCCTTCACCCTCATACCGGATTATTCGCAGCAGGCGACTCAGCTGGACGTGTCTCAGCGTCAAATGCATAGTTGTACTGCACCAACTTTGTCAGCCCCTGCAGCCAATACTGGCTTTGCCTGCCGAAGAACAGATTAATGAACATAATCGACACCGGCACGGGCACGTCGCCACCTGCACTGGGACTCGCCACGCCACCTTCCTCCGGCTGACACTCCTCATCATACAGCTCTATGACAAAGGTGTGCGGCGAGTTGACCCCTGTGAACTGCAGCTGCCCCAGCCGCAGCAAGGCAAACGCCGCCTCTGCGTCGCCAGCACGCTTGCGGGTTTGCTTCCCAAGCCGTTTCCAGCTGCAGGAGGTTTCACCTGAGATGAGCTGATGGTGGATGTTGTCGTACAGATACGGCATCTTCTCCAAGGTTGCAGCAAGCGAGGACACATACACCGCTTTCCTCAACCCCCCATCCGAGGTCCGCAGATTCAAAAACAACTGCCTCAAGAACAACTTTGTAAACTCCAACATATTCGATTCACACGCCAGCTTCACCCCGGTACCACTTAACGACACCAAATTCGGCACCCTCTTGCGCACATCCCTCTTCCGTGTAAGATTCCCTTCTATGATGTTCTCCACACACTCTGAGTCTAACCTATCCATGAACACCTTTGGGTCCACAAAGCCTTCTGGGGTTGCTTCGGGCGACGCTGGGCTGGGTGATACTGACAACGAAGGGCTCGTCGAGGGGCTGAGCACGGTGTCAAGGTTTTGCAGGACCTTTCCCATGAGAGGAATACCTACGTAACGGTATAGCTGGTCCGCCGCAGCGTTCATGCCGAGGAAGATGTCAAATTTGTAGCTTCTGTGGCCCATAGGGTTTTCGACGGTGATCAACCCATCTTTCGTTCCGGTGACGCGAACGTACTCCCGGTCGTTCTCTAAAGAGTTGAACTGGGTGGTATAAAGGGGTTCCGAGCCGATCTCGGTCTCCATATTTAATTCAACCATGGATTTGCTGAGGTACCCTGACGGTGCTTCGTCGTCATTCGCCTCTGCGGCCTCTTCTGTACAGGCGGCGCCTGCAATGAAGAGACCCCCGGTGACGCAGAAGTCTTTGTGCGCCAATTCGTCTGTCAGATCGTCGAAGACGTCGGTCATGGAACGGCGGATCAAACCCCCTTCTGAGTCGCTGGAGGAAGGTCCGTTTAGGTTGGGTGGTTCGTCGTCGATTAGGCATTGGGGGACGGATTCGGTTGAGCCTACAGACACGAAGGACTCCATGCGGGGATAGCTCATGTGTGCCATCTGCGCGGAGGTGAATTCGTGGTCGGGTTTGTAGAAGAAGGGGTGGTAGAGGAGTTCGCTGCAGGTGGGACGGAGGTGTTCGTCGCGTTGCAGGCATTCGGAGAGAAAGCTGGTGCAGTCTTCGCTAAGTGCTGCGGGTACGCGGGGGACTGCGTCTTCTCTTGTGCCGATTTTGAGAATCAGCTCAAGCTCGTTGTCAGGAGAGAGGACGCCCTCCCAAGGGTTGCCCCCGGATATCAATTCGCAGACGGAAACAGCGGCGGCCCAGACATCGGATTTTTCGGTGTTGTTCCCGCGGATGGCTTCGTGTGCGGCGTAAAGGGGAGTTCCTACAAAATGATTTTCAGCCGCATTCTGCTCAGATTTCGCTGCAGACCCAAAATCCGATAGTTTTACCGTTCCAGATCGCGATTCGATCAGCATATTCCCCGGTTTAACGTCACGGTGTAATACATCATTTGCGTGCAGATATTCTAACCCGGTGAACACCTGGCGGAAGTAGTTTTTAATAATCCCTTCAGACAACCGTGTAAACTGCCTCATTAGTTGTAACAGCGTACCCCCCTCTACCAACTCCATGTAAAGACTTAGGCAGTGAGGGCTGAGTTCGTAGTCATAATATCTGACGATGTTGGGGTGGCTGAGGGTGTGGAGGATGCGGAATTCCTCCTGCAACTCATCCCTCGTAGATTTTCCAGCCGAGGTCTCCAGACGAACCTCCTTTATCGCAACAAACCCTCCCGTCAGCTGGTCGATCCCTGCATACACCACCGCCGTCGCCCCTTCCCCCAACCTCTTCCCCTTTCTGTACCTCCCCCCGGTTCGACTCCGTACCGGCTCCCTTCTAAACGACGTCCCCCTTTTTCTTCTTACCGAAGGTGACGCAAAAAGGGTGCTCTGCTCTGAAACCGCTGGGGTAAACACTGTACTCCCTGGACGAGACCCAAAGCCGCCTAAAGGGGAGGCCGCTTCAACGGCGAGAAGGGTTTCGGGGGCGAGGTGCTGGTAGGCGTGCATATGCTGGCCACGTGTATCATTGGGTGCCGCACCTCCTCCCCCAGAATCCTCTACTTCCATTGCAAAAAAAAAACCCCCCGCTAGGTGGTAGCAAATATGTGGGGAAGGGAGAGGGAGAGAGAGGGGTGTGTGTGTGTGTGTGTGGGGGGAGAATGGGTTTTGGGTTTTGTGTCCCCCCCTCCTGGGGTGAGGTGCTGTGGGGGAGGAGGGGGTTGGAAAAAGTGAAAAACAGGGAAATAGCTCCATATACCGAATTATGCGACATCGCATAATTCTGGATTTTTGGGGGGGAAAAAAAAAAAAAAAGAGGGCATTTTTGGGCACTTTTGGGGGCCCCTCGCCCGACCCCCAGATCTCCCAAATGACTGGAATGATGAAATCTTAAAATTTTCGCTCGCTCTGCTTGCAGAGGTACCGTACCCCTTATTTTTTTTTTGCCTGCGGCGCCATTTTCCTTTTTTGCTCCGCAAAAAAGGGTTTGTTGAGTGACTGTGTGGTTGTAAACCAGCATTTTTACACCGTAGCCTATTTTTTTTTCGCCTGCGGCGCCATTTATTTTTTTTTCCATACGGTTAGTGGAACGTAAGGTGCAAGACCAAGCACCGTAATAAGGGATTGCATTCCGTTTTTTTTTGTTATCTCGCAAATTGACCTTTCGCCTCTCCACCCAGGGAGGCTTGCGCGAAGCGCGCAACGACCGCTTTCGACCGGGCAAAAAAAAAATTTCGTTTTCGCATAATTCCTGATTTTGGAGGAAAACCAAGCTATTTCCCTGGTGAAAAACCAAAAAAAAAAAAAAAATGGTTGGTTTTCAAAGAGAGTAGGGAGGGTTTGGGAGTGGAGTGCGCTATGGTACTTTGTTATGTCATGATAATGCCACCTGATTATTACCCCGCTAGGCGCATAAAGGCGCGTACAGGCCCGTATAGGCCAAACCCCACCCATTTTTCCCAGCCTTTACGCGCTATACGCGCCTATACGCGGGGTAAAAATCAGGTGGCAATGTGTGTTATAAAGCACAATAATAAACTGGGGTGTCACGCTGAAAAACATTGTGAAAAACAGAGCGTGGGGGGAAAAAGGGGGTTATTGAAATACAACAGCCCTTCTCGTGAACAGTGTACCAGGGGGAATCAAAAAATGGGGATGGGTTCTTTTGTTTACGGTGTTGTTGTGTTTTTTTTGTTTTTTTGTCAAACCTTCGTTTTATTATTATACGTTGCGTAGGAGAACATGGTGGTGGGGGAAAAAAAAGGAAAATGCACTATTTGACAATAGATACAAGCAAATAAAGATGAAAAAAAAAATGTTGCTTTTTTTTGATCATCATTTTGCTGCTCAGAGAGAAACTACTGAATAATATTGCCTTTTTCCTTTCATTTGCCCCACCTACATGGTATACGTCCCCCAATCCGACACGGGTTGTTTTTTTTTTTTTTTTTTTTTTTTTTGTTTTTGGTAAACCCTCTCCTCTCCCCTCTCCTTTTGTTTTCTTTGTGTCAAAAAATTTCGGATTAGAGTTCACACCTCAGAGGAAGCGCTTCACTAAATTAAATTTTTCTGAACCCTACAAAACACAGAGAGAAAAAAAAATACTATTTCTTTTTGGCAAGAACGAACTGAACCCCTTCTTCACAGTACAGGTACCTAAAATAAAGAAAACAATACGTTAAGGAAGAAGACCCACCTATGTCATTGTTTTCGTTTATTTTTTCTCTTTGGAAAAGGGGAGGGGGGGTGCTTTTTTTTTGTATTGGAACAGTGTAGCTTTTTTTTGTAAAGTCCTACTTTATTTTATCGGGTTTTGTGTTGCAGTCTATTCCTCTCCGTTGACTCCAGAGCGCTTGTAGACCTGGATCAGGTGGTATCCGAACTGGGTCTTGACGGGTCCGTACACAACGTTCATCTTGGTGGCAGGGTCGAAGATGACCTTGTCGAACTCAGGCACCATCTGTCCCTGTCCGAAGTTGCCCAGGGAGCCACCGCTCTTGCCGGAGGGGCATGTGGAGTGCTCCTTGGCCTTCTCCGCGAAGTCGGCACCGGCCTCGATCTCGGCCTTGACCTCGTTGGTCTTGGCCTCGTCGGCGATGAGGATGTGGCTTGCGGTCGCAGAGGCAGCGTCGGCAGACTGGACCAGGCAGAACACTGCCATTGCGAGCATCAGGGCGACACGCATTGTTGTAGGTTGTGTGGTGTGTGGGTAAGAGGGCTGGTGGGGTGGTGGTGTGGGAAGAGTTAATGGGTGTCCAGAGAGCTCAGGCGACGGACCTAATCGAACATTTCTAAAGTTGACCTTGAAATACAAAAACCCTCTCGTGAACAGTGTACCTTTGGTCCAATGAGCTAGGCTGTACCGGGGGGTGGACACCCCCAACCAATGCAGTCCTACAATCCATTTCGTGGTTGACATTCTGATATGTGCACTACTCCCCTGCTTCCACTCAGCCAGATAAATGAAAGGAACATTGCAAACACAGGGGCATGGATTCTGTGTGATGACAGGGTCCGGTTGGGGTCAAAAAAAAAAAAGGTTATAAGATGACCCTAAGCCTCTCGTGTGCTTAGTCACCTTATCATATTCGTTATCACGGAGCTACAAAAAAAAAGGCTGGGGTTGGAACGAAATATGCTGTCAAAAAGAGAGGACAAAAAAACAATAACAAAACAAGCTGCCCCCTTTTTTATTTGTCTTACGTTTATGGGGGAATAGGGTAGAAGGGGCTGGTGGTGGGGAAGGAGCAGGCACGACTACCGCTGGCAGAGTATCCATCAAGAATCTTGAAAAATAGAAATAGTAACTCTGGCAGGTAAGTAAAAGTGAAAAAAAAAAAAGAAAGCGGGGTTTTTTTCGTTGATTGCTCAATCACCCTGTTGGAGGGGTGATTGACCACCGCATCGGCAGGAATTATTTCTCCAGTTATTCCCCCCTTTCCCCCCGTTTTTGTTGTTGTTTTTGGTTGACAATCGCCGAAGAACCAATAATAGGGTCGGCACTCAATATTGTCCGAAGCCACTACGGAAGGTATAGACGTCATTCGTCCTGAACCCTCTTCCCCCCATTTTTTTTTTTTTTTTTTGAAAAATTATTTATTAGTGTAAAACACCCGAGGGATACACTCGTCATTCTTTTTTTCTTTGTGCATGACTTTTTTAAAAACGTTGTTGTTGCAGTCGTCTATTCCTCTCCGTTGACTCCAGAGCGCTTGTAGACCTGGATCAGGTGGTATCCGAACTGGGTCTTGACGGGTCCGTACACAACGTTCATCTTGGTGGCAGGGTCGAAGATGACCTTGTCGAACTCAGGCACCATCTGTCCCTGTCCGAAGTTGCCCAGGGAGCCACCGCTCTTGCCGGAGGGGCATGTGGAGTGCTCCTTGGCCTTCTCCGCGAAGTCGGCACCGGCCTCGATCTCGGCCTTGACCTCGTTGGTCTTGGCCTCGTCGGCGATGAGGATGTGGCTTGCGGTCGCAGAGGCAGCGTCGGCAGACTGGACCAGGCAGAACACTGCCATTGCGAGCATCAGGGCGACACGCATTGTTGTAGGTTGTGTGGTGTGTGGGTAAGAGGGCTGGTGGGGTGGTGGTGGTGGTGGGGTGATTGTAAGAAAAGTTAAAAAAGGGGGACAAAAAAGTGAAAAAAGTTTCTGTTTTTGTCTTGTACTTTGTCACTCGAGTTACTATATTTTCACCGAACGGTGCTTCCCGGAGGGTATGCATTTCACAACTTTTCACCATCCTTTTTTCCCCCGTTGGTGAAGCTTTTAAACGGCGGCATTAGCATTTCCGGAATCCGTCCGGCCAGTGGTGGGGTCAATTTGCCGAAATGGACAAGTTCTCGTTTTTGGTCAATTTCCGCACAGTACACAGGTGGTGGGTTGGGTGCTGTGTAGAAAAGACTGTGCATGTGGTGATGTGAAGAACACGGTATGTGGTCATGATGCGAACCAAAATAGTACGAGAGAGAGGGAGAGGGAGAGGGAGAGACTTGGGGGAATGTCCTGTACACTTACCACAAACTTGAGTTTTTGCTATCCTTACCAGATTGCTTCATCACAAGCGATTCCTCGCCGGCTGGGAAGCCCCTTTCCCTCCCCCATTCCACATTCATGTTACAAGAATATTGAAAAAAAATACAAAACAATTTCACAGAACAGAAACACCCTCTATTTCACTGACGAGGTCGCTCTTTGTTTTCCTGAGGTGCGTCTTGCATCTGCTATGTCTCCTCACACCGTGTCGTACGTCAGCTGGGGGGTCTGCATTTCATAAATTTTCAAAATAATTCAATTCAATTCACAACTTTTCACCACCCTTCTTTTTTTCCTTTGGTGAAGCTTTTAAACGGCGACATTTGCCTTTCCAGAATCCGTCCGGCCAGTGGTGGGGTCAATTTGCCGAAATGGACACATTCTCGTCATTTCCTCACAGTACACGAAATTTTATTTGAGCTGATTCGCACTTTTTCCGCACTTTGCCGTACTTTTTCCGACCCCCTTTTCCGCCACACCCACGTCACACAACCCCCTTGTGGAGCATCTACATGAATTTGAGTCTCCGCACGAACCACAAGACCGGTACAGTTCTCGTCAATCTAGCTCCTGTCTGCGGTGGAGGTGTGCTCCACGTGTTCCTCGTCATTTCCGGGAGTTGAGAGAGCACTGGATACACAGGACGCGATGCCAACACACTTGAGGTTGGGATCGCAGGAACACTGCGGTACAGAACTCTCGTCATTGGCTCCCACGTTGTCGTCACAGGACTCATCACACGCACATCTTTGACCTGGGAGTTGGTGATGAGAAGGAAGTTGCTGGCCTTCCATTCAGGGACAGTGAACCGTCCGTCGAGAAGTTTACGTAGTTTGTTGTGGAGGTCCTCTGCCTTCTTGAGCATCGTCTTGGTGCTTAGCTTCGCCATCTCTGGGTCAGTCCTGTGCTTTGCGTCTGCGTAGCGGACCTGCAGTGTCTTGCCCTCCTCCAACGTCACCAAAATGAAGTCCATAGGTGCCGATGCACCGCAATGCAGCAGAACCGCACCACCCACCTTCATTAGGGTAGACGCCTTTAACGCGGTGTCAAATTCCGTACTGAGTTTCGCGTCCTTCTTTGATGCGGGGTCACATCCTTCACCGAGTTCCTTGCTTTTGTCCCTCCAGTCTTGCACGTTGAAGGGGTGACTCTGACGCCTGTTGTTCTTCAGCTCTATGATGTCTACCTTGTTGACAGACTCAGGCACCCAGTTTCGAAGTAGAGACGTCTTCTTGCCAGCTGGCAGGGGGTGTGTGGTTTCCCTGTTGTGATAGAAGAAGAGCAGGAAAAGGGCCAACGTGCGGAGTGCGTTGCCCTCAAACGTCCAGCAATCCTGGGTGCTCAGGTCTTTGAGGTGCACTTGGTCGGGAATCCATTTGGAGAACCCCCAAGATCCCAATCTAGATCCTACATCATCGAGCACGGTGTAGTCGATCACCGGACACTGCCTCTCCTTTGCGTCAATCATACGAACCATATTTGTAGGCACCTTGACGTCGGCTGCAAGGTAGTCACCATCTGCCGCTGCCTGTAGAATACGCCGGACATCCCAGTCAGTCGTATTCGGCGCCCACATGAGACGTGAAACAGCGACAGAAGACTTGAATCCCTGCTTTCGCATCCACATCACAGGCCTCACCCGCGGCCATGTGAGAGCGGCGAAGAGATTGACGTCACTCATTTCGTATTCTGTTTTTTCGTCTTCTCTGCCCCGATCACGTTGTGCCTTGTCGTATATGGTGAGGAAGAGGCGGTCAAATTCTTCCACGCTCAATAAAACCTCGTCATATGTCATGAGCGGAATGTTTTGGCCTTCTGTTGCATGCGGGAGGTGGGTCTGTGGGTCGATTCCCGTGCATACAGGAAGCACTCGCACAGCCTCCTTTGCAGCCATCATCTGCATTTGGAGGTTTCGCAAGCATCTCAGAGCAAACCGTGCACCATCCTCACGATTCTCATCCAGCATCTGACCCTCGTCCACGACGACAATGAGCACAAGGCCAGGGGTTTGTTTCCCAAACTCCTCGAGCATCTCCTTAATGCGCGTGGTCATGTCGTTCACGAGCACCCCCTTGAGGTCCCCTTCGGTCATCAGTTCTCCAAGTTCGAACTGCATCTGCACGTCCGAGTCTGGAATGTCAAGAACTGTTGGGCTTGGTTGCTGCTTCTCGCTCTGTAGCTGCTTGTACCCATTGAGCCAAGCAAACAAGCGGGACAAGACAAGTACGTTGACGCAACGTTGTCCATCGATGCTCTTATCCCCGAGAAAGCTTATTTCAGCACCAGACAGTGGCGAGGCGCAGTTGAATCCGATGTATGCCACAACCGGTTCATAAAGAGTATCTAACCCTGCTTTGCCCCTAAGCTCCATCTGTTGCTGTTGAAAGCCCTGCCGTGCTGTTAAAGTTGCAAATGTCTTCCCAACTCCAGAAGCACACGCCAACACCAGTGCTTTTGTGTCTTGCATTATCCTTTCACCCTTGAGTTCATCCACAGTGGTGACCAAGTTCTTGTTGAACCCATCACGCCCAATGCGCGTTTTCCCTTGGTGGGTGTCTGGTTCGCATGGCAAAATCGCTTTCTTCGCAAATTCGTCCATATCGAATGGCTTCTGCTTTACCTCCATCATCGCCAACGTCTTCAGCTTGATCTCCATTGAGATCAGGTCCTTCTCCATTGAGATCAGCTCCATAACGTGCTGTTTGTGTGTAAAACAAATGTACAAACCTAGAAACAACAAAATAACAACAAAGTTGCCACCACACTGTGCATCTCCAGTACCGACTTTGCAACCCCAACACACACATATTTGGGTGATGCTCGAAAAATAAAATAAAAATAGATGTGAAAAGTAAGTTAACACATACCTGCTTCTCCTTCTTGAGCTCGGCGATTGAGGCAGCGAGCGCTGTTGCTAACACGCTATCACCCTCATATGCACCGCATTCTGCGGAAGCGACGTCCCCTCCGATGCGTGATACTTCAGTCACCAACTTTCGGATCTCGTCCCGTATGTTCTGACTAAGATTGGTCTTCTCTGCCTCCAGCTTCCTCACAGCTTCTCGCGCTTCTGCAACAGCGTCTTCTTGACCACGAGCTGTGGAGTACCATGCTCCCATGGCACGCAAACAATCACTCTCGTTAGCTACGGCTGTGGGGTTGCAGGGGTGGGTTTGGAAGGGGATGGGGAAATGAGGGGAGGAAGGGAATGTGTCGTCCTGTGTGTGGCAGGGTAAAAGATAAGGTGCGTGGAGGATGGGCGGTGGGTGGAGGTGGCAAAAGAGTGGAAGGCGTGGAGATGTATCCATGTATGGTTTACACCAAACCACAGCAGGTCATCTGCAAGTCTCAGAGTATTGTTAGATCACATAAAGATCTTCAACCCCTCAAAAGAGGGTCAAGGGAACGGATGGATGTCCGCACCTGTGCGTCTAATGTAATCATTCCACGGGTGTGATACAGAAGGAGACAGCAACGAGCAGAAATGGGGGAAGAGGTGAGTTTGGTAGGTACTATAAAGAGAGTACCGTAGTCGGAAAAAAATGTTCTGTTGGTGCTCCTGACGACCCGATATTTGCGTACTTAGTGCGTGATTGTTAGTTTTTGGATTTCTGGGGTACCTAGGTATCTGTTCCATTTTTCTGGAAGTCTGACCTTTTTTTTTGACGGTCGGAGAGCAATATTCCGATTATGGTACAAAAAAATGCTCGAGAGACTTCGTTACTCAAACTATGAAACAGAGAGAGGAAACAAATATGGTTGTCTTTCTTTGTTTGCATTGGAAGCTCTTCTTTCCCCCCTTTTCATTTCCCAAAGGGAGGAGAGGGGGAGAGAGATAGAGGAGGGAAGGAGGGAAAGAAGGAAGGAAAGAGAAGGGAAAAGGGGGACTGCACGCATGAAATAACGCGGCTTTGCGTTGACATGATCACCATTTTTCTTTTTTGTCAAAAATACATCTGCGGGGGAACGTGACACTGACATTAGTGAATGTTATTAGCGGCCTTTTGCTTTGTTTCTTGTTGAGTCTGCACAACAACAAAGGGGTGTCCCTCACCTTGTGGGGGGGGAAACCGCTTTTTTTTGTCTTTTTTCCTCGTTGGGGGATAGCTCTTCATCTCCAGAACTGATTTAGCTGGCTAAACCGCACCCCCAAGGGATTTTTTTTTTGTGTTGTGTCAACACGACAATAACAACACTCTTCCCAACACAACACGCTATGCAGACTGGTTGCCCACACTTAGGGGGAAAAAAAATAAAAACACTCAAAAAAAAAGACCAAAAATAACTACAAAATAACAAGGAAAATAATATGGAAAGAATAGTGTTCGGCCTCTGTGTCATTTAGTTGCCTTCAAAAGTGAAGTTTAAAAAAAAAAATGCACACATCTCTGAGGATTGGGCAAAGAAAAAGAATAAAAAAACAAGACAAAAAAAACTGCCTCTCATACACGACTAAAAAAAACCCAGTGGTTATACCAAGGAAAAACGAGACCCGGGAGATATAAAACGGGGGAAAAGAGAAGTGTGTGGAAGATTGAACTTAAGCCCTCTCTGTGCTTTAGTCACCTAATAAAGGAAAGTGAAGTCGTGGGGGAGGGGGGGGGGGGGGGGGTAAAGAAAAAGAAAAATGTGGCTTGAAATACAAAAAAAAACCCTCTCGTGGCAATGTACCGTTTTGGGTATAAAAAAGGAAGGTTCGTCCGTCAACCAACGCCATTATTAAAATTTTTTTTTTGTTTAGAGTTGCTATTTTTTTGTATAGTCGCTATTGAATAAAAAAAAAGGAAAGTACGGGAAAGAGTGGAGGAAACAGGTACCTGAGGATATGAGCACAACACACTTTCGCGACTCGCGGATACGTATCCTGAACAGTCTGCCTTTTTTTCCAGTGCAACGCAAAGACAAGGCAGGGAAAATGTTTCTAACTCACTACGCTTGTTTCCCGCTTCGCAAAATTTCCACACAAAATTTTGTTGTGGGAATATTTATGTTTTCTTTTTTCCTTTTTCCGCTCCGAATATCCTTGGTACACCTGAGGATGTGCCCCCACTAAATAAAAGTGAAGCTGATATAGTGCAAAAAACGCCCTCTGGGACGCAGACAACTGACACTCTGTAGGGTTATCGAACCCCCGGAGTGTCGCATATGGGAAATAAAAAGATCTGATCTTGGTTTGCGCGCTCTAAAGCCAGGTGTAACAAAAAAGGTGGAAAATATGTGAAACTGCAAATGGTGTGTCAGTGTGTATTGAATCAAACTGACAGTTCCAAAGCATGCTTTTGTTGTTTTTTTTTTCCCGAATTTTGTTTGCCCAAAAAGCGCTGTCTCCAATATTTTTTTAGTACCGAACAACTAAAAGATGTGAAAAAAAACACACCGTAAGGCCTTGGCCTGAGGGTAAAAAGGGTTGGCTAACCCTGGAAAACGAACGGTGGTCCACACACACACACACTGTGGAGGTGCACACCCGATCCCCTAATGAATCAACACTACACTAGGTGCCGGCCTAATACTCACTTGTAGTAGGCAAAGGGGAAGTACAGACACCACCCGCAGCCAGGACACCTCCACTTCCCTGAGGCTCTCTATTGATCTCCTCCCGTAACGTAGCGAATGCTGTCTTGAGTAAGAAAAGAGGGGGGCCTGTTGAAGCCTGTTGAAGCCTGTTGAAGCCTGTTGAAACCTGTTGAAACTGCACAAAACAAACCCCCTCAGCAGACACCTTGGTGGACAAAAGGCATCAACTAAAAGGGAAGGGTTCGTGCAGATAACATTGAGCGTGTGGATGATGTATGAGAGATCTTGCGAACGTAGAATCTGACGTCATGATCTGACAAAGTACCTTTCCGCCGATTCTACATCCTCATCACCACGCTTAGTCCATCTGATTGATACCCCGCGTAGAGGCGCGTATAGGAACGTATATTCGCCTTTTCGCGGGGGGGTAACAATCAGGTGGTTAATGCTTGGTTTTTAGTCATGTATTTTCAAAGAGAAAATACGCATCCAATTTTACTTTATTTGAAAATGTGAAAAAAGAAAAGACAAAGAAAAAAAGGGGGGGGGGGGAAAAACGCACACAATTGTTTCCGTGCGAAATTGCAACTTTTTCAGTAGATTGGCTTCTCACATTTCACCCTGTTTTTCTGTCCTAAGAATTATACAGTCGTCATTCACCCTCTGGAATTCCCCTTTTGATGGAGCTGGATGGATGTGAAAAAGAGAACAAATTGTGTTGCTGTACTAAGCCTCATACACACGTATCTACTAAACAAAAAAAAAAAAAAATCAACCACAAAAAAAAAAAAAAACAGTGAAGTTGATAGTGCAAAAAAAAAAAACACCTCTGGTATACAAGACACTGCGCGGGGGTTCTCGAACCCCCCCGGAGTGTTGCACTTCGAAAGGGGGTGAATGACATGAATTGCAAGACTCAAAGAAAGACACCCTGGAACACAATACACTGGGCGTTTTTTTTGCCGAACCCAACGATCTCAGGGGCATATCCGACAGATCGGAGAGAATACGCAATCCCTCGAAAAAAAAATTTTTTTTTGGTTGTATGGTGTGCCCTATATACATACATATTAGGTACGTACGTAATACGCGGCTTTTTAATTAAAATAATAAAATACGTAGTACGTAAAAATAATACTACGTACGTAGCAAGATTAGCCGCAAAATACGCGCAAAATACGTAGTAAATAAAGTATTTACGTACCAAATACGTAGTAAATAAAGTATTTTTATATTAATTATAATAGATATATTATTATAAATTACCGGTAGTTTTAAACCGTTACAAGTGGGTTCCAAGTGGGTTACATACACGACATGCACCACCACCTAATTTTGCCTGAAATTAGGTGAAGTTCAGTGGTTTTTGGTGGTACATGTAACATACATGTAACCCACTTGTAACGTTACAAGTAGGTTACAAGTGGGTTACTTCACCGTCGTGCATGAGCAGGTCGCGTCTGCACTCGAAAACCTACGAGAGCCTGGCTTCAACAACAGCACCAATATCGGGCAGCTACTGCGATTGGTCAACGAGATATGTATATAAAACTTCTCTCGACCAGTGGTCCTTTCGAAATGGAGGTCCCGTAAAGCTTTGCTGCTGCGTTCCGAAATTATTTTTGCCAGCATGAAGGTTCTCACCATCTCCGGATGCACATAGCGACCCGCCTGAATCTGAGGGAAATTGAGGTGATTTTGCCACATCTCCTGAAGGTTTGCCAGAAGTGACTGTGTCGAGGGTCTGTAATTTACCTTCATCGCATTCACCATCTTTTCGAAGCGTGTCCGTATTGTAATTGACATGAAGCCGACATCGTCTTTTTTTTTTTTTTTAAAGCCCACATCGTCGGTCTCGTTGAAGCCCTGTGAGACTTCTGCAACGTGCCCACACGAACCACTTTGAACAAAGTGTTCTTGAACACCTGTTGTTCGGTTCACGAACGTGTCGATCCACTTTCCGGTGGATCCGCCGCTGACCGCAAGGATGTGGTTACCAAGCACCACCGCACCGTCAAATAGGAGCTGGATGGTGCCACTTCGTTGGAGATCCTCCAGGACCACCTCCATGTCCTCTTGGAAGATTTTGTCGATGTGCATTTCAACCAGTGCGCCCTTCGAGATGGACGGGTCCCCGTAGAGCTTTGCAGCTGCATTGCGAAAATGCCTTGCTTGCCCGCTCGTTGACCCCCCATAAAGGGCCGCGTGGGCAAACATCTTGTTTTTTTCGGTTTTGGAAAAAAGGCCTGTCGTCACACGCACCTCCTTTTCTTCTTCATCTTCGTCTTCAGCTTCATCGTCATTTTTGTCTGCATCGTCCTCGGGGTGTGTCTTCTTCACCTTCGTACCCTTTTTCTCCATCAGCCTTGCGAGCAGCTCTGTGTGCTTTATCCCGGTCAGGTGTTGCCTCAGGCTGTCCAGGTCCCAATTGGACCGGGGCCCGTTGCACGCCTCGCAGAAGACCACTTCGTCGGTCTCCTTGAAGCCGCGATCCAGGAGGGAGGACCGGTGCGACTTCTGCAACGTCGCCACCTTCACCACCTTCAGCGAATGGTCCCTGAATAAGGCTTTGTGCAGGGTCTCCATGTCCGTCGGAGTCTTCTGGTTTTTTTTTTTTTTGAGGCAGACGAAGTGGGGGCCTGGTCCATGACGCTACTGAGTAGCGCCTTGCCGTCCCCCTTCGTCTGCCTCTTCCGCTTCTTCCCCCCCTCCCCCGCTGTATCTTTCTCACTCTCGGCGCCGTTCGTCTCCTTGGGTGTGGCCTTGGGTGCGGGCTTGGGTGCGTGCTTGGGGGTGCTTTTGGCGGTGTTTTTGGGGGCGGGCTTGGAGGGGGCGGTCTTGTTCTTGCTGCCCTTGGGCCTCCCCCTCTTCTCCCTTTGCCCTTCCGGCGAGGTCGACGCCGCACGCTTCCCAGACGCAGACATATCTAAAAATCAAATCTGTTCCGCTGATGATTGGTGGGAAGGACGGGCGGGGGATAACAGCACCATTTTGCCATGTCAAAAAAAAAGGGGGGGGGGTGTGTGTGTCATTTTATAACTTGTATGCTTTTTTTGTATGTACGTATTTACGTGTGCCGAGAACTGTCCAATTTTGCAAAGTGACCCACTACTGGACGGACGGATTCCAAAAATGCAAATGCCGGTGTTTTTGGACGATGCATCTTTCCCGGCCAAAAACCCTACCACAAATTATAAAGTGTACCCCCTCCCCCTTATACCAATGACCTCTCAGGGACCTGTCAACATAGCCCCCCTCCGGAACACCATTTGAGTAATTAAAACTACGGTCAATATACCATACAATGCAACGAGGCCGAGTCGGCCTCGCCAAGGCCTGAAAATAAATACTCAGGCGTGCCTGAGGCGTACTCGGGATTAGTTACGTTTAAGTACGCCTCAGGCACGCCTGAGTATATTTATATTTCTTACCAGCATTTTGGTCATGAACAAAAAAGTATTCCCCCAAATTTTGTGGTTTTCGATTCAGAGGTAGCAAAATCTTTCAAATGCGGGGTCGCACGATGAAAAATGTGCCTGTGGGCCGAGCGAGTCGAAAAAATGAAAAGGGTTCGCTGAGCTTTGGTGCTATATATTTTGGTGGTACCTTCGGGTATTTCATTGATTCAAGAATCATTGGAAACAAATTTCGGGGGTGCTTTTCGACTGGGTCCCTTCGGGGCCCAACTTGATGCAAGACGGAAGAGGCTCATACAAGGCTGGACCCTCTAACACTAGAGAGATCCCATCGAGATCCCAGAATTTTACACAGGCCTCCTTGATCCACAGACCACAGCTCTATTTTTAGTACAACTATGGGGTGACCAAAGGACTTTTTTATACATAACCGAGGTATGACTCATCTTCTGCGAAGCCTCTTTTTAGGAGGCAGTTTACTGTAAGCAGTAACCATGATATTTTTACACTAAAAATATCTTGCGACCCCGCAATTTTCTCAGCAGGACACCGAAAGTTAATTTCAGCACATTTCAGGGGGCGGAGGAAATACATGGCATGCCTTAGAAACGTGATGACCTGTGCATAATAATTTTATATATCAGCAGAAATATGAAACCGGGTATACTTTCCCCTGATTTTTGGTACAAACTTAAAGTCACGCATTTTTTGCTAAAAAAATTGTCCGACCCCGGAATTTTTTCAGATCGCTCCGGAAATGCATCAGAGGCCCTTTTTGCGGGGAAAAAATACACACCAGGCGCCTGAAACGCAAGTATGCGTTGATATACACTCAGGCGTGCCTGAGGCGTACTTAAACGTAACTAATCCCGAGTACGCCTCAGGCACGCCTCAGTGACGCCTCAGGCACGCCTCAGATATATTTTCCAGATACGAGTATTTTCAGGCGTACCCGGCCTCGTTGCATTGTATGATATACGTGGTAACTATTAAAAATACGCGCATTTACGTAGTATTAAATAAAAATACGCGCAACTTACGTAGTATTAATTAAAAATACGCGCATTTTACGTAGTATTAATTAATTATTATTAAATAAATACCCCTTCATGTTGCAAATACGTACTACGTATTTTATTATTTTTACTACGTATTTGCCGCGTATTACGTACGTACCTATTATGTATGTATATAGGCATACCTAGAAGGAGAATACATATTCGGCCAAAATTCGGATCCGAATATCGTATTCGGATCTGAATATAGGGCGAATACGAAATTCGCCTTCTAGGCATGTAGGGGTGGTGGTTACCTTGGAAGGACCTTTTTTTACACCCTTTTTTTTAGAAAAATCACACCATTGCAGACAACATAAAGTGTTTTTTAAAGAGGAGACAGTAAAGAGTTGCTATTTTTTTTGCAGAGGAAGAACAAATCCCTCAAAAAAAAAAAAAAAAAGGAAGGAAAAGAAGTTTTAAAAAAAAATGGAAAAATAAAAAGGGCGTTTATATAAGGTGAGTATAAGCCTCTCGTGCTTAGTCAAAACTCAAAAAGAAAATCCTAAACTCATACTGACTGGCAGAGCAAATGACAAATACAGCATAAAAAATACAAATAAAACTGAAGTGGGGGGGGGGGGGGGGGGGAGAAAAAAAAAGGTGAAAGTAGATAGTGTCAACGCCTCTGGGACGCAGGCACTAAAAAAAAGGTGTCTATTGTAAGAGCATCACAAACTGACAGTGATTTGGCATCCTTTTGCACGCACTCTCCTAGTGCGATTAGTATAATTTCGTTTTGTGCTTTAGTGAGTCGGAGATCTGCTGCAGAGGGGGGGAATCTCAGGGGGGGATAGAAGAATAGAAGAATGTTTATAAGATGAACCTAAGCCTCTCTGTGCTTAGTTCGCCCTTAACAACAAGGAGAGGAGGGTTTGAAAGTTGGTTTTGTTTTGTTTTTGTTTTTGCTACTTTATTTTGTTCTTTTTTGTTTTGTTGTTGTTTACTTTCGCAGCATGACCAAGGGTCGTTAAGCAACAAGGAGAGGAGGGAGAACAGGTCTTCTTCTTACATTTCTTCTCCCCAGTGTCCATCCGACACTGTCGAACTGCTTGAAGAAGAATCTTTGAAAAAATAAAAAATAAAAAATAAAAAATAAAAAATAAAAAAAAGCCAGGAGAAAAAGTGAAGATTGATAGTTTTGCAAAACGCCTCTGGGAACACACTGGAAAGAGAAAAAATAAACTCGAATAAGATGAAATGCCTCTCTCTCTCTCTGCAGCACACATCTATCTCACTGTTATCGCGCTGTGGAACATGTATTGGGGGCTTTTTTTTTTTTTTTTTTTTTGTGTAGAAAAAGTTTGTGAGAAGGAACCCTCAGCACGGTGGTCACCTTGATATACAACTAAAAGGCAACGAAGCTTGTACTCTTTTACACGGGGTACTCTGGTTAGTACATCGTGGGATTTTCCTTTACAAAAATTTTTTTTTTTTGAAAAAAATTGTTGGAGCAGTGTAGTTTGCCTCTGTTGTGTTGCCCGTAAAGTTATGAAATCTCCACCAATTTTGATTTTTTTTGCCGTGTTCCGGATCGTATTATACACAGGGCTATCGGTAAGAAGGGGTTTTGGGGGGCATCATATATCATATTTCATATTTCAAAATCATATTTCAAAAAAAAAAAAATAACACGAGTTTACGGGCAAAAACCCATTCCGAGCTTTCGGCCCCGCACGTTGGCGGGGCATCTCCCCTCATATGTGGATATGTCCGGAAAATTTTCAGGAAAGTGCCGGGCAAAAACACATCAAAATGGGTCCGGACATATCCACGGGGGGGGTTAGGGAGCACAGCGAGGCCCTTTTTTCTGTAACACTCAACAAAAAATCATGAAAAAGTGTAAAAAAAATATCCGAAAACACAAAACCACCCCAGAAAACACATTTGTGGCACTATTTCTTACTTTTTGATGCCTTTTGGCACTTTCCCCCCCGATTTTTTGACACTTTTTGACACGTTTTCACCCAATTTCCCCCTTATCTGAGGGTATTTGATAGCAGGGCGATTTATAAAGAAATTCAAAAATTTAAAATAGTCCAAAACAAGAGGAAAAGTGGGGTTTTCCAGTCAGATGTGTGCACAGAGTGATTTCTGGGGGGTTTTGGGGCCAAAAGTCCAGTTTTTTCAATGTCTTCGCTGAAAATATTGAATTTTTTTTATACACAAAAACTACATTTTAGCCGGGAGGGGCCAACCGTTACACAACCGTTACACACCTTCTATTTGGACCTCCGGGCACCAAAATCGACCAGAAAATGGTTGTAAATGCGATTTTTCAACCCCCATAAGGTATCTAAGATCAACCCCGGGGGTATTGGTGCCTTCTATGGACGTTTTGTGGGCGATTTTTGGGTTTTGGAGTGACGAAAAGGCCTAAAAAACGAGGTAAAAACTGCCCCCTTTTCTGTCTCATCCACTCAAATACACGCTCGGGCCCCAATCTGGACGCCCAAAAGCTTCGAAACCCACATATTTCCACTGCCGGACCTCACCGGAGGGGACGTGGGGTGGTTTTCGGCACCTTAGAAGAAAAACTGTGCTCCCGGATCCATTTTTTTGAAAGCGTTACATTCCTGAAGGAAATCTTACTAAAATCTTACTATTTTCGAAGCCGTTTTTTCGAAAAAAAGTGATTTTTTTTCGAAAATAAACGCTCAGTTTTGGTTGTTTGGTGTTTCATTGGGCAGAATCGACGAATTTTAGGCCACTTTGGGACCAGGTAGACCCACCTTGGCGGGTTTTATGACTTTTTTTCAAAAAATTCTTGAAAAAACACGAGCGTTACAGAGGGTCCTTAAGGATTTCCTTAAGGGCTGTGCCCCCTAACGGGGGGGGTAGGTACTTAAAAAATGGAATTGAAAGCCGTGTTCAAAATCTTTCAATTGCGGCCAGGTACGATCAAACATTTGCATCTGGGGTCCCTTTACCGGTTGGAAAGTCCCAAAAACCAAAACTCAAAAGTGGGTCCAGGGATTACGCAGCTCCCCCAAAAATAAAAAAAAGTACGTATGGATTTTCAACACGTACAATTCTAAGCAAAAACAATTCGCGCTTCGCGCGCGCTCTCCCTGGCAAAGTTAGTTGAGAAGGGCTGTGAAAGTTCGAAGAACTGGAGAAATCATCAGTCATGGCACTGGCGAAGCCACGGTACGCAACATTTCTAAAAATTGCGATTAAAATTGCCTACTATGTCACGGGAAGGGTGTACTGCAATCTAGCGCCGCAGGCGCACGGTACGCTACTTTTTTTCTTTCGCCATGCTGCACGCTCCTTTTCCGGAAAAATAGAAAATTGTCTCCTACAAATAGGATTCTGTAGGGGGTAGGTGAGAGGTGGGGGCGGAGCCCCACTCCTCACCTACCCCACCCCAGCCCCAATCCAAAACCCAAATTACCTAAGTATGGACACGTATGGATTCCACCTTTTCAAAAACAATTCACGTATGGATTTCCATACGTTCCACACGTGGAGCGTAATCTCTGAGTGGGTCCAAAAAACGGCTTGGGGTCTAAGGGGTTAACAAAAATTTAAAGTTTAAGGTGTACCTCTGCGAGCGTAGCGAGCGGAAATTTTTTAAGGTGTACTTCCGCGAGCGAAGCGAGCGGGGAAAAAATTGAAGGTGTACCTCCGCGAGCGTAGCGAGCGGAAAATTTTTTGAAGGTGTACCGCCGCGAGCGGGAAAATTTTTAAGGTGTACTTCCGCGAGCGAAGCGAGCGGGGAAAAAATTGAAGGTGTACCTCCGCGAGCGTAGCGAGCGGAAAAAATTTTAAAGGTGTACATTAAACTTTAAACAAGGGGGTACGCCCACTTTTGTCGTCATCCTAAAATACCCGAAATTGAGCCCAATTGCATTTCCGGATCGATTGCGGAAAGTGGTAGGGTAAATGAACAACACCAAATACCTACGCCCCCCCGTGCATATGTCCGTGTTGGTCGAGGCTCGGACATATACACATACTCAGTTCAGGTAGTATACTACAGTGTACAGCGGCAAAAACCCATTCCGAGCTTTCGGCTCCGCACGTTGGCGGGGCATCTCCGTTCATATGTGGCCTGGTAAACCCATTCCGAGCTTTCGGCTCCGCACGTTGGCGGGGCATCTCTGATCATATTTGGCCTGGTAAAAAAAAAAAAAAAAAAAAAAAATTTAAAAAAGGCGATCATATTTCATATCTCTTACCGATAGCCCTGTATTATACAGAGGGGAAAAAAAAAAACCAAGTTTCATATACTTTCCAAAGAGAAAGCACACAAAGGATGCACGCACAGAAATGAAAAAGAAATTTGTGTCAGTTGAAATACAAAAAGCCCTCTCGTGACGGTATACCCTTTGGTGCATGACCAGAAACACCGATGGGGGTGGACCCAACCGGATACTCTGCTCTCTACTCCCAAAAAAGTATTTCAACCTACTTACATTCAATAAATTGATAGCATAGGAAGAGGGATCAAAAAAATGGTCCCATCTTTCAAGAAAAGAAAGACAATTGAGGAGTAGATAGGTAATTTGTACCAGTCACAAAAAAGTATATTTTCAAAATACCGACCCTCCCCCGTGAAATTGCCCGCCAGGGACAAATTTCAAGGGAGTCGCAGGGACAAACCTTTGCTCTCCCTTCTTCACACCAAAAACGGCCACCCCCTTACGGTACGAGAAATTGTCCCCCCGTTTGCCGTACGAGATATTGTCGCCCCATCACTTTTTCCCCCAAGGGGGGACAATTTCAAGGGGGAGGGTCGGTAAAAAAATAAAAAAAAAGGGGGGCTGTCAAAATGCGAGGTGGTCTACGTTATCAAATATGCAAAGAAAGAAGAAAAAAATGCAAGATGAACAGGGGCATCTTATCAAAAAGAAAACTGTTTGTGGTATCATACGAAACAGGGAAGCTTTCCCTACAGAAAAGAGAGAAAAAAATACGGGGGAAATTGATGGAGGGGGTAGAGCATTGTAAGGAAGAGATGGAGGACAGTAAAAAAAAAAAAAGTGAAGTTGAGAGTGCAAACGCCTCTGGGACGCAGTCACTGAGGAGGGAAAGTAAATTTTTTTTTTGAGCGGGTGGCCATCGCACTATATAAGTATAAAACAAACAGGAATAGTTGTCGATGCAAACACACCTCTGACTGACCTACTGGTACGATGGCAGCCATTTGGAATGAATGCACCAACAATTTCTTCTATGAATTTATCACATGCAGGTTCGGGACGTCCTTCCCCCCTTTCCTGCCGCTACTGGAACAAAATAGTGTTATCTCATACAGCAGTATAATGTAAGTTGGAAATCTAACTCGCAACCACATACTTCGTAGTCCGCCTGAGTCCGCCACAAAAGCAAAAAAAGAAAAAAAAAATCCCACCAAGACCCGCCCGAGTTGAGACGGAGAGGCAGATTTTAGACTGAGTCGCCCAGACTCGGTCCGAGTCCGCCAAGTCCGTCTCAAGTCCGAGTTTTGGCCGGGAGACAGACTTTCAAAGTCCGCCATAGTCCGTCTCAACTCAGGGCGGGCTCCGACGGACTCCGGCGGACCACGAAGTGTGCAACCAGGATATATCCTGGTCAGGCCAAAAAAAAAAAAAAAATCTTGAGGGGGGGAAATGGGGGGGTTTTTTTTTGTACCTCTCCAGCCTGTGAGAGTGACCCGCAACTTGAGTTTGAGGGCTCGACCAGAATTTGACCAGGGTTCAGCAAAAACCTCCAAAAACCTAGATAAAGCCTCTCCTAACTTTGGTTTGAAAAAGTTTGTTTCAACTTTGTTGTTTTTGTTTTTTGTTTTTGCTACTCTGTTTGTTTTGTATTGCATTTCATTGTAGTACTTTGTAAGTTGAGAGGTAGGAGGAGGGGGATCAACAAAAATGTTCCCAGAAAAAAAGAGAAAAATTAAAAACAACCATTACCGGTCTGCGATACAAGTCAGTTTCAAAGGCCATGTGACAATTGAAGCTGTCCTGTACGCAATGATCTTTTTTTTTTAAAACACCGTCACTGTAAAAATGTTGGAACGCTGGGTTTTAGCGTTCTAACATTTTCTTTTACGTATTACGGTATACAGACATCCAGCCAAGCGTTGGTTGGGGGGGGTAAAAGCCCACCAAAATATTTTTTTTTTCGAGCCCTCAAAATCCAATGTTTTTTTTTTTTTTACCCATCAACGATTGTTGGACGTCTGCAATTAAGAGAAAAAAAAGATAAGAGAGAGAGAGAGAGAGGGAGGTATTCCTCCGTTAGCAAGAGACACTGTAAATGTATCTGGTACGTACTTGCGCAAATGAGCCTTCCTATTGACGACAAAATAACATCAAAAAGGACCGTTTGAAAAAACAAAAAAAAGTATTTCAACATACGCATTCAATAAATTGATAGCATAGGAAAAGGGGGGAAAAAAGAAAAAGGGAAAAACGTACCAGACACACTTAGGTTATTCGTTAGAGAGCCAAAGAAAAATAGTGATTTTTACCATTGTTTTTGGTTTTGGTTTTGTACAGCCAAAACCGGGAAAACGAAAAGAACCTACAGGCAGAGAAATTTGTGAGTTATCGGTGACGCGGGTATGTAAACCTCGGTGAAGAATAAAAAAGAAAAAGAAAAAAAAAGTGATATTTGACACAGATAACCCCAAGTCACTCCCGCTCTCTCGGTACCTAAAAGGGCGAGAGGGAGAAAACTTGATAAAATAAAATGAAAACACCCACTCACGGGGGACAGATCTTTTCAAAAAAGGGGCAAAAAAAAAATCCACAGTATTTGTGAGATATTCAAAAAACGGTGGGGTAGGGGGGGAAATCCTGTTCCACCACTCGAAGAAATACAAGAAAAAGAGAGTAGAGTAGGGAAAAAAAAAAAATAGGGGTGTGTATTGTGAGTTGTAAACATTGACAAAAACACTGTTGTTGCGAAGTGGTGTTGTGGGGGCACTTCAGAAGGGAAGGGAGTGCGGTGGGGTGGTAATATTTTTATTTATATTTCACGTGCGAAAACACTTTGTCTGTAATGTGACCGCAAAATCAGGCGAAAGTCCGACTTTTTTTTTACTGGTTTTTGGTTGAGGCTTTTTAGGAAGAGTGGAGTCACTTTTCTCTCCGTGAAACAATGTTTTTTTTTTTTTGATAAATTGTTTGGAGTAGTGTAGTTGCCTCGGTTGTGTTGCCACAGTTGTGCAATCTCCACTGTCAATTTTTTTTCCCCCCGAGAAGTAGCCAAAATCGACCAACTACAATCACATCCACATAAAATATTTCGAATATTTCAATTGTGAAATAAAATTACGCATTCGATGAAAATAGCAGACTATCCACTAACCTTTTCGTGGACTCGTTGACCGCTATTGAACTGCTGCAATAACTCTCACATACCACCCTTGCTTCACGTGGGGGAGAGAACTTTCTGAACATTTTTTTTTTACAAAAAAAATTCGATTTCATTTACTTTGCTTTGTTTTTACTGTATATTGATGTAATTCGTTTGGGAATGGGAAGGAGGCGTTTCAGTTTTTTTTGTCATGGTTGCCACAAACAAAAAAAAAAGGAAACAAAAGAGAGGATTTTGAAAAAACATGAGGGTGAAGTGATTTCACGCGACACCTATCCGACATCTCTTCGGATGCAGGCTGATTGAGAGGGTTTGTTTGTTTTGGGGTTTCTTCTTTCTTTTTTTTCTTTTTTTTCTGAAAACTTGAAAATATCACGTAGCCACAATATATCAACACTACACCCAGCTTAGTCCCATTTCGCAGTCCACGTTGAGATATCCTACTCGTTACTGCAATGATGGCAGCATTGTGATGGGAGCCCATTGGAATACATCACGATACACGATGTATTGTGATCTATTTTGATGTATTTTGCTCCAATGGGCTCCCACCACAATACTCCCACCAATACGTCGGTCAATGAAAACGGGATAATTTGAACACAAGTTCGCAAACACCTTGTGAAGTAAGCCGACTCGGGTTTTGAGAAACAGTAAAAACAACATCGGGAGGGGGTAAAAAAAACCCTCCCTTCGAGTTTTTTGAAATTCCAAAAAACCCACCTTAGGTTTTTACCCCCCCACCGGTGTTGTCTTACTGTAATATGATAAACAATGTGGCTACGACGGTTCTGCTGCAGACGTCAGCTCCTTGCAGCAACTTGAGGGAAAAGGGGGATTTTGTTTTTTTTTTTTTTTCGACTTGAAATACAAAAGCCTTCTCGTGGCAGTGTACCTTTGGTATATGACCAGTGCACGGGGGAGAGAGAGAAAAAAAATGGGGTAAACTCGTAAGACGCTGTGCTTTCGCTACATCTTATACAGGGATGAAAGTTGAAAGGCGTGCAGTCATTTCTTGGATGAAAGCACGAAACTCAGGGGAAAATACAGGTGTCGTGTGATGTGCACACACAAAAATTAATTTGAAGAAAAAAAGAAAAACTCGAACAGGATGGTTGCGGCTCTCTTAAGGGGCGCATACACATCCATGCTAAGAGAAAGTATTTCAACATATGCAACAATAACACATTGATAGCATAGGTACAGGGATAAAAAAAAAATGTTGTAGAAAAGCAGAAAACTATAAGACGAACCTAAGTCTCTGTGCTTAGTCGTTTTTGATGTATAGGCCATTTTTCTAATCCAAGTAACAATGATACTTGAAACAGGGAGTCCAGACCCCTCTCCCTTGTAACATTGTTGCTTGATCGGAAAAATGGGCCTTTCCAAAAAAAAAGAGAGGGGGAAAAAAATCACACACAAAAGCTTCACTCACTCAAAAAAGAAAAAAGAAAATCGAACACTATGCAACGCTGAATATGCCACACATCACGCATCGTTGCCATCGTATTCCTCTCCGTGCAGTATTATTTTTTTTACTTTGTCTATTTCTTGTTGGGTTCTTGTTTTTATTCTTTTTTGTTCGTTTTTGTTTTTATTTTATTTTTTGTTTTCCGTAGTGCTGATCATCACTATCAGTGTTCTGTAATCAAATGCCGCCCGAAAAAGAAGGGCGATTTTTTTTTTTTTTTTATTTGAAAACTTGGTTGTATTACTGGGGGGGAGCTATTAAAGTATACGTATACTTTATTCGGCGGGAATTACTGTTTAAATCACGTATGGCAAATGATAATTTTTTATGCGCCATTATGAGATCTCATAATACCGGTGATATTATGCGCTATTATGTGCTATTATGCGCTATTATGAGATATTATGCGCTATTATGAGCAAATTATGCGGTGGTATGTGCTAATTATGTGCCGTCACGTCGTTGCACACCACACGATTGGCGGGGTCGGGGAACAAAAAAATTTTTTCCAGGCCCAAAAAAAAAAATTTTTTTTTTTTTGCTCTCCCCCCTGCTTTAATGCCTATTTTGGCATTATGCGATTATTATGAGGGCGCATAATAGCGCATAATAATCACATAATTTATTATGAGATCTCATAATAAATTATCATTTGCCATACGTGTTAAATGGCCAAAAAACGAAAAAGGAAAAAAAAAAAAAAAATCACTGTTATTTCAGGGTTTCTTAGTGGCCGAAACCTCGCGAAAACACCACCATTGACATTTTTGGGCCAATCCCAGCCAGTGGTGGGGTCAATGTGGAAAAATGAACAATTTTTTGGTGACTTAAATTTTCACAAATCTGAACCCCATCAGGCACCAATCGTGTAAAAACTGACACACGCGTTTTAGGTCAAAAATGCACGTTTCTCAGCTCAAAGTGAGCCCATCACAGCACGCACAGAATCCGGACCACCGAAATCAAAAAAATTTTTTTTCGATTTTTTGTGCAAAAATTGGTGGAAATTTTTTTTTAGTAAGAAAAATGTACACAAAAACCGTATACTTTATTTCACAGATTTCCACGCTCAAAATGGGTTTCCGCGCCGTATACTTTATTACCCCCGTATACTTTATTAGCACCGTATACTTTATTAGCCCCCCCCCCCCAGTAGTGTAGACACCCGAGGATGAACTCCACTATTTTTCTTTTTTCTTTTTTAGTGCCCGCCGTTCCTCCCATCAAGCCAAGTTTTTGTAGGCTCCTCAAATAGACAGAGCGACAGCTGGATCTCCGTCGGCACACACTCCGCACCATCCTTTGTCTCCAACCTCTCCAGCAACGTTGCGAGCGGCGCGTCCAAACCTGACATGAGAGGCACGCTCTCATGGTTTGCACAGTTCGCGTGGGCACACTTTGTGCAGACATCGTCTTCACACTGCGGGCAGTGGCTGGTCGCCGGCACCGTCATGCACGCAGCGCAGTTCCGGAAAGACCGCGCTACCTTTATCACATCGATCACCCTCCTCCTGGCGTCGTCGTCCCCATCGAAGGCCTCGATGACGAGCCCTGAGATGTCGGCTCCCCATGTGTTGTCTGCAGGGTTTTCGATGTGGAATCCCCAGGAGTTCATTCCGCTTGCAATGTGCACAACGTTAAGCTCTGCAATGTAGACCGCTGCGGCAACCTGTTGTTTCACACTAGAGAGTGTCCATACATCCACGACACGAACCACAGCGGAGAAGGTTGGGTCATCCCTCACCCCTCTGCATCCAGGAATTTCAGAAACAAGGCAGGTCGATTTTGTTTGATTGGCCGCCGCTGCCAGACGTGATGCCAGCGTCACGACACCACCGACAATGACTACAGATTTCTGCGAGGTCATCCCCACATTGCCGTACAACGCCCTCCCCGTTGCGATTCCTGTGCAAGCGAACCCACCCCACACGGTGCTGCCCTGAAACTCCCCCCACCCGGCCTGGCAGAACATAGAGGTGAACCTGCAGGCCTGGGAGACGTGGCTGGTGCAGCGCTTTTCGGCGTTCCATGCAACCAAAAAGCTTTCCGCGGAAATATGCTGGACGACCCCATCGGTACGTTGCGCAATCAACATTATCGGTGTGATCATGGTATTGATAGCTTCAGGCGCGCTGATCCTTCCCTCCAAAAAGGTATAATCGACCTGAATGCAGGCCATTGTGCATACCGAGGATTTCATCCCGGATCTCGACATTGCTACTCTGGTGATATGAGAAATGTCTGATTTGGTGTCAAATGGTGATTTGTGCGGCGTGGCTGGGGCGTGGGAGAGTTTGGCACCTCCGTCCTTCTTTTGCAGAAATGTTGTCATGACTTCGGCTTTTCTGCCTTCAAGCTTGTCGGGGAGGAGGAAGGTGATGAGAGAGAGCTGTGTCACGCCTTTGAGAGGAACTTTGCCGACTGGGGTGAGACAGACCTCCCCAAAGGAGGAAAGATCACTCCCGATGGCGACCAGCACCTCTTCGGTCACAGCAATCGCGCCACCGACGGAGCACCCTTCGACCCTCGCAGCTTTGTTCACAGTATTCCCAAAAAAATCAATCCGATTCGTCAAAGGATTCTTCTGCGGCGCAACCTCCCCAGTATGCACACCTACCCTCACCCTAGGTCCTCCCCAAAGCTTTTCCCCCGATTTTGAAATGGAAACGAGGCATGAAGGGTGGCTCATCACTGCAGCCGGCCAGGTGGCGTCTGCCAAACGTTGTTGGACACTCAAAGAAAATTCGACTGCGCTTAAGGGAGATTCATACATAATCATGAAAGCATCGCCGATTGTTTTGACCTCATACCCTCCGGTCTCTGCAATAAGCTCTCTTATAATATCATTATGCAATGCCAACGACGCCTTCATCCCCAACGGAGATAACTCCCATAACTGCGTGGACTCTTGAATATCAGTGAACACCATTGTTGCTGTAGTAGGAGGGTTCTGTTCGATCCGGTTGGCAACCTTACAGCATTCCGCTGTAGCTTCTCCGGCATTGCAATTTGCGGTTCTCGCCTCCACGAGAGATGGAGGAAGGAAGGGAACATACAAACGCAAATTTTTGAGAAGAACTGAGTACGCTTCGTGAAGGGTTTCTGGAATGTCTGCGGCAGCACCGTCGATTTCTGCCTCAGCGTTGTGAAGGTCGAGTTTCACCATGGACGAGGTAATGCTTTCTGCGACCACAATCGCCGACACCATCCGTGCATCCTCCACTTCGCCTATATAGAAAGCTTCCATCTTTGTTCTCGCCTCAGCAGAGTGGTTGTTACGTACAAAGCCTTCAGTTCCATCCTTTCCGACGTATTCTTCTAGAACCTGGCGGCCCCCCGGATGCTCCGCAGCCCAGGATTTAATAGAGAAAACCTTGCCGCTGACCACAACCCAAGGATCAGCGCTGGTGTTAGTATGTTCTTCTACCTCGGACCACGCGACTTTGTTAATGTTGTTCACCATTTTGTGCACCCTCGCCTTCCTCTTGAGGTAATAAAACGCGCAGAGGACCTCAAAAATGAAGGCAGCAATGCAGTTCATCGCAAGCCCTGCGATAGCGCATTTTTCAAGCCGCCCCCCCGAGGTTGCATCCTTCTCCTTCATCTCCTCGACCCCGGTGAACACCTGAATGACACACATCAAATAGATTATCAACGCTACAATCCGATGGAAATTCCCGACATATTTCCGCAGGGGGTGGTCCTTCGTGGGCGCGACAATCGGGGTCACCACGCCGAGCACCGGGAGCGTCAACACTAATCCAAAAATATACTTCCCGAACCCTTCATGAGTGAACGGCGTCACCTTCGAGGAGGCCACAACGACCACCCCATCCTTTACGTGAGAAGCGGAGACGACCGGAGCTATTTCAGTCTCCCCCATGACAATACCCTCCATGGAAGAATTGTAGGTAAGCGGTGTGATCACCTCCGGCGCGGATTTTGGTGTTTCCATTACAGCGTACCCCGCTATGGTGCAAACCACTGCCGCACTCATCACAACGATATGCAATACAAACGCGAGACCCCACCCGGTTCTCCATCTAATCGAATTCCCCATGCCAAACACCGGTTTTCCATATCTCTTCACCAACATCCCGAAAGGCATTAAATAGATAAACGCAATAATCATCAAAGCGCCGTGCACCTCCTTTGGATACAAATCTGACACAGGAACCACATTTTCAACCAACTGCGACTGAATGAAATCGACAATCACAGTAATAGGTGTCGTTGCATGAATTCCAAACCCCCCAGGGTTCGTCGCAATGTTGAATGGGAGCGGCGCACCTAACCCTTCTGGGATGTTTATTCCGAATCGAAGTACTACGTAATCTGCAACCCGCTCTGACGAAGCGGAGACCAGCCGGAGGGTGCTCATCCCTACCGGGTTCGCCTGCCCGCCGTCGCTTTTTGCAGTCTCATTCGCAAAGGTGCGGAACTGAATTTCGCTGTTTTCTGGCGTGCTGTAAGCGACCTCTGCTGGTACCATGACTCTCTCTTCTGCAGGGAAGCCTACTGCCAGCATGCCTGTCGTCTTTGCACGTACAGCGAGGTACAACACCTCAAGGTCTGCGTCGTATGTCCAATGAAAGCTGACCTCCCCCATCCCGACGTCGATCATCTCGTTGTACAGTAGGGTAGAGGAGTTTGCACGCCCAGGCACCCCATACAGATAGCTCTGCCTCGTCACATCGACGCTCGCCACGGCACTGCTAGTAGAGACCACAGACGCCACCTGGCAGAGCAGAACGGCAGCGTATAAGGCTTTCATTGTTTTGAAAATGGGAGAGAGAGAGAGAGAGGTAAGGATGTGGGTTTCCCGTGTGTGGGACGGGAGGGGGCCTTAGTGTAAATCCTTTTAGAAAAGAAACGCTAGAATTTTACCTCAACCTTCCTCTGTAGGGTCGCAACCCAAAGGTATCGATTGTAGGGGAGAGTAAGGGTCAATTATAAGGAGGTGGGGTGAACGGTGTGTAAGTGGGCGTGGACCCCGCCAAGGTGACGAAGCAACTCCTCGGCGCTTCTCCCCACAGGCTTTTGACTCTGTGTCAGGATGCTGCCGCCAAGAATGGATTATCTTTCTTCAAAGACCTCGCCCAGCAACGTGCCGGGCAAAAACGGCGCGCAAGGCGGAGAAGGAGGGGACGGGGCCCCGGTGGAACGGGCCCTAAAGGCCGCGGCGAAAGCCCACGACCCCACCCATGGGGTCTACGGCCCCGGGGACCCCTCTAAGAAGGCGGCGCTGAAGGCCCGCGCCTGCAGCAGGGGAGCTCGAGTATGTACAAAATATGCCCATTAAAATCAACACAATCACCACAGCTGCGTTTAGCGATATGCTGAACGTGCTCCGTGCAGTGTGGAAAAAAAAACACTGCAACGCGAGGCGATGGTGGTCGTAGATGATAACCCCGAATAGTTGAGGCTTTGTGTACGGTATCGCATGTTTATGTCGGAAAAGAAGCCTATGTGACAAAGCCTCTGCCGCTGACGGGTGTGTAAATCACAAACAAATGATAAAGGAAAGACAGTAGCGGTTCATGCCAGAGAAAGAGGAAGGAAGACGATGAGGACAGGACACAGGGTCTGGCTGAGTCGTTCGAAGAAGAAAAAGGAGGCGAAAATGAAAGGCGGGAAAAAAATGAAGGGAGGAAGATTGCTTTTCTTTGTCGTGTAGGGGATAGATATGGGAAGGGGATAAAGGCTTGCTTGGCGGAAGCCAAGGAAGCCTTGTATAAGTGAGCGAGTACGACAATAAGGAGCGTCAGTTTTGTGTAAAGGGGGGGGGGCTTTCTTTGAAGGGAATATGACAAAAAAAAAAAAGAAAAGTTGACTTAAAATACAAAAGCCCTCTCTCGTGAACAGTGTACCTTTTGGTAAGGGTTGTACGGTTAGGACCTCCCCCCACCCACCGCAATATCTCCAGTTCCCTCTCGCTCTGACCATTTTTTATCCCCTCACCTTCCACGACAATATCACACCAACCCGACCTCTTGTACTAGCTCCTGCAGGACGGAGAGCCCAGGGAAGACCCCTGGAGGTGTTGCGGCAGCTTTGCAGTGGAAGACGAGGTCGATGCCGTCCTCAGGGTCAGGACCGAACAGCTGTGCCACGGAACGGAGCTTGGCGGAGACTGGCGCAAGGTGGCTGAGGAGGAGCAAGGTCCCCCCTGGGGCCTCTGGTTGATAGCAGTCAAGGGATTCGTCGACAGACCAGGTTATGGGTTCAACGCGGTCTGAGCCGACCCGGCGCGGGTTGAGGAAGGTCTCAAACTTCTCGCCTGCGTACCATGAGGATTCTTGCTCAGAGAAGACGACGCGGTGCCCGCTGTGTGACCGAGGGGTCGTGTGTTCCTCTGATGATCTATTGTTGCGTTTTAAAGCGCTCTTTGTGTTGGCGATGACCTCGATGGGATGGCTTTTTTCGGTCTTCGCCGCAGGAGGGTCCTTAGAGATTGCAGAATTCATCGAAAACCGCACCAAATCCGCAGTAGCGCTGCAGTCCAGCTTGTCTTTGTTGGACTCGCTTTGCTCTGTTTGGTCGGTTTGCTCACTGTCTTCGCATATGGGGGTTTCGATTTCCGGTACTACTTCTTCCTGCTTTTTTGACATAACTTCAACTCTTTTCGCGCTTTCGCGTAGATGCGATTCATCCATGCCTACCCGTTTGACTGATGTCATCTCTGCCTCTAGCTGTTGCGTCCTTTCGAGCGCATTGGCCTGGACAATCTCCTCTGGTGTCATATTCTGACGAACCTTGGTTCCAATCTTGCGTATCATTGCGTTGTTGATGAGGGTATCCGTGAGGTCAATGTGGATGATACGGTTGTTCGCAGCGAGCAGCTGCATGACCGATTTTGCAGAGGAGTGGCTGATGGGGTTCTTGCTCAGGTCGATGCGGCGGAGCCGTGGATGCTCCGTCAGCGCGCGGGTCATGAAGGTGACAGCGTCATTCGACAGAAAGTTGTTCGACACCCCCAGGATCTCAACATTAGGGCAAGCGTTCACAACATCCACGACAGTGCGGATTCCACTGCTGCCAACGAGGTTCGTTTTGAGGTCGATTTCCTTTTTTTGGATAGAATTTTTTGGTCGAGAGGGAGGGGGGATGTGTTGGGGTATACCGTTACGTCAGAAACCGTTTTGCCGTCGAAGAAGGCACGAAGGGCGATGTTAGGCTTGCATTTACGCAATGTGCATGATCTGTGAAGAGGTGTTGAGAAGAAAGGTGTACAAAAAAAAAAAAAAGATCGGGTCTTTTGTTTGTGCGCTCAAAGCCGGGAAAACAAAAAGGTGAAAAAATGTGTTAAACTGAAGTACGGTTGTTGTGGTTAATTGAGTACTCAAAGAAAACAAGCAAGCTTCTGTTTTTTTTTCAATCCGTTTTTGTTTGCCCTGCAGCTCTGCCTCCAATCTTTTTAGAATTGACAACAAGTTGTTTTATCAAAAAAAAGCTCTGGGTTTCCCACCACATACCTCTCATATATTGCCAGCGCAGAAGACATTTTGTGCGTCTTTTTCTTTACGTTGTTCCCCTTTTAATGTGCTGTTTAGCCAAAAGGGGGGGAAAAAGAACAGCAAACTAGGTCCCTAGCTATCACCGACCGCTAAATACCCCGCATTCTCGTAACTGCATACGTTGGGTGTGTGTGTGGTGTAAGAAGGGGGGTGTGTCGTCAGGTGGGGTATGTGTATTTCCTGAGTATAGTAATAATAGGGGTTTGTTGTGTCGACAATCACAGGGTCTACAGGACACTCGGGGGGTTCCGGCAAACGTCAGGGAAACGGGGGCGCCTGGAGCAAATGATTGCCCCGGCAGTTGCGGGGCGGGCGTGCGAGGTGTCTGCAGCAAGACGAACAGCGCAGAAGGAGGCGACGATACGGACACACGCAGGCCCGTCAAGACGTTGGATCGCGAGAAAAGAAGGGAAACCAAATGATCACCTACAGACCGCCGTACCTCAGGCGGTGCAGTGGGGTCTTGCAGTTTTCACGCCCATCATGCAGAAGAGCAGAAAGAAAAGAACAGATAGCCTTCACCGCAGACGCAAAGACACCGCTGCAAACACTGAGATAAATACCACATCATAACAGTACAACACCCCCCTTTTTTTTGACTAGAGAACGATGTTGTTGCTGCTTTTTGCAGAAGTTGACGAATAAGGTGGGGAGGAGGAGAAAAATAACCCTTTTCTGAGAATAAGGGTTTTGTGGGGGAAATGCGTGTGGTGGGGGAAAGACTGAACAGGCTTGCACAACACGCACCTATTGTGTAGAAATAAAGGGTTACACAATGTGTCGCAAATGTGACAACAGTGTTTAACGTCTTCAGACACTAAATAGTGCCCAGCAATAAGTAGTGTGCAGGCCGACAGTACAATAACCAAAAGCAACGACGGAGAGAATGTAGGAAAGAGAAAAAAAAAGGGGTTTGGAAAGATATCCTCTCCTTTACTTGGGGGAGTTTCACCAAAGGAGAGAGACACGGAAAGGGGGGGATTTTATTTTTTTTTGGGGGGGGTTCGCGGACGCTGACATATGGCCGAACGAACGGTCATATAAACACACGCGCAAACCCTAAAAAAAGAGTTTTGGCAGCTTTTTTTTTGACGCAAACACTTCCCCAGCCTGACCTGCCCCCAACACTGTTCAGTGAGGGGTAGAGGGTCGGGTGTGGGGCGTGGTTTTGGGTGGTATTACACATCCAACGTGGTACACAAGCAACGTTGAAAGATGAACATGCCATGTATCACGACAAAAAAGAGCGCCCCTTGTCCTCCTTCAAAACTTCTTTGTAAAAAGAGAATTTCGTTGAGATCGGGACAAAAAAAAGGAAAAGTTTATAAGATGAGCCTAAGCCTCTCGTGCTTAGTCACCTTACAAAAAAAAACTAGGCATAAAAGGAGGGTATTGCACTGACAACTAACGGTGCAGTAGGTGACCGTGGTATTACTGTGGTGGTTTCACTGTTGTAACCGTTGTAAGCCAAAACAGTGAAAAAAATCATACAGGGGGCGGGCCGAATACAAGGGGCGCCCCTTATATTTGGCGTGCCAAATCGGTAAAAATGGGCCAAAATCCCCTCTCCCTCGGGGTGGCTTTTTCAGGAGGCGGGTAAGGACTCGAGGCCGGAACCCTCGTTTTTCGGCGTTTCCGAAATCCGTCCGGCAAGTGGTGGGGTCATTTCGAAAAAATGGACCAATTTTTAGGTGTTTAAATTTTCCCCCATTTTTGGCCCTAACACACAGCTTTACCCGTTTTCACTCGGTTTGTACACATTTTCAGGCCATGTTTGACCTGAAAATGAAAAGCCAGTTCATACGGGCACCAGACAGTTGTACGGGTGTTAGTGATCCCCGCGAAGCCATCCGCGAACTACGTGTAGGCAGTGAAGCTGCTCAGTACGCACATTCCATTTGCAACCGAAAGAGTGTGCCTTTGTACACCTACTGGTAAAAGACAAGCATCTGCCACTATCTGTGAATTTACCAAAAGCCCCAGCCCCAGGCCACTACATCTCCTCACTAAAGCAGATAGGTCTATTCTCTTGAACTCCCCTCTTCGTATCGTATGAAACGAAAATAGCAAGTGCAGCGAGTGGGTAAGGAAATCGCCCGCCGCAGGCGGGTTTTTTTGAAGTAACACTCAAATTTTGCACCTACTTTCTTCCCAACTGACGATTGACACTGGCGGGCAGAGTCAAAAATGGGTTCCCAGAACAGCAAAAGGGGGTGCCCCTTATATTTAGCGGGCACCCCGCGAAAATTTCCCAAACCCTAGGTGCCCCTTGTATTTGGCATGCCCTTTGTATTTGGCCTGCCCCTTATATTCGGCCCCCCCCCCCCCCCCCTGTAAAAAAATAAAACCACAAAAATCAGGTCACTTTGCTTCGACGTCGGTTGTGCAAATCGTATCCACCTCCCACACCCCTCTCAACGACACAACGGCACCCTTCCCTGCTTTTTCGAGTAAATCTCATTCTGCCCGACAAGACGTGCACGGTACTTCATTCCGGGACGCACATGGGGTGCTGAAGGCGCAACCAACACTGGCACAGGCCGTTCTTCCAACGGCGGGACTGGGTGCAGCGCGGGAAGCACCTTTGCATCGACCACTTCCTCCTCCCCCTCTTCCCCCTCTTCCCCCCCTTCCCCCGCTTTCTTTGCCTCCACCGGAAGTCTACAGTACTCCTCTGTACGCACGGCGACCGGCGATTTTGGATAAACATAGTGCGACCTCTCCTCCTCGTCTGTCAAGAACCAAACCGTCCTCTGTGGGGCATGGGCAGTATTGCGGAGTGGCGTGCTGGGCTTTCTCCAAGGTGGCGTATCGCAGCCGTTGAGTGAGTCTTCTGAGACGGTGTCGGGGGGAGGCCGCTTCATCGCGCTGGTGAGGAGTAGGCATTTGCGGACGTTCTCTTGTACCTTAGCGGCGCGTGGAAAGCGTTGAAGGTAGTGTTGCTGGCGTGCGGTCTTGGCAGAGAGCATCTGTTGTACGCGAAGTAGCTTCTTCGAGGAGAGCAGGGCAGGGCGTGTGTCCTCAGGGTCGATCTCGACGAAGCCTGCGAAGCATGTCCCCTCGGCAGTCGCGTCCTTGGTACTCCGTTTCTGCAGGGCTCGTCGCAGTCGTGGAAATCCGCTGCGTTCTCTGTTCTTCACAATCCCTTCGCCATCCTGTCACAAAAGTGAGGGGTGAAGAGGGGGGGAAATTTTTGTTTTGTTTTACTTTTTGCTGCTTTGTTTCTTTTTGCAGCATGGCCCAAGGGCCGTTAAGACAGGGTTTTTTGAGATGACAATTAATTCCCTGACTTAAACAAACTGGAAACGCAACGTCGTGGGGGTGTGGGAGCACTCCACAAAAGGATGGGACCAACCGCTATCGAATAAAGAACCGTGGAAGAGGCAAACTGCTGCTGGACAGCCTGCGACAGCAAGGAGCAAAAAACAAAAGGCAGGCGCTCAACAAACGGTACTGGGAACATGTGGATAAGGTAGACGAGGATTTCACGCCCCTCCCCCAAGGAGAACATGGAAGAAAATCACTCGGCGTTTTGGCTGAGTTCTTCTACAGCTGCAAACATTCCGTTCAGTGTATTGTGAGAGATATCGAAGCCACAATTATTTGCCTCTCCTTCTTTGATGAGCGACTTGCTGGATAAGCACACAACTTGCCTCTCGAGTAGAAGAGAGAGGTGAATCCGCCCGGGTGTGCAATGAAGTCGCTGTGGCGTACAAGAAGTCACCCCTCGCCTGGATGGAGATGCATTTTTGTCAACAAGTGGCTAACAAAAACAGGCGTATTCCGTTACAGGAGATGACTCAGTTTCCGAGGTCTGATCGTCTGGATTGGAAGGGGCGTTTCGACCTTTGAGTGCATGAAAGAGGTCTTCAGGGTCTTTCCCGAAGTGGGCCTGCCGCGAATGTCCTCTTCACCTACCGCATGCTCACGAACACGAGCGTGTGTCGTTGTGTGGAAACGCAACATAACGAAGCTGTAAAAGCCCTCTTCTTCAGGAGAAAAAATGACGGGCATGTCATGTTGGTGCTACCTTCCGAATGTGGGTACGTGTTGAAGGGCACAGACAGACCGAACGCCTCGTTCCGGAATTTGGATAGCGCATTGCTCGATATGTTTGAAGCAGAGTTCGAGCTGCTAACAGGGAAGCAAAAAGACCACGTCCCTTATTGTGGCTGTTGTCGCCGTTCATACTATGACCGAACAATGTGTCGCTTGCACCGGCAGAGACTGACGCAAGATCATACACAGCGACCTTCTGAAGTTTCTCGGAACAGCGTGCCGCGTACTGTGCCGAGGCAAACGCCCGGGCCACCGAAGCGAGAGACAATCGAAGGCGCGTCCTTTTGGAGACCCTGAATGCTCATGATCTCTGTACAGAAGAGCTCTTCACGGAAATGAAGGCCATCACTTTATACAAGACGATGCACCTACATGTGCAGTGAGCGATGGCAGGATGTGCAATAACGTCTACCTTTTTTCATCGGAATAAATAGCTATTTTTTTTCCACATACCACAAGGTTGACGAAGGTACGTGACTTTGAAGGTCTGTGCATATGACCCCTGGGGTCCACCTCCATAAAGGGCGACTGTGACGCAACCTGTCCGTCCCACCCGAAGCTCTGACTCCCCGCCTCCTCCTTCTTCACCTCGATGGGCACTGCCTCAGGAGTCTCGGCGTTGTAGTCTTCACGCATGGCACGCAGGTCCTTGCGCAGCTCAGGGGGGAGTGGCACCTGTGTGTTGTTCATTGAAAATGAAGGGTGGTGGACGCAGGAGGTGTTGCTCTGATCTATTGTTCTGGTTGCTAATAACATTGTAAAGGGGAAGCAAAGTTGATAGTGCAAACGCCGGCTGACCCTGAAAAGTGCAAAAAAAGGTCGAGAAATGTATCAGGCCCGCTCGTGAACATGTGTACCTTTGGTATGACAGGGGTGGACCCCCCCCTTACATCTGATATGTGCACTACTCCCCTGCTTCCACATCAGATGAAAGGATCATTGGAGACACAGAGAAAAAAAAAAAATGCAATTTCTACTTTGATTCGTAACATACCTTGGCGTGTTTCGCTGCCTTCTCATGTGTTTCAGCGATATGCATGTTCACAGTATGCCGGATCTGCTTCGCAATCTGTCTCTCCCCCCTCCTTGCCTCGACGTAGTTCCTCGGGAGCAATGTGCAGGCGTACTTCTTCAGGTTCGGGTAGTTTGACGGCACCTCCACCAGGGGCTCGCCGAGGACTCCTTCGTCGTCGTCACTCTCCTCTCCACGCTTCGCAATCTGCTTGGTCAGCAGCCGGCTCACCCCGATTGCAGCGTTGAAGCTCAGCTGCGGGCCGTTGTTCTGCTTCTGAAAGAACCGCCCGATGCCTGTTGTTGCGGCGGGACTGCCTGGCACCACCCCTGTCTTCGTACTCCGTGGAGACCCTGGTCCTGCCGACGGCCCCTCTGGGGAAGTAGGTTCGTCCTCGTTTTGCTCCTCCGTCTCCTCCAAGCAAGGGTCCGAAGGGAGGAGAAGCACCGCGTTGTTCAGCATGTCCGCTCGCCGTTCCGGGTCCATCTCTTCTTCGTCGTCGTCGCTCTGCAGGCTTGCGGTTTTGCTTCGTTCCTCCTCTGAATCGGTTGCTTCTTGCAAGGGTTCCTCCCCGGTTCCGGTGTTGGTCGTGGATTGATCTAATGTGTACGATTCTAAGGTTCGTCGTAAATAGAGAGTTTCACCGTCGTCAAAGCTGCGGAGGGCGTGTTCGAGACAGCGGAGTTCATGAATGGATTGGTCCCAATCGAAAGGAATGAAGCGGTTGCAGCCTTTGTACAGGAGTTGTCCTTCTCTTCTAGTGGTGTTCCGATAGGTCAGGCCACGAAATGGTTGCACCAAACCCCCCCTTTCGGTGATGAGAACGTTGTGTGTAGCGTTGTCGTCGAGGCTTGCGCGATGCTGAGGGGAGGATGGTTGAGGATGAAATAGGTGGTTGTCGCTCTGCTGCGTCCGTTCCAATCCATCTACGAGACCGCGTAAAAAAGTGCTTTTTAATGACGAAGCTTCTGCAAGAAGCGCCTTCGCTTTTTCCTTTTTTTTAATCCCTCCTGCAGGGAGCTGAAAGGTGGAAACGTTTTTATGAGATTTGTAGACCCTAAAACGGTCGAAAAACCCGGCAAAATCTTCAAAGCAGATCAGCCTATCCGCTGCAGCGATATCAGAGAGCTCGGAAATCCGTTCGATTATATTGTCCTCTAGATTCTCCATTTCGCCAAAATCATTTGAACGCAGGCCCATTTCTTTTGCGTAAATGTTGAGCCGCTTGCCGACCTCCGGGTCAGGGATATAGTCTTCATCCTCGTCGGTGATGTACTGATCGTCCAGCTCTCTCAAACGATCCGAAAAGGTTCGGGAAACACATTCCGAATCCACCCTCTCCTTATTGTCATCCTCCAGGGCTCTCCAATGCTGCCATGCATAGTCGTTCATGCGATCTCTCAAGATATTCGCTGGGGCACGTCGTCCATAAAGCCCTACATGGCGTCTCCACTGCGCAGTTACCCTATCCGCTTTCATACATGCCAAAACACTAAAAACAGTTTCCCTCAGCATGACACTCACCTTCTTATAAATGACCGTCTCGTTCTCGACCTTCAAATTTGGTCGGGAAGCCAGGTCCCATCCAGCCTCCCCCCATTTTGCTCCTCCCCATGGGGTCATAGCTTCCTCCTTCTCTTCTTTGTCGATGCGAAACAGAGGGGATGCACCGCCATCGATTCCAGGTGTTCCCACCCCCTTGAAGACAGAAAGAAGGCACGAACTGTGAGAGGAAAATCCGGTGCGCGCGGCGGCGCCAACGTTGTTGTCAGAGGTTGGGAGCGCGCCGGTGGTGTCATTGTTGTTTGCACTGTCTGGTGCAAGCGATAGCGCGAGAATCGCGGGGTCTCGGAGAGCGGAGGACACGGTCTGCGCAAAGGTTTTCTTCGGGGGCCCCGACGCAGCTCGAAACCGCTCTTCCCGAAACAGCCCCGATTCGCGGAGTTGCCCTTCTTCCGCATCAATATCCTTGATTCCGTCTATCATAATATTTCTTGTCCGAGGTGACACAACCTTTGCCACCTTCGGGTCTTCAATGACAACACGTTGCTGTTCCGCTAGTTTTCGCGTCGCTTTGAAACAATTTTCGATATTTCGAAATTGTGATACAGGTGACGCCTCCGCGGCCTGAACCGCAGTAGACGCAGTAGGCGAAGCAGGGCCACACATCATTGCATCTCTTGACGCCACGCTTTCCCCCCCCTCGCTTTCGATCACCGAAATTGAATCGGTTGCTTCCAATCCTTGCGCAATAACCTTCTCCTTCTCTAACCGCAACCTGTCTTCCTTTACGTCGTTCCACCCTCCATCTAACGCTTTTTGGAGTAACCTTTTTCCTCGCCGCTTTCGCTTACGGAGCATCGCGATAATTTCTGGTACGGGCTCGCCATCTTCAGTATAATCTTCCCCTTCCCCTTCCCCCCCAGAGGAAGAGGACGACGGTGTAGGGGAGGCATTCAGGTATGTCTTCCCCTCTGCGTGCACCTGAGAGGTTTCGTACTTCGCAGCGATGGCGGAGTGGAAGGAGGGCAGTGGGGCGGTGATAAGGTAGTACCCCAAGCCCAGCACCCCTCTCGTGAAATAGTATCCGTTTTTCCGTCCACTCCATTTGGCAGCAGGTTTGAACTCTACTCGTATCCGGTTCACCTCTGTCGAAGCAGAAGGAAGTGCCTGCAATCTCGCGGTATCTAAAAACCATGGCATTCGGCTTCTCCGCAATCTGATGATCGCGATGACAACGAACACTACCCCCTTGAAGAGAGAGCGAGAATGGCCATATCCAAAAACCTTTAAATAGCCATGCCGAGAGTCGCCCTGGGGCACCTCAACCTCCTCAGGAATGGCAAGGATGGGTGGTGGTGCGACGTCGTTTTGAAGGCTGAGCAAGGCACGTTCCTCCCCAGCGCAGGACTCTTCTTCATATGAAACGGTGTTAATCATGTCTCCATCTTTGGTAATTTTTGCTTTTTCATCAAATTCCAGACCAATTGCTTGAATAAAAGAATGCAAACTCCGCGCCGGAACTCCAGTCTCCAAGTCTTCGGTTCCCCCTAATCCAGTAAAGGCTTCCATTAAATCCCCATCCGTCCGTTTTTTGCGTAAAATAGTGCATTTTATGTCCCGTACTATAGCAAGAAACTCTTCGACGACAACGCCTTGCGCGCGTTTCCCGTTTTGGAGCAGAAGGGTGTTGTGCTTGGCGAGAAGCTCCTCAAGGTTGTTCTTGCTGATGTTGATCCCTAGGATGTGAAGTGCTGTGAACACTCCGGTGAAAGAAAGGATCGCTTTGAAGGTGTTGTTATCAATTAAGGTGCCAGAATGTGTAGAAGACAAATTTGAGTTGTTCTCCACAAACCTCTGTCCAGTAATAAACGGTGAGTTCGCAGCCCGGTCAAAAATCTGCTTGCAAAGCTGAATCTCCCCTTCAGAAAGACGCACCTCGGTGTTGGACTGATTGTTCTTCATCAGACTGACGTGCGCTCGGGTTTCCTGCACCTGCAGGCTAGGAACGACCTTCTTCGCGACATGCGTCTGCCCCAGCTGCTGCAGCCTCTGTTCTATAGTCGCGCCGGTAACCGGAATCGTTCCGTTCGCCAGCATCGACGACCCTTGATGCAGATGGGCACCATCCACGCTGTCCTCCTCTGTTCGCATATCATTGGACAGTACCATGGTAAACTGAAGAAGCCTTCCAGAAATATTGAGTGCACAACTCGTCTACTCCCTGAAGTACTCTATTGTACACAGATTCCGAAGAGGTTGATATGTTGATATGTTGATATGTACCACCTCTAGGGCGAATGTAACAGACGCCAATTTAAAGAGGGGGGAAAAAAAAATTGTCAAATCCCGTATCGTTGTCGACTCGAAAAATGCTGTCTGAAAAAATTCTTTTTTGTGTGATAGTTTCGGGCCTTTTTGGTACACACCCCCTCATCAAAGATTAAGATGAGTCAAAAATACATAGGGCCATATAGAGAGGGGGAGGGGGGGAAATAATGGCCTGTGGGAAAGGAGAAAGGGTTAAATGTGGTAGTCAGGTTGGGGAGGTTAGGCTGGGGGGGAAGGCACATCTGATGCACAGTAACGTAAGGTGTCCTAAGGGCAAAAAAGATCAATGAGAACAGAAATTTCGTGTAGATTCATTTAGGAAACGCCTGCTCGAGGCATGAATCTTCATTTTGTACCGATCCTCGGTGTGAAAAGCATGGTCAAAAGCGTCATTTTGGTTGCGCTTCTGTTCAAGAGATGAAGCCGGAGGTGGACCTAAGGCAAAGCCCAGCGCGAACACAGAGTGGGAGGAAAATGGCATTTTTTTTTTTTTGGTTTCGTAAACGCCAAACTCAACCTTTTGTTTGATTAAGCTCTATACCGAATCGCTCAACAGCGATGGGAAAAAAATCGTTTGTTTCGATCTCGTCAAAAATTCGAGATTCTGAACCGCTACGATAAATTTGAAGAAATCCAGAAAAGCTTCAAGAGATAATGAAATCCCCTCAAACTATCTTTCCCTCCTCCTCCTCCTCCTCCTCCTCCTCCCCCTTCTCCCCCCCTTCCACCCATTCTCCATCACACCAAACGTACCGATACGGTGCAAACGCCAGCTCCGATAGCGCACCTTGTGTCAGCACTGTCATCCCCTTCACCTCCTCTGTAAAGAACCCTGCTAGGGACGCATCCGCCGCTGCCACGGGCCCCACAGCTGTCGCCACAAGGTGTCGCTCCGTGCCAATAGTTACCACCTGCACCGCGAAGCCCCACCCAGCGACCACAGCACCGTTCCGCTTCAACGTCGCGCTCCACCCCATCTGGCCCCGCACACTATGTTCTTCTGGGGTAAATTCCAAGGAGGCCATCTCCACCCCCAACCCTACCCCCAACGCTTTCAGATACGCTTCCTTCAACGTCCACAAGACATAAAACCGATCAAGCATGCCAACCTCGGTTGTTCTCACATACCCCCATTCATCTTTCCCAAAGGAGTCAAGAAAGGACTCAAAGAACTCTTCAATGTCGGACACCGTGTATTGTTTATGAGGGTTTGGAAGGATTTCGACTCTCATAGTATCACATCCAACAAGCCCTTGGTGTTCCCCAGCAAAGGCGAGAAGCCCGCCTGCGTGAGAAAGCGAAAAATTTTCTCCATTTGAGTGTACAATAGCGGGCTTCCCATACGCCGTTCTGACAATGCGTGCGGAGGGGTCGGTGGTGTTTGACAGATAGTTGGCAGACAGCTTGCGTGCAAGAAGATGTGCTTTCGCATCAGGGTTGTGCCTCCCAACCACCCCACCTCCTCTATTAAATCGTAAACACCGTTCCCGTTCAGTTACCTCTAAGGATGCTAATTCGATATCCCATTCTGATTCATCAGGTTTCCAACTCTCATAACGTGCAAGCCAACGAAGAGAAGAACACCCCTGAGGGCGTAGTAGTGCCATAGTGTGGGAAGGAATGTGAATTCTATTAAAAAAAATAGCTCGGTGGATAGTTGTACCCTTTCGCAAGGTGTATATTTTATAAGATGAACCTAAGCCTCTCTCGTGCTTTGGACCTTTAACCCTTTAGACCCCAAGCCGTTTTTTCGACCCACTTTTGAGTTTTGGTTTTTTGGGCTCTCCAACCGGTAAGGGGACCCCAGATGCAAATTTTTGATCGTACCTGGCCGCAATTGAAAGATTTTGAACACAGCTTCCAATTCCATTTTTTTAAGTTTTTTTTTGAAAAAAAATATTCCCCTCAAAATGAGGTAAGCATAAAATCCGCCTTTCGGTTTTTTACTCGTCCAGCAGAGCGAGGGAATACCCGTAAATTATTGCTCTCCGAAAATAGCGTTATTTGAAAGATTCGCCACAAAATCTTTCCAAAGAAAAAAAAATCGAGCAAAAAGTCCTAGTAGAACCCAACTGAAATGAGTGCGGCTCTGTTAGCGACCATGTATAAAATCGATTTCCCTAACGATTTACACTGAAACACCACCACACACGTAAAAAAGCGATTTTTTCACGTTTTTGGGCATCTACAGGCCCCGAAACACCCCCAGAATGGGTCAGAACGACCCTGTGTGCCGAAAATTCACAAAAAAAGCACCCTGCAATACGAAAAAATAGTGAAAACCCGGCTTATAGTGTGTTTTGGGTGGGAATAAGGCAAAGAATAGTCAGAAAAACAGTGATTTTGATGGTGGTTCTCACGAACTTCCAAAGTGCATTCAGATGCACAAAAGTTTTCGATTGTTGCTTCTTTTGACAGATTTGACATCAAATCTTTCCAAAAATGTAAAAATATTTTCACGAAAATGAGTAGAACCCCACTTACCAACCCTACTAGCCTTACGACCTTAGCAATGTTAACCCCGTGATTTGGTGGTAAAATCTCACCAAAATCCGAGGAAATCACAGATGCATAAAAGTTTTCGATTTTGGCGTATTTTGAAAGCTGTGTGCGAAATCTTTCCACACAAAAAAAGTGTTTTCACGAAAACGAGTAGAAATTTTTTGATCACATGGAGGCTCTGAAAAGCGACTTTTCCCCGTACTTTTTCGCGCTCCCCCGCGTCCAAGGAAAACCCAGATGCATAAAAGTGTTCATAGATGGCGTATTTTGAAAGATCGGTGAAAAATCTTTCAAAATCTAAAAAAATGTTTTTCTGAAAATGAGTAGAACCCCAGTAATAGCCTAGTGGTATTAGGAGGGATATTTCAGGGGGTGTTGGTCAAAAAACATGATTTTCCGTGGCAGCTCCGCCTTCCCCCTAGCATCCAAAAAAATACTAGGTGAACAAAACATTTCGATTCTTGCTTCTTTTGAAAGATCGGCGCAAAATCTTTCAAAATATAAAAAATGTTTTTCCAATTTTGAGTAGAACATTCCTAATTGTATGGCGCCATTCGGCTGGCCATATATGGCCACTTGGGGTCTAAAGGGTTAAAAAAAAATCACTCCATGTGTGGGGAGGTGAGGGGCGGTTCTGTGAAAGAGAAGTTGAAATGTAGGGTTAAGACATTGCATATTCGCATTCTCAAGCGATACGTACAGGTAAAGTAAGGGTGAAAATCGGACTCTGGTGCAAAAAATCAAAGCTGACCTTGGAATACAGAAAAGCCCTCTTCGGCTGGCTTGAACAGTGTACCTTTGGTATATGACCGGGCTGTACCAAGGGTGGACACCCCCAACCAATGCAGTCCTACAATCCATTTTCGTGGTTTACATTCTGATATGTGCACTACTCCCCTGCTTCCACTCAGCCAGATGAAAGGAACATTGCGAACACAGGGTGGTTAGGACTGTGTGATGTAGGGTCCGGTTGGGGGTCAACACTGAGGGGACAAAAGAAATTAATGCAAAACATTTTTTGAGTAGAACTTTGTTTTCAGGGTGAAGTCAACTAGGCGTGGTTTTGGGGGGTGAGCGCAAAATAAAAAAGTTTGACTTGAAATTCAACCCTCTCGTGAACAGTGAACCTTGGTGCATGACCGGGTGCACCGTGGGGGTAGACCCCCCCCGACTTGCATGCAGTCATACAATCCATTTTTGGGGTTGGCATCTTATATGCACTTTACTTGAGCAAAGAAGAGTACGGAAGGTGCCCCGACATTTCCTCTCAATTGTTTAGCCACGTTGAACAAAAAAAAAGAAGAAAAAAATAGGGGGGGGAAAAGAAACTGTGTATCGAGAACGTACCTTTTTTGGTGTTCGTGGTACTGCACAAAACCTAAAATTGGTGTTCCTCACACTAAAATAAAACGGTGTACGGGGAAGAGAAAGAAGAAGATAATGTTTTAGAATGAATCCTGTCCAACGTTGTCTGTTGTCTCTTCGTCATGTTATTTATCTTTTTTTTATTATTTTAAACTCATGCAGGTAGCGAACGTGCCTAAAGGCGATGGTGTGCTAAAACAGAAAGTATCATTTTTTTAGTAAAGGCTGCCCTTTCGGACGCATGCCAAAGCGGCCGCCACGTGTTTTCATCATTGTACTAGCCCAGGGAGGGGTTCCCGGCTACTGGCGAGGTCTCTTCCAATCCGTAAACCAGTTTCCCTAGGCATACCTAGAAGGCGAATTTCGTATTCGCCCTACATTCGGATCCGAATATGGCATATTCGCCTAGGCTAGGGGGGCCTCATGGCTTCACGGGCTCGGGCTCTAGCAGGTCCCTCCACACAATGTAGTGTATCTGCCTTCAGCACCCAGGGTAGCATTCCCCAGCACCTTTTACCCTCAGGCAGACCCTTCATAGAGGTTCAGGAGTGCCACAAAAGGACCCCCCGGATGCAATTTAACGCCCAGCCCAGGACGAGAAGAAAGTCTTTTTTTTTTTTTTTTTTGGGGGGGGGGGTTTGTTTTGTGGGGGTTGAGTGGGGGAAGAGTGCAAATAAAAGTTGACTTGAAATACAAAGCCCTCTGGTGAACAGTGTACCTATAAAATGAAAAGGTGAAAAGGGAAATTACTAAAAGCCTGCTCAGGAGAGAAGGGAAAAAGAGGGGGAAAAGTCAGTAACCCTGGGGAATAACGCCCCTAATGTAAGAAGAAAAACGGCGTAAAGGACCTGATAGTAGTACCGAATCCATTGACAAATAAATAGTGTTGGTTAAGACGCTCCCTTCTAGCTGGGTGATCTATGAACGGGGAGATATTTTTTTTTTTTTTCACTAGCTCTCAGTAAGCTCTCACAGGCTCTCACAAGACTCTCACAAGGCTCTCACAGCGTGTTACGTGTCTCACGGAGACGTTCCTAGATCACCCAACTAGCTTGGATTGGTCACACCTTTAAAAAAATATCCAAAAAAAGGGAGGACTTGTAAGATGAATGTGCCTCTCGGTGCACACATCATGATCAAAAGAGCGGGGTTCTCGGTAAGCTGTAGAAACACTTTGTCAGATAAAACATAAACCCGGTTCGATTCCCGAGTCAGTGCAGTTCCTTGTTGAGAACTACCCGCTCTTTCAAACACACACACACACACATCATTGGGGCCATATTCTGTGCAAGAAGTACCCCATATTACATACAATGCAACGAGGCCGGGTACGCCTGAAAATACTCGTATCTGAAAAATATATCTGAGGCGTGCCTGAGGCGTCACTGAGGCGTGCCTGAGGCGTACTCGGGATTAGTTACGTTTAAGTACGCCTCAGGCACGCCTGAGTATATATCAACGCATACTTGCGTTTCAGGCGCCTGGTGTGTATTTTCCCCCCGCAAAAAGGGCCTCTGATGCATTTCCGGAGCGATCTGAAAAAATTCCGGGGTCGGACAATTTTTTTAGCAAAAAATGCGCGACTTTTAAGTTTGTACCAAAAATCAGGGGAAAGTATACTCGGTTTCATATTTCTGCTGATATATAAAATTATTATGCACAGGTCATCATGTTTCTAAGGCATGCCATGTATTTCCTCCGCCCCCTGAAATGTGCTGAAATAAAATTTCGGTGTCCTGCTGAGAAAATTGCGGGGTCGCAAGATATTTTTAGTGGAAAAATATCATGGTTACTGCTTACAGTAAACTGCCTCCTAAAAAGAGGCTTCGCAGAAGATGAGTCATACCTCGGGTATGTATAAAAAAGTCCTTTGGTCACCCCATAGTTGTACTAAAAATAGAGCTGTGGTCTGTGGATCAAGGAGGCCTGTGTAAAATTCTGGGATCTCGATGGGATCTCTCTAGTGTTAGAGGATCCAGCCTTGTATGAGCCTCTTCCATCTTGCATCAAGTTGGGCCTCGAAGGGACCCAGTCGAAAAGCACCCCCGAAATTTGTTTTCCAATGATTCTTGAATCAATGAAATACCCGAAGGTACCACCAAAATATATATCATCAGCACCAAAGCTTAGCGAACCCTTTTCATTTTTTCGACTCGCTCGGCCCAGAGGCGCATTTTTCATCGTGCGACCCCGCATTTGAAAGATTTTGCTACCTCTGAATCGAAAACCACAAAATTTGGGGGTAAATACTTTTTTGTTCATGACCAAAATGCTGGTAAGAAATATAAATATACTCAGGCGTGCCTGAGGCGTACTCGGGATTAGTTACGTTTAAGTACGCCTCAGGCACGCCTGAGTATTTATTTTCAGGCCTTGGCGAGGCCGACTCGGCCTCGTTGCATTGTATGATATTAGTTATCAAACGCATGATGCTAGTGTGGGCTATACTCCGTTCAGGCGTTACCCCACTTCTGCGCAAGAATTACCCCATATTAGTTACTCAGACACACATTACACTCTCCCCACTCAGCGAGTTTGGGGCATCGCAACAAAAAGAGTCTGCTCCTAGGCCTTTGGGTGCTAGGTTCCCTGCCTCGCACACCCGCTGTGTGGTAAATGATTATTTCATATGCATTCTTTTCTAAATGAAAAGAAGGCAAGGAGGGTGCGAAAAATGTACCCTTGCTTTTTTTTAGAAAAAATGACGAAGTAAACCAACTACTTCCAAAGCGCACCAACCCAATACCCTATGCCCAATAGCCTTTCGGCTCTGGCCCTCGCCACCTTTTGTGTTTTTTTTTTTTTTTTTTTTTTTTTTTTGAAAACTTGGTTTGTATTAGTGTAGCCACCCTAGAGTGTACTCCACTATACTGAACACTTTTTTTCTTTTAAATAGAAGCAGTAGGGCCATACTTGGGGTGACTACAATGCTGGTTGACCGGACAATGGCCACTCAGGATAAAGTTTGTAAAACCCCAACTATGGATAAGACGTGGGAACAAAGGGTATTGGAGGGGTGATTGTAGCTAATCCTTGGTGCATGCCTTGACTTAATCGAAGTAAACTGCCCTGCAACACACAGAGAAAGAAGTGAGCTCTACTCTGTTCAGGTGTTACCCACTAAATCTGTTGTCAAATACACACAGAGACACAGGGTGATGTTACTCCTCTTAGTAACTACCCAACATACACACATCACATTGGGGGCCATATTCTGCGCAAGAATTGCCCCCTTATTAGTTATCAAACACACACACATCCTCCTCAGCGGGTAGAGAAAAATCAAAAAAGGAAGCTCGGTTCTTACCAAAAAAAATAAAGCAAAAAAAAAAAAATTGCAAGATGAATATGCTTCTCGTGCACACCCATCCAAAAAATAAAATAAATTGAAAACGAGACAGACGGCCCCTGAAAGTAAACCATGACTTTGCATGAAATTTTCGGTGGAGTCTTGGCGGGGTTTAACGACCAATAAACCCCACCAAAAAAACTCCTCCAAACTCCACCACAATTTCAGGCACCATCAGGTAGGTAAACCACCATGTGGAGGGGAAATAAAAACTACTATCTGACCCCTCTGGGACAGCAGGCACGTTGTCGCACTGAGTAAAGGGGTGTGTTGCCTTCTTCGGCGATATGTTTAAACAAAAGAGAAGTTGAAAGTGCCAAACGTCTCACCGTTCATAGGCAGACAAAGGTATGCGTGTCTCTCCCCCAAAAGCGGCCAGGGGTAGCGGACGTGTCTGTGTACATAATGTGTCAAAACCCGCTCACCACAGTACCGGCACCCGTACCCTGATGCTTTGTGGGAGTAAAAAAAAAGCTACCCACTCGGATCGCAATACCCGGCGAGCCCACACAGAACAACACCACTAGGGCTAGTAACAAGTTTAAAAAGAGTATGAAAATATGTACATTGAAAGTAAGCATGTTATAGGGGGGAAAAATGGCCCCTTCTTTAAGTTTAAAAAGCATTTCAACATATGCATTCAATAAATTGAGAGCATTGGTAAAAGGGATCAAGAAAAATGTTCCCATCTTTTAGTATCTTTTGCAAAACATGAAAAAGAAAATTAAATGTTTCATGCTCGTTTAAAAAAAAAAAAACGAAAGAACCCGAAAAATAATGTAATACAAGCAACTGAACAGAACGTAGCAAAGTGTTTCCCCCCCCCCCCCCCCCCACCATCCTTACAAGTACCCCCCATCCCCCGAAGCATTTTTTTTATTTGATAAATGTGTGTAGTTGCCTCGGTTGTGTTGCCACAGTTTTGTGCAATCTCCACTATTTCGATTTTTTGATCAACTGTTGGATTAATATTGCTGCCCAGGAAAGCAAGCAGTCTGCATCGCCGCATCGTGCTCTCTCTTTTTTTTGTTTGTTTTTTTTTGTTTTTTTTTTGAATTCAAGTGGGTCAGGGGGATCCCCTCTCGATATGCTCCGTGTGACGTTTGTACTGACAGTTCACTTACCGCTAGGGGAAGGGGAGGGGGGGGTTAGGGGGTAGCAAACCCCACGTAAAAAGTGAGGCAAAAGTGGTTTTTTCGGATTTTTGAAAAAAAAAGCTTTCTATGTCATTCTGACCATACTCTCCGACCCATACCCCCCAAAAAACACCCCCTGACTCGGTTTCCACCCGAAATAGCACTTTCTGTGCCCAAAAATGGACAAATTCAAAAAAAAAATTTTTTTTGGCCAGGACTTGGTACCTTTGGTGGGTACCAGGTCCTGGCACCCTTTTTAAAACATGGTTATAAGTTCCACCAAGTCCCTCTAAACACCCCGAAACCGCCTGGGTACCCCTCGGGATAGGTTCTGGGATGAAAATATGTGGCTTTGGGGCCTTTTCTGGCCCCAGAATGAGTAAAAGCGGTCCAAAAAGCAGGTGGTGCAGATGAAGGCCACAGTGGAGAGAACCACACGCTGCTTTTTGGACCGCTTTTACACATTCTGGGGCTAGAAATACCCCCAAAGCCACATATTTTCACCCCAGAACCTATCCCGAGGGGTACCCAGGCGGTTTCGGGGTGTTTAGAGGGACTTGGTGGAACTTATAACCATGTTTTAAAAAGGGTGCCAGGACCTGGTACCCACCAAAGGTACCAAGTCCTGGCCAAAAAAATTTTTTTTTTGAATTTGTCCATTTTTGGGCACAGAAAGTGCTATTTCGGGTGGAAACCGAGTCAGGGGGTGTTTTTTGGGGGGTATGGGTCGGAGAGTATGGTCAGAATGACATAGAAAGCTTTTTTTTCAAAAGTCAAAAAAATCGTGTTTGCCTCGGGCTTTTGCTACCCCCTAGAGGGGGGGGTTCTTGAATTCTACACTGTGGGGGTCCAGCCTCTTACCAGAACTAAAAGCTGGAGTCTCAACTAGCGGGTGTGGGGCACCCTCCGAAAAGTGGGTGTTCGTCACACACACCCTCTCCTTGAGTCTCCCGTTTGACTCCTCCTCGGAGGCTGGAACCTACCGTGTGAAAGTACGCACAATCATTCTTTCTGAGGGGGTGGTGGGGAGAGAAAACACTCCTGAGTAAACGAGAAGGGAGGGGGGGAAAATGATTAAGATATTATTTTCAATCGAAAGATGGAGTTTTCCCGGGGGGAAAAAAGTGAAGTTGATAGTGCAAAACGCCTCTGGGACGCAGGGCACTTGGCACTCCGAATACAAGTTCGGCGGGTGTGTCTACACCTGGATCGCGTATTCAGGGTTTCCGCTGGGGGCGAGAGAGAAAAAAATAAAAGTATCCCAATGCCAGGTTCATATATATGTGGTGTGGTCAGCAACCCAGTTCCCCGTGGTTCTACCATAGTTTCCCCCTTTTATTGCCCCTTTTTTTCTGTCAAAATCACTTCTGCGTGATTTGAAAAATTGTTAGAGTAGCCTTTTTGGTGGTGGTGCCCACAAATTCTCCACTTTTGCATTTAAAAAAAAAAAAATATATTAATTTTGTTTTTTTTAGTCTGTTTTTTTTTTGCATTACCCAGGGTTTCCGCTTATCTTCATGGAAAATTTTTTTTTTCCAAAACCGTGAAGATATGAAGATATGTCCAAAAAGGGGTCAAAAAAATTTTTTCGCGCTCCGCGCGAAAAGGTCCGTCCATTTCAGGTAAATACGTGATGACGTGGGATGGTAATGTAAATCAAGAACCAAACCAACCCTTTTTCTCATGTTTTTTCTACGCCTGCCTTCCCTCAGTACAGGAAGAAGCGGCGGTCATAATATCAAACCTTTTTGGCGAAGCCACGGTACGCAACATTTCAAAAATTGTGACTTAAAATCAACCATTTTTACAGACAAACTATGGTAGAGGGTGTGGGATTCCGCTCATAAGTTTTGCGCCGCAGGCGCACGGTACGCTACTTTTTTTATTTTTGTCGATCCCTTATTCTCACTCTTTGTCAAATGGTGCAAAGATTGAGGGAATTGGGGGCACGGTCTGAAACTTTACCTCGCTATATCCTCTTCACAATGATACCAGGAAGGGGATAAAACGCGCTTCGCGCGCGCGCGACGCCCTGCCTCCCCTTTTTTTCTGGTTTTTTTTTTTTTTTTTTTTTTTCTCATGAAGATATCTTCATGGGAAAAAACGGGAAAATCCCAGATTTTTTTTTTTTTTGAAGATTTTTTGGGTCATATCTTCATAGCGGAAACACTGGCATTACCCCTGCGGTTGGAAAAGGTAGCTATCTTCAGGGACTATATCATCACTTTCGTCACTTCCCTGCTTGCAGAACGGTGTGTGAACGCGCCGCTTTTGGTTGTATCCATCCTCATCGCATAGTTCAAGCGAAATCACGGGTTGTCTGTAGGAATTTTTTTTTTTTCAAGCGAATAAAAAGAAAAGTTTTGTAAGATGACCCGAAGCCTCTCTTGAGTCACCTTAGATCACATTCGTCATCGCGCAGCAACAGCTGCGCAGGTTTCTACAATTTTTGGTGTGGCACCGGTCCAAATTCCCCGTGGTTCGCCCGTATGTCTCCCGTGGTATGCACCAGGCTGGGGGGGGATCCGTAAATAGACCGGCAACGACCAGACACGTAATTAGTGTGTATAGCCGGTCTTTGGCCGGTCTTTAGGGTCCGTAAAAAGACCGGCTCTTAAGGATTACCGGCTATAAGGGCCGGTCCTACCCACCCTCGAAAAAGACCGGCAGACCGGGTGTACAATTGTACACACAAAAATTTACGTACGATCTTCCTTCTAAGGTGCTCGCTCTCCATACCTAGACCCTCGAATTTTTTTTTTTTGCCCCTATATTGGGCTAATTTCGACGATTTGAGGCCATTAAAAGCAAAATTTGGCACTTTTGAGCATCTAGGGGGGTCTAAAACGCGGTTCCGCGAACCCAAAATTTCGTGATTTTTACCAAAAACAAGTCGATTTTTGAAAAAATCTCAAAAAAAAAAATCCCAATTTTTTTTTTCACAAGTGTTTTTGAGGCCTGCTCACTACACCCTAGGCTCCCTTCTGGGACCAAAAAGTCAAAAAAAGCAAGAATTGGGCTGTTTTGAGCATCTAGAGTTAATTCCCCAGTCATTTTCTGTACCACCAGTGCATTTTGTATGGGACAGCGCCTTGTCAAAAAATCAAAAAATCTCAAAAAAAAAAAATTTTTTTTTCGGGAAAATTTCGACCCCTGAGTTGGGTTTTTGGGCACCAAAAAGTGCAAAAAAACGCAAAAATCGGGTGTTTTGACGATCTGGGGGTAAACATATGCATTATGCACCTTATGCATTACTACAGGGGCCCACAATTTCGACTTTTCCTTAGCAAATTCCGTCACAATTTTTTTTTTTCGATTTTGGCAAAGGCAAATCTCAGGAAAAAAAAAATCACCCCGATAGTGGGTCCTTGGGTGTCCAAAGATGCCAAAAACACAAAAAAAATGATGTTTTGACCATCGGTGGGCACCTAAAACGCACTTTTCTGCCCAAAAAAAATGAATATTGATTTTTCCTTAGCGTTCTTATAGCCGTGATTTTTCAGTTTTTTTTCACAAAAAAATTCACCGAAAATAGTGTGTCCTTGGGAGATCAAAAACGCAAAAAAACGCAAAATTTTGGTGTTTTGACCCTTCAGAAGCACCCAAAACGCACTTTTGTGTACAAAAACACACATATTTCACATTTCCTTAGCAATTCCTTTCACAAGTACAAGGCGATTTTTGACCAGACAAAAAAATTTTTATTGCTCAAAAACGGGCGTGGTAGGCACCCGAAGCCATAAAATGGCCCAAAGAATCCAAAAAACCTCAGAAATACATGTTCGTGAAAAACATTTGCAAGTCAAAATTCAACCACAATACGGTCATTTTGTGCATACCCTGTGACTGTAGTGGCTAGAGAACACGCATGCAGACCTGTTCCTTGCAATTTCCAGTGTTGTGTTTATCAATGCATGCATCCAGAGGACCTTTGGTTTACGTAATCGTAGGCACTCCTGAGCAATGAAGTCGGTTTTTGACCCAAAATCGGGGTGTGTGGGCCCTAATTTGCTCCAAATTTGGCCGAAAATTGGGATTTTTCTGAAAATTTCATTGTGCTCAGCAAAAATCCTTGCTTTTTTGAAGAATTTTCCAAAAAATATGCTATACCCCCTATGACTGGACCCAACTCCCCTCACCCCTTTTTTTTTTCACCCAAAAGGGCCGGAAATTTTACACACTAATACACAAACTTACGGACCCCCCGGGGGGTACCCTGTTTTTTTTTTTTTTTCCGGGTTTGCGGGAATGTGAAGGAAAACGCTGGCATTTGCATTTTTGAGCCAATCCCAGGAAGTGGTGGGGTCATTTTGCAGAAATGGCCAAGTTGTTGACCTCTAGAAAAAATTCACTGTACAATACACAGTATACACAGTATACACAGTATACACAGTATACACAGTATACACAGTATACACAGTATACACAGTATACACAGTATACACAGTATACACAGTATACACAGTATACACAGTATACACAGTATACACAGTATACACAGTATACACAGTATACACAGTATACACAGTATACACAGTATACACAGTATACACAGTATACACAGTATACACAGTATACACAGTATACACAGTATACACAGTATACACAGTATACACAGTATACACAGTATACACAGTATACACAGTATACACAGTATACACAGTATACACAGTATACACAGTATACACAGTATACACAGTATACACAGTATACACAGTATACACAGTATACACAGTATACACAGTATACACAGTATACACAGTATACACAGTATACACAGTATACACAGTATAGTAAAGTAAATAGTAAAGTAAGTATAGTAATGGATCAGAGGCCCTTTTTGCGGGGAATAAATACACACCAGGCGCCTGGAACGCAAGTATGCGTTGATATATACTCAGGCGTGCCTGAGGCGTACTTAAACGTAACTAATCCCGAGTACGCCTCAGGCACGCCTCAGATATGTTTTCCAGATATGAGTATTTTCAGGCGTACCCGGCCTCGTTGCATTGTATGATACACAGTATACACAGTACACACAGTACAGTACAGTACAGTACAGTACAGTACAGTACAGTACAGTACAGTACAGTACAGTACAGTACAGTACAGTACAGTACAGTACAGTACAGTACAGTACAGTACAGTACAGTACAGTACAGTACAGTACAGTACAGTACAGTACAGTACAGTACAGTACAGTACAGTACAGTACAGTACAGTACAGTACAGTACAGTACAGTACAGTCTGTAGGGGTTGAAAAAAAATTTTCCCCGAGAAAACCACTTTTTTGGGATAATTCAGCGCATTAGAAAATTTTGCGGTTAGAACCGTGACTCTGTGTGACCCTTACCACCGTGAGAGTAAACACCAAAAAACGGGAAAAATAAAAATAAAAAGGGGTACCCCCTCCAGAGCTCGCGCTAAAGTCCATCCCTCATCCCGGGATTTTTGGGGGTTTTGGTAGGAACGTTTTTTTTTTGCAGTACGGGGATTTCATTAAGAAACCAGAAGTTCTAATATTGTTGAGTAAGACCACCACATAGTGGACTTGCATATACATGTGACCCCGCCGTGGAACGCAATTGGCTCGGAAAGTCAAAAGAAAGAGGAGAAAAAAGAAAAGGAAAAAAAAAAAAAGGTTGGGTACCGTGCGCCTGCGGCGCTGCCTGTTCCCTACCAGTTTCTACAGGCAAACACTTGCCCCCTTTACCTTACACTGACGGGTTTTGACCAAAACCAAGAACTTGTCCATTTCGGCAAATTGACCCCACCACAGAACGGACGAATTCCGGAAATGCAAATGCCGGTGTTTTCGCGCATTTTCATGTTGCAAGACGTCAGGATCAGGGAGAGAAAATCTGGTTGTGGGATTTACATTGGCCCTCTTTACCCACATGGATTTTGACCAAAACCAAAAAAATGGCCATTTCGGCAAAGTGACCCCACCACAGCGCGGACGGATTCCGGAAATTCCAATCGCGGTATGTTTTGGGGCTGAAAACCCACTGATTTTCAGGAGAAAAATTGCTTCCAAATCTCGGAATTTTCCGAATTTTCCTGAAAATGACCCTTGTTTACGAGTATGGGTTCATATTTTGCGAAAATTTAAGTCACTAAAATTTTGTCCATTTTTCCGTATATACCCCACCACAAGCCGGGATTGGCCCGGAAATGCCACAAAACGGGGTTTCCGGGCCTCCCCAGCTAACCTTTTCAAGGAACGTTTTTCCGTACCCGAAATCCATTTTTTCCCCATTTTTTCCCATAATTAGCGCGACCACTGACCCCCTCCAAATTCCCCGTGGTTCGCCCGTATGTCTCCCGCGGTTGTACCGCGTACAACGGTTCACACCAATTTTGGTGTCATAAAAAGAAGAAAAAACTTGAAATATGAATGTGCATCTCGTGTAATAAAACAAAGGGATCATCCTACATGGACATGCACCGAGAGAGGAACCGCTGGAGACGGACAAGCTGGCACCCGCCCGCGAGATGATCGAAAGTAAGAACATTACTGCATTGTATTCGACGGGACGAACACCATGTCGGGAGCATTCTCAGGGGGGTGCAAAACCAGGTTGAAACATTTTCCTGAAAATCGTAATTCATCTGCATTTGGTGCAGCAATCCGCAGTTGAACCTCCCTCTCTCTCTCTCTCCATCGGGATGGACAAAGTCATTGTTGACGTGATGAGTACGTCATCAACAGCCAGCGCGTTGTGCATTGGTACCAGGGTGTTGGCCGTATCGAACTCACACAAGCAGCTTACACATTGTAATGGCTGAACATTACCAGGAAGTTGGAGAAAGGGGAAGATAACCCGGTGGCTAACCAATGAAAAAAGGTGCACCCTCCCGTCCATCTATGACACCCTCAGCCAGATCCACCAGCAGGACGGTGCCATAGGTGACTCTTGGATACGTTAGAGTCACCAAGGTTCATGGAGGCGAACGTCCTCCTCTCCAGCGTCTTCATCGTGATGCAACCTCTGAACGTGTAGTGGCAAGAGCCTCTCCTCTCTGGTGATGAGGATTGGTCATGACAGAAACTCCTGAAATCTACGCAGGAATCATACAGACTGAAGCTGAGGCAAATGTCACGGAGTACAAAAAACCTGCAGTGGGCGAGGTGCTGCACTGTTGTTGTTCGCTTGTCAAGGGGGGGGGGAAGGAAGGTCGGTCTGGAAAGCTTTTTTGTTCGGTTTCAACGAAACGACCGCAAGAACCCGACATCAAAGAAGAGTCTCTCCAACACAGCTTGCAGAAAGGTTTTGTGCTGCCGCGATCTTCACGCGAAGTAGTCGGTGGGAGCGTGCGGAGTGCGTAGCGTTTTTGTGTAGTGTGTAATATGTGTGTAGTAACACACGAAAGCAGATCACACACTGCACATAACAAGACGCGGAAGAAAAAATCGCCTTTTTTTTGTGAGTCACAAATTTAGAAAAAAGAAAAAAAAAAAGACAATGGTGCATACGACGAGGCTGAGCTTTGCTGGGGCTGAAAGAGCTCGCTGTCTGCTGGGAGGACGTCGTCGTCTGTGCAGCTGCTTGCCTCGCTCTCGCAGGCCGATGCTGTCGCAATGGGCTGGAAGATGTCGCTGTCCGCCGGCAGCACGTCATCACTCTCGTCGACGTCGCTCGTATTCGCCATAGGGAACGGCCTGAACACCTCGCTGTCAGGCGGAAGCATGTCATCGTCTGACAGGCTTGGGTCCTTGCACACACTCTGCACGGATGACATACGTGTCCTGACAAAAAAATTTGCAACGTTATAATTGGTAGGGGGGTTTTCAGTAAATGCAAGTAAGGGTGCGGTTGGGGATCTCCCCCAGCCATGCAAAAACCTTACAATTTATTTTGCGGTAGACAACTGATATAAATGGCACCCCCGAAAAAATCGGAAATACCAAAGCATTGGTGACTCCTGACGACCCCATTAGTGCGTAGTTGTTGCGTACTTGGTATTGTTTTATTTTCTGGGGGTACCAAACCTAATAGTAGTTCTGGACCAAATATTTTTTAGGTAAAAGTTGACTTGAAATACAAAAAAAAGGGGCTTCGTTACTCTGGTTTCTGATCACACTTTATGGAAAGGGGAGGGGGAAAGTGTGATGTTCATACGAAGCAGTGGTGAAGTGGATATGATGCATGGCGTCGTCGCTGAAGAGTAGGGTGGGATGGTGCAGAGGATGAGGATGATGGGGGATAATGGGGTTTGAAAGTTTGTATATTTGAAAACTATTTGGAAAAATCACGTGTCGCAACAGAATATATCCACGCCACGCCCACCCTCCGCCCAGCTTACTTCCATTTCGCGGTCTACGTTGAGATGTCCTACTCCCGCTACCGCTCGTCAGTCAACGAAACGGGTATAATTGGAACACAAGGGAGCAACTCCTTGTGCGAAGTAAGTGACTCGGGGTTTATTTTTGTTTTTGTGGTTTTCACGCTAGGTCGTGACCCGGAGGAAGCTCCGCATATCATAAAGGGGGAGGGTGTTTTTTTTTTTTTTTGCGTCAAAAAATAAGAAAAGTTGAGAGATGCATTTTGTGACACATACTTCGAGCCATTAGCGACTGTCCTGTACTCCGCGCTTGACGTCCACGCACCGGGCCTGTGTTTATTGAAATTTTAGGGCAAAACAAAAAAAAAATTTTCCCCCCTTGGTTCTCGCTACCAAGCTTTTGTCCTAGATGTGATCATCTGATTTTCAGGAATTTGGGGGGTAAAAAAAGGTGGGAGGCATGGGCGGGCATGACAGCTATATCCTTCATCTTGGATGCCAGCAGGTATGGCCACCTGGAAATTCTACAGCTCTACAAGCAAGGGTATCTCACAAGAGTTGAAGGTAAAAAGAAGCGGGAGAATTGATTTCTTGAGTGCTGAAAGAGAGGGTGGGACGACAGAGAATGAACACAGATTTGACAAAAAATCACGAACCTCCATTGCCGTCATCTTCCGGCGACATCGCACCCTCCGGTATACAATGAAATAGCAGCCGCAAGCCGAAAGGCTGCCGGCAGCAGGAAGAAAAAACTGAGTTCAGATATGTGTAAGCTTTCCCGGTCTTATCCAGCGCCCTCTTCCCAACCCGCCCCAGTAAGGCTAATTTTTCCCCACATTTTTTTTTTTTGAAAGATCCACATACACAACATCTCCTCCGAACACGTCGGGGGACGGGCCGAGATCCGAGACATGCGTTGGGTCCTCTCGCTCCTCGATGACAGCGTGGATACCAAGCTGCTTTTGGACGGGGACGTAGCTGATGACCGGCTCTTCGTCCTCAAGCTCGACACTCTGGAGGAACAGTGGCAGGCAGTTCTTTGGCCGCTTCACCTGCGTGTCGGGTGCTTTCCGCCGCGCAGTGGGAAGCACGAACGAAACCTTCGAGTGGGTAGCCGTCTCCAGGTGGCAGCTGTGATGGGGGGAAGGAGGGGGGGTGGAAGGTGTCTTGAGACGAAAACAGAGAAAGTTAATATAATATTATGATAAAACCCATGGAGGAGGTTGCACACCTCGGTGAGGAGGCAGCTGTGATGGGGAGGAGGAATGGGAGGTTTTTTTGAGACGCTAAACGATAGAAACACTCATTGACACTCATAGTATAAAAAAAAACCCCCCCATGGGAGAAGAGGTTGGACACCTCGGTGAGGAGGTGGCTCTGCAGAGCGGTTCCCCCAGAACTGCAAAGTGTGTTCAAAATGCGTTGTTTCTATTTCATCCGTGAGATGACAAAAAACAAAGAAGTGTAAGATAGACCTAACGGTTCTATCCATTTCGTGGGTATAAAGGAAGGGGCATACCCAGGCCCTGCCTCCGGGGGGTTGAGGATTCCTGTGAAGGAGGGAAGCGCATCCATGTCCGAGTCGCAGCTCTCCATCTCCAGGTGGTGTCCCTGCATCCTGTGAAAACGGTCGATCTGCTGAGAGAGGGGCTCCTTGGTGGTGCCGAGTGCATGGGAGTGTAGCTCTTGAAATGACGCCACCTCAGGCTTGGTAGGTGGGACGTACGGGAGCACGGCGTCCGACTCCTCAAGCACAACGTCGAGCACCAGCTGCGCACTGAAGTCTGTGTACATCTGTTTGCCGCCATCCCTGTTTTTTTTTTTTTTTTTTTTTTTTTTTTGTGGTAAAATCAGCCCATTATCGTCAAATTCGCAATTTTCTCAGATTTAGTTGATAAAAAAAAATTTCCCCCCGGGAAAGGCAGGTCAAGTACTGTTCAGGGTTGGTGGCTTCCATTCCTTTCTCCACTGCATAACTACTTTTCGCACGCGCTTGTATTCGTCAAACTTCGCGAACGCCACCCTGCGATTCTTTAGCCGTATGAAAAAAAAATAAATGGCGCCGCAGGCGAAAAAAAATAGGGTACGGTGTAAAAATGCTGGTTTACACCACACAGTCACTCAACAAACCCGTTTTTGCGGAGCAAAAAAGGAAAATGGCGCCGCAGGCAAAAAAAATAAGGGGTACGGTACGCAGCGAGCAGAAAAATTTTATGGTTCCATCATTCCAGTCATCTGGGGGTCGGGCGAGGGGTCCCCAAAAGTGCCCAAAAATCCCCTCTTTTTTTTTTTTTTTTTCCCTCCCAAAAAAAGATTTAGTTGATGTCAACTAAATGCGAACCGCACGATAACCCCCTGGGTAAAATCAGGCTCTCCGCTAGGATTTCCGATTTTGAAAAAGTTCTGTTGATAGTCCACGTTGGTGGGTACATGCTTGCGCCGCAGGCGCACGGTACGCAACTTTTTTTTTCCCCAACGCCCGATTTTGACTTTTTTGGGACGTTTGAGCACTCACCTCTCCATATCTTCTTCTCCTGAGCTTTTTTGACAGGTAGAACGGGTCTGAACCACTCAGCAGAACTTTTTTTTTTTGTTCTTTTTTTTCCCCATTTTCAAAAAGTTCTGTTGACAATCAACAGAACTTTAGTACCTAGCGGAGGCCCTGGGTAAAATTGATGAAAAGTAACGGTTTTTTTTGGGGTACCTGGGGTCTAAAAGGGTTAAAAAAATCTTTTGTTTTGCAAAAAGTAGGGTACAAAAAACATACTGTTTCGTTTCATGAATCAGCGCCTTGTGGTGGGTAGGGGCATCGTGCATCTTAGTCTTCACGACGTGCTTACATGAGCCCCCCACGAGCGTGGGGGTCCCTTGCGGAGAGATTACGGACACTGACCGGACGTCTTTAACGAAAGCAGCCTGTCTTTCCTCCCGGTCTTTTTCCTTCCCGATGATGTCTTCTGCAGTATATGGGATATGTACCCAGGTATTTACGTGTGTTTTTTTGTGTTGTTCTGTTGGGAAAATGGTAAGGTAAAGTGCAGAGGGGGGCAGAAAGGAGATATTTTGGTGGACACAAAAAGGAATGTCGGTTTTGATTTATTTTTTGAAAGGAAGAAAAAAAAAGTGTTGGAGTATGTGTAGTTTTGCCTCGTGCAAAGATCCTCTCTCCACACCCATCTGATTTTGCCTGAAATTTTTCGGTGATATTTTGGTGATGTTTAAAACCAACCTGCACTAAACTCCACCAATTTCAAGCAGAAAAAAAAATGGACAACCTTCATGACAACCTTACAATTTCTAGGTTATTGTAGTTTTCAACAAATCGCCCTAATTTACACACCAAAAAAAGGACGGGAAACTGGGACTATTTCTCAATTTTTGGACTGCAGAACTCCTTTAGAGCTACAGAAGGTACAGACACAAATTGGTCCGCAACCCTTAAGCAGCTTTTATGGGGGGGAAAAAGGCCCCCCGGGGGTAGTCCACACAGTAGTGTTACTCTGTTAGAAAGGGGTGATTGTAAGAAAAGTTTTAAAAAAAGGGGACAAAAGGTGAAAAAAAAAGCTTCTGTTTTTGTCTTGTACTTTGTTACTCGAGTTACCATATTTTCACCGAACGGTGTGCGTAACTTTTAGTATCGACTTACTTGCCGTGGTGGTTCGTCCGGAACAACTTATCCCACGCACAGTAGTGTTACTCTGTTAGAAAGGGGGGGAGAGAGAATTATCAGCCAGAAAAGTGAAGTTGATAGTGCAAAACGCCTCTGGGACGCAGGCACCTGACACTCCGCGGGGGGGAAAAAAGGGGGGGAATAGTTTTTAAAGATGAACCTAAGCCTCTCGTGCATGGTCACCTTGGATGAAGAGAAAAGAGGGGATTTTTATTGTAATGGTAAAGTAAAAGAAACCAATCTCCTTTGGAAAAAAAGGGCAAAACTGGGGGGATGTCTGGGGTGGAGCCAGAAACAAGATGAAAAAGGTCCGTTCATTTCGCGTCAACACCTGATGACGTGGGATGGTAACGTACATCAAGAACCAAATGAACCCCTTTTTTCTCATGTTTTTTTTTTTTTTTTGTTGATAAACTGTTTGGAGTAGTGTAGTTGCCTCGGGTTGTGTTGCCACAGTTGTGCAATCTCCACTTTCCTTTTTTTTTCTCTCTTCCCCTACGTCCAAGCCCTTTCCTGCCACTAGGCTCTCTCTAAACGAAAACCTTCCCTCAGTACAAGAAAACGGCGGTCATGACATCAATTTTATTTCCTGGCGAAGCCACGATGCGCAACATTTCTAAAAAAATGTTGACATATAATGGCAAGGTTCAAATTTGAAACAAAAACAAATAAAGAGTCTGAACGTTTGAAAGAACGAAAAATTGTTTCATATACTAACTATTCTACTGAATAGAAAGTATAATTCTAAATGTGTCTCTCACACAAAAAAAAATCTGAAAAAAGATACGATGATAATGCCTCACATGCATGAACATCTTTAAAACGACTAATTTCACATACTTTTCCATTCAAAGAAGAGAAAGTAACGCACACAAAGGAAGGTTCAAAAATGATACAATCCCAAACAGAAACAGAGATTTATACACCATAGTAGAACTGAGGCTGAACCTCAGTTTTGAAAAAAAAAAAAACTTTTGCAGATTTGGAGAAAAAGTTTTTTGCGTTTTTTTGGGGAACTGGGTTGCTGACCGCACCATGAAATCCCGTACCATACAGGCTGTACCCAATTTTTTTTTGCCTGCGGCGTCATTTTTCCTTTTTTGCTCCGCAAAAAAGGTTCGTTGAGTGACCCTGTGGTGTAAGAGGCTAGATTTTTACACCGTACCCCAATTTTTTTTCGCCTGCGGCGCCATTTTATATTATTTTCTTTTTGCTCCGCAAAAAGAAATAGAGCCATGTCCTGATATGGACGTGGAAAATTGCATCCGGGTGCCCTTTGTGGCACTCCTCCTGAAGGGGTGAAAGGTGCTGGGAATGTTACCCTGGGTGCTGAAGTCAGGCACGGTACATGTGTGGAGGGACCTGCAGGAGCCCTAGCCAGTGAAGCCATAAGGCCCTAGGAAACTAGCCGGTAGCCGGGAACCCTCCCTGGGCAGTACAACGATGATACTTCAATCTTAAGTTCATTTCTTCCAAAAAAAGCCCCTCCGTGCCTCCAGCCCCCTCAGGAACAGCAACCTCACTTTTTTTGCACTTTTGGTAAGGAAAAAAATCGTATATAATAGCCTGAACAGAAACAAAAAAAAAAAAAACAAAAAACAAAAAAAAAAAAAAAAAAAATACAAAAGTAACAACAAAAGAACACACATTGAGACAAATTAGGCAAAACTCATACACATCCCATCCCTTCCCCCCTCCAAAAAAACAATACATGCACTTCTCTTCTCTGTCGATTACCTTACGTCCATTCATCCCCGAACACCCGATACAATTCCTTTTCTTTTATGGTATTTTCTACCCCCCTTTCCCTTCTTCTTTTGTTTCAAGAATAAAAATTTCTCAGAGAAACCAAAAGGACGTTCTAAACAAAAAAAGAATCCAATTTTTTTATTGAAATCTCAACTTTTTTGCTTTACTTTTTTCACAACTATTCCCCACCAGCTATTCCTTTCCACTTTGCGAGGTTCGCCTCCACGTGGTCCGCCATGTAGGTCAGCTCCGGGAGACACCCTTCTGCAACTGTTTGGTAGAACTTGCTTCCTACGAATTTGATAAAGTTGATCTGCCCCTGCGCCAGCTCGACCTTGGTGTGTCTGTCGTAGCCAGGAGTGACCTGCTTGCCTTCTGCCCGCTCACTATCCCCTTGGAGATAAAACTCTGTTGTAATCGCGATGCCCCACAGACGACTGATGTTAAACGGTTTTGCAAGGTTCGACAAATCGGCTGCCTTGAGTAGAATGCCTCCCAGCAGACGGCGGTCTTCATCGTTTTCTACGTTGTAGCCTCGCTCGCTCATTGCTTTGTACTCATCGCAGACGGTTTGGTGGTGTGCCATATCGGTTTTCAAAATGTTTGAAATTAAGAGTTTGTAGGCTTGGACTGACTCATCTTTCGGAATTTCTGAGAATACACCGATTTCTTCGAAGGAGAGAATCGCGATTGCGACGTTGCAATGATGCACTTCGAGAACCGAAGAGGCGCCGCTGGCATTGCTGAGGAGCCCTAGAGGGGTTTCGGATTTCGAGTGAAAGGAGTTGTTCAATCCCATGTGATCTACGTCGTGAAGGATGGCGGAGACCATAAGAACAAACCCATCGAGGTCAGTCAGTTTGCTGGCCGCGCCCTTTTGCAAAAAGATAAAAATGTTTTGAAAAACGTCAAACGCGTGCACCGCATTGTGATACGGAACCAGACGGTACTTCGAAAAGGCGGTCAACATGAACCTCGCCATCTTCTGTTTGGGGACATTAAACTTTTGGAGATATCCCATTTTTTCAAATAGGTGTACACCGAGGGAGACCAGCTTATGGTGGTTCTCTGTCTTGAGAGAGTAGATGTGCGCGTTAAACGTCTCGGAATGGAGGGAATGCAGCTCGTCTTCGTAGACTTCGACCTGAAGCGCGGCGTACGCGGCATCGTCCTTTGCAGGTTGGATGACAACATCAGTCGCACCACCACCTCCTCCAGAGGATGAGTGCAACAGCTTCATGGTCTCCTCTCTCGACGCCCTGCAGAATTCCAACAACTTCGCATTGCTCAAATGCAGCCCAGAAAAGGCAGCAAAGAACCTCAACATCTCCTCATCATCCTCCCCAAACTCCCCTCCCGTCGATTTGTTTATAACCTGCGCGACAGCGACGACCTCTCCATCAGCCCAGATCGGCATGCACAGAATCGTCTTTGTAACGAAGCCGGTCGCGTCGTCTACATCAGGGTTGAACCGAGGGTCGCAGTACGCATCGGGGATGTTCACCGTTTCCCCCTTTGTGCAAACGTATCCAGCGATACCTTGTTCCATAGGCATGCGGATTTCTGTTCCGTCTGAGTCAGCATACAACATACCCTGCTCTTTGTCTACAAGGAAGAGTGTGCAGCGTTCGGCCTGAAGCAGCTCTTTGCAACCATCCTTTACAACATCTGCAACGCCAATCCAATCGGATAGGTCGGTTTTGTTGACACGTTGTACAACATCAAGAAGAACCTCATTTTTGCGTTTTTCAAGCGCAGTTTGACGGAATTGGTATGAATTCGCAAGGAAAACACCTGCAAAAGCGGCAAATGCCTCAAACAACGTTAAATCCGCTTCATCAAATGGTTCCGGTCCGTTGTCTCCGTTTTTGTTCAAAAGCTGTGCTACAGCGATGACATGGTTTTGGTAATGCACCGGCGCGCAGATCAACGACTTTGTACGGTACCCCGTTTTTTTGTCGATCGAATCGTTAAACCGCGTATCCTGGTAGACATCTGGAATGTTAATAACTTCCCCAGTTTTCGCAACACAACCGGAAATTCCGGTGCCAATGGGGACACGAATTTCGTCGGTTCCTTCTGCAACTTTTGACACCAATTCGCCATCTTCCACAACAAAGAAGGTGCAACGATCAGCATTAAGTAGAGACGATGAACCCTCCATCAATGTTTTCAAAAGTTTGAAATGATCGGTTTGGTTCGACGACATTTCCAGGCAGGTTTCGAGAAGAACCGTCGCGGCCTGCGATGATTTGCTAAGTGCTTGGGTAAGGTTGCTCTTTGGCGTGGTGGAGTGACGTTTTGAACCGACCTCTTCATTGACGTACTGTACCATCTTGCGGAGGTTCGTTCCGGTAGTGCTGCTGTTCGGGATGTTGCTGTCTTGGTTGCCCGAAACCGTCAGTTTTGCTGCCCCATCTACCTCCTTTGGCCCCCTCCTTCTCTTCGCAAAGGCGTTCTGTATCAACCCCAACAACCCCTCCGTACTGTCTGGAGCATCATATACCCCATGCTCCAAACAGTACTGCACAACCCCCTCTGCGAGGGACGCAAGGCCGTTGCTGGGCTTCGCCTCCAGAACCCCGCCTACAACGTTCTCAAGGCATGAGTGCAATCCTTTGGAAGTCAGATAGTCCACATCCCCCAGGGTAGCGTGGGACATGCTAAAAAAAAGGGGGGGTGTAAGTTGGGAAAGGCTCCTTGCGGAGTCGAAAAGGGAAGGGGGGGGTGTGTATATATGGGGTGTGTATCCTGGGGGGAGAGGGAAGGTGGTGGGGCAGTGCACACGACGGTGAAGTAATGGGTACTACATGGAACTCACCGTGCAAGAAATTCGACTTTTGAAAATCCGGAAAGGCGATGTGGCTTCAAACGACCGTTGAAAATCTAGAACAAAAAGTTGACTTGAAATACAATAGGGAGTACCTTTTGGTATGACCGATGCACACCGTAGGGGGTGGCACACGACGGTGAAGTCAATGACATGACATGTGCCTTTACATGTAAAATGACATGTGAACACATGACATTTTTACGGCCAATATACGTTACCGCACATGTAAAAACAAGTTACATGGTAAGCACATGCCAAATGCACATGTCATGTCATTGACTTCACCGTCGTGCAGTCCTACAATCCATTTCGTAGTGTCCATCTGATATGCGCTACTCCCGCTTCCACTCATCAGATGAAAGGAGCATTTGAGACAACCCTTTTCTCACACTTCTTCCCGCTTCAAACAAAATCTGGGGGGGAAAATGAAGATATGACGGAAATGGGAAATGTGGGGGGGGGGGGGGGTAGGGGGGGTCAAAAGGGGTAAACAAATTGAAAAAAATGAGTTTTTGTTCCTAAGTGCTAAAAAAATGACCAAAACCAGAAAATACCACCCTCAGATGTCCAAAAATCCATCTGCGCCCGGTTTTGAGCAGTTTTGAGCCTCAAGAAGCCCCGTATCTGCTTTTTTCAAAAATGTACACACAACTTGTACCTGCCCACCCCCTGTAGGTAGAGCAACTCACACATCCATCACGCCTCAGTGTGAGCCAGGGGCCAGAAAAGCCCCAAGGCCACATATTTTCACCCCAGAACCTATCCCGAAGGGTACCCAGGCTGTTTCGGGGTGTTTAGAGGGACTTGGTGGAACTTAGAACCATGTTTCAAAAAGTGTCAAGGAACTCGTACCAAGGGTTTTCCCACCCAAGGTACTAAGTACTGGTACCCTTTTGAAACATGGTTCTAAGTTCCACCAAGTCCCTCTAAACACCCCGAAACAGCCTGGGTACCCTTCGGGATAGGTTCTGGTGAAAATATGTGGCCTTGGGGGCTTTTCTGGCCCCTGGCTCACACTGAGGCGTGATGGATGTGTGAGTTGCTCTACCTACAGGGGGTGGGCAGGTACAAGTTGGTGGCCACGTTTTAAAAAAATGCAAAAAAGTCGCTCAGAAGTGGTCAAAAGTGCCCAAAACCGGGCGGAATTCGATTTTTTGGTCCAAATGGGCCTATGGTGTGGTTTTTTTGACCTCAGGGGGTATTTTTTTTGATTTATTGCGTACTTCACGTTTTTTGACGGCTTAAGGTACCTTGGGTGGGAAAACCCTTGGTACGAGTTCCTTGACACTTTTTGAAACATGGTTCTAAGTTCCACCAAGTCCCTCTAAACACCCCGAAACAGCCTGGGTACCCCTCGGGATAGGTTCTGGGGTGAAAATATGTGGCCTTGGGGGCTTTTCTGGCCCCTGGCTCACACTGAGGCGTGATGGATGTGTGAGTTGCTCTACCTACAGGGGGTGGGCAGGTACAAGTTGTGTGTACATTTTTGAAAAAAGCAGATACGGGGCTTCTTGAGGCTCAAAACTGCTCAAAACCGGGCGCAGATGGATTTTTGGACATCTGAGGGTGGTATTTTCTGGTTTTGGTCATTTTTTAGCACTTAGAAACCAAAACTCGATTTTTATCATTTTGTTATCGCTTTTTGGGGGCTTTTGACCCCCCCTAGGCATACTGTGCGGGCGAGTAAAAAAAACTCGCCTACTCGCCAAAAACTCGCCTAAAACTCGCCCATTTTTGGGGGGCGAGTTTTGGCGAGTTTTTTTTTTTGGTAGGGATTTTACCTTGGGAAAAGTGTACACACGAAAATATGAGGGAAATTTGAGTTTTGAAGAGAAAAATTTTTTCGTTCCACTTGAACAAGACCTCTACAGTTTGCTTTGCAGGCTTCCACAACCAGTACCACCAGTCCAGCTGTAGCTTCTGCGGATCCATGAAGTTTGCACAGATGGGTGCGATGTAGTCGTGGTGGAATACCGCCAAGGGGTGGCCTGCAGGGTTGCCATTTACCGGCATGGCGAGGACATTGTTGTATAGCGAGTGTAGCCCCGGCTCATGTCTTCGTCATCCTCCGGATTGTAGCACGTCTTGTCCCCCGGGATCTATGGCACGCTTGGATCTTCCCCTGGAGCAAATGTTTACATACATGCCTGTCAGCCACTGCCGTGACATGGTTGCCTTTAGACGTACAAGTGACACAATTTCAATTTTTTTGTGTGTTTTCGAGTGGCATGTTGTCATCAGTCACCCCCGCCCTCCATTTTCACATCCTGGTGCACATTTTCACCCCCAAGGTGCGTATGTGCACCAGGATTTGCACCCAAATGTGGGCGAGTTTAGGCGAGTTTAGGCGAGTTTTTGGCGAGTTTAGGCGAGTTTTGGCGAGTTTTTGGCGAGTTTTGGCGAGTAATAGGCGAGTAATGGGCGAGTAGGGCGAGTTTTTGGCGAGTTTTTCCTGAAAATCAGGAAAACGAAAAACTCGCCTAAAAACGGCTCGCCTGCACAGTATGCCTAGGGGGGGGGGGGGGGGGGGGTAGGGGGTACGACTCCAGCCATTTTTTGCGCACGGAAAATTCATTTGGCATTATCTGGTCATCTCCAAGGCAACTGCGGGTGAAAAACACCCTCAGAGTGGGTCACAGGGGGCCTGTGGGTCGAAAAACGACCCAGAAGCCACCCCAGAATACAAAAAAATGGAAAAAAATAGTGAAAAAACGGCTTTTTTCACGTTTTGGCCACTTTGGGCAAAATAGCGATTTTTCGAGAAAAAAATCAAAAACCGGGATATTTTTTGACATCACAAAGCCTCCTTTGGCACAAATATACCCCAAAAGTGGCCTGTGAGTCCATTCCAACCTGTTTTGGACATATTTGACACTTTTGGAAGTGTTTTTTTGGTGTTTTTAGGTCAAAAAAATGCCCAAGACGTCCCCAAGACATCCCCAAGACACTTTGCACACCCCCTGTTACGGTCATATTTTTTTCGTTTTTTTGCCTGAAACCCCCAAAATACCCCTCCCGGACCCCACATAGTCCCGAATATCCATCACACACCCACTCAGAGTGAGTAGAAGCACCCCAAAAAAAATATTTTTTAAAGCCCTAAAATTGTGCTTCAGTTTCGGCAGCATCCATGTTGAAGTTGAAGGGCTTTAAAAAATATTTTTTTTGGGGTGCTTCTACTCACTCTGAGTGGGTGTGTGATGGATATTCGGGACTATGTGGGGTCCGGGAGGGGTATTTTGGGGGTTTCAGGCAAAAAAACGAAAAAAATATGACCGTAACAGGGGGTGTGCAAAGTGTCTTGGGGATGTCTTGGGGACGTCTTGGGCATTTTTTTTGACCTAAAAACACCAAAAAAACACTTCCAAAAGTGTCAAATATGTCCAAAACAGGTTGGAATGGACTCACAGGCCACTTTTGGGGTATATTTGTGCCAAAGGAGGCTTTGTGATGTCAAAAAATATCCCGGTTTTTGATTTTTTTCTCGAAAAATCGCTATTTTGCCCAAAGTGGCCAAAACGTGAAAAAAGCCGTTTTTTCACTATTTTTTTCCATTTTTTTGTATTCTGGGGTGGCTTCTGGGTCGTTTTTCGACCCACAGGCCCCCTGTGACCCACTCTGAGGGTGTTTTTCACCCGCAGTTGCCTTGGAGATGGCCAGATAATGCCAAATGAATTTTCCGTGCGTTTGGTCCCAGCCAAAATGGCTGGAGTCGTATCCCCTAGGGGGGGGGGGGGGGGGGGGGGGGGGGGGGGGGGGGGGGGGGGTTCTTTGTTAATACTCTACTACTTAACTTTACACTGTTCGCCCTGCGCTTCAGCGCAGCTCTCTCTCTCTCTCTCTCTGCTTTGGTTCTCTTGGCTATGTTGCACGGTGGGGTATAGCTTCTAAGCTGGGTCTCAACTAGAGGGTGTGACCACACCCGCTAGTTGAGGCTCTCGTTTGACTCCAGCTCAGAGGGCTGGACCCCACCGTGTGCCACAAAACCACACCCAAAGGGTGGGGTCCACCCTCAACCAAACAAAACGATAGGATTACCTCACAGCTTTGTTCCCTTTGTGAATTTTTTTTTTTGATGAATCTAAAGGAATACTATGGTATCAATAGCCATCTTTCAACCCACAGAACAACGGGGAAACGACCGGGCTGTAGGAAAACAAAAGATCATCGCTCAGAGGTGATCACACCTCTATACAACACCTTAAAGTTTTTTGGGAAGAGCTGCGTCCACCCCACCACCACCACCACTGGCTTCGCACCCTTCCACTGCATTGCATTGCATAAAAACACTATCGGTCCCCAATATGACTCATATGTAACGCAACGCAACGCAAGCATGCAGTCTCCTCCGCAACGCGCCAGGGGGAGCAGATCGCTTGGCATGGTGGTTGGGCTGGGAAACAATGTACCTTTTGGTATGACCGTAGTAGGGGTGCACCTCCCAATCAAATGCCCATTTTATTCGTCTTTTTAACGCAATGCGACTGCAAGCATGCAGTTTTCTGTAGTGCGCAACGCTCCAGAGGGCAGATCGCTTGGCATGGTGGTTGGGAAACAATGTACCTTTTGGTATGACGGATACACACTGTACACGGCGGGGTCCGCACACCCCGAGGGTCCGTAAAACGGCATGTTAGGACACTCCCTCTTTACGGAGTGTCATTACGTACCCTAGGGTACGTAATTACGGACCCTAGGGTACGTAATTACGTACCCTAGGGTCCGTAATTACGTACCCTAGGGTCCGTAATTACGGACCCTAGGGTACGTAATTACGGAGCCTCCCAGGGAAAGGGACTCTCGAAAAATTTTTTTTGCCCCCGTTTAGGGCTAATTTCGACGATTTGAGGCCATTAAAAGCAAAATTTGGCACTTTTGAGCATCTGTGGGGGTCTAAAACGCAGTTTAGAGTACCACAATTTTTAGTGGGTTTTACCGAAAACAAGTCAATTTTTGGGCCGAAAAAAAATTTTTTTTGACATCACAAAATTGCCCTTGGTGGGCCTATGTGTCCTCAATGCTGGGCGAAAAATGCAAATATAGCTATTTTTAACTTTCACACACAATTTTAACGGGTTTTACCTGTGTACCTGTGTACCTGTGTATCTGTGTACCTGTGTACAGGATATTTGTTGTGAAAGACATCTTCCACCATGCATTGAGGAGGGTAAGACAGTGGTCGCAGTTTGTACTTGATAGCATTACAACATTTAACTTCTCCACGGGGGTCTTGGGCCGTTCACTCGGTTATACCTTGACCAGCGGAAGATATTCTTGAGGCCTTTTTGGTCTCTAGAATATCCGGTATTCCCGAACGGAGGCGCACTTTGTGTGTTACTACGACCTGGCAATTTCCAGCAGTAGGTTAAGTAATCTTTCTTGTAAATTGTTGGATCATTATCTCCTCAGTGCATGAATGCCCCACGTGACTGGACACTTTTGTGTTTGTCATGTGGAGCTGTGGTTGCTTTTTCACGACTTTTTTCCTTGTACACCAGTGTACCGTGTACCGGGGTACCTGGGCCGAAAATACACCAGTACCCAGGTGCCTGGGTGCCCAGACACACCACTGTACCCAGAATCCAGTCTCCCACCCAGAAAACCTACTCATACACCAGAAAAGTGAAAATAGCTACTCGATCAGAAAAGTCGGCTACGACCAGAAAAGTAGCTGGGAAAAGTTCAGAAAAAGCCAGAAAATTTCAACAAAACGCATTTTTAGGTTCTCGAAGACACTGGGTACTGGGTACTGGGTACTGGGTACTGGGTACTGGGTACTGGGTACTGGGTACTGGGTACTGGGTACTGGGTACTGGGTACTGGGTACTGGGTACTGGGTACTGGGTACTGGGTACTGGGTACTGGGTACTGGGTACTGGGTACTGGGTACTGGGTACTGGGTACTGGGTACTGGGTACTGGGTACTGGGTACTGGGTACTGGGTACTGGGTACTGGGTACTGGGTACTGGGTACTGGGTACTGGGTACTGGGTACTGGGTACTGGGTACTGGGTACTGGGTACTGGGTACTGGGTACTGGGTACTGGGTACTGGGTACTGGGTACTGGGTACTGGGTACTGGGTACTGGGTACTGGGTACTGGGTACTGGGTACTGGGCACCCAGAGAAAGCACCTTAAAAGCAGCGAAGGCGCAGGTTACGGGGAAGACAAGGTATGTAATTATGTTTAACTTTCAGTTACTAGTGAAGATTGAACAAAAAAATGCCGCATATTTCAACTTGTTCGTGTTTTCAACTCGAAATAAACGCGTAATGTTCACACTATTAAATAGCTATTTTTTTACGCACCAATCATTTTGTGTCACCTCATGACATGAAGGAGGAAATAGAAACAAAGCATTTTGAACACACTTGCGGTTCTGGGGACGAACCGCGCTGCAGAGCCACTCCTCAGGTCGAGGTGTGTGCGTTTCACCACAACCTCTCCCATGGGTTTTATCGTGTGATGAGTGTTACGTTTCTATTTGGTTCCACAGGCGCTCGTTACCGCTTCACATAATTCACCTCGCTTCACTCGAACCATTTGTGCAGCAGGTCACTCTCTCGACCTGTAGCGTGGAAAAAATCTATCTTATTTCACGGCAATAAATAGCCTTTTTTATTAACCTCACCTTTCCCGACTACTACGTTTGTATACCATAACTTAATCACACCCCACATTTACACTTATACAGGATCGTGAAGTCTGAACTGCACCCGCGATTGCGATGAGAAGCTTCACCGCGGTCCGACATTCAACAACTCAAAATCTACCCGCATCAATCTATTCTGAGTTTGCGGACGAAGATCTGGGTGGAGGGGGGTGGGTACACTTAGTCAGTCACTGCTATAGCCATTGACCAAGGGAGCATAGCTAGTGCAAGAAATTCGACTTTGGAAACCTTCCGGAAAGTCTGTCCTCTGCTTGCGGAGGACTAGACACAAGAAAATATTGCGTTCCCCCAGAAAACCAGTGCACAATTCACACTCCTTGTGGGTGGTCTTGTTGCCTTTTTGGTCAACAGTAATTTTGGCCCAGGCATGCTCTTGAAGCATGACAATTTAGTGTGTATGGGGCAGGGTGTTGTTTTGTTCTGAATTCTCTTTGTTATAACATCTAAGTCAATCGCGGGTGGTGGTTTGTGTAGCGTGAGGCACTCTTTTTAACAAACTTCCTGCGGCTGCTAAAGTGTTATTTCTTCGGATTTAACAACGTACAGCGTAACATAGTGGATTAGCCTGGTCGACACAACCTTTGATAGCTACGGGATAACCAACCCCCTTCGACCCCTTGTGGGTTCACTGAACAAGCCCTAGTGGTCGTTAAACGCGATTGACATTTACATTCCTAGAGATGAAAGAACAAGACAACACTTCTGTACCCGCGCATCAAAATTGTGGAAAACTTTGCACCCCAAACACCCTCAACAACGCCCGCCAAAAGGCGCCCCTTGTTGCTGGGACTTGGTTCTCATTGATACACTGCACAGCAGGCATTCCTCTGAGTCCAACGCAGTTTGGCCTGTCTGCAGCGTTGCACCGAAGGTGCACGAAGACAGGGTCTGGTGGTAAATTTTGCGTCTCGCATTCCCTCAGGGAAGTTTAAAAACTCTTGAGCTCGGTTTGTTGTCAAAGAAATATTCCACCATGTATTGAGGAGGGTAAGACAGTGTTCGCAGTTTCTACTTGATAGCATTACAACATTTAACTTCTCCACGGGGGTCTTGGGCCGTTCATTCGGTTATACCTTGACTACCGGAAGATATTCTTGAGGCCTTTTTGGTCTCTAGAATATCCGGTCTTCCCGAACGGAGGCACACTTTGTGTGTTACTACGACCTGGCAATTTCCAGCAGTAGGTTAAGTAATCTTTCTTGTAAATTGTTGGATCATTATCTCCTCAGTGCATGGTGGAAGACGTCTTTGACAACTAACCGAGCTCACGACTTTTTTCGGTATGTAACTTGGGATAGGCCCACATGATCATGGTCTATCATGTGGTACCTGTGTACCACTCGGTTTGCTCCCAGGGCTTTTCGACCAGCAGTCACACATCCAAACAGTGATTTCCCACCTTAGACCACGTAATTACGTACCCTAGGGTCCGTAATTACGGACCCTAGGGTACGTAATTACGGACCCGGGTCCGCACTTGAGGGTCCGTAAAGAGGGTCCGTAAAATTTACGGACCCTCGGGTGTGTGGACCCCGCCGTGTAGGGGGTGCATCAAACCCCCCCCCCCCCCCCCCCTTATCAAATGCAGTTGCTGCAAATCGATTTTCGTGGTTTATGTATGCCATGAATCGCCTCAAGACGCCTCGGTTTCTAAAGTGTGCTTGAGGAAGGGATAGATGGAGAGAAGCGAGTCGCAGGCGGTCGGGCCGTCAAAGGTGGTGCACGAGTACGTCTCAGCAACCTTGGAGTACCCTGCCTTGATGAGCTGCGCGTAGATCGCCTGCGTGCACTCAACGAGGTGCGGACACCCGACATGATGTGTCAACGTTGCCCGCGCTACAATCTGAAATTTGTTTTTGTGCGTAAAGTGTGTATTTATTTATGTGTTGATATTACTGCAATACGCTCCCACTGACTACCTGGCCCCGTGAAAAGGAAACTTCTTTGAGGCCAAAAGAAAAAGGAGGTTTTAGAAATCTGAAAATCTTAACGTACGCTGTTGGTTTCTAAAAATGGGGTAAAAAAAAAAAGAAATCGCGCCCCGAAAAAAATGGGGGAAAGATAGGGTCGAAATGCTTCCTCACCCCAGATCACATATAGTTTTACGAATGAACTCTTCCCCCAGAGAGCACTTCGCTTGGCATGATCCACAGCTTCCCAAAGTGGGAGGCGCCAGGTAAGTGAAACAAGACGCCTTTGCACGCAAAAAAAAAAGGGGGTGGGGATGAGACTCACGACATACCGTCTCAGCGCAACTCCGTTCAGACTTTGCCTTGGCCACTGTGTTCATACGTATCCACATTTCTGCGAAGGGACCACGCACCAGGTAGCCATACCACATACCAAAGATCTGTGAATTGTGATTTGTTTTTTTTTGGACAGCTTTTTTTTGCAACCGCTTTTAATCCAAAAAAAATTCCCCTTTTTTTTATACCTTAGGATGCGGTGGCGCCCCATGGTATATGGGTAGGAACCTCTCAAAGACACCCACACTCATGAGATTCGGGTACTTCATTGGCAAGAAGAGGTTCTCACTGACCTCCGCCGGCCCTGCCTCCTTGGGATACATGAACAACCCCACTGCGGCACAACGCTTCAAACGCTCTCCTGCCCACCAATAGTGAGATTCAACCCCGGTACGCGCCAGGGGGACCACCGACACCATATGCCCGGTACCTGGATGCTGCAACGTGCATCCATGCACAATCACCTTCCCGTCCACAACCTCCTCGAGGACCTTAGGGAAGCCTTCGGGAATCGTCTTTCCTTCCAGAAGCTCTGCAGAAGGCGGGGCTCTATACCACGCCTCTGTCCCAAACTCCCAGCAAAGATACTCCACCAAATCCTCCGTTCCATGTGAATACCCCAACCAGCTTCGGGCGGACATATACACCCACACCTTCGCGGCAAGGTATTGATCGCCTGCGACAATCAGCAACCCCGAAACGATGCCCCATATTATCGTTGCCGACAGCCCTACCATGACAAAGTCGCGAACCCCTCTGTGTCGTGACTTATTCACCAAAGACAGCAATACCACAGGGAACGCCACTGTTTCGAAGGAACGCGAGCCAAACACAAGGTCCCTTTGAGATTTCGGCGCACCAGACCCGCGAGCTCCAGACCCCTCACCTATCGGAACCGGACCCTCCTTTTGCGGAACCGCTGAGTGCTCATCCGCTAACTCCCTCATATCGCGACACCACTCTGACACGCGAGCATGGTGTTTTACAGAGGAACGGCTATACAGTATGCCCCTCTTTGCGAGCACATAGTACCGTAGTATGGGGATGTACGCGATGAACCGTTCGAGCAGGGTGTGGTTGGGGGAGATGAGAACGTGTTTGCGTAGAGCTTCTTCGAAGTGTACAAGAGGGATTTTTGCTTTGGTTGGTCGAGGTGCCATATCAGAACGGCTGAGCCCAGATTGAAGTCCGCGTTTTATCACAGCAAGGCGGGCAAAACGACTCTTCGGCTTGCCATAATCCGCGTAAATCGGTTCGTGAATCTTTGTCAAAAACCCGCGGCAGTCGGCCGCCCAGACGACATTCTTCCCTCCCCACATCCGGTCCACCCCCATCGACTCCCACACTGTCTCCCCTTTATAACTCCCACTCTTTTTAATACCGCCCCGCATTGCCCGCAACGTCTCGCGGTATTTATCCATTTTGGATAAAAGGGAGTAAGTGGGGGACCCTGTAGGGTAGATCAATGTGGAGATGTGGGAGGAGGAGAGATTTTTTGATTGACTTTGAAACCATGGATACGAACCTGTTGGTACCGGGAATTTACCGGGGGTATTTTTTCGGTTGTCATTACCGGGTATTTTCTGTGGCATGACCGAATGAAAAATTCCGGTAATTTGGGCCTCTTAAAATAAACCCTGTGAATAAGAAAAATAGGAGGAACTATTTTTGAAGCTTTTTTGTCGTACTGCCAAGAAAGGATAAGGGGGCTGAGGGGGGGGAAAGGGGATGGACGGCTGTTTGTGCTCGATGCATAGTAGTAGAAGAGAGGGAAAAAAAACTGTAGTTATTAGTGCAGGCATCTCCGACTGGCCCACTACATGCCGGCCATCCGGATGAAAGCACGATGTACATTACCTTGCCTGCAACAGTTAGAAAAAAAAAGACTGGAACTGAAACATTGGCGGGTGGAAAAACAAACAAGAAAAAAAACAACCTGTGCGGTAAATTTTTTTAGTTTTTTATTTGATTCCAGTAGTTCACCTAGAAGAGAGGGTATTGGGATGCACAACAGACCAAAGCCTTACATCCAGAAGCAAAAAAAAAGGAAGGGGAAAAGGGAAAAGCTACATTGTGGATGATGGTTGTTTATTTTTTTTTCCTTCTTCCAAGAAACACACCACAATTGTGATATAAAAAAAAGTGAAAAGGAAGAAGAAAAAAAAAAAGAGACATCGGTGTGCGCAACAAACAGTGCCCATAGGCGGGTTTTGTGGGAGGGCGGCAGGTGGCAAAAAGGGAAAGAGGCAATTAGAGGGTGAGGGAGGGGGGGAGGAACTCTGGTCTCGAGGTTCCCTGGTGGGGATCCTGGAGTTTGAGGGGCCCCCTCCTCTGACTTTTTTTTTTTCTCTTTTTTTTTGAATTTTTTTTTCTTTCTGATGGATCTAGGAGGAAAATAGTCCCCACGAGAGGGGACATAGCTTTTACGAAGAATAGGGAAGGAGGAAGTAAGCGAGAAGAGAGAAACATTGTTTCATATACATTCTTTTTCTAATGAAAAGAAGGTACAGATGAACAAAAAAAAAAGGAAAAAAAGAACCCCAACACACACAACACACAAACAATAAGCAAACTCTGGAGTCCGAATTTTTTGTTCAAGCACAGACACATAAAACTAAACATACCATTATACCAACTGATCTGTCCTTACTACTCTACTCTACTATGTCTTTTTTTTGATAAATTGATAAATTGATGACGTGTAGACACCTCGCTTTTTTCTCGTGTGAACTCCACGCTGCCTTTCCTCGCCTATCTCTCGTTTCGTGGATACCGCTACTACGTCCTACTCCCGCCTCCACTCGTCAGGTAACGAACGGGGATCATTGGATGCCCAGGGTAATTAGGCCCGGGTGAGATAGGTTTGGTCAGGCATTATCCCTGCGTCAGAGTTTTTTTGTTGACCGCCAGCGTAAAGACAGATCTATCGTTGGTTCTAAATATGTTTAGTTTCCAATATCACTTTGTGTATGCAAAAAAAAGTGCTTTAAAAAAGGCGGGTGAGTTCCAAATGCAGAAAACGAGTGGCTTTTTTATTTTTTTGTGAAAATCGCCACTTTGGTTTAATAACAGAAACAGCCAGATTGCTTTTTTTGGTGTTGCATAGAGGGGGAAAAGGTAAACTTGGAATTGATATCACTCCAAGGAAGCTTGGCACAGTGTGTGGCGGAACACGTCACACAACGGGTGGTGCAGTAAAAGAAAAAAGAAAAAAGAAAACAGAAAAAGAAAACATGTCAGAGGAATGTGCCTCTCGTGCACACACATCATTAAAAAAAAGGGGAAGGGGAAAATAACATAATTATGGGGGGGGAAAAAAAAAGTGAAAACCAGATATTATGAGGGTGGAAAGGGGTTTAAAAAATCTTCTTTTTGGTTTTGGTTATTTATTGATTGATTGCCCGAAGTTTCTTTTTCTTCTTCTTCCACAGGGAAGAAGCTAAAGAAAGAAGGGTCGGGAAATAAGTAAGACACAAAAGAAAAAGGGGAGTGGGGAGCAACGTGTAACTCACCAACTTTGGTGGCTAGGCACATTTTTTTTTTAAAGTTTGCTGGAAAAAATACTGTACCGTTTATTGCAATTTTAGTGCAGAATTTTGCATTCGCGCAACAGGACTATTTAAACTTGGAAGAAAATCTCTCGGTTATACTTTTGTCGACTTTTTCCCGCTCTTTTTTTGACCACACAAGGTAACACCGGAAGAATCGCTAACATTACCTCTGTAGATATTTGTTTTGGTAGTTTCGACAATCACCCTGTCCGAGGACGGGTTCTGTCCACAAAGTCGCCCGAAGGCTAATGAATTTCAAAGGTATGTTTTTTCCTTTTTTGAAAACTTGGTTGTATTAGTGTAGCCACCCTAGAGTGTGCCCCACTATGTTTATTTCTTGAAAACTTCGAAACATCACGCATGGCAGCAGAAGACATCCACACCACGCCTTTCTTCTGCTGTAAGTGCAGCCAATGGACACATGCGCACATAACTTAGGACATATTCTGCACAAGAATCGCCCCGTAGTAGCTATCAAAATAAGGAAAATACTCCACCCTGACCATTTGTGTGCTAAGTGCTGCAACACAAACTGGAGCTGGAGTAAAAAAAAAAAAAAAAAAAAAAAAAAAAGACTTGAAATACAAAGCCCTCTTTGTTGACAGTAAGGGAATCATCAAACAGTCGGGGCGACCTGGGGGAAATGAGGAAATAAAGGCATTAGATTTATGGGGGAAAACAGCAAAAAAAATAAAAGGGGGTGTGGCAGGGTGTTGAAAAAGCCTCTCTCTGCAGCTCTGCTGTGCAAGCAGGCAGGCGTAGACGGAGTGCTTCCACCTTCTCACGCCAACATAACGGATAGCATCATCACAACCAGCGACACGAGCGACACGGCGAGGACGCCAGACGATCCGCAGACCTGTGTGTGTGTTTGTTTGTTTGTTTGTTTGTTTGTTTGTGTTTTTTTGTATCGGCAACTCACCTGTCTAGGTTCTGGTCCTAGGTATGTGCCATGCAAAAAAGGTGTACCATGATGATCACGTTAACGTGGGATCAAAGAAACGTCAACCGCCACCACAAAAGGAACGAATCCTTTCAAAAAGGCTAGCTGTCTTTTGCACTGTCACGCGCAGCTAAGTGAAACCAAAAAAAAAGGACTACAAAGAGAAGAACAAACGGTGCATTCCGACGTTGTTCTTTCCACACACAATATCACCCTCCGCCGGGATATTACGCAACATGCTACCTACCATTACATGGTGCACGGTGCACATGGTCACCGTGTAGGCCACTGTTACGATCCACACCCTTTACAAACCACACATACTAACTCTGCATTGCACCCCTGCGGCACCGGGTGCGACATCCACGTCACGACTGCGCTGGGGAGACCAAGGCCACGGATGCACTCCTTGTGGAAGGCTGTCTTGGTGTCACGGACGCACTGCGTCACCTTTGCCTTGTCGCAGGGGTTCTCCTCTGTGCTGCGGGACGCGTAGAGGTCGACTGTGTGCTCAAAGGAGCACTGCATGAGACGCGCGTAGCACTGCTCCATGCACTCACAGTCCTCCGCACAGCGTTCGATGCGTGGCCCCGAGCAGGTCCGGTTCGCCCACTCCCCGCCACTGCACTCACAGTACGCAGCATCGCAGTCAGCATACCCCTGCACGCCCTCCACCGACGCAAACCTCGTCTCCATCTGGCTCTGACACGCCACCGCCGCAGCCACGTCCTCATCGCGCGCCTTGTCGCCGCACTTCTCAAGCGCAGTGACCCACAAATCACGTTTGTTACGCTCATCAAGCATTCCAAGGGCGGAGGTGCTCACGAAGAGCGACACAGTGGTGAAGGCGAGGAGGGTGGTGTGCATTGTTGTGTTTCGGTTGTTGTTTTTTTTTCTAGGTGGTATTATGAGGTGTGTGTGAAAAGAAAAGGTTATAAAGATGGCCCTAAGACTCTCATGATTAGTCTTTAAGTTGGCTTAAAATCCAACATCCCTCTCGTGAACAGTGTATCTTACACAAAATCAGCTACAATCCACGCGGGAAAGGTGCCTTACGGCGTCCAGTAGGATAACAATGGTAACTCTTCAGTGCTAATACCTGTCCGAAAAAAACTCCACTCAGATTCAAAGAAAGCTGGTAAGATGAATGTGCCTCATATGCACATCTAAAGCCAAAAAATCCAAAGAAAAGACGGGGGCGTCCATATAGCTTTGTATTTGGGGAGTTGGTTTCGAACTGCCGGGGTAATGACAGTAGAATTTTTGCTGTTTGGGCTAGGATGCTCAGAGGGGGGAGGGACATCACAGCACAGTTTGCGTCCACTTCGGAAGAAGGGACGAAAAACATAGAACATATAGTATTGTCAGCACATAGGAAGCACACATAACGCAGCCGGGCTTGGGTTCTCATCTTCTTGAACACCAAGAGTATTCCTTCACAGAGTCTCAGGAATGTGGAGAACATACAATATCTCTCTTGCGACAGTATGTACCAAAGGGAAAAAATTTTGCTGACCTGTTACAACTGGTGTTTGCTGCAGCGGCTCACCCACCCCACACCCCCCCGCATACTCCTCGCTAATTGCTTTTGATGCTTCTGACGCACGTCAAGAGAGAACCTGGTGATGAATAGTTAATTCATATACATTCTTTTCTTAGCGAAACAAAAAGAATGCAAAGAGGGTGCAAAAAAAACCCTTTCTTTTATGAATAGTGCAAAACAAAACGCCTCTGAGATGGGGAAAAAAAAAACGTCTCAACCGTTCATCGATGTACCAACCTAAAAAAGCCCCCTCAATCAGGAGCCTTACGAACCCACCAGTACACCCTGCCCTGCGGCAACAAATCCATCCACCCCTGGTTGGGCCATTTGCGACCGCAGTGTTGACGCTGCAATGTGTTCCTCTCTGACGTGCACACCCCGGAACATCGCCTGGATCGCCGTCGCCGCCCGCCGTTCCATCGCGCTCCGCTCTCTCTTAAGGGAATGCTGCAGGTCACCACACTTCGTTCGCTCGATAAACGAGGTGGTTTCCAAGACCTTCAGCTGTTTTCTCTCTCTCTCTGCCTTTCGTATATTTATTGTCATCACCCCGGTAGACGGCGGGATTACCCTTGGCGCGCTCAAATACCCTCCTGGGGGTGCAATATCGGAGGCAATGGGGATTGGGGTTTCTGCAGGAGGCTCTTCGAAAGGGTCGTTCAGGTATTCTTGGATGGCGCCTCCTGATGGGGTGTCTGGGGGTTGGGGGAGGAAGACCTCGGCGGATGGGGGTAGGGTGACGGCAGTACTGCGCTGCTCACTGCGGAGTCGGGAGAGACGGTACCAACGTTGTATGATGGCTGCTTGGGTTTCGCAGAGGGACATCCTCCAAAGCAGGCCTTCTGTAAAGGCGTTCATGATGCGGGTCTGGTATTCCGCCTCCAACGCCTGCAGGGAAGCCTGCCGGTGCTCCCGCAGGCGCCGCTTCTGCTTCTTCGCGGCGCAACACCGCCAGGCGCTTTGTACCCGCATGACGTACTTCCGAAGATACCACTTCTTGAGACGGTTGTTCGCTGTGATCCGCTTTGCGGAGAACACCCTCCAAGCGCATTGTACTGTCCGAGCTGCAACCTCCTCGTGCATTTAAAAAAGAGAGAAAAAAGGAGAAAAGTTTATAAGATGAACCTAAGCCTCTCGTTGCTTAGTGGGGGGGAAATACAAAAAGCCCTCTCGTGAACAGTGTATCTTTGGTATGACCGGCTTGTACCGGGGGGGTGGACACCCCAAACAGTGTACCTAAAATAATGGGAAAAGAAAAGTTTATAAGATAAACTGCCGGGGGTTTTAGAAGATAATCTTAAGCCTCCTTGTTGTCACCTTTTGGGATGTGTAAAAGAATTTCATCTGTGTGATTAAGTTTGTGGAGGGGAAGGGAGGGGAGGGGAGGGGAGGGGAGATAGGCGGTAGGCGAGGAGAGAAAAAATCATTTTTTTTTTTTTTTTTTTTTTTTTTTTTTTGTGCTTCTATTTCTTTTGTATCAACACACCACCCTGTCCGACGTACACACAACTTCTTATTTTTTGAAGTTTTGTTTTGTTTTGTTTGTTACTTCACAAAAATGTGGTACCCCCCCACACCAACCACAAGAGGCGGGCGCTGCACACGAGAAGCGCCTAATGGATCAGTATGCAAAATATCAGTGCACACAGTGTAACCCGGAACGGCTAACGATTTTTTTTTTCTGTTGGTAAAACATGATGAACACACCCTAAACTCTAGAAAGAAGAAAAAAAAAAACTACATTTTTGATAAATTGTTTGGAGTAGTGTAGTTGCCTTGGTTGTGTTGCCACAGTTGTGCAATTTCCACTGTCATTTTTTTGTTGTTGTATTTGCGAAGATCATCGCGAAGATGCATCCTGCTGTACTGTCTATATTGATGCCAGAGTGACACCAAACACTCGAGGTATGTTATCTGTACACAGAGTCGCCCGAAAGGCTATGGTTTTGAGTAGGTTGCAGAAATCATCTCTCATGACTTCTGATTCGGCTACAGAGTTGGCTAGCCGAAAATAAAAAGGCTGATATTTAGTTATCATTGCCAAACAAAACAAACTGTAGTTATTAATGCAGGCAACCTCCGACTGACCCACTGTACGATGCCAGCCATCCGGAAGAACAAAATACCCTGCGGTCCTACAACAGAAGATGTAAAAGGAAACCTAATGGCTTGCCCATACCGTAAGAGAACGAGGGCGGTACACAACCGCTCAGAGAAATAAAGGGACATAATCCACAACAAAACAAAACGAAACAGAAAAAAGAAGTTGAAAAAGTGCAAAACGGCTCACCGTGCATTGGTGGACGCAAGGGGAACTGGTTCTCCGGGGGTTATCGAACCTCGGAGAGCACGTTATAGGCATGCGTACAGCCGGTCATCGGCGGATGCAAACAACGACAACAAGAAAGAAATAAAACATGCTGGGGAAAAGAAACGCAATCCGGGGCACACAAAGTAGATACGGAAAAGAACACCTTTTTTTTTCACATATTTTTCCCCCCAAATTGTTGGGTTCTAACAAAAACAAAACACATGGATCCCGTTGCGCGAAAGAAAGGCATGATAAGGGAAACACACAAAAGAAAAATATCCTAAGCCTCTCGTGCTTAGCCACCTTTTAAAATAAGATAAAACGACACAACAAAAAGAAAAAAAGTTGGGAAGGCGATCTTCTAAGCTACTGCTTTTGGTCACCTGAAAAAAAAATGAAAAAATTGAAAGAAACGAGTTGTGACTCGCTTTTTTTGTCATAATATTTAGCTACGTTTCCTCCCCCTCTTTTTTTCCATTTTTCACACCTATGCGGATCCACACTGGGTCATGAAGCGGACAGAAAGCCCGGAAATCTGATTTCGGAACAAACCAGGGCTTATAAGGGCATGGCAAGTGTTTTTTTTGTTTCGCGTCCCCCACTCCATCCCAAATCTGTACGCACGCACGCAAAAAAAAACTAGCTAGTAAAAAAAACTACTAGCCTTGTTCGGGAAAAACCCCGCCCCCAAACTTCAACAGTAACAATATCATGTGAAGGAAAACGCTGGCATTTGCATTTTTGAGCCAATCCCAGGAAGTGGTGGGGTCATTTTGCAGAAATGGCCAAGTTGTTGACCTATAGAAAAAATTCACTGTACAATACACTGTACACACTGTACACACTGTACACACTGTACAGTACAGTACAGTACAGTACAGTACAGTACAGTACAGTACAGTACAGTACAGTACAGTACAGTACAGTACAGTACAGTACAGTACAGTACAGTACAGTACAGTACAGTACAGTACAGTACAGTACAGTACAGTACAGTACAGTACAGTACAGTACAGTACAGTACAGTACAGTACAGTACAGTACAGTCTGTAGGGGTTGAAAAAAAATTTTCCCCGAGAAAACCACTTTTTTGGGATAATTCAGCGCATTAGAAAATTTTGCGACCCCGCTCGGTTAGAACCGTGACTCTGTGTGACCCTTACCACCGTGAGAGTAAACACCAAAAAACGGGAAAAATAAAAATAAAAAGGGGTACCCCCTCCAGATTCCCCGTGGTTCGCCCGTATGTCTCCCGCGGTTGTACCGCGTACAACGGTTCACACCATCTCAGAGGAGAAAAAATAAAGTCACGTATTTCCAGAAATACCCCCCACGTACGCGTACTGATACGTAACAGTACGTATTGTCGAACGCTGGTGACGGGTCAATGTACAGTGAAAAGTGATTTTTTGTGAATTTTTGTGGTCCAGGGTTTTTTTTTTTTTGTGTTTTTTGCGGCGCACCCCCCGTCGCCACCCCATTTTTGTTTGCGGTCGGGCACCGACCACGCCACCAAGTCGAGTACCTCTAGAGGTAACCCTAAACTAGTTTTTTTTTCGGACTAGTTTTTTTTTCCCAATTCTCAAAAATCTGTACGCACGCAGGACGCGAAACAATAGAAATACTTGCCATGCCCTAAGGGGTTTTTGCTTTGAGGAACAAATTATCGACAGAAACAATCAAAAAATTGACTTGAAATACAAAAGCCCTCTCGTGTACCTTTTGGTGCATGACCGGTGTACTGTGGGGTGGACACCCAAAAGAAAAATCTTGAAAGTAGTGAACAAGATTCACCGAAAGACCACCTCTGTTTGGGGACGCGCACATTCCCGCACAAGCATCTGTCGAAAAAAAGATCGGGTATTTTGTTTGCGCGCTCAAAGCCGAAGAACAAAAAGGTGGGGAAATAGAAACTTGTGGTGAAACACACACCTCGACCTGTTTGGTGAGGAGTGGCTCTGCAGCGCGGTTCGTCCCTAGAACCGCAAAGTGTGTTCAAAGTGCGTTGTTTCTATTTCCTCCTTCATTTCATGAGGTGACAGAAAAAAAAAAAAAGTGTTAAACTGAAGTATGGTTGTTAATTGAGTACTCAAAGAAACAAGCAACGCTTCTGTCTTTTTTCAATCCGTTTTGTGTATTGCCCTGCAAGCGCTACGTCCAATCTTTTCTAGAATTGACAACAAGTTGTTTTATCAAAAAAAAAAAAAAATCCCCCTCCTGAGCAGGCTTTGCGCTAACTTCTGTCCTTTGTCCCGGGATTTTTGGATATTTTTGTGGTGCGTTTTTTTTTTTTGCAAACCGGGGTTTCCTTAAGAAAACCAGAGAATCTCATATTTCATAGTAAGGGTACTTTAGAGTGTTTTCACACACACATGTGACCCCACCGTGGAGAGCAATCGGCTCGCGCGATCAAAAGAAAGCAGAGAAAAGGGAAAAGAAAAAAAGAAAAAGTTGGGTACCGTGCGCCTGCGGCGCTACCTGTTCCTACCCTCCTTTATGTTTAAACATGATGTACTTATGTACAGTTCATTTTATTTTGAGTACGACTCCACATCCCCCCTGAGGATGATCCCCCCTCCCTCACGGATAAAGATTGATTAGGACGCCATGGGGCACACCCCCTCCGAGGCCATATCCGTTCTGGGTTTTCTCACTCTTCTCTGTGGTCACTGAAACCCCACCGCCATCACTACGTTACCGATAGCTTCTTCAGTACGTTGGGTTTTCAGACCTGAAAATAACCCTTGTTTACGAGTATGGGCTCATGTTTTGTCAAATTTTAAGTCGCTGCATTTTTGTCCATTTTTCCGTACATCCCCCACCACAATCCAGCCAAAGCAATACAGAGAGAACCAGCCAATTTTTCAACATACAAACGATTTTTATATCCCCCACCACAATCCGGGATTGGTTCGGAAATGCAACGAAACGACCTCTTGGCGGGAAAAAGCCACAGGAAATTTGCGCACTTTTTGCAAACAGGGGTTTCCTTACTAAAACCAGAGGAATCTCATCGTTCAGAGTAAGGGTACTTTAGAGTGTTTTTGCGCACACATGTGACCCCACCGTGGAGAGCAATCGGCTCGTGAAATCAAAGGAAAGCAGAGAAAAGGGAAAAATAAAAGACAAAAGTTGGGTACCGTGCGCCTGCGGCGCTACCTGTTCCCAGTCAAAACACCACAATTTCATCTGAATTTGGGTTTTCAGACCTGAAAATGCCCCTTGTTTAAGAGTATGGGTTCATATTTTGTGAAAATTTAAGTCACTAAAATTTTGTCCATTTTCCCGAATATGCCCCACCACAACGCGGGATTGGCTCGGAAATGCCACAAAACACTGTTTTTTCACCCCCTGACGCACAACTATTTGAGGTGCGTTTTTTTGGTCCCGAAACACGATTTTTCAGATTTTTTTCCAAAAGTTAGCGCGAAGCCTGGTTGGGGGCAGGCTTTGCGCTAACTTCTGTCCTTTGTCCCGGGATTTTTGGATATTTTTGTGGTGCGTTTTTTTTTTGCAAACCGGGGTTTCCTTAAGAAAACCAGAGAATCTCATATTTCATAGTAAGGGTACTTTAGAGTGTTTTCACACACACATGTGACCCCACCGTGGAGAGCAATCGGCTCGCGCGATCAAAAGAAAGCAGAGAAGAGGGAAAAGAAAAAAAGAAAAAAGTTGGGTACCGTGCGCCTGCGGCGCTACCTGTTCCTACCCTCCTTTATGTTTAAACATGATGTACTTATGTACAGTTCATTTTATTTTGAGTACGGCACCACATCCCCCCTGAGGATGATCCCCCCTCCCTCACGGATAAAGATTGATTAGGACGCCATGGGGCACACCCCCTCCGAGGCCATAACCGTCCTAGGTTTTCTCACTCTTCTCTGTGGTCACTGAAACCCCACCGCCATCACTACGTTACCGATAGCTTCTTCAGTACGTTGGGTTTTCAGACCTGAAAATAACCCTTGTTTACGAGTATGGGCTCATGTTTTGTCAAATTTTAAGTCGCTGCATTTTTGTCCATTTTTCCGTACATCCCCCACCACAATCCGGGATTGGTTCGGAAATGCAACAAAACGACCTCTTGGCGGGAAAAAGCCACAGGAAATTTACGCACTTTTTGCAAACAGGGGGTTCCTTACTAAAACCAGAGGAATCTCATCGTTCAGAGTAAGAGTACTTTAGAGTGTTTTTGCGCACACATGTGACCCCACCGTGGAGAGCAATCGGCTCGTGCAATCAAAAGAAAGCAGAAAAAAGGGGAAAATAAAACGAAAAAAGTTGGGTACCGTGCGCCTGCGGCACTACCTGTTCCCAGTCAAAACACCACAATTTCATCTGAATTTGGGTTTTCAGACCTGAAAATGCCCCTTGTTTAAGAGTATGGGTTCATATTTTGTCCATTTTCCCGAATATGCCCCACCACAACGCGGGATTGGCTCGGAAATGCCACAAAACACTGTTTTTTCACCCCCTGACGCACAACTATTTGAGGTGCGTTTTTTTGGTCCCGAAACACGATTTTTCAGATTTTTTTCCAAAAGTTAGCGCGAAGCCTGCTCCTGAGAATGAATATCTACACACATTCCCACACAACGGCATCGACCTCCACTTTGTCAGTCTTATCTGGAGGGCCCTTCCGTCCCTTCGAGCACGCACAGCTCTGAGCATAATGGTGGCAGTATTGTGATGGGAGTCTATTGGAATACGCAAAATACATCAAAATACATCACAATACACGTATTGTGATGTATTTTGATGTATTTTGCATATTCCAATGGGCTCCCATCACAAATTCTCCCACCATTATCTGAGCACCCCTCCCTCCCATACCGAGAAGTTGAAAAGCATTTCAACATTTACATTCAACAAATTGCTAGCATAGGTATCGGGGATCAACAATGTTCCCATCTTTCTTTGAAACAAAACGCCGTACAAAACACCCGGCCAAAAAAAAAAAAAAAAAAAAAAAAAAAAAAAAAAAAAAACACAAAATGAGCTGCTTCTCCTCTGGGGGGTCAATCCCCCAGAGAAAGATTTTATCTAAGACACCTTTCTCTCCCCTCCCTCTTTCCCCCCCTCTTCTATACAACCAGCGCACAGCCGGCATCATCTTCGTCGGGACATCCATCCAAATTTTCATCGTCGCTGGTGGAGTTGAGGAGCGGCGGTTCTCGGGTGTGTATGTTGTGTTTTTGCCGGTAGCGGCAGGAGGCGTAAAGGCAGATCCCAAGGAGGACACATCCGAAGATGGAGGCTACGATGGCGATGATGGCGTGGAGCTGGATGATCCGTCGGTAGCACGTCGCGTTGAGCTCGTCGCCGTTGCAGGAGTACCCCTCGCAGCATTCATAGTCATACGTGCATTTCGCATGCTGTGCGCTCTCTGAACACCCAAAAACACCTAAAATGCAAGAAAAAAAGAGAGTCTTTTGCAGAAGAATCATGGTAGGTTAAAATAAAAAGGAAAGAAAAAGGAAAAGGGGGGTGTTTTTTTTTGAGATGAACCTAAGCCTCTCAGAGGGTACTTAGTCGGAAAAGAATGAGATCGAGATGAAACCCAAATTCTTTCGTTTAGTTGAGAAATATAGTAAAAGAAAAGGTGGTTAATTGATGATCCACGAGAGAGAAAGAAATGAAGGAGAACAAAAAAGGGGTGTGTGTGTGTGTGTGGTGGTGGGGAATATATTTGATTCGCTTTGTGTAGGGGGAAGGGGGTGGTTTTTTATATATTGTTCCTGTATTTTTTTTTTTTTTTTTGTGTGTTTTTTTGAAAAATTGTTTGGAGTAGTGTAGTTGCCTCGGTTGTGTTGCCACAGTTTGTGCAATCTCCACTGTTTTTGTATTGTATTGGGAAATTCCAGATGATAAAGGAGGGTGTGTAGAAGATTTCTTTTTTATTTGTTGCCGTTTTTCCCCCGAGAGTATCGGGGGGGTCTGCTTCTTTTTATTGTTTTTTTTTTTTTCCTTTTTGAAAAGGAACAAAGAAGAGAAAAAAAGGGGGGCTGGAAAACAACCAAAGATCTGGCCTTTTCCCCCCCCTCTATTTGTCCGTAATATTTCCAACAATAACACACACAAAATGGCAAAATGTTTCTGCTCTGAAAAACCAACCTCACGCCTCGTTGACAAAGCGTACACACAAAAACACAAGACACATTTTTTTTCTTCGAAGGGCGGAGGTATTTGCTCTATGTGGCAACTACCAAAAAGATAAAAGTGAAGTTGACAGTACACACGCCTCGGGGACGCAGGTACGTGACACTCCGCAGGACACAAAGATAAACGCAAGCAATTCAACGAACAACTATTTTGAGAAATAAGCTAAAAAAAAACCCACTTACTGGAGGGGATGAAGGGGAAGAGAAGAACGGGGAAGACGAAGAGGGTGGGGGGGGTGGGTTTGGGTTTTTGAGCGCAGAGAAACAAAAAAACTTTTTTGAAAGGATGTGTGACATCTCACATCTCACATCTCTGGTGGGACGCACTTCGGCCTGGGAAGGGTTTCTCTGATTGATCCTCACATAAATGACCCTAAGCCCCTCTGTGCTTAGTCACTTCTGTTACAAAGTCACGCAGATGCAAATAAAAAGTTTACTTGAAAATACAAAAAAGCCCTCTCGTGAACAGTGTACCTAAATAATACCTAAACATAAAATAAGATTTTTGAACCATTGCATCCGAACGCGCGTTTCGAAAAAAGAAAAACGCCCACTCGAAAACAAGAAAAACGCCCCCCCCAAAAAAAGTTGGAAAAAAACAAATGAGTTGATCGCTGTACAGACAACATCTTGGACTCATGCAGACTAAGAAGAAGGGCCATAAATTGGACAACGGGCTTGGCCCTTGTCAAAAAAAAAAAAAAAAAAAAAGGGTGGGGCCATTTTTTTGGAAGAAGTTTTCACATCCACGAGGGGGGAGGAAGAGCGGTGGAGGCTGCATTTTAGCGCAGAACGCTGTTTTCTTTTTTTGAAAACTTGGTTGTATATAGTTGTATAAATAGTGTAGCCACCCTAGAGTGTGCTCCACTATTTTTTTCTTTTTTTTCTTTTCGGATCAACTAATTGCCGGTTTTTAATGTATGGTGTTGACAACCACCCTAATCACCTACCCACCTCGGTGGGACTAGGGTCTGTACTCAATATATTTGTGCCCCCCATTTTTTGTTTTGTACTACTAAAATTATGAGAAGTAGTTCGTCTTGTTTATAGATTTTTTTTTTTTGAAATGAAACATGGTTTTTTTTTTATACTCTTTCCTTTAGGGAAGCCTTTTCGTATAATCTCACAGAGATACACACACACCACCTCGGCATCTTACAGGCTACTCTCAGTGGGTTCTAGTTGGCGGGGGGTGTCACAATGCAATGAATACATTGCATGCGTACAAAATTCCCCTCATTCCGTCACCCCCATCGATCCGGTTGTTCACGACGACACAACGTCCATCTTTGCCTTAATCGGCATTGCGACAGTGGCCCCTTCATCAGCCCCTTGGCTGCGGTTCCCACCTGTGTAGGATGGTGGTGTAGATGTTATTTTGTTTGATAAATTGTTTGGAGTAGCGTAGTTGCCTCGGTTGTGTTGTTGCCACAGTTTGTGCAATCTCCACTGTCAAATGTTTATGTTTATGTTTTGGTGTGGCTGAAAGGGGGGGTGCAAAAAAGTGCTATTTTTTTTTGCTATTTTGGGGTCAGCCACACCACTATTTGCTTGTTTTTTGAAAACTTGGTTGTATTAGTGTAGCGACCCGAGGATGAACACCACTATGTTTTTTTTTTTGTTGATCATAGGTGGGGGGGGGAAATGGAAATACGGCGAACGCACAATACCTGATTTTGCTTCCAACCACTTCCCTTTGCCAAGCGACAATGGCGCCATGTCCGGGCTTTTTCTCCCCTGCTGGGCCCCACTCTGTGTTGATTTGTTATTGTTAGGTTTTGACCTTGCATTTTTTGACAATCTATAAATTAAATATAGCCGCCGTTCAATACAGAGCACTATTTGTGTTCACATCGCCTTTTCTCAGGATTCTATCCAAAAAAAACCATCCAAAAAAAGGGCCAAATTTCACAAAATACACCCAATGAATCCTGATAAAACACATCAGATTACCCCCTTCATGTAACATACCCCTGGACTTCTGTAAGGCTGTGCTGAAGGGCTCAGCCCCATTGGTGTCCCCCTCCCTGCCCACGGTGCACCGCCCATGCCACGTAGTGGTGGTGAACCTCCCGAGGACTCCTTGGGGACGAGGGGGGGTGTGGCACCAGCACCCCAACGGCTGCCGCCGACGTGCCGGTCCATGGCAGAGGCGCCGTCGCGCCAGCTGCCGCCCACGCTGGAGGGGGAACAGCCAAGGCTTGACGCGGCGCTGCCACCCTGCTGCCCGTAGCCGCCACGGCGTTGCTCCTCGGCATATGCGCCAAAGACGTGTGGTGCGAAGGGGTACAGCTTGAAGGGGAGACGTGAGCGAGTGGCATCGGGGCCTTCGTCGTCCTCGTGTTCGTATCTGTTGGAAGGGTGTTGTGAAAAGCGTAGGCATTTGTGTGTTTTTTTGAAGAATTTGTCACCCAGTATTGTTTTCAGGGCTGTAATTTGATAAAATAAAACTCATACCGGTCGAGGCAGTTGTTCGCTGCTGGTACAGAGGGATACACCACAACCCCAACCCCGCTTTGTTCGCTGCCGCGCAGCCAGCGCACCGAGAACGGTCCTAGGAATCGCTTCAGCTCTGCGAGGGTGTCCTCCGAGGCACGGGGCAGACGCACCTCCACTATATGCGAATGGGTTGCCACGGCGACCCCCTTGCGCACCGTCTGCGCCACCAGCCTTGCCCAGTCTGCTCTGTCCTGCCCGGCCTGGCTCTCTTCAAAGTAGGGCTTCCACTCCTTGCAGTCCCTCATATTCTTGCACTGCATCAGCTGCCCGGAGATCGCCGAAAACTCCATGGAGGCTTCGTCCCCTCCCTCCACCTTTTTGTATCCAACAGCTGCGTGCAGCTTCTCGAGCGGCAATGTGGTTGGGATCGCGTCGGCGTAGGAGAGAAGTGGTGTGGTTGCGTCCTCCTTCACCTTGACGATGACGACGTACTTCTTCCCGGGGGGCCCGAGGGAGAGGGGTTCGAGGCTGTGGCGGAGCGCGCAGTCGGCAATGACGCGGCGGTGGAAAGGGATCATTGGGGGGAATTGCAGGGCTGCGCAGTCTTCTGCTTGGAAGGTCGCGATGGCGGCTTCGATTTGGAAGCAGAAGGCGGTCTCGCTTGCGAAGGCGAGGGCGTAGAGCTCGCAGCGGCTGAACGGCTGCAGGCAGGGGTTGTCGTGCACGTTGTTCACCAGGCGCGCCTCGTTCTCCCGCCACGCATCCCTCTTAAACACATTTCCAATCTCAGTCAACTCCGCGCTCCCTTCGGATAAATCAAGCATTTGTATTGTACCTCCCACACCTCCCACCTGGGGGGGATTGTGTGTTGTGGGGATTAAAAACAAAACATTGTATCGAAATATGGGCGCTTTTTCCCGATATGGGCGCATTAAAATAGGGCGCAATATGGGCGGATATGGGCGCCTTTTTTGCCCATATATTCCGCCCATATGGGCAAAAAAGGCGCCCGTATTGTCCATATCCTGTTTTTTGTGGTGCCCATATTAGCAGCTGTCCATATGGGCGTTCCATCTATGATACACCAACACAGGGTAGTGTAGAGACACGCGTTCGCAGTTGATTCTCCCTTCATGAGACAGGGAGTGTGGAGCTTCTCGAATAGAAGTGAGTGTTCAGCGTGATACCGGAAGATGTTTTTTTAGACAAGAAAGGAGCAGTTGCAAACATGCTAAAACGCATCTCGACCGTGACAGTGGAAACAAATCCGGGACCTCTGAGGTGTCTGAGGTGCCTCTGCTGGAACGTAAACGGCCTGACAGAGCCCAGAAGAAGTCTAGAAGTTCCAAAAACTCATCACAGCTAAGGAGTACGGCATAATAATGCTACAAGAACTGAAGGCAAGCGGACGGATAAGATCGACGGATACCACACCTTCTCTCCCGCAACCGTACCTCAGGCAAAGAAAAAATATGGGAGGGGAGGGAGGCACAGCAGAGAATAAGCCCGGTCCCCGGTCCCTGGTACCGGTCCAGGTACTGGTACAGGTACAGGTACAGTTCCCGGTCCCGGTCCGGCTGAGAATAACCGGGTCCCCGGTCCCCCGACCTTATTCTCTGCTGTGGAGGGAGGGGGGGAGTTACACCGCTTTTTATGAGGTTCCACTTAACTTCAATGAATTGTCTTCGCCCAGAAGAGAAAAAAAAAGAAGAAAAAAAAAAAAAAAAGAGAAGTTGAAAGCGCGAACGCCTCACCGTTCATCGGCGGACGCTACCTGCACTGATTCCCCCACGGGGTTTTATCAAACCCCCCAGAGAGCACTTCATTGGCGGGAGGGGGAGAAAAAAAAGAAAAAGGCTTCGCTGTTTTCTGTACGTAAGGTTAGCGTTTGTTCTGAAACGGTGAGATTTTTTTTTTTTTGGGAAGTGTTCAGGAGGGGGGTCATGACACCCGCCGACTTTGTAGCGTCATTAAAACCCAGTTGGGTTTTTCTGTGCCACACAAAAACTCACATTTGGCTCTTATTTTCTTTTTTTGCTCTTCTTTTTTTTTGATAATTTGGATTAGCGCAGCTGCCACAGCAGTCTGCACTGTCTCTTTTAACGTTGAGTTAAAAATAAAAAAAAAACAAAATAAAAAAGTGAAAAATACCCCGTAGATGACCCTACACACAACCCCCGATTTTTTCGCACCCATTTCTTTTCCCATAAAAAGAGAGTGCAAAAATTAAAAACAAAAAACAAAAAAAAACTGATGAATCAGGACAGAAAACTGTTGAGAAGGCGTCCTTTTCCCCACCCCATATCCCCAATGTTGTGTCCCGCAACCCCTCCCCTCCTCCCCCTCTCATTGCGCGCCTATTCTTGGTAGTGCTTCCACGCAGGGAAGTCGACTTTCTGTGATAGAAAAAAAATGAGGGGTGGTGGTACGGAGGGGGGCTATATTGAGAGGTCCTTGGCAAGTGTTTCAGGAACACCAAGAGGGTAAAAAAAGAAGTATGTGAAATCTAGCGGGGGGACGAAAAAAAAAAAGGAAAGATTTATAAGATTATCCGAAGTCTCTCGTTTGCTTAGTACACCTTGATCACATTCGTTATTAGCAGTAGCGGCAGTGGGTTTCCACAAAATTTGAAGAAGAAAAAGAAAAAACACAAGAAATTGAAGAGATGATTAAGATATAATTTTCAATCGAAAGATGGAGTTTTCCACCAGCGTCGTCGGGAAGAGAGAACACGTTTTGGATAATACATTTTGCATTGGCTTTCTGCAGTGTCATCAAAATTAAACCACATGATGGGAGGGGCACCATAATGCTGATTTTTGGTAGGGAGAACCAACATACCTCAACGAAGTTCTTGAAACCCGCTGTCATGTCCACAAGGTCGTCCTTGTTCACCTTCAGGTCCTCCACAGTCACGTCCCATGTCAGCACACCATTTGCGGACTTGAATGTCCCAAAGTTCAGTCCCTCAACCTTCACCGACCGGATGTGCGACTCAAGGGTCTTTGCGTCAGCCCCAGACCTGAGAGAAAGAGGGGGGTTTGAAAATGTTTTTTTGTATGTTTTGAAAGTGCTTTTGTGCTCTGTTTAATTTTGCTTGATAGTTTTGTAGACGTGGAGTTGTAGGGGGTACCGTGGTCAGTATATTAGCTGTCCGAAAAATTAATAAATAAATAAAAAATGCTCTATGTGCTCAGAAACGGCACAGGGGTCCCCCAGAAAACATTTTCTGTACAACACGTCACGCCCCGCACTGGATTAGTGCCTTTTTTTGGGCCTAAAATTCAAAAATGCAAAAATGACTTTGTACAAGGGCGTTTTTTACGTGTTTTTTCATGATTTTTCAAAGTCGCCAAAAATCATGTAAAATACTGCTTCCCACCCAACATTCTCTCCACAACATCGTTCTGACACCCATAGGTCCAAAAAAAAACAGGTTTTTATATATTTTTTTCAACAACTGGTGTATAATAAAATTCCACCAAAGTCCACTATCCCACCTCACCCACAGGCAAATATCTTAACTATGTGTACCTGTGTGAATTGATTCTGAGTGATAATGCAGCAACCGCTGGGTAGTTCTATGGGGTAAAACGCCACCTGGGGTCACAAGGCCCAGGCTCCTACCTTTCCAGGTAGGGGAGCTGTTGAGTGACCCATCGGACAATCGTTTGAAGGGTCTTGGAGGTTATGGTGTCGGGGGTGTCACTGTTCGTTTGTGTGGACATTTGAGAAGTGTTTGTGCAATTGGTCCCGTACCAAGGTTTCTTGTTGGATGTGATTTGTGCTGAAATGGATGGATTCTGAGGGTAAATGCTGCAAGCGCTAGGTATTCCGTGGCACAAATAAATTGACATGTGTTTGTGGAATTGGTCCCGTACCAAGGTGTCTTCTTGGATGTGATTTGTGCTGAAATGGATGCATTATGAGGGTAAATGCTGCAAGCGCTAGGTATTCCGTGGCACAAATAAATTGACATGTGTTTGTGGAATTGGTCCCGTACCAAGGTTTCTTGTTGGGTGTGATTTGTGCTGAAATGGATGCATTATGAGGGTAAATGCTGCAAGCGCTAGGTATTCCGTGGCACAAATAAATTGACATGTGTTTGTGGAATTGGTCCCGTACCAAGGTGTCTTCTTGGATGTGATTTGTGCTGAAATGGATGCATTCTGAGGGTAAATGCTGCAAGCGCTAGGTATTCCGTGGCACAAATAAATTGACATGTGTTTGTGGAATTGGTCCCGTACCAAGGTTTCTTGTTGGATGTGATTTGTGCTGAAATGGATGCATTCTGAGGGTAAATGCTGCAAGCGCTAGGTATTCCGTGGCACAAATAAATTGACATGTGTTTGCGGAATTGGTCCCGTACCAATGTTTTTTGTTGGGTGTGATTTGTGCTGAAATGGATGCATTCTGAGGGTAAATGCTGCAAGCGCTAGGTATTCCGTGGCACAAATAAATTGACATGTGTTTGTGGAATTGGTCCCGTACCAAGGTGTCTTCTTGGATGTGATTTGTGCTGAAATGGATGCATTATGAGGGTAAATGCTGCAAGCGCTAGGTTGGGGGAACGTTCGGAGATGGACAAGTGGGCTGCCCCCATGTTCCTCGCCCAGAAGGCTCGGTATCCGAGTATGAGGGGACGACGCAGCAGTGTCGGGAACCGGGCCTTTCTGAGCTTCGCCAGGAACGCTAGCGCAACGCGGCAGGCCCAGGCGTCAGCATGGCAGGACAGGTCCTTGGCTCCGTTGTGGAAAGTGTTCCGCGACGCAATTCTCACGGCGCGTGAGCAAGTGTCTGCCTATCTTGAGGCAGACCCGATAGATGAGAGGGTGGACTGGGAGAGAAGGCCAACTCCCCAGGGTGTGTTGGAGTACTGCGCCACACTGCGAAGTTCCTTGCAGGCCAGTGGCAATTTGGCGGAAAGGACTGTGACCGTTAAGGACGAGTCCGACATCCTGTGGCAATCTGCTCCGCTCACTCGCGTCCTGCGTCCTGCTCAGGATCCGCCGGAAGGCGCAGTGCGGAAACTGTTCGTCGGCGAGGATGGGGGTGACTGGTCCCCTTTGCACATGGTGGGATACGAAACCTCCTTAGCAGTGTCGCCGCCAGGATTCCAGGCCAATGATGTGACGTCGCTCACCTCGCGCCCTATCGCAACTCGGGGAGACGGAGCATGTGCGTTGCATGCGTTGCTGGGGAGGCATTTGTTGCATGGCGAGATTGTGTGCCGAGGTCTGCCAGATGTGACGGAGTCGCAGCTCAGGGACAGGCCTTGGTATCATGCCAGGGTATATGCGTTGAGAGAGCTCGTCAGAAATAGTGGCTTGTTCTTGAGGTGTGCGCGACGGTTTTGCGGGCTTGACTCCAAGCGCGATAAGCTCTGTGCTGACGCGAAGGCCGAGTTGACCAGACTCGAGTCGCTACGAGGTGCTCTCATTTTCGAGCACGTCAAGGCTAGGGATTTGTGTGCAGAAGATTCGCAGTTCTTCCTGGAAATGAGAATGCTGGATGAACTTCATCGCGAGATGAGGCACGCGGACTTCATGCCACACGTGAGTCCGTATTTGTGCAATGAGGGTTACAAGACGTGTGACCACATTCGTGAACGTGTGCGCGACGTTGCTGTTGCTGATCTCTTCCCGCATGATGAGGCTGTTCAGCGTCAGACAGATGCGATCGCGCGCAAGCAGGAGGAGTTCTATTCCTCAGGCAAAGGTGGGGAGGCGTACAGGAAGAAGTTCGTCAGTCGGGACTATTGCCTGTCTGATGAAGAAATCGAGGCACTGGCAGTGGCGTTCGGCAAAAGGGTGCTATTGGTCCACGAGGACACCAATACTTGTGTTGTGATGAATCCGGAAGCGACCGATGTTCGCGTCATCCTGCAACAAGGGGATCCAGCAACACCTGAGAAGTGCCATTTCTCCCTGCTGAAACAAAACTCGCGCACGCCACCGTGACTAGGTTTCAACCCCCTGGTTTGATTAAGATAGGGGAAGGGCTGGGGTTGGGGTTTGATTGGGTTGTATTTTGCATCATTGAGGGTTGGGTTGGTTTGTTTTTTTTATCGTTAGGATTTATGTTATGTTCAGTTTCTTTCTTCTTGCTTGAACCATGGTTATTGACTAAACGAAGATACCCAAATCCCCAGGTTTATTTTTCACCCTTTTCCATTTTCCTGGCCCTCCCTTTCCATCCAACCCCACCCCCGACTGACTCTCACAAGTGACCCCAGATTCTGTTCCAGATGTGATGTTTCGATGTGTTTTCAGTACCATTGTATTGTGCTAATTGGTCGCCGCCTGAAGTATCCGTAATTGAATTAGTTCTGTATTCTGTGATCAGTCTTATGAGTGTATGCTGCATGCGACAATTGAAAGATCTGAAACAACATTGTATTGTGCTAATTGGTGGCCACCCGAAGTTTCCGTAATTGAACTAGTTATGAAATCTGTTGTCAGTGTTATGGGTGGCATGCTGCATGCTCTGCCGACAATTGAACGCTTGAAACAATATTCGGTAGATTCTCAGAATTCGGATTTTTGCTGAGGTGGCGGACCACTGTCCGCGATAGCAAGGCTTCGCGCTAACTTTCAGGGAAAAAAATTGAATAATTGACATGTGGTGTTCGAGGCGAAGTCGATATTGACAGGGCGCTGACAAGTCGTGGACCGATTTCCGAAAGCACCAACATAGCGAAAAAAATAAAAATCAAAAAAAAAAAAAAATATTTTTCCAGGTCGTGGGCTGGACCTAAAACTGCATCCGGGGGTCCTTTCGTGGCACTTCCTCCAGAAACCCTGTGAAGGTCTTGGCCTGAGGGTACAAAGTGCTGGGATGGCTAACCCCGGGAAATGAAGGTGGTCACACACTGTGGAGGTACACACCCGATCCCTAATGAGTCAACACTACACCTAGGTGCCGGCCTATTACTCGTCTAGTAGGCAAGGGGGAAGTACAGACACCACCGCAGCCAGGACACCTCCCTGAGGCTCTTTACAATGATGAGAATAGTAACCAAAACCCCACACCAAGTGTGACTCTCACTCACACCGCTGGCGGGCACACTTCGGCACGTGCCTGTGAGGGCTGCCCTGATTGATCTTCCCAGTAACTAGCGAATGCTGCCTGAGTATAAAAAAAAAATATTTTTTTTTGAAAAAAAACGGCCCAAAACGACAAATTAGTTTTTAGGACAAAAATTTCCTCACAAATCGTTAAGCATGGAACCCCCTAGGAGTTGGAGAGGAAGGGGTGCGTTACTTTGTATGAGATTACGACTTATCCTCTTTCTCAGCCACGGTCAAATGTCCTTGTGAGAGAAAGAGGGGGGTTGTGACAACAGACGTTATGTGAGGAAAACAGCAACGCTTTTTTTTTTTTTTTGAAAAAATGTTGGAATAGTGTAGTTGCCACCAAAAGCTCCACTGTCATTTTTTTGTTGTGCAAAAAAAAAAAAACTCCCTGAGCTGGAGAGGGGGGGGGAGAGAGAAAATAGTAACTCTGATAGGTAAGTAAAAGGGAAAAAAAGGTTTTTTCGTTGATTGCACAATTACCCTGTTGGAGGGGTGATTGGCGACCGTATCTGAGGAACTATTTCTCCTTTAAGCTACGCTTTAGGTATAAAAATAAAAACTGTTATCTGAGTTTAAGCTAGTCTGATAAAGAAAGAAACGAAATCAGAAAAAGAATTTTTCGTTGATCGCACCGGATTTTTGTGGAGTGTGTAGGGACAAAATCAAAAACTTTTCTGTGGATAAGTTGTTGTCGTGTTTACATCGCTCACACCAAAAAAATTCGGGCACAACTCAGATATGTTTTCATTTCCTCCCCTACAACCTTTGCAAGGCAGTTGTCACAAAAAAAAAAAATGATGGCATACTTCAGGGTAATGGCTGCGGTCACTTTTGATTTCGCGATTTTTTTCACTGCGGCAGCAGGGGCTGTGTGGTTATAAAAGTAGGTGGTAAAAAAAAAAGGGGGGGATGGTTGGTTCTCGCTGGTTTGCTGAGGGGTTTTTTTTCCGAAACCCCTCGGAATTTCCCCCGATCGCGGAATGAGTGGGTTACATTGAAAGCAGAGGGTATATTTGAAAAATGAAGCTGTTCTTCGGAAGAGACTGGAGCATCACCTCCCCCCGAGGTCCATACCAGCTGCGACAGCTGAAGAGAAGTTCACAGCCGGCTTCACAGTCGATGCCTTGCCCCACGCGGCTCTCTGCTCTGTTGTGAACGACGCCATGTTCTTCACCCATCTGTGGGGGAGGGATAGTGGTGTTATGGTGTGACAAAAAGAAGGGTTTCCCGTTGGGGGGGTATGTGGGGGTTTTTGGGTCCACCTTTCCGTGCGGATGTGATCACTGCAGTCGACGCGTTGTCGCTTCACAGTTGGCCCTGCACCCTTCCTCTCTTCCGCATAATCCCACAGCAGCCTGCAGGAGGGGCAGGCTGGTGGGGTGGGGTGGCAAGAGGGGGAGGGGGAAAGAGAGAATTGTAGGTATACCTGTGCACGTGGGTGTTCTTCTCGCCAAGCAATTCGTTGAAGAGCTTCACATCTTCTGCGCTAGGCTTGTCTCCCCCTGCAAGGAAAAGGGGAAAAAAATGTAGTGTGTGGGTGGATCTCATTATATATTACATACCAACAAAGTCCCCCTTAAGTGCAGCCTCGATCTTAGCCGATGTCATTATGGTGTAATATGTGTTTTGGCCCCCTTCCCTCTGGTGTGGGTACGGTAAAAGCAAGCGGTGGGGTTCACATTGTTGTGGTTCACATAGAAACGTCAGGTGGCAATTTCTTCTTTTTGTTTGTTCATTTGTTTTATCCCATCCACATGGGAACAAAGGTGTCTGTAGTACGAAAACGGAAAAAAAGAAAGAAAAAAAGAGAATTTTTTTGTAAAGATGAATCTGTGTCTCTCAAAAAAAAAAAACAAGTAATTGCTATCGGGGGGGGTGAACGAAGGTTGTTGAAAAGGGTTAACGTGAAGTTGAAATACAAAAGACCTCTCGTGAACAGTGTACCCTTGGTGCTTGATCGGGTGTACCCGAGGGGTGGACACCCCAACCAATGCAGTCCTACAAATCCATTTCGTGGTTTACATCTGGAAAAAAGGGGGAGAAGGGGTAGTTGCTAAGTGCAGACTTATTGATAGATTTGGTTTTTTTTTTTGGGTTTCTTTTTCCCCCATAACACACGGTGGAGTCTGCCCCAATGGGGAATTTTTTTTTTGTATTGTATCGGCAATCAGTTAGTGCAAATGCTTCAATCAATTTGTAACAAACAGACTCAACAGGAAGCAGAAGTACCAGGATGGGAAGGAAAGGGAAAAATAAAAAAGAGCGAGAGAGAGAGAAAAGGTTGGTAAGGTGAACCTAAGCTGCCACTCTCTGCCTCTAATGAAAGAAGAGAAAATTTGTTTCATATACGAACTATTATACTGAATAGAAGGTATAATAGGGTGCACTAAATGTACCCAAACTTTAGAGAAAACTTGAAATATGGATTTGTGCGCTCTCAAAATGACAAAACAAAAACAAAAAAAACGAAAAAAATACTCAACTCACACATCTTCTACTATACTCGGCTCTTAGGAACTGACACACCTCCTTTTCAAAACACACGCACATATTTCAGAAGCCAAACCCCGAGCTTTTATTGAAAACTTGGTTGTAATAGTGTAGCCACCCTAGAGTATGCCTCCACTATACTAAACACTTTTATTCTTCCTTTACATCCCGACTACTCCATTTTAAATACTGTATTTTTTTTCCCCCCCTTTCTCTTCACCCCTGCACTACCTCTGGCGGAAGCTCCGCTTTCGTGCAATAGTTCTCCGCAAAGTCTATCATAGCTGGGCGTTGGTAGGTGGTTCCTATGGCGGTGGGACGCGCTTCTTTGATTCTGGCATTTGCCGCCTCTGTGTTGCCTTGGAAACGGTACTTTGCGAGATAAGCTGTCGCCACCGTCACTGCACGCCCTTTCCCTGCTTTGCAGTGGATGTACACCGCACCCCCACGCTCCTGAAGTGCAGCGTGTATTTGCTCTACAGCATGCACGATTTTGTCCAACGGAACGTCACAATAATCAATACAATGCAACCTCACCTGCGCAACCCCTCGCAGCCGATACAACGTTTCTGGACCACTAAACTCTTCACAACAGTTCACCACCGTACGCACCCCATGCTTTGTAATAAACCCCTCCGCCATCAACCCCCACGGGGCGCCCCCAACAAACACCCCTGGATGCACTTCATCGTAGTACAGCCTTTCACCCAGGAGATGACGCGAATAGTTCCATGCAATCGTAGGCCATAGAGTCACCCTTGCCACCGCCCAGGTCGCCAAATTGCCACGTCGCATGCCGCTCTTCTGCTTCTTAATGTACAACCCCGCGACACACACAAAAATCACAAGAGGGGCGGCCATAAGCAAACCCTCCCTCGGGTAGCCCAGAACGGCGGTGCATAGACCTATAGGGAGCGCAGATGCGGCAGCGGCACCGAAGAAGACCAGCGCGTCACCTAGGGTACGCATGGAAGGGCCGAGGGCGATGGGGCATTCCATTGTTAGGGGGTAAAGGTGTGGGTGGTCTTTGTTTGCGTACCCTTTGGTTGGAGGTGTGGATGAGGGGATGGGGGTGTTTCAGTTGAGCGGTGTGCGCTTTGTGTTATAGGCTTTAGGTTATTGTGTAAAAAAATGAGGCAAAGTGACGAAAGGAGAGAGAGAAAAGGAGGAAATGTGGGGCTTTTTTTTTGGTATTGTCTCACAGAATGTACATACAAAAGAAAAGGGTGAGGGATGAAGGGGTTTGGAGGATTCTAAAGAAGCAAAATCTAAGATCTAAAAACAAAGAAAAATGTTGAAAAGAAAGCGCCTTGCATGCACACACCCAAAAGAAAGCCGTGAATGTGGCATGTGTCTCGCCGTGTACGCTCATATTTTGAAAAGATTTGGGGGAAAACAAAAGAAAATTTTATAAATGAACCTAAGCCTCTCGCGCTTTACGTCACCAGAAACAAAACATCAAAAAAAAGGTGTCATTTTGTCGTTTCCCTCACCCACTTTCTTGTAGTTGTTTGATGCGTTCACACTTTCATACACACTGTCTCTCACCTGTTGGGTGGAGTTGCAAAGCGTTGGGTGATGAACGACGTGACACTTTCTGCTCACAAAGTAGTGTGCGTAAAAAATAAGAAAAGCTGATAGTGCAAAACGTCTCTCTGGGACGCAGGCACTGGATACGTATCATTGTAAACTAATGGCCTTCACACAACACATTGAGTGTAACATGATTTGCAGTCAGTCTGAGTCGGACTGATTTTTAGGCCAGGCCGAAGGATCGAACACTTCTCGCACTGCTCTCGTACGAGTGCGAGAGGGGGACTTTCTTTCCCCCCCCCCCCTTTTTTTGGAACACCTCCGTTCTAAAGTTGGCATAAATAAGGCGTCCTCAGTACAAACCAACGGAACCGCTAGAACCGTATTTTTTTTTATTGTTGCTGTTTTTCCCCCCCTCCCTCCCCTCAGAAAACTACCTCGTATACAAAATACAGTCACAACAAACATCGGGTGGGTAAAAAAATGCTCTTTTGGAAGTATTGAAAATCCCAAAAACCCTACCTCAATTTTTGTTATATAAAACATGGTTGTTATGTGACTGTGTATCAAATTTAAAGATGAACCAAAAAAAAAAAAAAAAAGCCTCTCTTTTGCTTCTAGCCATCTTACAAAATGAATAAGATATTCTTTTCAATCAAAACAAAAGAACTTCGGTACACACCTCATTCGCCAAAAAAAAAGCAAAAAAAAGTGAAGTTGATAAATGCGTTTTCGTAGCAGCATCATTGACAGCCTGCCAAAGAAAAGTGAAGTTGATAGTGCAAAACGCCTCTGGGGGCACTAACACTCCGCCGGGTTATCGAACCCCCGGAGTGTTGCACCTTGGGAGTGGTTTACAGGGAAATTGTAAGCAGGTACACAGTCATTACCCCCATCCAAAAAAAGTTGACCTTGAAATACAAAAAAGCCCTTTCGATGAACATGTGTACCTTTTTGGTATGACCGGGAAAAGATGTTCTTTCTTTCTTGAAAACTTGGAAAAATCACGTCTCGCAACAGAATATATCCACGCCACGCCCACCCTCCCAGCTTACTTCCATTTCACGGTCTACGTTGAGATTTTCTTCTCTTCTTCTTCTGTTTAATACGACTCGTTTGACGGCGCGTAGCTTATCCCATGGGGTCTGTGGTTTGCTCCAGCAGGCACACCACCCATGAAGTATCCATGCGCACCTCCACCAAGACCACTGCCGCTACGTCTTGGTGGTGGGCGTCTGACCATGCCGCTCCGGTAGGTGGCATTGGTGTGGGTGGCGCCTGTGTGTGTGTTCGTGGCACCTAGGGAGGCGGCTGCCGCTGCCCTGCGTGGGTCATATGAGGGCATGCTGCTGTAGGAGTTGAGCATCTGCAGCTCGGGGGAGCATGTCATGTTCGAACGATTCTGTAGAGGGGGGGAGAAAATTAATGTGGTAAAGATGCGTGGAGATGACACGAAAAAAGAAAAGTTTATAAGATGATCCTAAGCCTCTCGTGCTTAGTCATCTTAGAAAAAAAGTGAGGTGACTAACGTCGTCAATTTATCAAAAAAAAACACTATCGGTAATACTGTGTAAATCCGCGTAAAATAAAGTGGACTTTATTTTGCAGCTGAGTTGTTGCGGGCACGTCATCCAAGATGCCGAAGGGAGTACTTCACCACCTACTGTGGGTGGCTGAAAGAGGATAAAGCAATACAAGGCAAAGCTTGTGGACATGATACTCAAAGCTAAACAAAATGTGAAAAATGTTCGGTGAAACCCTTCAATCTTTCCCAAGGATGACGGAGCTCCTGAAGACCTATCTGCGAACGGACAAAAAAAAACATAAGCTAACGTTTTCGATGGAGCAAATCGAACAGTTTTTGAAACTCAAGACGAGAGGCTGCTCCGTGCGCGCTTACGCCACGGTCTCAGTCGCCACTGCATGGCAAAGCTTGCCCGGGGGCTTGCACGAAGCAAATCGCGAAAAGGGCCTCGCTCCTGTGCAGTTCGGATTGTCTCGCAGCACGGTCGCAAAGATAAATATACTCCTCCAGGCTCAGGCATGGAGGCTGCAGCAGAACGTGATGCAGGTGACGACGTTTCTTCTTCGTAGCGTCCCTCGTGTAGCGTTCACCCCACCGAGCAAGCTCGAGGGGGGGGCAAAGTGGATGGCAACGAAGTTCTACACCGCGCTCTCTGCTTATTCGGGTTGGAGCTCTTCTAGACGCTGCATGGACACTGACATCACTCAAAACGCGACAACGGGGAGTTCCATGTTTACCTCCCACACGGAATAAGGCACGAAGAGACCACCATGCCACAATTATAGAGAAATCTTTCACTCACGAAATGTTAACGAAATGCTCGCAGGGCACAGATAGGATCTGGACGTACACTGTCCACGGAGACGGCGCTTGTGGGGACACCCTCAACCTTTAAAAAAAAACCCCCCCCAACATACCTCATCAACGAACACTTTTGTATGGTGTTCTATGACTTCTACCTCCTGAAAGCTTTCTTGTGGTGTACACACATATGGTATCGGCACATTCACAACAGGCTGCGGGAGGATCGCATCGGAGCATACATCCACCGGTCTTCCTGGACTTTGCACCTCCGACTGTGCAGTGGGCACGACACATGCCACGGGAGCACATTGTTGGGGCATTTGGATTTGGATGGGTGGTGGAGGAGCGCAGACCCGCGCACTTTCACGGCTCAGCTCCGATTCGAGATAGCTATTCCTCTGTTGGAGGTCGCTCATCGCGCAGACTGCTTGGGTTAGTTCTTGCTCTGCCACCTTGAGCGCCTCGGAGCTTTTGTGCGACTCCTCTAGCCGCTTCATCAACTCATCCGCCGCAGACCGCAACGAAGAACACTCCACCTCCAGCTCTGCCACCCTCCTTTTTTGGTACCCCAATTCCGCCGCCCGTTGTGGTGACAACATCCTTTGCGCCTTCATCTTCTCAAGCAACACCTGAACAATCCCTTCTAAACGAGGGATTCGCACTGTACAGGCCTCCAAAGCATTCATCACATCCTCCATGGGCCCAAACCCTGGGAATTTTTGGATAACGTTGGAACTCAGCATTAAACGAAGTTGGGTGAGAACGTCATGAATTTTGACGTTGTCATTGGGCACATCGTTGAGGTCATTGAGGTCGTTGAGAGCATCGTCTGATTTGGGGACAAATTTTTCGAAATCTGCGTCGCTTCGGCGCGTCCATTGCTCGGTGGTTTGCGTGAGAGTGGTGGTTCTGTGTCTTTCCACATCGAGCGCGGCCTGCAGCTCTGCGACCCGGTGGGAGAGAAACCGCTGCTGCTCCTCTGCGCTCCGTGCCTTCACCTCGCTTTCCTCGCGGTGGGCCTCGTGTATCTCTACCCTCAGCCGTTCGAGGTCGTATTCACGCGCTGTCTTCGCGTCATCATGCTCCCTGCCTAAGGCAACGTAGTTTTCTTCCAATTTTAAAAAGCTTTCAGACAGCGCATTGCCCCGCTCCGTCGCGGCCTCGAGACTGCGTTTCAAGGAGAGGTTCTCCTCCTCTGCACGCCCTTTGTCCTCTTGAGCACGAGAAAGACGTAGTGTCAAAATTTTCTTTTCTTGCGACAATTTCGCGTTTGTCCCAACAAGCTGCACATCCAACACCGTCTCCGTCTCGCCACGCTCTTCTTTTGCAGAAGAAGACTCCGCGAGACGCCGCAAATCAACGCACTCCTGCCTCAAATTTTCGTTCTGTTCGCGAAGCACGTCGGTCTCAAGCCCTTCCCTGTCCGCTTGCGCTCTCAAATCGAACATATGGTTCTTATAATCACTCAACAACCCTGTCAACCCTCCAGTCAACCTGCACAGCTTCACCACATCTGGTAGAAGACAGGTTAAAGGGGCTGCGTTGCTTACCGGTCTAACTCGGGTACTCTGTACTGTCCTCCCCCTGCGGTATTGAAGAAGCGCATCAGGCCTGCACAGGCAGGCTAGCAAAACCTGGAGGTGCTGTGCCGAGGCGATTTCGATGTCGTCTACGCGGAGAAGGGTGTCCCCTGGGAGCAGCACGTTGTCGAGCACAGAGTGCCCCTCGGTCGCCACCACACCGACACACCCGGTGAAGGTGCCTGGAAAATCTACGGTGTCGGTGGTGTTTTCGCTGTGTTGAGCGTCATAAAATGATTTGGCTGTTTCGTCAACTTCGAGGGAGGGTACGTCGCAGACTACGAGGCCGAAGGTGTCTTGGAGAAAATCCTCCATTTGTAACGCAGCGTTTGTGTCCTCGAGCACCGTGTTTGCAACATTGTTGCGTAACGCCCGCTCCATGGTTTCTTGCTGTGAGGCTAAGTCTGCGGAAAGCTTTTCAATCGCGAGGTTCGCTTCTTGTTCGTGGAGATGCGCAGTTTGTGTATCCTTCTCTCTGGCATGGTGCACCGCACGCAGCTCTGACTGCAATCTCAAAACTTCAGCCTTCCTAAAGTCATACTGTTCTTGCATCTGCTCCAACCTCTGTCTTAAATGCATCCCCTTCTCCGTTTCAGTGTCGGCACGCAACGCGGAGTCATCTAATCCCATGATTTTCTCCTCCAACCTCCGAATTGCAGTCTCATATTGCACCCTCTCCGCCTTTCTTGCGCGCTTTTCGACCAATAAATCGTCTGTAATTTGCGTTAAATAGGCGTCGCTCGCGGAGGTGGAGCCTCGTTGCTGTAGCCGTACCATTGATGCCCTTCTCGACCTCGTGGGGGAGGTGGATGTCACACCAGGTGGAGGTGGAGGAGGCTGCAACGTCGACTGCTGCAGCGCCTGCTCAGTATACCTCGGTGCAGGAGGCGACCGTGCCCCTGCTGTCTGCGGTGCCTGCATCGAAGCGTCTCTCGACGGTGACAACAGTTTCGACTCTGACATTTCGGTGGATTGGGTGAGGTCCACCATTTAGGATGAAACCGTAATTCAAATAGTAGACGAATGTAAGGTGGAGGTGGGGGCGGGTGGGTTGCACCCCAGGGGGGTTGGTGGTGGTGGGGGTCCTGTAGGTGGAGGGATTTGTGAGAGGAAGAAGGGAGGTTTTTCGGGAAAATCGGGAGGTCTTGATAGTTCACAAAGATGACGCACAATGGCAACAAAAGGTTTAAATGGAGAATGCAGTGAAGCTGGATGGGGAGAAGACGGTGATATCATATGCCCTGACGCTGTTGTGACAGCATAGCGCAAGACCTCCTCAACAAAACTGTAGGTGTACCGAAGAAGATGACGGCAGCAACCGAGCAGGCACACAGAGCAGAGTACCGCACAGCAGGCATACCTGGGTACACACGGAGGCGCGAAGAGGAATACTGAAGACAAGAGAGGAGAGACCTTGGCGCCTTCATAGGGGGGGTCACGCCTGGCGAGGAGGTACGAATGCCCCTGCAGCAAGAAGCCCGCAGGATGACTGATGAGAGTAAGTACGCAAGGAAAGTGTCAGAGGCAAACGCCAAAAAGAAAGGCGCTCTAAAAGACCTCCCTACAACAAAAAAAATTGCGTACGCTGAACGCGGAGCAGTTGGCAAAAGCAATGTCTCGCGAGAACAAAAACGCTAACGCTAACAAAAACGATGACACAGAGGTACGGCCATAAAAATACAGTTAGGCCGCTTCGGAGGTGGACAGGGTGTTACAGGGAACAGTGGTGCCTGTACCAATTTTTGTCCCGTTTGCTGTCGGGGGCTGACTCACTTGTCGGGGGAAGCCGGTTCTTGACATTGAGCACGACTCAGTCTTCACTTCTTCACCGGAGTAGCGTCGGGTCTGGGGTGGATATGATTGGATGGATGCATTGGTGTGTGGGGAACGGGTTTATAATATATATTATTACCGTGAATTTATATTCCAGTATTTCACGCACAGGTGGAAACAGCCCGAGGGGGCAGCATTTTTGTCCGAGGGCGAAGCCCGAGGGCAAAAATGCTACCCCGAGGGCTGTTTCCACCTGTAAGTGAAATACTGGTATAAATTCACGGTAATATGTTATTTTATCACCAAGTGAGACCATGAATTTCACAACCCGTTTTCACGTACAAAGAGATGAGGGTGGTGGGGTACTTTTGATGATGACTTTTGATCCAGTTTTTTGATGTGGGCCTCTTAGCGCTGGACGGCGTCTTGAGCCAGAACTTTAGCTAGGATATCACCGATGTTGATATTCACTGTGACCCCCCACCATGCCCCCCCGGTATGTGTGGTGTTTGTGCCATGGGGACATCCCCGTCATGTGTGATGACACTTGTGCTCGTGTCGGACTCACTCTCCAAAGGTGCCCTCGCACGTTTTGGAGGTCTCATTTGGGATTTTTTCATGAAAATTTGAAAAAAAAAAACGTGTGAATCCGTGGTTTGTGTGTTACAGAAAATTAACTCAAAAATGCGTTTGAGACCCCTAGAATGGCTCAAAATGGCTCTTTTCTGGCTTTAATTGCAAAATTGGGCCTCCAAAGGCCTCCAAAAAAATTTTCGAGAGTTCAGTTCTACGATTTTCTGAGCGTGTAATTTATTTTTCGAGCGTGTAATTTATTTTTTGAGCGTGTAATACTGGAAAATAAATTACACGCACCTCTTAACGATTTTGTGAAGGGGCGTGAAATTCATGGTCTCAAGCGGTAATAAAAAAGATATATTCATCAAAAGACCTGCGACGGGGAAGGGGTCTGTTGTTAAAATCGCAGTGTAAACAAAACAAAACACAGCAAAAGCGATATGCAGCCACACACACACACGTTGATGGGAAAAGGTACCTCTTTTCTAAGTTCGCAACAATAAAAACACACGCTATTGGGGCTATATTCTGCGCAAGAATTACCCCTAATTGTGATCAAACACGCAATGCAAAGGATCAGATTTGCTCTTGCGAGCCCAGCTCGCACCGGATCTTCATCTTGACCTTCTTTTCGCGGTGCAGCCAGTACGACAGCTTTATGCCGGCGTCGAGCTCAGACAGAGTGTCTGTGGTCTGAAGAAGGTAGTTCTTGTGTGCACACATTCATGCACTTTAGCCAGACGATGCACGGCAAAGACAATCAATCCACCGACAGTTGTCAAAGCCTCTCTTCACAGAAGTCTGTCATCGCTGTGTGCTCACTTCGAAGCTCATCACCTACGTCATCCAACAGGTGGGTTAAATCTGTTCGGTGCACGAAAAGAGAAACAAACATAATAAATGAATCTCAGCTTTCTCGCACTCAATCCCCTTCTTTTCTTATGAAGCACCCACAATGGGGTGTTCGGTACTGCATATCCACACTCCTACTTTTCCTTTTTATGATGTCCCCCACCCCGCAAACAATAAAGCAATAAAAACAAAAAATACAAAAAAGGAGAGGTTGTGGTGAAACGCACACACCCAAAAACAAGATCACTATCTTGGGCACCTCAGCCTTGCTCATGATTTCATACACCTCCCCACCACCCTTTCGACCGTTTCGGATCGACTACCCACCAAACGCGGGCTTTTCCTTTAGGCATGCACGACCGAGCTTTCGGTCCCTGTCGATTTTCGGCACTGTCAGTGACACATACAAACACACGCACCTCACACCAGTGCACATGGCCGCCGATATTTCGGCACCGTCAGAACACCAGACTGCACCGATTTTTCGGTGCAGTCTGGTGTTCTGACCCGTTCTTGTCCCTGTTTCAATCACTCGCGGATCGACTACGCAACGAGAGGCACTCCCGGCCCAAGCAAACACATTACCAAATGAGACCCAAAGAGAAATAGAAAACGACTTCAGGATATGACAGTTAAATGAAATAAAGAAAACACCTTTTCGTTTATCGCACCCGCAAAAGGTTTACGTTTTTCACTGATGAACGTGAGTGGGGTGTACGTTAGCAGAAAACCAATACGCTAAAGCGGGCACGCACCATCTGTCGTTTTCCATTTCTATTCGCCAATGCTTGATAACACAAAAAAAAACCAAAACACATCTACAGCACTACCTCAGATAATGTACAGGGTACTCTCGACCCAAGCCCACACCCAAGAAAAGACAAACAAAGAAACTGTTCAACCCCATTGACTATGAGACAATGTAAGGGTCATTTTTATACGTTGTGTTTTATCTGACCACACCCCACCCAGCGAAGTAATTTATCGAAATAAGAACCTCTCCTCCCCGTGTTTGTAAGGCTGAAAAATATCGTGAGCACAAAAGCGCTCCTGCTCCGCTTCGAAACATATCACCTCGGCCCAGCCAGCTGCCTTGTTGATGCCCACTTCCAAACCTCGTCGTCTGTTTCTAAAGAACTGCAACCATCCATAAACCTGCATCCAATTCGTGTCACACCACTCAATCCTGCAAAGTTGATTGAGTGGGTTAACCTGCTGCAACCTGTTAAAAATTCGTCCCCAAGGCTTGTGATATTGCCCAATCCTGCAAAGTCGATGGAGGTTAACGACGTGCAACCAAATAAGAAGCCGCTCCCAAGGTCTGTGACACTGCTCAATCCTGCAAAATGTATGGAAGCTAACGACGTGCAATGTGATAAGAAGCGGTTCCCAAGGCTTGTGACACTGCTCAATCCTGCAAAGTCGATGGAGGTTAACGCCGTGCATTCTGATAAGAAACGGTTCCCAAGGCGTGTCACGCTGCCCAATCCTGCAAAATCGATGGAACTTAACGTCGTGCATCCTGATAAGAAGCGGTTCCCAAGGCGTGTGACACCCCTCAATCTTGCGAAGTTGATGGAGGTTAACGTCGTGCAATGTGATAAGAAGCAGTTCCCAAGGCTTGTGATACTGCCTAATCCTGCAAAATCCACTGCGGTTAACGACGTGCAACCTGATAAGAAGTCGTCGCCAAGGCTTGTGATATTGCCCAATCCTGCAAAGTCGATTGAGGTTAACGACGTGCAATGTGATAAGAAGCGGTTCCCAAGGCTTGTGACACTCCTCAATCCTGCAAAATCGATGGAGGTTAATGCGCAATGTGATAAAAATTCATCCCCAAGGCTCGTGACATTGCCCAACCCTGCAAAATGTATGGAAGTTAACGAAGTGCATCCTGATAAGAAGCCGCTCCCAAGGTGTGTGACACTTCCCAATCCTGCAAAATGAATGGAACTTAACGTTGTGCAATGAGATAAGAAGCGGTTACCAAGGCTTGTGATATTGCCCAATGCTGCAAAGTCGATGGAGGTTAACGACGTGCATCCTGATAAGAAGTGATTCCCAAGGCGGGTGACACTGTCCAATCCTGCAAAATGTATTGAAGTTAACGACGTGCAACCTGATAAGAAGTTGCCCCCAAGGCGTGTGATACTTCCCAATCCTGCAAAATCGATGGAGGTTAACGACGTACAACCAGATAAGAAGCCGCCCCCAAGGCTTGTGACACTCCTCAATCCCGGAAAGTCGAAGCAGGTTAACGACGTGCATCCTGATAAAAATTCGTCTCCAAGGCTTGTGATATTGCCAAATCTTGCAAAGTCGATGGAGGTTAACGTCGTGCATCCTGATAAGAAGTGGTTTCCGAGGCTTGTAACACTGTCCAATCTTGCAAAGTTGATGGAGGTTAACGACGTGCAACGTGATAAGAAGCGGTCACCAAGGCTTGTGACACTGCTCAATCCTGCAAAGTCGATTGAGGTTAACGTCGTGCAATATGATAAGAAGCCGCTCCCAAGGCGTGTGACACTGCTCAATCCTGCAAAATGGATGGAGGTTAACGACGTGCATCCTGATAAGAAGCGGTTCCCAAGGCTTGTGACACTGCCTAATCCTGCAAAGTCGATGGAGGTTAACGACGCGCAATGTGATAAGAAGCCCTCTCCAAGGCGTGTGACACTGCTCAATCCTGCAAAGTTGAACGGCTCAAAAGTGCGCAATGATGTGCAGTCACTCAGGAAGTACGCACCTATTGTCGTGACGTTGCGCAACCCAGACAAGTTGATTGATTCCAACGATGAACATTCTGATAAGAAGTCGTCACGAATCGCAGTGACAGCCAACGGGGCACTCAGATCAAGGCTACGTAAATTAGTCTTTGCGAGGAACTTGTTCGGAATCGCAGTTACAACTTCTGCCTGCAGAAACAACTGCGCTACCTCGGGGTCTTCTACACGCGATAGCCTCGCTGGTGTGAGGTCTGTCTCACCCAATGCACGAAGAGCTGCAATGGATTCTTGCTTCTTAGTCCGCGTCAGGATCACTGTGTCGCCAGCGCTCAGAGCTGTGATGTTGATGTCCTCTCCTTCGCCGTTCCCTCCGAAGCTCATGACAAAGGTGTCTTCAGCAAACCCTGCTTCAGTTGCCACCTTCCGCCGCAGGTGCTTCGCTGTGTCATCCACATCCACATCGACGACGTACGTCCGACCAGCAAATCCTTTGATGTTGAGTTCCATTTGGTGTGTTGTGTGTTTTCTGTTTTGTGGGAGTGGTGCAAGACACAGCCTTTGATTGTCCATCCGTCTCTGCGTATGGACGAAACGCCTTCGCCCATCAAAGAACCTGATTCCCAACCACAGTTATCTACTCTGCCACATCTTGGGAGGTGTGCCCAGTTTCAAGGAGTACTGGATTGGAACGATGCAGCCTTTGCCTTCATCCCTCAGATGGGACCAGGAACTGAAGTGGACTACACAGAAAAAGAATATGGGGGAGGCAACTTTGTGTTATGCTTTTTGTTTGTAGATCACTCAGATTTGTTTTTATTCTCTTTCGTTTCGTTCTACCCCTGGCTTCTCCATCTTAGTGTTTTTTTTCTTTTTTTCTCTTTTTTTGTTTTGTGTTTCCTTGTTATCTGGGTTTTGCTTTTTCTTTGGTTTTTTTTTTTTTATAATCTGTTGATTTTAAATCATACAACAGGTGGGCTAAATTTGTTCGGTGCACGAAAAGAGAAACAAATATAAATGAATCTCAGATTTTTCTCGCGCTTTACCCTTCTCTTCTTGTTAAGCCCCTTGCTATGGGGTGTTCGGTACTGCAATACCAAGGAGGCGGTGTGTGCCCTTCGTAATCACTGCAGTGTGGGTGAGGTGTTTTCCTTTGGAGGAACCAAGACTGGAATATCTGTACTCAAATGTCGGACGGAGCCTATGTTCTGCAGAAGGTAGAGATTTTTTCTCTTAGTTAGTGTGGCTGGGTCGAACAAGAAGAAAAAGAAGAAAAAAAAAAAGAGAGAGAAAAAAAAAGGGGGGTGTGTGAAATGAACCTAAGCCCACGTACTGCTTAGTCACCTTCTAAAAAAAATGTTCTTTAATGTACTGTGGCCCTTCTGATAGCTTTTGTGCTACAAAAAGTTTTCAAAAAAAAAATTGTTTTTCGCATACGTGTGCGACAAAAAAACACAGTTTCCCTTCTGTTCCCAATAGGAAAAGGTGTGTGGTTTACTTCTTCTTCTTCTCCTCTCTCTCGCCCCATATTATTTAGTAAATAGGGGTCCGGCAGTCAGATGGGGGGAAGGGGGGGAAAGGGAAGAACGCTTTGAGACAATGGGGCGTGTTATCAGTACTCCCTGTGAAGTTGGCAAACGTTGCAGACATCTCTTGGGGTGTGGGGTTTTGCTGTCAAGACAAAAAATTTGAAAGGATCCAGCCGCTTCCCTACACAACTTTAAAAAAAAGAGAAGATGAAAAGAAGTAAGTACAACCGTCTCATCCATTTCATCGGCCGACGCAGGGAACTGGGGGAAAAAATGATGAAAGAGTCTCCAGGCACCACACATCATTTTGAAGAAAAACCCCCAAAGAAAAAAAAAAAAAGATCGGGTCTTTTGTTTGTGCGCTCAAAGCCGGGAAAACAAAAAGGTGAAAAAATGTGTTAAACTGAAGTACGGTTGTTGTGGTTAATTGAGTACTCAAAGAAAACAAGCAAGCTTCTGTTTTTTTTTCAATCCGTTTTGTTTGCCCTGCAGCGCTGCCTCCAATCTTTTTAGAATTGACAACAAGTTGTTTTATCAAAAAAAGCAAACGAGATGCACGTAAGCCTCCATCTCATGGCTAGTCAAACCTTGATCACCATCGCTCGAGTGGGTGGCTAAGCACAGAGAGAGTCTTGGGTTCATATCGTACAAACAATCGGATAAAACCCCTAAGTAGTGGTAGTTACCTTTTGAATAAGAAAAACTACAGAAAATCACACAAAAAAACCTTCCTGAACTGTAAGTTCTTGAAAAGAAATTAAAGGGAGAGAGGAAAAAAATAAAAGCGGGCCGCATTATGCTTGCCATCTTATAAAAACAAAACAAAAACATTGTTGCCACTTTATTTTGTCGTGACTAATCTACTACTGTGTCTTTTTTCGTCCGCAGCCGTTTTAAGAAGCCATTCGGGCTCTTACCCTGGGTGGCGTGATAATTGTGCGAGGGGGGATGATTCAAAAGGAAAAAAGCGTGAGGATAAATTTACCGTGGGCTATGTTTTTCTATAATCATGTTCAGCTGCTTATAACACTGCGAGTAAGCAAAAAAAGTAGAGTTGAAATACAAAGCACTCTCGTGACAGTGTACCTTGGTACACTGTCACATGACCGAATAAAGAAAACTGTTCTCAGATTTGAATGTGCCTCTCGTGCACGTACATCTAATATAAACAGTAGGGCACATCCTCGGGGGTGTCTACACTAATACAATCAAAGCTTTCAAAGATAAGAAAAAAGAAAAATATGTTTCAGAGAATAAGGTGATAAGCACCTCATTCAGTAGTCTCTATTACCGATACACAAACACACACACTCCCCCCTCCCTTGCCCTTTCTCCCGCTTTACCCCGAATCACCCAAAACGTTTGTCATTTTTATCATATTTTTTTTTGTATACAACCAGTAGAAATAGAACGTAAAAAAAACCTAAACCAAATCCCCAAAAGTTCGTAAAAAAAAACTCTCCCCTCCCAATCCCATAACCCCCTTTTTTTCCCCTTCAAGACTCCATCTGACCTTCGTTTGGATCGTTGATTATTCCAGGGAGTTCTGTGTCTGACATTTCAGAGAATAGGTCACTTGCGTCTTCTGCCATTTGCATCGGCCTTTGCGCCTTCATCATTGCAATACACGGCCCCACAAAGATCCGACACGAGACCAGACAGATGCACAAAATCAACGCCCCAAGCAGAAACCCTGCCATCCGCGCAACTCCTTCGTACTTCTCTGCAAACTCCTGCACCGTGGAGAGAAGGGGAGCTGGGGTCTGCACATCGCTTTGTGCGTCCCCGGAGAGGGTAATGACATAGGGCACAGTCTGCTTATCCTGGCACGACCCGTAGACCCCGAAGAACAGATTCTCCCCTTCCGAACGGTTTAAATGGAGCACCACCTTGGTGTCGTCCTCCGGTGTCTGCAAGAACGATGCCTTTGCGCCAGAGGGGTCGCCTATACGGTTTGACTCATTCCAGACAAGAATGTCGAAGCGAGACCCAGGGTGGCGCCATGTGAGGTGCAGATAGAAAGAACTGCCATGAGACACATGGTAAAGGTGCCAGTCCCCTTCCATCCCTCCCGTCCCCGTGTGGACAAGCTCGGAGGAGCGTCTTAAAGGGGGTGAATCTGAGTAGAAGTGGTCGATTTCCTTAGCCTGGAAGGCGCAGTTTGCGGAGTACCGTGCAGGGTCGCATTCGCACACCGCCTCTCCGTTGCACACCCCTTTGTCAGAGCACGGTACTAACTGTTTGTCTACCGACTCAGAGACCCCAAGAGGACACATTAATTCGCAGTTTTCGCCTCTATACGCTTCGTTGCATTCGCAGGTACCGGTTTCGGTGCATTTTCCGTTTGCAGAGCATTGGGTGTCGAAGGAGCCGCTGGTTGGGTAGCATGCTGTAGTGGTGATGCTGCCGAGCTCTAAGGTAGCGAGGGGTTGCTCCTCAGCGGTGCGTGGGGTGTCTGGGTCGAAGACCCCAAAGCAGAGGGTCCATGAAGCGGAGCGGGTCCCGCTGGATGCCGGGTGGGGAAGTGCAAAGAGAACTTCCTGAGATGCCTCAGATCCCCCAGAAATGAAGGTCGCCCGCTGCGCGGACGGCGACGAACAATCCCCGCTGGTAATAGACAGCATCGTATCCTTCGTAAACCCACCACCACGCACTCTAACCACAACCTCCTCAATCGGCGGGAAATCCCCGAGGTGGTCTGCACCGTCCCGCATCTGATGCGTCCAGAACACCGTTTTCCCTGAAAGGAAGGAGACAACGTGAACGGACATTGCATATAAAGTGCGTGCGTTTGCCACCGGATAGTAGAACCCTTCATTCGCGAAGCAAAGGTTGTACGGAATCTGCACGACAGAAGGCACGCTCTTGGAGTACGGCAACGTGAATGCATTCGCTTTAACGGTATCGGGGCCCACTTCGCCGATGGTGTCTTTCGTCTGTTTGAATCGTGTCAAATCAAATCGATAACAGGGTTCACGTGTAATGACAAACACTTCATTGCTTGCCGACGTAATCACAAAACGCACTTCAGCAAAGATCACTTCACTTGAAGTTGACACCAACACCTCTGGCAACTTCGCTGGTGCACCTTCACCGCGGGTTACAGTGATCGTCACATCTGATTCCGATTCATATTCACCATAGAACGCTACCAACCGATGCTCACCTGGCGGCGTTTGAGGGTCCAGCACGCAGGCGACAAAATGGTTTTCCTTTAGCTTCGCTTTTTCGTCGATTTTGCATTCGTACCCACCAAAGAATGCGAAGAGGTCATCCTGCACCTTCCCGCTCAGGTACAACACAGACACCTTCCCGTCAATCGTGTAGTCGATGTGAGCCTCCTGGGGCTCGCTGTCCGTCGGGGCTGTGGCGGAGACCCCGGTAAGGGTCGGGGCCTCGCCGACAGTGAAGCTGAAGAAGTGGGCCTCCTGGGAGTGTGCAAGGTACAGCGCTACGGTGATGTTCACGTCGATGAAGGATTGCATCTTTTCCTGTTCAAAAAAAGGGTTGATAAGATGACAAGACGTTAGTCACCATAAATTGGATTCATATCACCATAAAAAAAGGATCGGGTCTTTTTGTGCGCTCCGCCGGAAAACAAAAAAAGATGGGAAAAAAAATGTAGTATAGTTGTTGTTGAAGAAACAAACAACACTTTCTGTCTATAATTTTCAATCCGATTTTTGTGCCCGCAGCGCGATCTTTAACAACAAATTTATAAAAAAGACATACTGGAATGGTAAACTTCACCTGACTTGCGGACACAACCTCCCCGACAGACGCAATCCCCCCTTGCTCTCCTTCAATGCTGAAGGTAATCTGGATCTCATCGAACGCTCCACCTAGGTTCTTTCCGAGGAGGTAAATGTCCTCTGACCTCTTTGCGTAGGGCACGAGAAGATGCGTTTCTGGGACACCAAAGAGCTCTGTCGTGAGCCCAGCAAGCTCGGGCACTCCCATCACAAAGAGCACCGCGGTCTCTGTCGTAGAACGGTGTGTGGAGGCGCTCATACGGAGTGTGAAGAAGATGTTCTGTTCTGCAGGCAACGTTGTTGGGAGTGCTACGACGATGGCAGTCGCGGTGCGCGACATCACCTCAAGGTAGATGACCCCAGACGACGGCCGGGTATCGCACGATACATTCAAAAAGCTAGTATCAGGGATAGACAAGGCAGGCGCCTTTCCTTGAAACAACCCAAAGCTCGAATCGATACCCAGCTCCGTTCCAACAATAGATAAAAACAGCGTTCCGCTTTCCCGATGAACCTGCTCATAAGAGAGAAACACCTTTGACGTAGGTTTCTGCCCGAAAATGCTGAGCCCGCTAATCTGCGGCGCTGGGGCGAAGCTCAGAACCATATCAGTCTTGATGGTGATTCCAAAAATCTCGATCACGATATTGTTGTCCCCGGTGGACCCTTCTTGGGTCTCACAATGCAGAATGCTGTCGCGGACGTACGGCATGGAGGTGCATTCTGCACGCAGCATCGTCTTCCCTCCTTCGCCAGGAAGAAGTCGGCCGCCATGCTCCGGCTCGCTTCCGCCAACCTCCCTCTCATAAAACACCTTAGCAGCAGAATACTCTGTCCCCGGCATGCGTTCTCCAATATGAGCTAGCCCCATGATGTACACATCACCCCTTCCTTGAGAGGCGATGTAGTTGTTGAACAGAATTTTCGGTCCATGCGATTGGCAGGTCGGAAGCAAATTCGGGTTGGCAGACGGAATCAGCTCTGCGCAAGGAAACGTTCTGAGTCCCAACACCTTATAACGATCCGCGCCTATATCCTGAAAGGTGATCTTCTGATTTGACACCGTTTTGTACCCATGAATTACAAGGGTAAGCTTGCTGAGGCTGACCCCAAAGGAAGCGGGGGCGGTAAGACAGGTAATCTCTGTATCGCTGATGCGTTCAACAGTGCAAACGAAAAGCGATCCATTCACCCCAGTGTACGTTAAGGACACTGCGGAGATGGAGTTCCCAAAGTGCTCCCCTTTTACAACAAGGACACCACCTTGGAGGGTCGAGCTGCTGTTGAAGAACACAAATTCTGGTGTGACCGGTGTGGTTCCCTTCGGAGCGATGCTGTGAATGACCGGAGGGGGCGCGAGGTCCTCCTGTTTGGTGGTGATGTCGAGTTTGAAGCTTGCTTCGTGGCAACACCCAACGTGGACTGCGACGTAGTACACATCAATGTCGCTCTTTGTGTTGTGGACCAACGTTTTTTTGGGCATTTTGTGGCAATCAGTTCTGAGACGGCACTTCGCTGCGTCGAACTGCGCGTCAGACTCGGTTGTTGTCGGCGGGACCCCTTCTCTGATGAAGATGTCCACATCCGCACTTCTTTCGTAATTTCCGTTCTCAATCGACAACGACACCGTCGCCGTAATGGAAAGCACGTCAGGCCGCTCCACCTTGAACACCTTCCAATCCCACACCTTCATCTCATGAGATTCAGAGTAAGGCACCGCAGTGAGAGGGATGTTCTGCATGGGGTCCTGGGATTCAGCAGCGCATTCGCTAATGTCGACCTCCACCCCCGAGGCGACTAGGGAGTATTTTTGATCGCTAAACTCCGAAAACTTCTTCACATCAACCCGGTACGCCCCCTTCTCTGCGTTGTGCACCGTCACCTTCTCTGCAGTGTTCAGTCTGTCTTGCGCCTGGTTCTGCGCATCGGAATGGCTATTTCCATAAAACACCGTTCCATCTGGGGTTTGCACCACCAAATCCAAATCATTGACCAGAACATGCGCTGTGCTAGTATGCACCTCAGCGTCCGTCCATGCAAGCGTAGCGCGGAAGCCGTATGGAGAATCACCATTGTATTTTATACACACCGCCCCAACCCCTTCGCTACGTTCCAAAACAAAGAGCTCCTCCGCCGTTTTGGTGTCCAACGGCTGCAGAATTGAGGACAACGTGACCCTACCGTGCCCTTGGTAGAATGTTGGGGATGCCATTGGACGAAGCGGCTCCCATTGTCCTTGCGCATTTCTATCGACCTCTCCTGTTAACGGAACGGCGCTTTGAATCAACATCGCTTTAAGAAGAGACCCAGAAGGCTGCTCAACCTTAGGGGTATGGTATTCTTGCAGGTATTGGGAGATTTGGACGGTCAAAGCGGAGACCTCTGGGGTAGCCATAGAAGTGCCCATTTCTGCTGCAAGATCGCAGTTGTAGGTCGTAAGAAGTGAATCGGAGCGCGCAGAGTGAACGTAATACCCGATAGCCACAACATCAGGTTTGAATCTAAAGTCAAAGGTAGGGCCGCGGGAGGAGAATTCACTCATGTCATCCGCGTTTTTGTGGCGGTTGTACAAATGGTCGGTGGTCACATCGGCAACAATGTCCGGATCTGCTTCGACCAATCGCAGCAGTTCTGCACCCTCCTTTTGGGAGATCATCCACCCCGGTACCAAATCAGCAACCTGCTCATCGCTCAACCCATCCTTCCCCATCACAATGGCGTCTCCTGGTACGGTATTCACAATGATGACTCCCGCTGCGCCGGCCCGCGTTATTTCCCATATTTTTACTGCAAAAAAGCAGGTTCCTCTGTCAACAATCGCGATTTTCCCTTTCAATTCATCCCGATTATCGATTCTTCCTCTGTTAGGGGTATGCCCTGCGCACGCATCATGTGGCTTAGCCTTCGCAAAACCAACGTTTTGAGGTAATGTAATATGGATATGACCGAAGGAGCCTTTAACGAGAGAGAAGTTTGCAACGATGGGACGGTCTGCCTGAGAGGGGTCGTGCATGCGAAGATAGGTGTTGTTCAGGCCGAATTTCTCCCATGATTCGAGAGGGGCCATGGAGGCTCCGACACAGACAGCAGACTTCGAGGTGGAGGGAGACATGACTGTGAATTTATCGCAGAGAGGGTCTAAAGGGGATCCTTTGCAGTGTTTGTCCGCTTCGTTTCCTGCAGCGAACAGAACCAAATCGGTGTCATGGCTGCGCATAAAGCTGTCCGTCTGCTTTTCATTACCAGCATAGTAGCTCCCCGAGTTGGACCCCCAGGAGTTAGAATGGACCCTCGCCCCAGCGTCGTGCGCATACTGAAACAAATTTGTTTTGATATCCGGAGGCACGTTCACGGACTCAGAGGAGTCGCCGTATTCAGTCATATCAATGAACACCAGCTTTGCTTCAGGAACAAACCCATGGTAGTCTCTCAGCTCTTCGTGAGAGCTTGGTACTGCTCCATCCTTGAGAGACCCTGCAATGGTTCCAGCAATGTGCGTTCCGTGCCCATTCTTTGCATCTACATCACCGATGGACCCTGGAGAATCGTGGAATGAGGCTGGTTTGTACAGAACAATCTTCCGGTGAGCGTCGTTCTGTGTGCGCAGTGGGGTTGGGTGCTGTTCGTCGTGGAAGAAGCAGTGGTCGTGGTCGATCCCTGTGTCTGCGATCCCCACAACGTGGCTTTTCCCGCTGAGATGCGCGTAGGGCTCCCTCTCTGCGAAGGTGCGGGAGGTGTCGTAGGTTCCAGTAGACATCACTTCACGAGAAAATTTGTTTGTGGTGATATGCTTCAAGGGGTGTTCAATGGAAATAACGTCTCCACTAAGACGAGCCTGCGTTTCAACCAAAAAGCGTGCAATATCCTTCATATTAGACGTCTCTGAACGCAACACAATCATTTCCCCATCACGTTGAACCTCCACAGCACGGTGTCCTCCTGCATTCAGAACATTAACAACTCTTCTCAACGCGGTTTCAACAGCGCGTCCTGCCTGCAAATTGAGGTGCAGTCCTGAGACGTCCACAGCAGTATCATCTTCTGGGGTAGAATCGTATACTGTCCTATGCAGTTTAATGTATTGTACCAAATCGTTGGACACAGCGTGAACCAACATTACCCCAGGAAATTCAGAGATTTCTCCGGCGCCAGCGGAGGTAGTGAAAATAAGCAAAGTGTTCTTCGCAAGGTTGAGGTGCCAGCCATGTGCCGGAATGAGTGCGGTGATGGAGTCAATGGTGCTGCGTTTAACCGGAGCCTTGAGTTTGACGATATACTCGAAGAGTGCTGAGGATGTGTTCGAGAGCACCTCCCCAGAGCGGGAGTCCTTCACCACCGCAGGCAGGTCTTCAATATGAAAGCTCTTCAGCTGCAGGTCCACCCAGTGTGGATGGTCCACGTGGCCATGTACACGGCCTGTCTCGTGGTTGATGGTGGTCCGCCACGTCTCATCGCGTACCGACTCTGTCACGCCAAGCAAAAACAACGAAGCGACCACTCGGAGATACATCGTGTTTGGTGATGACTCAAGGGTTTAAAAATGGGGGATAATGGGGGAGGGAAAGGGGGGGAGTTCCCTGGGCAATAAAACGCCCCCGGCCTGTGGGTTGGGTGTGGGTTGATGTGTAAGGGTGAGGGATCGATAGATCGTTTGTATAAAGGGTGAGGGATGTGAGGGAAAATGGAAATGGGGGAAAGAGGGTGTGCAGTTATTTTTTGTTAGTTTCTTAGTTCGTGTCCACCGCAAAAAAGAAGTGGTTCTGTGTGTAGGGGAAGGGGGAAGGGAAAGGGAACGGAGGTATGGGGGTATGGTGGCCGTATGGTTGACGGGAAGAGAGGACTCAGAAAACAAAAGGAAACATAAAGATAGAGTTTATATAGAAGGATTCAGCTGTCACAGTGCTTCGCCATCTTGAAAAGGCAAAGAGAATGGAAAAGGAAAAGAAAAAAGTTTACAAGATGAACCTAAGCCTCTCGTACTGAGTCACCTCAAGAAAATATCAGAGCATAAAAATAAAAATAAAAAATAAAAAAAGGCAAACAGGATCTGTGCCACAGAACCTTGTATTTTTTTTTTTTTTTGTTAGTTTTTTTTTCTCTTTTTTGCTTTTGTTTCTTTTTGTCGATACTCTCCAAAGAATCTCTTTGTTATCGGCACACAAAGATGTCAATTTTGTGCTCAAAATGTCACCATTATTTTTGTTCTGAAAACTTTTTTTTCACTGTAATTGGCTTTTCGCAAAGAACTACAACCAAAAAAATAAAACTGTGCTTAGTCACCTGAAGAAATATCTTTTTTTTTTAAAACGAAAGAGAGACGTACCTCACTGGGTAACGACTTCTATCGCATCACCCCAAACCCTCTTAGCTCCCCCTCCCGTTCCCCCCCAGCTCCCAACTTTTGAGGATTTAGTAAGAAAAAAAGAGTTAATGCCCACCCACACCCCTAAAAAGAAGGGGAAAAAGTTAAGTTTAATTTTTAAGACAAAAAATACACAAAGGAACTGACCAATCTATTTAAAGGGGGGGATTTAAAACTTTTTTTTGAAAAACTTGGTTGTATTAGTGTAGCCACCCTAGAGTGTACTCTCCACTATACCAAACACCTTTATAAAAGATACTATTATTCTGTGTATTCTTTTGATAACATCCCCCCCCAACTCCCCCATTTTTTTCTCTCTTTTTTTTTCGATAAATTGTTTGGAGTAGTGTAGTTGCCTGCCACCAGTTGTGGCAAATCTCCACTGTTTTTTTTAATCCTTCTTTTTTATTCTTCTATGGTTTGTACATTCTCGCATCTGCACGACTGCGTTCTTTGAGACTTTCCTCCTCAATTTTGGAGTTTATTTTATCCCAGGAGAGGTTGATTGCATTGTCGCCTTGCATCCTGGCTTTGAACGCTGCTATAGTTTCCTGTTGCCCGAAGGATTGGAGATGCGCCTGTCTGAATGCAAGCACTGTGTCGATGTGGGTCATATAGTTGGTAGCAAGCTCGAGGGCGTGCTCCCAGTTGAAGAGGTTAATGTGCATTTTGATGGCCCGGAAGTGGAGGCCAGCTTGGAGAAGGATTTGCTCCGCTTCGCTTAACCGTCTTTGGAAGAGGGCCAGCTCCGCGGCACGCCCTTCGGGAACCGGAATGTCCTGGATGTATCTCATATACTGCAGCTTGTCGCTCTCCTCCAATGCCGCGTAGGAAATCTCTGCTGTCTTCAGCTCACCGCTCCGTACTGCCAGACCTGCCATTATGCTCCACATAAACGTCTCCTTTACCACCCTACACAACCGGGTCGCAGCGTCCCATTCATTCTTCTTGACGTGAGAGAAGATCAAACTAGGGTAAGGGCTGATGCTAAAGGTCAAGACTGCACCGTCAGCACCGCGACGGATGGAGGTGCGTGTCCCGAAGAAGTCAATAATCTGATCCTTCCACCCAAACTCAATCTGGACCTGCCCGTCCTCGCGGATCGTCCGTGTCTTTGGGAGTAAGTCCTTATCAATGAAGACAACAGAGGGGTAGTACCACACAACAAGCTTTAGGTCGGATAGTGCGATGAGGACCTGAGTGGGTGTGTGTGTGTGTGTGTGTTTGAAAGCAAAATGCGGGTAGTTCCTAAGAGTGAAAATATTGCCATAGGGTGTGTGAGTGTGGGCACGTTATTGGCTTATTTTCCCATAAAAGGGGTTTATTCACTATACACATTGTAAAGGAACCTTGCGTACGTGTTGAACGCAGTTGTGGGTAGTTCCTAAGAGCGAAACATTACCCTATGGGGTTGTATGTGATCATGAGGGGGTGTTTGATAACTAATAGGGGGTAATTCTTGTGCAGAATGTGGCCCCCAATGATGTTTGTGTATGTGGTGCGAAACTCAGCCACCTTGAAAAAAAAAAATCGTTGGTTCTGTTTTTGCTGAGGAATGAGAGGGGCCGGTTACGTACCTCAGACTTGTCGTTCCACATGACAGAGCTGGCCATGGACGCAAGCTTGTGTGTCGGGGCACTTCTGCCGTTGTTGCCAACAAGCGATACTATGTAGAGGTCTCTGTTCCTGTCGACAAGGACAAGCTTTCTTTCCTTCACGTCGCCGTACTGTGGTGTGTGGTGTCGTATTATTTTATAAACCTCACCTTTTTCTTTGGAAAATCCCGTCATAAGCTCTCCTCAAGGTGCATCACCAAACAACGAATCCACCATTATACACTATGATATCGTCTATCTCTATTTACTTTATTTCACCCTAAAAAAACGGGGTCATTCTATACGTATTTGTCACATTTCAAATCAAAAAATATTTGGGGGGTATGTAACTTTGTGTATTAGTGTGTAAAATTTGACCGGCCCTTTGGGTGGAAAAAAAAGGGTGAGGGGAGTTGGGTCCAGTCATAGGGAGTATAGCATATTTTTTGGAAAATTCTTCAAAAATAGCTATTTATTGGAGTGAAAATAAGTCGTTTTTTTCACCGAGTTGGTGTTTTCAACCCGAGTTACTTTAATTCACGAGCGAAGCGAGGGAATTAAAGTCACGAGGGTTGAAAACACCAACGAGGTGAAAAAAACGCTTATTTTCTACTCCAAGACATAATTTTATCCATAAGTGTGAAGCTTTATTTTCCGAGCCCGCCCAAGTGTCGTGTGAGACCTGTAGTGTGGATCTCCAGTGTCTTGCACCGCTTCTTCTGAGCCCAACGCTGTTTGGCCTGTCGACGTACTAAATACGAAGACAGGGGGGCGGTGCCAACAATTTTCCAATGATGTAACGTTTATCTGATTGATTTATCGTTTGATAGACCTTGTGTGTCCTACTTCACCTGCACACCCAAGGTTATTGAACGATACTTTCAAGCGATACTTCGTTATGTCATTGGGGGTACTGGTACTGGGTACCTGGGGAAAACACGTACGTTTTTGTTCGCGATAACACGCACACTTTTTGTACGTGTTATCGCAATTTACCCTAAAATATATTACCTCAGACATAGCTCGAGGGCTACTCCAACAAGTTTGTAGCTACCACCATGCACACCCCGCCCCCACCCCAGTCCAGATACCCTGGGGGAAAAAAAAAACTCAAAAAAAATAGGGTGAGTTTGGGGGTGTTTGGGGGCTTAAGACGGGTGAAAAAAAACGGTGAAAATAAAAATTTTATTTTCACACCCCTCCACGTACTTTTGGGCGGGCGAGGAAAATAAAGCTTCACGCGCGTGGATAAAGCAAGGATTTTTGCTGAGCACAATGAAATTTTCAGAAAAATCCCAATTTTCGGCCAAATTTGGAGCAAATTATGGCCCACCCACCCCGATTTTGGGTCAAAAACCGACTTCATTTTTGCACAGGAGTGCCTACGATGTCGTAAACCAGAGGTCCTCTGGATGCATTCATTGATAAACACAACACTGGAAATTGCAAGGAACGAGTCTGCATGTGCGTGTTCTCTAGCCACCACAGTCACAGGGTATGCACAAAATGACCGTATTGTGGCTGAAGTTTGACTTGCGAAATTTCGCGAACATCTATTTCTGAGGTTTTCTTTGGATTCTTTGGGCCATTTTATGACCTACCACGCCCGATTTTGGGCGATAAAACAAAATTTTGTCAGGTCAAAAATCGCCTAGTACTTGTGAAAAGAATTGCTAAGGAAATGTGTAATATGCGTGTTTTTGTACACAAAAGTACGTTTTTGGGTGCTTCTGGAGGGTCAAAACACCAAAATTTTGCGTTTTTTTTGCACTTTTTGGTGCCCAAAAACCCAACTCGGGGTCGAAATTTTCCCGAAAAAAAAAATTTTTTTTTTTTTCGATTTTTCGATTTTTTGACAAGGCGCTGGCCCATACAAAATGCACTGGTGGTACAGAAAATGGCCGGGGAATAAACTCTAGATGCTCAAAACCGCCTAATTCTTGCTTTTTTTGACTTTTTGGTCCCAGAAGGGTACATAGGGTGTAGTGAGCAGGCCTCAAAAACACTTCTGAAAAAAAAATTGGGATTTTTTTTTTTTTGAGATTTTTCGATTTTTCGACAAGGCGCTGGCCCATACAAAGTGCACTGGTGGTACAGAAAATGGCCGGGGAATAAACTCTAGATGCTCAAAACAGCCCAATTCATGCTTTTTTGGACTTTTTGGTCCCAGAAGGGTACATAGGGTGTAGTGAGCAGGCCTCAAAAACACTTGTGAAAAAAAATTTTGGATTTTTTTTTTTTTGAGATTTTTGAAAAATCGGCCGATTTTGCGACCAATTTTGGCTGGGGAATTTCGGCGACCAAAGGGTCCCCCCTTTGGTTTTTTTCGAAAAATCGGGTATTTTTTGTGTATAAATAGTACCCGGTCAAAATGCCGGTCAAAATGGGGTGCCGGTCAAATTACATACCCTATTTTGACCGGGTACTATTTGTACACAAAAATACCCGATTTTTTCGGGAATTTTTGACAACACACTGGTTAAGTGCCGGTCAGAACCGGTCAAATTACATACCCCCCTTTTGGTTTTTTTTGCTCTGTTTGTAACACCCAAAAAAAACCTGGGGAGGGACTATATACCTGCGACAAGGACACTTCTGTAATCTCCATAGTGTGTTCCACCTTGATGTCTGTCTTTTGGCGCCCGTTTGCACAGTCGAAGATGCTCACGGTGCGTGAGGACCCGGGGTCCTTTACGGCGAAGGTGTCGTTGCTGAGGGAGAGGCAGAAGTGGTTTATCGTCGACATCGTGAGGTGCGGCACCTTCACGACAGAGAGCGCACGCCCGTCGTAGTGGTGCAACTGGATGCCTGTCAGCGAGTCGACAATCGCGAAGAGCTTTTCGCACTGCAAGATCAGGTTCACGGTTGTCTTCAGATCGAACTGATGCGGGGTGTTGAGATTGCTTGTATCGTATATGACACACTGTGTCGTTGTCGCCACCACGAGATACCCAAACCCAACACTCATGTTGATCACCTTGTCCCTCTGCTCCAATTCGTCCGCAGTGTCGGAGGTAAAGTCGTATACGCGAATCCGGTTTGCTTCGCGGAGCGAAATTTCGAATTTGTCGAACGTCATCTTCCTATCCACCATCATCGCAAAGCACACCGCCCCGGATCCGCCTGCACCAGCTAGCTGTGTTGAATCGCTGGACCACGCGATTTTAAAAATCGACCCCGTCTTGCATGGGTCACGACAATGCGCCCAGCCGGTCTTATCGCAGATACGGATCGAATTGTACGACCCTACTGCAAAGCACTCCCCATCCGGCGAAAATGCGATGCTCGTAATAGCATATTCACTCGGCACCGTACAGGTGTACTGCGGACGTCCGTAGGAATCCCACACCTTGTATTTCCCGTCCTCCGCGCCAGAGACGATGAGGTTGTTAACTGGAGACCAATCAACTGTTAGGATGGCAGATTGGTGTGCCTGCCAGACGAGGTTTTTGTTGGAGGGCTGGAGCGGCTTGATGGTCAACTCCTTTCCACTCGCGTAGAGAACATGATCGCTCTCTGGTGACCAACACAGAGAGTAGATGCACTGAGACTCATGCGCCAAGGAGTTCCTCAACATCCCCGACTGCGACCAGATCTTCACCAACCCATCTTCACCTCCGGTCGCCAAAGCGCTGCCTTCTGTGTTCCATTCGATGCAGGTGATAGCGCCCTTGTGCGCTTCAACACATTTCTCCACCCTCCCAGTCATCGCTGATAAGACCCGAAAGCATCCGTCCGCACAGGAAACGACAAACAAATCCTTGCCTTGATCCCCTTTCTTCTGCTGTGGAAACCACACAATCCCGGTTGGGTGCGACTCCACGTCGCAGACCTTCCCTATGGGCTCCCCAGATAACGACCACCTCCAGATCGTGCTGTCATCCGCACAGCTAAAAAGCTCGTTCTTCGCGGACCATACCACCGACGAGCACGTTTCCTTGTGCTGATTAGACGAGCACTGTGTGAAATTCAAACGCATTTTGTAGAGATAGGTGAGAAATACTCAGGAGGATGGTAATAGGGGTTAGAGGGGGGGTGGCCGGGGGGTGGGGGTTAAAAAGATGCCAAGATAAAAGTATGGGTGGTTAGGACGGGGTTGTGGGGGGGGGGAGGGAATGCAGGGGTTTTGTATTGTGTTGTGTACGCTGTGGGGAGAATATTTGTGGTGAAGTGTAAAAATGAAGCATCTAGGATACAAAAAAAAAGGGGGGATCGAAAGATCGTTTGTATGTTGAAAAATTGGCTGGTTCTCTCTGTATTGCTTTGGCTTTTGTTTTTTTGCCGAAAAGAGCATTTTAGTTTGATGTTAACTGCAAAAGGTAACGACAAGCAAGATTGCATTAAACTTTGTTGAGTATCTAGCCTTACTATCTTGTGTCCCTTTTGGCTAACACTCCTTTGTGGAAACAAGAAAAAAAAGGGGGGGGCTTTTTTTGGTGACGTTGCAACATATTTGGCCGATGGGGGGGGGGGGGGGGGCTAGAGGCGTTTATTGGGTTGTGGTGCAGCTAGGTTAGGGCCTCAGCTCGGTGGAGGTGGGGGAAGAAACGAAAAGGGAATTTTCCGTTCTGAAAAATAGGGGGGGTTTTTATCAGAGTGGCTTCACGTCAGAATCGGCGCCCATGGGTGCCTGCATGGCAGGCTCGCAGCCCATGGGTGGTGGTCCCCCCATCGGTTGTCCCCCCATGTTTGCGACAGGTGGCATGGGGGGTTGGCCGGTCGACCAGGTATTCGGTTGCTGGCTGTGCGCCGTCTGGTCGACTGGCTGTCCGACAACTGGCTGACCGTAGGCGGACGTAACGTACTGTGGAGGTGCGCCCTGTTGAGAAGAGGTTGTGCAGTTGTTGTGGTGAGCAACGTCCACGGTACATAAACAAAACAGCACAAAGGAGTGTTGGTTGAACAAAAAAGAAAAGTAGAGTTGAAATACAAAAGCCCCTCTCGTGAACAGTGTACCTTTGGTATGACCGGCTGTACCGAGGGGTGGACACTCCAACCATGCAGTCCTACAATCCATTTCAAAAAGGTTGACTAAATACAAACCCCCCCTCCCTGCTCGTTTCGCAGGGAGAGGCTATAGTGGAGCACAAAGCCACTCCACATCATATATTTTTTTTTTTGCATACCGTCCCGTATGTGTGCTGTGGCTGGTAGTGCAGTATGGGGGCTTCCTGGCGGTATTCGTGGACAACTATCACGCTATTCTGCGGGTTTTGCTGGCCTGGTGGTTGCGGAACGTAGAAGAGCGCTGCAAGACCGTTCCATGGCCAGAAGAAGCATCCCACAGTGCACGCCAGTGCCTGTGGACAGAGGTAAGTGGTGTGAAAGAAAAAGAAGACAACAAGGGGGTTTTTTTTAAAGCCCTCAAAATCGTCTTCCTTGTTGAGACCCACAACCGTGCCCAGTACAGCCTGGGTACCTCTTGGGAGGTGAGTGAGCGACAGGGTGCGAGAGAGGGTGGGGAGAAAGGTAGGTGCGAGAGACATACCATTGGTGAGCAGCCTTCGACTTCTGCAATCGCACAGGGGGGGCAGCAGCACATATAGACTGGGTTGATATCGGAACCACTAGTGCTTACCACAACATGCGACGACTGTGTGTACTGCTGGTACTGCGCCATCTTCTACAATCTACAATATGCTCTTTCTGTTGCACGCCCTCTCACTTTGTGATATAAAAAAAAAATCGATAGAGAGGAGCGCTGTGTATATCCCTGGCAGATGTCGGGATGGGGTGGGTTCGGGGGGACTCAATGCACCTCATGTACACATCTAAAAACAAACCAATAATGCTCCGAACGACCCCATACTGCGTACTTAGTGCGTAGTTGTCTCGTACTTCGTTTTTTTTGGAATTCTGGGGTACCAAATAATGTAAGGGAAATTACAAAGCACCTAGACTTCACGCAAAACACATCAGAAGAGAGTGTGTGTGGGGTTATAAAAGACATAAAAGAGGGGCTTTTTTAATGACATTTTCTTCAAGACATTTGAGAGCAGGAAATTATTGTTCCGAGGAGGGGGTAGAGGTGTACCGTAAAAACTTTGAAAGGCAGTTTACAGTCATAAGCCCAGGACCTGAAAATTCAAAGAAAAGGCAGACCTCTGACAACCCGGAACAATACCCTGTACAAATTCTTTCTTTTGATAATGATCCGTTACGTAACGTGAAAGCTATTTCATATTCTTTTCTAAACGAAAAGAAGGCATAGGGGATGCGAACAAAAAATGTACCCCAGCTTGACAAATTGTTGGAGTAGTGTAGTTGCCTCGGTAGTGTTGACACCAGTTGTGCAATCTCCACTGTCCATTGCTTTTACGTAAAAAGTTGAAAACGGTCAGACACAGAAAGTGGTCTGCACACAGCCGTCACCCCCCCTCCCCTAGGCATACTCCGAAGGCGAATACGGTGAATTCGGATCCGAATATGGGGCGAATATGCCATATTCAGATCCGAATACAACCGACAGTGAATACGAATTCGCTTTCGGGGTATGCGGGCCCTTTTTTGAAAACAATGACAATGTGTATCCCCGCGCACGAGTAATACACGTGACCCGCCCTCCCCTGTTCACGGTTCGTCAGACACGTCTTCCTCCCGCTTCCACTCGCCAGTCAACGAACGGGAATCACTAGAACTCAGGATGAGCTGAACAGGTTGTGGGTTGGCGTCCTTTCCCAGCGTCGCGACGTGGGGAAGGCTACATAGATGGTAACCCAGCCCCATCAGGTGCTAAAACTGGTGGAAAGAACGGGGTCGAGAACAAAAAATAAACAAATAAAGTTCAATACACACGCCTCGTAGGACGCAGGCACTGATACTCTTTCACACAAAAAAAAACTGTAGTTGTTGATGCAGGCACACCTCCGACTGACCCACGTACGATGCCAGCCATCCGGATGAAAGCACATAAAAAAAATAAAAGTGGGGAAGGTGGTGGGAAGGATTTTTGCTTTTTTTTTTTTTTTTTTTCGAAAACAATGACAATGTGTAGTCAGGTCTACTCCATGGGCGACAGGAAGCCCTGCAGCTCTGCATTCGGTGCTCCCTCATCATTGATACCCTCCTGGAGAGGATCCTTCGACACCTTTGCCTTGCAGACACCTGACTTCAGCAGTGCGACCACGCCAAGAGCGAGGAAGAGCACACCCACCACAGGGAAAACAACGTACGGCCACGTGGGGTGCCCACTGTCGTCCTTGTCTGCACTCTTGCACACATACTCGAAATCAAATGCTGACATCCCCGCATGAGTGCCGCTTCTGAACTGCACCAAGGCCGAACCATCCAGCATCAGTTCAACACCCGTCGAAGCAGAGGAGAACAGCACCTTGTCCAGGGTGTAGTGTGTGGCACTCCCCGAGGTGCTCCCTGAGCTGTACAGGTACACGAGCGACTGTGTGTAGACCTCCATGCTCGAGAAGGTGATCGCAACAGACTTGTCACACGCAATGCGCCAGCACGCCGTACTGTTCGCCTCCTGGTTCGCATAGGTCACCGTCCCGGAAGCATCGCTCAGGTCAGTGAGGTCTTGACACGTGTACTGCACACCTGGTGCAAGTGGTGGTGGCGTATCTGCCATACACTTGTAGTTGAAACCGACCTTCGAAGCATTGTTCTCACTAAAATCGTCGCTCATCTGCAACTGCACCAAGGCCGAACCGGTCAGCATATAATCAACACCTGTGTTGTCCGAATACGAGATAGTTCTCTCAAGGGTGTACTGTTTGGTGCCGTTCTCAGACTCTGAGTTGAAGAGCTCCAAGAACGTCCGGTTTTCGAATGAAAGAGTCGTGAACGTGATCATGACAAACTTGTCGCACTCAATGTACCAGCACTCCACGCTGATGCCTGTGCTGTTCACAATTTCCACCTTCCCAGCAGTATCGTTCAGGTCAGTGCGTTCTTGACACATGTGTTGCACACCCGGCGCAAGTGTTGGTGGCGCATCAGTGGTTGGCTGTGGTGTTTCACTCAAACACACATAATCGAGTCCAAATATTTGGGTATATGAATACGGGTTTGATAACTGCAAAAGAGCCGAACCCTGCAGCACAATAGGACCTTCAGGAAATTCGTATAAAACATGGTACAAACTGTAGTTCACATCATGACTCGCCTTGGAGTACATGTCTAAGGTGGCATAATTCAGTCTGAAGTATGTGAACGTGATCACAACAGACTTGTCGCACTCAATATGCCAACACACTGTGGTGTTCGTATCCTGCGCAGACACGTGTCCAGCAGTATCGTTCAAAGCAGTGTACTCATCGCAAATGCGGTCCACACCTGGTGCAAGTGTTGGTGGCGCTTCAGTGGCTGGTGCTGGTGTTTCACTCAAACACACATAATCGAGTTCAAATATTTGGGTATATGAATACGGGTTTGATAACTGCAAAAGAGCCGAACCCTGCAGCACAATAGGACCTTCAGGAAATTCGTATAAAACATGGTACAAACTGTAGTCCGCATCATGACTCGCCTTGGAGTACATGTCCAAGGTGGCATCATGCAGTCTGAAGGATGTGAACGTGATCACAACAGACTTGTCGCACTCAATATGCCAACACACTGTGGTGTTCGTGTTCTGCGCAGACACGTGTCCAGCAGTATCGTTCAAAGCAGTGTACTTCTCGCAAATGCGGTCCACACCTGGTGCACGTGTCGGTACTAATGTAGGTGTAGAAGTGGCTGGTGCTGGTGTTGAATCCACACACACAGCCTCAAAAGTGAAAGAAGACGACAGCCCGTTCAATAACTGCAGATACATAGAACCCTGCAGCACCTTTTTATACAAACTTGGATGGTACCAGTATGACCAGTCTGCTTGCACACTATAATTTCCGCCATCGACGGAGTTCAACAGCACCAAGCTGGCTTCCTCATTTATGAATTTGAGGTCGGCTGTGAACAACGTGAACACAACCTCCTTGTCGCACTCCATGTGCCAACACTCTGCGTCGTTCGTGGAGCCCACAACAGTCACATTACCAAGAGTAGCATTATTAAGGGTTGTGTAAGTCGCGCAGATGTAGTCCAGACCCGGTGTAAGTGTTGGTGGCGCAGCTGTGGCTGGTGCTGGTGTAGCTGGTGCTGGTGTGGCTGGTGCTGGTGTGGAATGGTCCACACACACGTATTCGAAAGAAAAAGTAGGAATGCCCCATCTCATCAACCGCACATATGCAGGCCCGTGCACCGGATAAGGCTCTGATCCAGGATACTTAATCTCGTTGTACCAATTTTTCCAAAATGTGTACTCCTGAGTATAATCCACGCCATTGCTGGAGCCGTACAGGGTCAAGTTGACACCCATTGGGAAGGAGAAGTTGGGTGCAAACGTAAACACAACCGCCTTGTCGCACTCAATGTGCCAACATACAACGTCATTGTTGTCTGCCACGTACGCAACCTTCCCAGAAGTATCATTCAGGTCAATGTCTTCACCACAGAGGCTGTTTATGCCTGGTACCTCTGTTGGTGCTATTGTGGTGTCCACACACAAGTAATCGAAAGAAAATTTAGCGACCCCCCCCGTCCAACGCGACGACGATCGCACAATTGCAGTCCCGTGCAGCCCATAAGGCTCTGGTCCAGGAATGCTACGGCCGCCGTTGTCATTCCAAAATTCGTACACCTGAGTATAATCCGCACCATTGCGGAGGTCGAGCAGGGACAAGGTGGAGTAGTAGGCGATTTGGGTGCCGGGTGCAAACGTAATCGCAACATCCTTGTCGCACGCAATGTGCCAACAAACATGGGTACTGTTGTCGAATACTACCTCACCAGAAGTATCATTCAGGTAGATGTTTTCATCACACCCAGAAGGAAGCGGTGGCGTCATGGCATGAGTCGATGCCGGCAGGAACGCCACGCACAGCACCATCACACACACACGCAACATTGTTCTTATGTGTTGCCTTAGGGAAAGCGCTGTTGTTGTTTGTTGTATGGTGCAGGGAGGGGTTTAGTGTCTGCAAAGCACACCATTTCTTAGGTACACACTGGGACCCAGTCTCTAAGCTGGAGTCACACCGGAGACTCAACTAGAGTGTGACGACACCTGCTTTCGGTGGGACATCTGTTTTTTCACCATAAATAATCTCACAAAGAGGGTAACAACATGCCACCAAAAGAAGAAGCCCAGAGGTGCCAACAAGCGCAAGCACGACAGCGGGAGTGAGGAGGAGGTTGGCACAGCAGTGAAGACGTTCCTCGAAAAGAGGAAGGGGGGGGGGGGGGGGGCAGTGTTGGCAGAGTACGTGTCCAATTTTAAAAAGTACGTAAAAAGTACAATAGTACAATAGTACAAAAAGTACGTAAAAAGTACAAAAAATACACAAAAAGTACATCTGGGTTTGTGGCCGGGTATGTGCAAGTGGTGTACCAGTGTGGGGGCAAAAAAAAAGGTTTGAGGGCAGTATAGTACGGAAAATGCTCAAAAAGTACAAATAGGAGGGTGTACAGAGCTATGAACGGCTTCAAGAATGTGCGCGTGCTTCGCAGGTTCACAGACAGCGGCACCTGGTTCTCGAACAGCGACGCCTCGGAGTCAAGAAGCAATGGGAGATGGTGTTTCCTGTCGGTCACGTGTGATCACGTGTGGTCCAACAAAGTCGAGATACAGTAGGGGGTAGATGACTACACCTCGAACAGTTGGGAGGGGGAAAAGGGATGGGATTATGGGGTTCACAGAATGGTAGTAAAGTCAATCTCGCTTACGGGCGCGTCATCAGTCTTCTTACTCCGCTTTGTCGGTGGTTCGTTCTCCCCCTCCGGATTCTCCCTCACCAGCACTCCTCCCTGTTCGCCCTCAGTTTTTTGTACAGCGAGGTGGCGCGGTGAATGTTCACAGGTCCCATATTGTGCCGACGTGCACAAGTGACGAACCCCATATCGGAGAATGTTTCCTCGCACTGGCACGAGTGAGGGGGGATGCGGGTCAGCTTCACAGCGGTCAGCCAAAACGGACTTCTTCTTGTGTCGAATTCCCAGGGTAAAATATAGGGTCATAAAGTACGGATTTGGGCGCCAAAAAGTACGTCAAAAAGTACAAAAGTACAAAGTACAAAAAGTACAACGTACACGTACTCTGCCAACACTGGGGGGGGGGCAGTGAAGAGAGTGTGCGGGGTATTAAAAGACATAAAAAAGGAGGGCTTTTTTTTAAAATGACATTTTCCTTCAAGACATGCGCGGTACAGTGGGGTTTCATTTGCCGCATTTACATACTGCCCCACTATGAAAGGTGCTGACAACACAGCAGACGTCGTCAGGGGAACTGCTGGTAGCGCTACGACGAGGAGGTGCTAAAACTAGGAGTATTACTTTACCATTGGTATAACACTGGTATAAAAAAACAACACTAGTCATTTTGTACGATACTAGCACTACTAAGCAGTTCCCCTGACTGGTCCGCCCGTGAACTCAAATGTCCCCTCGATGAGGGGCCAGTAAACGATTTTTTGTTTTGTGTCGACAAAAAAAAAAAGTCGACCTCAAGTACCCCCTCCTTTGGCAGGTCTGAACATTCAATGCCGTCCGAGAAAAAAAAAGGGTGCCTTTTTCTCTATAGAAAAAGTAGACGGAAGGTCGTCCTCAATCCTAAAGAGCAAAAAAAAAATTGTTGGCTTTTCGTATCGGCAGCCTGGGAGGGGGAAGCTCAGAGAGAGAAACGTAAGGGAAGTGACATCCCCTAAAACGTTCTAAAAAATAGGGAGTTTTTTTTTTTAAAGGGAAGTGAAGGAGGGGAATCCTAACATATAAACACAGCACTGAAAACACTGAACCTGGGGGGAAAATGCTGAATGAAAGATAACAACACAATGCAGTCTTTGCAAAAACAGCGGGGGAGAAAAAACTGATTAAAAAAAAAAATTATAAACGGTGCTTGGTTTTCCAAAAATGGGTGCAATTATGCCGCTCTCTTCAGCGAGAAGGAATAAAACAGGTGGTCAGATGAACCTAAGCCTCGTGTGTGCTTAGTCACCTTTGATCTCTACCTGAAAATTACTTTTCTTGCCGTGGAAGCAGACACATTTTCCGGGGGGGGAACCGAAGGCGCCCTTTTGTTCTTCGTCACAACAGAAAGCGTTGACTATCCTACAATGTTGGACTGGAACACCATGAGCTAGTTGACCACCACTTTAAGGGGTTTTTTTTATAAGACAGCCCCAAAAAGCCATCTTGTGGATTGAGTCACCTTGAAACAAAAATAAAAATTCGAAAGTGCAACACGCATCGATGGCCTCAAATGGACGCAAAAACAGACATTTGTTTTTTTTTTTCATTGTCTCGATATACCGTCTAAGCCTATGTTTATTGCGCTGCATTTTTTTCCCCCTCATCCTATTCCATGGATGTCCAAAGTACTTGAAGTACTTTTTTCGGATTTTTTATGGTACTTGAAGTACTTGACCCCCCTTTTTTTTCCTCTCAAAATGACAGTCAAGTACTTGAAGATTGATCAAGTACTTGACAGAAATCAAGTACTTGATACCCTATTTTTTTTTTCTCGTACTTTTTTACTTTTTTACCCTCTGGCAGAGTCTGTCAAGTACTTGTTTTCGCAAAAAAACGTCAAGTACTTGATCAAGTACCCACTTTTTTTTGTACTTGATCAAGTACTTGACGTTTTTTTTGTGAAAAAAGTACTTGACAGAGGGAGAACAAGTAAAAAAGTACTAGAAAAAAAAATAGGGTGTAAAGTACTTGAAGTATCAAGTATTGGATTTTTTGGGGGATCAAGTACTTGATATACTTCAAGTACTTTGGACATCCATGCTATTCTAAAAGCAAACGAAAAAAAAAAACTATAAAACACAACAGAACCAAATTCTAACGAACCCTGAGAGTGAAACAATGGGAAAAAAAAATTGTTCGATTTTTTTACTACTATCTATATCACTATAGCAGCCACCGGGGGTGGGGTTTTTCTTTCTTCACAGGATCCTTAAAAGAGAGCAAATAGAAGGAGTACGCTTTGCAAAGGGAAAAATGGAACGCAGAGAAAGAGATGCACTCTTGAGCACTCGAATGCACCACCTGAAATCCCGAACACGGTCACGGGTTAAAACATTGCTTGTAGATAACCACACACACAGAGGGGGGGCGAGATGTGTGCTGCACGACGTTGAAGTAAATGACTTTACTTGTGGTTTGATTTTACATGTAATTTTACTTGTGAAAATAGTTTACTTGTGGCACACATAAAAACGTAAGCGTACAGCTTAAACACAAATAATAATATAAAAAAAATGACAGGTAAAACCACAAGTAAAGTCATTTACTTCAACGTCGTGTGTCTGTGTAGGCCCTTCGAATCAAGAACAGGGAAACTGTCACCCACTGCCTTGAGTGGTGCAGAACCCCCACCACGTAGAGCGACAAGAAAACGTGGTCAGAGGCGTGAACCAGGGTCAAAGTGCTTTGCACTAAACTGTAGGTAATCGTTAGAGGGAAAAAAAAAAACAAACCAAACCAAATAAAAGAATCTTGTGGAAGAAGGGGGGGGGAGAAAAAAATGGAAAGATTTGAGAAAGACGAGCCAAAATGCTCGCACGCTTAGTCACCTTGTTGAAAAATGAAATACAAAGTGCTCTGGCGAACAGTTTGTACCAAACCTTTGGAACAAATGACTGGGTGCACCAGGTGGAAGAAAAAAAAAAGATGGAGTTCTCCATTTAGAAGAGAAGAAAAACGAAGAAAAAATTGAAAAAGATTGGTGCTCCTGAAAACCCCATTTTGCGTACTTGTTGCGCACTTTGTGCACGAAAAAAAAAAAATAATACAGGAATACCCTATATTGCGCACTTGTTGCGTAGTTAGTGCGTAGTTGTTGCGTACTTGGTATTTTTTATTTCAGGAGCACCAAAGACATGGATGTCCAAAGTACTTGAAGTACTTTTTTTGGATTTTTTATGGTACTTGAAGTACTTGACCCCCCTTTTTTTTCCTCTCAAAATGACAGTCAAGTACTTGAAGATTGATCAAGTACTTGACAGAAATCAAGTACTTGATACCCTATTTTTTTTTCTCGTACTTTTTTACTTTTTTACCCTCTGGCAGAGTCTGTCAAGTACTTGTTTTCGCAAAAAAACGTCAAGTACTTGATCAAGTGCCCACTTTTTTTTTTGTACTTGATCAAGTACTTGACGTTTTTTTTTGTGAAAAAAGTACTTGACAGAGGGAGAACAAGTAAAAAAGTACTAGAAAAAAAAATAGGGTGTCAAGTACTTGAAGTATCAAGTATTGGATTTTTTGGGGGATCAAGTACTTGATATACTTCAAGTACTTTGGACATCCATGCAAAGATGAACCTTTTTTTTTTTTTTTTTTTCGTACCCATTTACATCCCGTGGAAAACGGTTGTTGATGCAGATTGAAAAGGAGGGTTACCATGGGTTGTAGTAAGACTGAGTCAGACTGACCCATCTCGCACATGAAAGCAGTGCGAGAGGAGTCCGGCTTAGACCGTTCCCTCTCCCAGCAATATTTTTTCAGCTTGGAAGAAGCAAAAGAAAAGTTTATACGATGACCCTAAGCCTCTCTCGTGTTTAGTCTGATTAGATTACTTAATGTTTTGAACATTGGTTATTCATCAATCTTTTTTTGTTGTGCTTAGTCACCTTATCATATTCGTTATCGCACAGCATCAGCTGCGCTGGCAACAAGTCACTGTAGGTGAACCTGCAGCAGGATCATTACCCAGCCTGGCCCAAAATTCAGTCTTGACTCAGACTGACTACAAAACCATGGTTTACGTTATTGATGCAGGCACACCTCCGGCTGACACTATAGCCAGCCCTGGATGAGCAGAAACTTAAAAAAAAAGGAAAAACAGCAAAAAAGAAACGTTGCGTGAAAAGCTTTTTACCTGCCAAACATTTTTTGTTTGTGTGTTGGCGGAGAAAGAAAAAACAGTTTCCGATATTTTTAAAAAAAGCTACCTTTTTTGAAGAAAAGAAGCCCATTTTTAAGACGAATATTTTTTCATGTGTGAAAGCATTACCCTCTGGGAGCTCTCGAGCGTTTGACAGCGGGGTTGGGTTGTTGAGCAAATGGAAGAAAAAAAAAAAGTCTTATTGGTGTTAACCACCTGATTTTGCCTGAATTTTAGTGGAGTTTTAGTGGTACTAAAATCACTATTTTTTTAACACCATCAAATTTCAGGCAAAAACCAGATGGGTTACTGTCATTACTGTCATTACTGTAGGAAAAAAAAACGGGACAGAATGACATTGCAAAAAAAAAGGGGGACAAAAACAACCCACACCTGATTTCAAACACTCCTCCAACGACACACGATGTGGGCGGGTGCCACACCTCTTTTTCTTGCGTTTTTTTTTTTTTTTTTTTTTTTTTTTTTTCTCTTCAAAACGGCACCGCTGTGAGCGATACTCTGTGCAAGAAGTACCCCATTGGTTCTCATTCATACACGATGTAATATTGTGACCTCAAAAAACACCCCCAAAAAAAGTTGACATGAAATACAAAGCCCTCTCGCGGCAGTGTACCAAACAGGCAATGTTATTTTACTTTTGAAATTACTGTCAATACAACAAACACCGGTGGGGGGAAAATCAGAGGAGGGGGTTAAAACTAAGGTGAATTTTGGGGATTTTTCAACTCTAAGGAGGGGTTTTTACCCCCACCAATGTCTGTTGGTGTGACTGTATTTACTATCAAAAGAGAAGGTTGAAAAGCGCGCAAAACGCCTAAAAATTTATCTTAATTTCAAACCTGGAGTTAGTTACAATGCTGTTTTGTTTTTTGTTTGTTTGTTTGTTTTGTTTTGTTTTTTTTTTTGACCTTTTTTTTGAAACCCTGGTTATATTAGTGTAGAACACCCGAGGATGAGCTCCACTATACTGTGTTTTGTTCGTGTTTGATAACTCTGTTAGTGGCCAGACAACACCCACTCCTTGGAGAAAAATCCACCCATTGACTGTTGACAGGAGAAGGCCAACAACAACACACACGGGGGGGGGGCCGTCTCGGGACAATAGCTGCGCAGTGTGTCGTACAGCAACGTGCACACGCCTCTGATGGGGTTTGTGTTATCAGAGTGGCTTCACATCAGACTCGGCGCCCATGGGTGCCTGCATGGCAGGCTCGCACCCGCCCATGGGTGGTGGTCCACCCATCGGTTGTCCCCCTGTCGGTGGGGGCATGGGTGGTTGGCTCTGCACCGTCTGGTCGACTGGCTGTCCGACAACAGGCTGTGCGTAGGCTACTGGGTATTGTGGAGGTGCGCCCTGTGAGAAGAGGTTGTGTGGTTGTTGCTGTGGTGGACAACGTGTGGCAACGCACATCCGTTATTTTGATATTCCGTTGGGTCAAGCGTTAATGCGCTGACAGAGAAAAGAAAACGCACACACACGCCAATTTTGAAAGGAGGAATAAAAACAAAAAGGTGAACAGACCACATTTGACTAAATAAGTTGGCAAATGTTAACGTATCTTGTGCGCACAGGCACCAGCTGCACGGAGTAAAGATTGAATAAGGAATAGTGCTTGACGCAGGCACCTCGCACCACAAAAAGCACTAATTGAAGGAGAGAAACAGTAACTCTGATAGGTAAGTAAAAGGAAAAAAGGTTTTTTCGTTGATTGCACAATTACCCTGTTTGAGGGGTGATTGGCGACCGTATCTGAGGAACTATTTCTCCTTTAAGCTACGCTTGTAGGAATAAAAACAAAAAGGTCCCTTGTTGCTCTGGTTTTGTGTTGTCAGAACTTCTATATTTTCTGTTTCCAAAAAAAAAAAAAAACAGCAAAAATGGTGTGGCTAACTCCAAAAATAAAGTGTAATTTTTGTACTTCTTTTGTGATTCTTTTGTGCTGTTTTTGTACTGGATTTAGCCACACCAAAAAAAGGGTTGTTTTACATACCCCGTACATCTGCTGTGCGGGCGGGTACTGCTGTGGAGGGTACTGCTGTGGTGGGTACTGCTGCATGGGTGGGCCCTGACGCTGCTGGTGCACAATGACCACGTTGCTCTGGCCTGGCGGTTGTGGGTGGTAGAATATGGCAGCAAGACCGTTCCACGGCCAGAAGAGACACCCGAAGGCACACGCTATTGTCTGTGGAAGAGGAAAGTGGTGTGAAGGTGTGAAGGTAGAAACAAAAGAAAAAAAACTGTAGTCAGCCTGTCTCGTGGGTGAAGGTGATGAAGGAGGAGAGGACCAAAAAAAAAACCCCCCTCCCCACAGTGGGGAGAAATATTGGCACAACGACTTATCGTTTGCTGAGGAGCCATTACACAAAAGGTAAAACTCTGCACCTGTTGGGAGGAGAGGGTGAGAGACACATACCATGGCGGAGCAGCCTTCGACTTCTGCAATCGCACAGGGGGGGCAGCAGCACATATAGACTGGGTTGATATCGGAACCACTGGTGCTTACCACAACATGCGACGACGACTGTGTGTACTGCTGGTACTGCGCCATCTTCTACAATCTACAATATGCTCTTTCTGTTGCACGCCCTCTCACTTTGTGATATAAAATAATCGATAGAGATGAGCGCTGTGTGTATCCCTGGCAGATGTCGGGATGGGGTGGGTTCGGGGGGACTCAATGCACCTCATGTAGTTGCACACATCTAAAAACGAAACAAAAAGGGGGGGTGTACGGTGAGGTGAGTATCTGCCCAAAAGGGTGGGTAATAATAAGCAGTACAACGTTCCGTCTAAATCACACAACTGGTCCCCCCCACTACACCCCCAGCCACATGCAGCAGCAACCACGTTTGTGAAGAGGGGAAGGGGGCAGGGAGATTACTCACAACACACACACACACATACATAAGCAAATATTCCTCTCCGCTCTGAGAAACTACCTATCAACTGCTTTTTCGAACACACAAACACACACCCACCTTGGAGCCATATTCTGCGCAAGAATTACCCCTAGTAGTTATCAAAACACAAACACACACACACACCCACTACTACACAGCGGGCATATTTCCGCACTATAAGGCACATCTAATCTCATGCAACGTATGAACCTCTACGCTCCATCTTATTTTGCCGAAAAATTGAGGGAAAAAAATTGGAGTCGTGTAAAGGGGGGGTCCAAATAACTATATTATTCGGTAACTTTGAAAAGCCAAAATCGCGGCAAAAAAAAAAAGTTATTTGGAACCTAAGTTATTTGGGGGTAAACTTATTTGGGCACTGAAAACAGGGTTTTTTCTCGTTGCCAACTTGGTGAAGCTGTTAGACACCGGTATTTGCATTTTTGGAATCCGTCCCGCCAGTGGTGGGGTCAATTTGCCAAAATGGACAAGTTCTCGTTTTTGATCAATTTCCTCATAGTACACAGTAGCAGGACAGCACCAGAGGTCGGGGGTTGGGGGTCTAAAAGTCGGGAGTCGGCGGGAGGGTCAACTCTTATTTTCTGTTTTCCTGTTTTGTAGTTTGGTAAAGACCCCAGAAGACCCGACCGCCCAAATGATGCTGCTGCTTTAAATCTGTTTCGCCCCAGACTTCCTTCTCCAGCGTGGCTGCCGCCTATATGATTATATCTGTGGTGTAAAAACCTAGCTTTTTACACCGTACCATAAAATTTTTTCGCCTGCGGCGCCATTTTATATAGTACACTATCAGTTTGGGGAAATTTTTTGAAAAATAAAAAAGGAGGTGAGAGGGGGCGAAGTTATTCGGTAACTTTTTCGGCACCCAAAATCTGAGAGAAAAAAAAGTTATTTGGGAAAATAGCTATTATTTGGGGGTAAACTTATTTGGGCCCCCCCTTTAGTTGCCCCCCCGGTTTGTGTTGCCACCACACCACGGTCTAGTCAGGGGGACGACTAGTGCCACTACTAGTCGTAACGACTAGTGTAAACCACTACTAGTGCCACTAGTAGCACGACTAGTACCCACTAGTCGTACGACTAGTCGTACTACTAGTCGACTGGTAGTGCTACCAGTAAACTGGTAGGGATACAGGCTACAAAACTTATACAAACTGAGGGGTTTGATACACAGTGATCACAAGATCCTCCACGTAGCTACCACGTAACTCTAGCTCTCGATTCGCACCCCCTCCCACCCCAATCACACTAGCTGCCATACAGGACAATATCGGCAGCCCACAAACAACGGCCTTTGTGGTGTTTTGTGTATAAACACGTTGGTTGTATGGCCAATCCATGGTCACATGGGCACCATCGTTTGTGGCCCACGCACGCTTTTTAGGCCGCGAATACGCTTTTCGAGCCGCACAAACCAGGATGTGGGCCGTTTTAAAAAGTTTTTGGCTGGTTTCCGCCACCAACACGCACCAAAAAAAAAAAGGCTCTCGCGGGAATCCCGCGAGACATCTGGAAGGTTACAAATGAATTTTTGTGGGGGTTTTTGCCGATGCATCTTTTGGTGTTTCTGCTGGAATGGCTTTCTCCAGGCCTGACAAAAACGGCCGGTGCGACGTACCTCCATAGCGTTACGCACTGGTTCGATGAGGCTGACGCGCACTGCTTATCAGTCAGTGACGAAGCCCTCGAAGCCGGAAACGGCAGAAGCAAGACCAACTCGAAAGCTAGGTCGAAACAGACCATGTAACGTGATTTACTCATGTTTTCGACAAAACAGCTCGAGAGTTGGCAGCTGCGAGAAGATGGGCGTTGGAGCAGTGACAATCCCTTGCCAACGGCCCTGGCGTTTGACGCTCTGCATCTGTGCAGCTGTGTGGTCACAAAAGACGAGATGTGGCAGCAGGTGACCAAATCTCTGCAGCAAAGACTCCATTCATTTGAGCTTGCCTCTCACGCGAAACGGAGAACCAGATCCCAAGCGAAAGCCACAACAAACATTGAAAATTTGCGTGTGCGAGGCAAGTCGTTGGGAAGTTCCAGGGTGCTCTGGCGAAACACCTCCCACCGAGACTAACGTCGCACCTCCCCAAGAGTACACCCCTGAATATGAATGTCATGCATGTGGAGCCTCCCACAAAACAGAGCGGGGACTGTTTGCCCATTATGACACGCAACAGTGTGTACTGTGTGTAATACGCAACAAAATATTCCATGACCGCCTTGGAGGCTTTCCCACTCTGGATGTTTGTGGCACCCGCGTGCAGGTGGTGGTGCATCACATTCCCTTTCCTCCGGGTTGCGGTGTGGTGCCCACGTGCCACTGTCCTGACTTGTCCAGGGGGCCTGTGTCTGACTGCACAGCCAAGTCAACACCGTCAGTTTGCTTTAGGAAATCATTTTGCTTTTTGTTGTATCGACAATCACCTACCGAGGTAGGATCTGTACACAATGTCGCCCGAAGGCTTTGTACTTAATCGGTATGGACGGAGGCCATCCTCAACCCTAGAAAGTAGCTTTTATTTGTTGGTCGTTTGGTGCTATGGGAAATCAGTCAACGACCTGTCAATATCGGGGGGGAGGGTCATTTTTTAATAGTACTTTGCCATTTTTTCAGGTACACAGGTACACAGGTACACAGGTACACAGGTACACAGGTACACAGGTACACAGGTACACAGGTACACAGGTACACAGGTACACAGGTACACAGGTACACCACATCACGTTCTATCTTGTGCATCCCAGCTGTGAAGCGGCAAAGTAGAAATCATCCCCAGCTTCGAGGGGCTCAGGGCTGTGTGACGCTGCTGATTTCGACACGTTGAGGGTCCGTATGGGCCACCGTGTGTCTGTGTGTGTGTCCCTCCAAAAAATCGCTTAGGGCCGTTAAAAAATGACCCCCCCTTATGGCAACGACCTGTCAGCGACCTGTCAATATCGACCCTCCCCGGAGCACCATCGTTACTTTTATGTTGGGTTAAATCCGGTGGTACCCATTTTCCTAGTACCCATTTTCGTTAATACCCATTTTTCAAAAGTGGGTATTAACGAAAATAAAAAGTGGGTATTAAAGAAAAGAAAAAATGGGTATTATCGAAAATATTTTGGGTACCTGGGTACTGGGTACCCAGGTACCCAGATACCCAGATACCCAGATACCCAGATACCCAGATACCCAGATACCCAGTACCCAGTACCCAGTACCCAGTACCCAGTACCCAGTACCCAGTACCCAGTACCCAGTACCCAGTACCCAGTACCCAGTACCCAGTACCCAGTACCCAGTACCCAGGTACCCAAAATATTTTCGATAATACCCATTTTTTCTTTTCTTTAATACCCACTTTTTATTTTCGTTAGTACCCACTTTTGAAAATGGGTATTAACGAAAATGGGTACTAGGAAAATGGGTATTAAAGAGAAAAACCCTTTTATGTTTTGGTCAGCAAAATCACTCGTACACAACCCGAGGGTACGTGTGCGGTTGCCAGGTCTCGAAGCCCCGGAGTAGGCTAATCACACCAGTAAAGTATTAGTATCAAACCCCCAGTTTGTATAAGTTTTGTAAATAATTTTGTTTTTGTCCACAATCTGTCTGCAGGGACTTCACAAGAAGCCTTTGTACTGTGATTTCACTTGGAATATACCTGTAGCACTACCAGTACACTAGTAGCACGACTAGTACACTAGTCGTACGACTAGTGGGTACTAGTCGTGCTACTAGTGTACACTAGTCGTAAAACACTAGTCATTTCGGCTAGTCGTGCTACTAGTCGTCCCCCTGACTAGACCGTGGTGCAGTTGTGCATATCTCCACTGCAATTGCCTTCAGACTCTTTCCTTCTCTCTCAGCGACACTTCTCCACTCAAAGCTAAGCTTTCGCTGTTCCAGCCACAGCAGCCTCCATCTCCTTCAACCACCCTGCTGGAAGCAGGTTTTTGAGGTCAAATTCGAAGCGTTTCTTGACAAATGCGGGGCGGTATTCAGGTGCACGCGGCAGGTCCCGCATGGAGCAGCCATTTGTGTAGACGGAAAAGGCGTGCTCTAGCGCATGGTCTGGGGGATAGCCTATGGAGACGTATGCCAGCGCTAGGTCGCCTGCTGCCTGGCGGTCGTCGATGGTGATGTAGTGTTGGAGCATGGTGCGCCAGGGGAGGGGGAACAGAGGCAGGTCTTTGTTGCAGACGTATTGGTGGAAGAGCGCCTCGGCATCTGTGGCTCTGTTGTTTGCAAGAAAAAAGGTCAGTCTCGCTGCCAAGTCTGTGTTCGATAGACCATCCAACCCAGGCATTTCGGAGGTCCAAAACTCCTCAAATTCCTGCCAGCGTTGCAGCCGAGCCAGCTCGCAGACCAGAATATTCCGTTGCCGAACGCTATCCACATTGTTCCTCTTTGCATTAACATAGTGTTTGCGCGCAGAGGTCACATCACCCAACGAAACGCACATTTTCACCACAGCGTCTGCAAAAGCTCTCCCAGGACGTACCTTGAGACGGATCATATCCTCCACTATCGCTTTCACTTCACCTTCATTGCGAACAAATTGGACGTAAACTTCGAAGATAGTTTCTTTCAGTGGGTAAAGAGTGAATTTCGCGGATTCATATATCTCAAAGCCGCGACTGCGTTCAATAGAAATATTTTCTTTGATGGTAATCTGTTCAGGAGATCCATTCGAAGCTACAGACAAACTGTTGCGTAGTGTTTGCAGCAATGATGCTATCCCTTGGAGAAGCACTACATATTCGAAGTAAGAAGAGGCAGTGAATGTACCACGTTGTGCCCACACCGCATCCACGTAGACACATCCACTTTGATAGTCGCAACAGATAAACCGAGACGCAGTCAGCATGCTGCATTCCAAGAACAAATCGACCATCATGCCACGTCCCCGGTACTCCGCAATCCTTCGTAGAATTTCGCGAAGGAGACGTCCACTCCGCGCCTTCGTCCCAACGGTCAACAATGCACTAAAGCTTGCGACCCCAAGATTCCCCTTTTTGTGCAACTCTTGCAACGTTCCGTGCAAAGTGGTCTCTACACGTTGCTGCAGTGCGCGGTCCCCTTTGGGGTTATGATAGTGGTGGAAACGTACTTTGATGAGTCGTGCTGCCGTTTCCTCGCAGGTTGTATTCGCGATTTGGCGACCCCAAAGGGCGAGATTGTCTGCTAAGACACGGGACGCACGCATCATGCTTTTTTTTTCTAGAAGAAGAAGAAAAAATGGTGTAGTGCTACATCCGAAGAGGGGGGTGTTGGGGATGTGTTCTGTATGTGAGGGGGGGGTGGTTGTTTGAGTAGAGTAGATTGAAAGTGGGGTAGTGGCATTAAATTTGACTTTTTTGTCGGTATGTTGTGATGTGTGCCAAGGATAATTATTAATACGACAATATTGGCAGAGAATCTTGCTGATTTCACCGTCCGCACGGCGGGGTCCACACACCCGAGGGTCCGTAAATTTTACGGACCCTCATTACGGACCCTCAAGTGCGGACCCGGGTCCGTAATTACGGACCCTAGGGTCCGTAATTACGTACCCTAGGGTCCGTAATTACGGACCCTAGGGTACGTAATTACGTGGTCTAAGGTGGGAAATCACTGTTTGGATGTGTGACTGCTGGTCGAAAAGCCCTGGGAGCAAACCGAGTGGTACACAGGTACCACATGATAGACCATGATCATGTGGGCCTATCCCAAGTTACATACCGAAAAAAGTCGTGAGCTCGGTTAGTTGTCAAAGACGTCTTCCACCATGCACTGAGGAGATAATGATCCAACAATTTACAAGAAAGATTACTTAACCTACTGCTGGAGTTGCCAGGTCGTAGTAACACACAAAGTGTGCCTCCGTTCGGGAAGACCGGATATTCTAGAGACCAAAAAGGCCTCAAGAATATCTTCCGGTAGTCAAGGTATAACCGAGTGAACGGCCCAAGACCCCCGTGGAGAAGTTAAATGTTGTAATGCTATCAAGTACAAACTGCGAACACTGTCTTACCCTCCTCAATACATGGTGGAATATGTCTTTGACAACAAACCGAGCTCAAGAGTTTTTAAACTTCCCTGAGGGAATGCGAGACGCAAAATTTACCACCAGACCCTGTCTTCGTGCACCTTCGGTGCAACGCTGCAGACAGGCCAAACTGCGTTGGACTCAGAGGAATGCCTGCTGTGCAGTGTATCAATGAGAACCAAGTCCCAGCAACAAGGGGCGCCTTTTGGCGGGCGTTGTTGAGGGTGTTTGGGGTGCAAAGTTTTCCACAATTTTGATGCGCGGGTACAGAAGTGTTGTCTTGTTCTTTCATCTTTAGGAATGTAAATGTCAATCGCGTTTAACTACCACTAGGGCTTGTTCAGTGAACCCACAAGGGGTCGAAGGGGGTTGGTTATCCCATAGCTATCAAAGGTTGTGTCGACCAGGCTAATCCACTATGTTACGCTGTACGTTGTTAAATCCGAAGAAATAACACTTTAGCAGCCGCAGGAAGTTTGCTAAAAAGAGTGCCTCACGCTACACAAACCACCACCCGCGATTGACTTAGATGTTATAACAAAGAGAATTCAGAACAAAACAACACCCTGCCCCATACACACTAAATTGTCATGCTTCAAGAGCATGCCTGGGCCAAAATTACTGTTGACCAAAAAGGCAACAAGACCACCCACAAGGAGTGTAAATTGTGCACTGGTTTTCTGGGGGAACGCAATATTTTCTTGTGTCTAGTCCTCCGCAAGCAGAGGACAGACTTTCCGGAAGGTTTCCAAAGTCGAATTTCTTGCACTAGCTATGCTCCCTTGGTTAATGGCTATAGCAGTGACTGACTAAGTGTACCCACCCCCCTCCACCCAGATCTTCGTCCGCAAACTCAGAATAGATTGATGCGGGTAGATTTTGAGTTGTTGAATGTCGGACCGCGGTGAAGCTTCTCATCGCAATCGCGGGTGCAGTTCAGACTTCACGATCCTGTGATAAGTGTAAATGTGGGGTGTGATTAAGTTATGGTATACAAACGTAGTAGTCGGGAAAGGTGAGGTTAATAAAAAAGGCTATTTATTGCCGTGAAATAAGATAGATTTTTTCCAGTTCGAGAGAGTGACCTGCTGCACAAATGGTTCGAGTGAAGCGAGGTGAATTATGTGAAGCAGGTAACGAGCGCCTGTGGAACCAAATAGAAACGTAACACTCATCACACGATAAAACCCATGGGAGAGGTTGTGGTGAAACGCACACACCTCGACCTGAGGAGTGGCTCTGCAGCGCGGTTCGTCCCCAGAACCGCAAGTGTGTTCAAAATGCTTTGTTTCTATTTCCTCCTTCATGTCATGAGGTGACACAAAATGATTGGTGCGTAAAAAAATAGCTATTTAATAGTGTGAACATTACGCGTTTATTTCGAGTTGAAAACACGAACAAGTTGAAATATGCGGCATTTTTTTGTTCAATCTTCACTAGTAACTGAAAGTTAAACATAATTACATACCTTGTCTTCCCCGTAACCTGCGCCTTCGCTGCTTTTAAGGTGCTTTCTCTGGGTGCCCAGTACCCAGTACCCAGTACCCAGTACCCAGTACCCAGTACCCAGTACCCAGTACCCAGTACCCAGTACCCAGTACCCAGTACCCAGTACCCAGTACCCAGTACCCAGTACCCAGTACCCAGTACCCAGTACCCAGTACCCAGTACCCAGTACCCAGTACCCAGTACCCAGTACCCAGTACCCAGTACCCAGTACCCAGTACCCAGTACCCAGTGTCTTCGAGAACCTAAAAATGCATTTTGTTGAAATTTTCTGGCTTTTTCTGAACTTTTCCCAGCTACTTTTCTGGTCGAGTAGCTATTTTCACTTTTCTGGTGTATGAGTAGGTTTTCTGGGTGGGAGACTGGATTCTGGGTACAGTGGTGTGTCTGGGCACCCAGGCACCTGGGTACTGGTGTATTTTCGGCCCAGTACCCCGGTACACGATACACTGGTGTACAAGGAAAAAAGTCGTGAAAAAGCAACCACAGCTCCACATGACAAACACAAAAGTGTCCAGTCACGTGGGGCATTCATGCACTGAGGAGATAATGATCCAACAATTTACAAGAAAGATTACTTAACCTACTGCTGGAAATTGCCAGGTCGTAGTAACACACAAAGTGCGCCTCCGTTCGGGAATACCGGATATTCTAGAGACCAAAAAGGCCTCTTCCGCTGGTCAAGGTATAACCGAGTGAACGGCCCAAGACCCCCGTGGAGAAGTTAAATGTTGTAATGCTATCAAGTACAAACTGCGACCACTGTCTTACCCTCCTCAATGCATGGTGGAAGATGTCTTTCACAACAAATAAGCTGTACACAGGTACACAGGTAAAACCCGTTAAGATTGTGTGTGAAAGTTAAAAATAGCTATATTTGCATTTTTCGCCCAGCATTGAGGACACATAGTCCCACCAAGGGCAATTTTGTGATGTCAAAAAAAATTTTTTTTCGGACCAAAAATTGACTTGTTTTCGGTAAAACCCACTAAAAATTGTGGTACTCTAAACTGCGTTTTAGACCCCCACAGATGCTCAAAAGTGCCAAATTTTGCTTTTAATGGCCTCAAATCGTCGAAATTAGCCCTAAACGGGGGCAAAAAAAATTTTTCGAGAGTCCCTTTCCCTGGGAGGCTCCGTAATTACGGACCCTAGGGTACGTAATGACACTCCGTAAAGAGGGACCCTCCTAACATGCCGTTTTACGGACCCTCGGGGTGTGCGGACCCCGCCGTGCGGGAGGGGGGGGGGGGGGGGGGGGGGGGGGGGGGGGGGGGGGGGGGGGTAGGGGATACGACTCCAGCCATTTTGGCTGGGACCAAACGCACGGAAAATTCATTTGGCATTATCTGGCCATCTCCAAGGCAACTGCGGGTGAAAAACACCCTCAGAGTGGGTCACAGGGGGCCTGTGGGTCGAAAAACGACCCAGAAGCCACCCCAGAATACAAAAAAATGGAAAAAAATAGTGAAAAAACGGCTTTTTTCACGTTTTGGCCACTTTGGGCAAAATAGCGATTTTTCGAGAAAAAAATCAAAAACCGGGATATTTTTTGACATCACAAAGCCTCCTTTGGCACAAATATACCCCAAAAGTGGCCTGTGAGTCCATTCCAACCTGTTTTGGACATATTTGACACTTTTGGAAGTGTTTTTTTGGTGTTTTTAGGTCAAAAAAATGCCCAAGACGTCCCCAAGACATCCCCAAGACACTTTGCACACCCCCTGTTACGGTCATATTTTTTTCGTTTTTTTGCCTGAAACCCCCAAAATACCCTTAAAGCCCTTCAACTTCAACATGGATGCTGCCGAAACTGAAGCACAATTTTAGGGCTTTAAAAAATATTTTTTTTGGGGTGCTTCTACTCACTCTGAGTGGGTGTGTGATGGATATTCGGGACTATGTGGGGTCCGGGAGGGGTATTTTGGGGGTTTCAGGCAAAAAAACGAAAAAAATATGACCGTAACAGGGGGTGTGCAAAGTGTCTTGGGGATGTCTTGGGGACGTCTTGGGCATTTTTTTGACCTAAAAACACCAAAAAAACACTTCCAAAAGTGTCAAATATGTCCAAAACAGGTTGGAATGGACTCACAGGCCACTTTTGGGGTATATTTGTGCCAAAGGAGGCTTTGTGATGTCAAAAAATATCCCGGTTTTTGATTTTTTTCTCGAAAAATCGCTATTTTGCCCAAAGTGGCCAAAACGTGAAAAAAGCCGTTTTTTCACTATTTTTTTCCATTTTTTTGTATTCTGGGGTGGCTTCTGGGTCGTTTTTCGACCCACAGGCCCCCTGTGACCCACTCTGAGGGTGTTTTTCACCCGCAGTTGCCTTGGAGATGGCCAGATAATGCCAAATGAATTTTCCGTGCGCAAAAAATGGCTGGAGTCGTACACCGTGCGCTGGTCAGAGGTCTGACCAGGTAATACCTGGTCAGATTTATGACCAGGTACACCTGGTCAGATCTGACCAGGTACACCTGGTCATGACCAGGTGTACCTGGTCAGATGACCAGGTACCTGGTCACATTTACCCAGGTAAGTACCCAGGCGCCCAGGTGACCAGGAACAGGTACCCAGGAACAAGAAAAAAGTCGTGAAAGAGCAACCACAGCTCCACATGACAAACACAAAAGTGTCCAGTCACGTGGGGCATTCATGCACTGAGGAGATAATGATCCAACAATTTACAAGAAAGATTACTTAACCTACTGCTGGAAATTGCCAGGTCGTAGTAACACACAAAGTGTGCCTCCGTTCGGGAAGACCGGATATTCTAGAGACCAAAAAGGCCTCAAGAATATCTTCCGGTAGTCAAGGTAGAACCGAGTGAACGGCCCCCGTGGAGAAGTTAAATGTTGTAATGCTATCAGGTAGAAACTGCGAACACTGTCTTACCCTCCTCAATGCATGGTGGTTGATGTCTTCCACAACAAATTTCCTGTACCCAGGTACCAGGTTCCCAGACCCACGCAGTACCACGTCGCAGTACTACGCAAAATTTACCACCAGACCCTGTCTTCGTGCACCTGAAGTACAACGCCGCAGACAGGCCAAACATGCGTTGGACTCAGAGGAATGCCCGCTGTGCAGGTATCAATGAGAACCAACTCCCAGCAACAAGGGGCGCCTTTTGGCGGGCGTTGTTGAGGGTGTTTGGGGTGCAAAGTTTTCCACAATTTTGATGCGCGGGTACAGAAGTGTTGTCTTGTTCTTTCATCTCTAGGAAATGTAAATGTCAATCGCGTTTAACTACCACTAGGGCTTGTTCAGTGAACCCACAAGGGGTCGAAGGGGGTTGGTTATCCCATATCTATCAAAGGTTGTGTCGACCAGGCTAAACCACTATGTTACGCTGTACGTTGTTAAATCCGAAGAAATAACACTTTAGCAGCCGCAGGAAGTTTGCTAAAAAGAGTGCCTCACGCTACACAAACCACCACCCGCGATTGACTTAGATGTTATAACAAAGAGAATTCAGAACAAAACAACACCCTGCCCCATACACACTAAATTGTCATGCTTCAAGAGCATGCCTGGGCCAAAATTACTGTTGACAAAAAAGGCAACAAGACCACCCACAAGGAGTGTGAAATGTGCACTGGTTTTCTGGGGGAACGCAATATTTTCTTGTGTCTAGTCCTCCGCAAGCAGAGGACAGACTTTCCGGAAGGTTTCCAAAGTCGAATTTCTTGCACTAGCTATGCTCCCTGGGTTAAATGGCAATAGCAGTGACTGACAAAATATTCCCACCCCCCAGGTCTTCGTCCACAAACCCAGAATAGATTGATGTGGGTGAAGCCTTTCGGATTTTTGAGTTGTTGATAGAATGTCGAAGAGCGGCGAAACTTCTCATCGCAATCACGGATGCAGTTCAGATTTCACGATCCTGTGATGAGTGTAAATGTGGGGTGTGATTAAGTTATGGTGTATAAACGCAGTACTGTAAAATCGTTTAATTTGTCACCTACAATTCTTCCGTCCCTAATACAGAAAGTATCACTCAAGGCTGTACTTTAAAAAGTAGACACAAAAAATCGCCCAACGTAATGTGAGGGGGTGACAAAATTCATTTATGACTGATATTTCAACTCGGTTAATTACATACATATTAGGTACGTACGTAATACGCGGCTTTTTAATTAAAATAATAAAATACGTAGTACGTAAAAATAATACTACGTACGTAGCAAGATTAGCCGCAAAATACGCGCAAAATACGTAGTAAATAAAGTATTTACGTACCAAATACGTAGTAAATAAAGTATTTTTATATTAATTATAATAGATATCAGCCAAAATCTGCTTAGCCGTATACTTCGGGGCCTCGTTCACTTAATAAACCACAGATGCAAATTTTTGAGCCTACGACCCCGCATTTAACTCATTTCGATCCCCTGATTTCAATCCCAAAAAAATTTCAAAAAAATAAAAAAAAATTATTTTCTGAAATGACGTCGGCAGTTTTTTCTAAGTAAGAGAAAACCGAATGGAGTGGGAACGCTAGTGAGAGCGCAGCGGAAACGATAGTGGGAACGCAACGAGCTTTTTTCATAATGTTTTATTCTTCCCCACAAAATATCACGCGCAGAGAAACACTCGTTTTTCACACAGCGCGTCCGTTTGTTTGTTTTTCTCAAACGACACCTTTTTTCAAAATTTTCCCCCGGTATCACATATGATACTGATTTCCATGGATACACATGAAAAGGAGTTCCGTGCTATTCACAGAACTCGATAGGCGATTGAGCTTATCTAACAACAACCAAAACAAAAGAAAGTACAAAGAAGAGAATAAAAAATGCAGGAAAAATAGACAAAGAGAAAAACAAAGAGATTTTGACAAAGTGAACAATAAAAACTTTTGCTCTCCGCCGCCTCAGGTGAGAAGTTATTTTCCAAACACCCCGAAAATGAGCGTATATGGATTTCCGAGCTCCCCGCGTTTCATAGAAAAAAAAATCGACCATTTTAGTGGAGTAGAAGTCAAAAAAAAGTGGCTCCAATGCTTTGTGCATGTAATACAGGGGATTTTCAGTGCAGAAAGAGTGGTCGGCTCCACCAAAAGTTGCGTACCGTGGAGTGTGTTTCCAGTTGACAAAAATGGTCGCAATTGAAAGATTTGTCAAAAATAAATCCAAAGAAAAAAAAATCGACAACTTTTGACAAAAAAAATCAAATTTAGAGACATCGCTGTGTTGGACCCAAAGAGGAGATTTCCTCACCGTACAAAGTACACTGTATAGTACCCAGTACATAGTACCCATTCTCCCGCCGCCCACTCGCTCGCCCCAGATGCATATTTTTGACCGTCCGACCCCGGAATTGAACGTTTTCGCACCCTATCTTTCCAAGAATATTTTTTTTCAGAATGTGCCCGGGCCATAAAATCGATAAAATCCACCTGTCCATGGTCAAGTACATTTGAGAGGCCGGGGGTGTAATATTTTCACCCGAAAAGGCGCGTATATGAATTTCCGGATCGATCTGAAAAAATCCGGGGTCGCAACATTTTTTTGGCGGATTTTTTATCACTTTAAAGTGGCTCCAAAAACAGGCCATTATATACGGCTAAGCAGATTTTGGCTGATATATTATTATAAATTACCGGTAGTTTTAAACCGTTACAAGTGGGTTCCAAGTGGGTTACATACACGACATGTACCACCACCTAATTTTGCCTGAAATTAGGTGAAGTTCAGTGGTTTTTGGTGGTACATGTAACATACATGTAACCCACTTGTAACGTTACAAGTAGGTTACAAGTGGGTTACTTCACCGTCGTGCATGAGCAGGTCGCGTCTGCACTCGAAAACCTACGAGAGCCTGGCTTCAACAACAGCACCAATATCGGGCAGCTACTGCGATTGGTCAACGAGATATGTATATAAAACTTCTCTCGACCAGTGGTCCTTTCGAAATGGAGGTCCCGTAAAGCTTTGCTGCTGCGTTCCGAAATTATTTTTGCCAGCATGAAGGTTCTCACCATCTCCGGATGCACATAGCGACCCGCCTGAATCTGAGGGAAATTGAGGTGATTTTGCCACATCTCCTGAAGGTTTGCCAGAAGTGACTGTGTCGAGGGTCTGTAATTTACCTTCATCGCATTCACCATCTTTTCGAAGCGTGTCCGTATTGTAATTGACATGAAGCCGACATCGTCTTTTTTTTTTTTTTTAAAGCCCACATCGTCGGTCTCGTTGAAGCCCTGTGAGACTTCTGCAACGTGCCCACACGAACCACTTTGAACAAAGTGTTCTTGAACACCTGTTGTTCGGTTCACGAACGTGTCGATCCACTTTCCGGTGGATCCGCCGCTGACCGCAAGGATGTGGTTACCAAGCACCACCGCACCGTCAAATAGGAGCTGGATGGTGCCACTTCGTTGGAGATCCTCCAGGACCACCTCCATGTCCTCTTGGAAGATTTTGTCGATGTGCATTTCAACCAGTGCGCCCTTCGAGATGGACGGGTCCCCGTAGAGCTTTGCAGCTGCATTGCGAAAATGCCTTGCTTGCCCGCTCGTTGACCCCCCATAAAGGGCCGCGCGGGCAAACATCTTGTTTTTTTCGGTTTTGGAAAAAAGGCCTGTCGTCACACGCACCTCCTTTTCTTCTTCATCTTCGTCTTCAGCTTCATCGTCATTTTTGTCTGCATCGTCCTCGGGGTGTGTCTTCTTCACCTTCGTACCCTTTTTCTCCATCAGCCTTGCGAGCAGCTCTGTGTGCTTTATCCCGGTCAGGTGTTGCCTCAGGCTGTCCAGGTCCCAATTGGACCGGGGCCCGTTGCACGCCTCGCAGAAGACCACTTCGTCGGTCTCCTTGAAGCCGCGATCCAGGAGGGAGGACCGGTGCGACTTCTTCTTCGTCGACGCCGCACGCTTCCCAGACGCAGACATATCTAAAAATCAAATCTGTTCCGTTGATGATTGGTGGGAAGGACGGGCGGGGGATAACAGCACCATTTTGCCATGTCAAAAAAAAAGGGGGGGGGTGTGTGTGTCATTTTATAACTTGTATGCTTTTTTTGTATGTACGTATTTACGTGTGCCGAGAACTGTCCAATTTTGCAAAGTGACCCACTACTGGACGGACGGATTCCAAAAATGCAAATGCCGGTGTTTTTGGACGATGCATCTTTCCCGGCCAAAAACCCTACCACAAATTATAAAGTGTACCCCCTCCCCCTTATACCAATGACCTCTCAGGGACCTGTCAACATAGCCCCCCTCCGGAACACCATTTGAGTAATTAAAACTACGGTCAATATACGTGGTAACTATTAAAAATACGCGCATTTACGTAGTATTAAATAAAAATACGCGCAACTTACGTAGTATTAAATAAAAATACGCGCATTTTACGTAGTATTAATTAATTATTATTAAATAAATACCCCTTCATGTTGCAAATACGTACTACGTATTTTATTATTTTTACTACGTATTTGCCGCGTATTACGTACGTACCTATTATGTATGTAATTAGGGTGTGACAAATTAAACGATTTTCCAGTATTAAAGATGAGGTTAATGAAGAAAGTGGTAATAACTATGCATTGCCGTGAAATAAGGTAGCCTTTTTTTCACGCCACAGCGGATTTCCTGCTGCACTAATGGTTCCCAAGCGAAGCGAGGGGACCATGTATAAGTATTTACCGAGCGAAGCGAGGTGAATATTATGTGCAGCAGGTAACGAGCACGCCTGCAGAAGTTAAAAAACGGCTGCCTTATGACAAGCAATATGTAAGTTTATTCCGATTACACAAAGTAGGGGTAGTCTGCAAGCACCAGCCAAAAAAGAGTGAGATCGGTGATCAGGGAAAACAAACACCACCACACAACAACTTGACAACCACTAAAGGAATGAATCTACACTAGTGCCTGACAGTTAAACATATTTACATACCTTGTCTTCATCGTAACCTGCGCCTTCGCTGCTGTCAAGGTGCCTTCTCTGGGTACAGTGCCCAGTGTCCAGTACAGAAAAAAAAATTCGTCTAAAAAATCGAGTACGCAAAACCACATTTTAGACATTTTAGACCCCTACAGAGGCTCAAAAGTGCCAAATTTTGCTTTTATGGCCTCAAATCGTAAAAATTAGCTACTACAGTACACGGGGTATGACCGTATTTTGGCTGAAATTTTGACTTGAAAATTTTTTTTCAACATTTGCCCAATCTGAGGTTTTCTTTGGATTTTTTGGGCCATTTTATGACCTACCACGGCCAGTTTTGGGCAAAAAAGTTATTTTTTCTTTGGTCAAAAATCGCCTTGTCTAACCACTGTTTCGTGTAGGATTGTTCAAATACGTGTATTTGGTGAAACCCCAGATGGTCAAAACACCCGAATTTTGCGTTTTTTTGCATTTTTCGGTGCCCCAAGACCCAACCCAGAGGCCAAATTTTTCCCGAAAAAAAAATTTTTTTTTTTGAGATTTTTCGATTTTTTGCTAAGGTGATGCCCATACAAAATGTACAGGGTGCACACAAATAGCCGTGGAATAAATTCTAGATGCTCTAAACTGCTCGTAAGTGCCTTTATTTGCACTTTTAGCCCAGTTTTGAGGTCATATGGACCCACCAAGGGCATTTTTGTGTTGTCAAAAAAAAAAAAAAAACCTGGTCACAGTGGCCAAATACCTGGTCACTGACCAGGTATACCTGGTCATGACCAGGTATACCTGGTCAATACCTGGTCATTGACCAGGTATACCTGGTCATGACCAGGTGTACCTGGTCAATCTGACCAGGTCAAAACCTGGTCATATTACCTGGTCAACTGACCAGGTATCCTCTGACCAGCGCACGGTGTACCCCCTAAGGGGGGGGGGGGGGGGGGGGGGTAGGGGCCGCAGTCCCCTAAGGAAATTATGTAACAATAATTCATTTTGCCACTTTTTGGCGTATAGTGGCCACAACCTGCAGAGAACCACCCCAGAATAGGTCAGAAACACCCTGTGAGGCAAAATTGGGTGAAAATTCGACTCTAGAATGTGAAAAAATGGGAAAAAATAGCAAAAAACTGGCTTTTTGGGGGTTTTGGCCATTTTGGCCAAAACCCCGATTTTTCATGAAAAAAAATGAAAAAAACACCAAATTCGATGTTTCAGAGAGTCATTTGAGACCTATTTTGCCCCAAAAACGTGCTTGGAGTCCATTCTCGCCTGTTTTTCACATTTTTACGCCTTTTCTTTGGTGAATTTGGCCAAAATTTGGAAAAAAAGACCCCCTGTCCACCCCCTGTCTACCCCCTGTCCAAGGCCAGGATTTTTCCCCTGGCCATCACATAAAGTAGGGTATGGTGCAAATTTTGGTACATACCCCCCCAAAAAATGGTCTGCGGACCCAACGGAACCGTTTTTTTACCCATTGGAGGACTTAGAAGCACTAGAAATGGGGAAAATGAGTGAAAAATTGCCCTCCCCCCCAGAGAGGGGGGTAGGGGCGGTTTTTGGGCTAAAAAATGCCAAATTAGGGCCGTCAGAGGCCTCTTGGGGTCACTCTCCTGTGGAAATCATACTCCAGGGGGTCCTGTGGGCCTGATTTCGACGAGCTGCACCCTTTTGGGCCCCTCGAACCGATCTTGGTTTGAAATATTGAGTCGAATATGACCCCTGGACAGGGGGTAGACAGGGGTCATTTTGACCTCAAAACACCAAAAAGCGGCCAAAAAAAGTACCTAAAGTGTCCAAAACAGGTCGGAATAGACTCACGGGACATCCCTGGGGTAGTTTTGTGTCCAAGCAGCTGTCATGATGTCGAAATTTTACAATTTTTTTTGAAAATTTGGTCAAAAATGGTCATTTGTCCCAAAATGGCCCAAATGGCCGATTTGTGCTTTATTTTCCATTTTTTTTGTGTTTCTGGTAATCAGTCACCCAAAAAAAAGGACACATTTTTGCCATACCATACATATTTGTTCGGTTCCTCCCATTTTTTGTGCAATTTTTCGTGTTTTTTGCATTTTTTTTGCATTTTTTTTGACCAAAACTTAGTGAAACTTAGTAAAACTTAGTGAAACTTAGCAAAACTTAGTGAAACTTAGTGAAAATTTGCTGAAAATAACCCCAACAAAACCATTTCTTGAGCGGAATACCCCCCTGTATGGGTAATTGTGGTTGAAAATAGGTGCCTAGAACATGTTCTGAGTGGTTTTGGGGGTGAAATAGCCCCAAATACCCCCACAAAGCAAAAAATGTGCCAAAATTGGCCATTTTGCCCCAAATGGCCAAAAAGGCTGAAAATCCTATTTTTTCACACTTTTTTCACTTTCTGAGGTGCCAAACCATGAAATTCTGGGTCACACTGCCCCGGAAACCTATTTTGGGTGTCAGACACACCCTGAGGTGCCCACTAGATGCCCAAAAAATGACGAAATAATTATTGTTACATAATTTCCTTAGGGGACTGCGGCCCCTAGGGGGGGGGGGGGGGGGGGGGGGGCATCCGACTTGACAAAGTACTGATACACAGGAGAGGGGGTAGGGCAAGGGCTCACGCAAATCTGCGTGACAAATGAGCTTCCAGTACCCGACTATAACGTTTCTGCTGACGTCTGTCCCTCCGAACGTCGACCAACGGCATTGACACACAAAAGCCTTCTATCCAGAAGCAAGCAGAAGCAGGGGCGCTTCCTCTTAGAAGGAGGAAGGGAAGGGTTGGGAGGGTATGGGATTGAAAAATGGTGACTGTTTTTTTTTTTTTTTTTTTTTTTTTTTTTTTTTTTCTTATTCTTTTTCAGGCTCTCCGCTAGGATTTCCGATTTTGAAAATATTCTGTTGATGGTCCACGTTGGTGGGGTACATGCTTGCGCCGCAGGCGCACGGTACGCAACTTTTTTTTTTACCAACGCCCGATTTTGACTTTTTTGGGACGTTTAAGCACTCACCTCTCCATATCTTCTTCTCCTGAGCTTTTTTGACAGGTAGAACGGGTCTGAACCACTTAGCAGAACTTTTTTTTTTTTTCTTTTTTCCCCCATTTTCAAAAAGTTCTGTTGACAATCAACAGAACTTTAGTACCTAGCGGAGTGCCTGTTCTTTTTTCATATGGGAAGAAAAGAAATCTGTACAATGAGGAGGAGGAGAAGGGGGGATGTAATGATGACTGTATTGTGCATTTTTCGATTCGCATTATAATTATTACCAAAAAAAAAAAAAAATTATGTATTCTGACAAAAAAAAAAAAACATAATGCAAATCAGAACACACCATATAGTATCATTTAGGGGGGAAAGGGGAGTTCCCATTTACCCCCAGGAAGGCAAGAGGGGGGAGAGGGAGAAAAAAAAAAGGGGGGTGGTTAACGAAAGGAGATTTTATAAAAGCACGTAGTGGGAAAAGGTCTTCTTCGCTTTTCCCGTATCCTCCTCATTTCGCCCCCTCTTTTTGAAGAAAAAAAAAAGAAGGAATGTGACACAAAGCAGATTTGAATGCTGGTTCACAAAAAAAAAAGGGAGGCAAAAAAAGTAAATTTTTTGTCGAAAAAGAGAAATTGGAACGTCTCGCTCACCAACCGTTTCTTTTTTTCAAAAAAGAAAAAGAAAAAAAGACAAAAGAGAGAAAAAAAAGGAAGGCGTGCATTTTTTTTGTAGTTTCGACAATCACCTGTCCAAGGACGGGTTCTGTACAACAAAGTCGCCCGAAGGCTAATAAAGTTTTTTTTTTCTTTTTTTGAATTTTTTTAGAAGGAGACGGGGTACACAGTGGTAATGTGTATTGCGAACGTGTTGCGGGTGGGTAGAAGGGTTCGAAGAGAGAAAAGTTAACAACGAAGACAAAAAAAAAACAGTTGTGGACGTGAAAACCCCCCAAAAAAAGGTGTCGCGGAAGAAAAGAACACTTGAAAGATGAATATAGGCTTTTCGTGCAACACAAATCTTTTCAAGATCTGTTGAGGTGATCCAGTCTCACGCTTTTTCACACATTTTCACTTGGTTTCACACATTTTCACATGGTTTCACGGTGTGAAAAAGTGTGTACGAAAGTGAAAAAAAAACTGCTTCACGCACTCTGAGTGGATTCCTCCAGAAAAAAAACTTGGTGTTTTCACTTGGTTTCACACATTTTCACTTGGTTTCACATGTTTTCACATGGTTTCACATGTTTTCACTTGGTTTCACATATTTTCACACATTTTCACTTGATTTCACACATTTTCACCTTGGTTTCACACGTTTTCACTTATTTTCACATGGTCGGTGTGAAAAAGTGTGGAAAAGTGTGCGCTGGATCACCTCAACAGAAGAGAAAAAAAGTAATATAGAAAGAGAGATAGCCAACGCACACCAATGTATTTTTTTTTTTTTTTTTTTTTGAAAACTTGGTTGTATTAGTGTAGACACCCGAGGATGAACTCCACTATATTTTTTGCATTTTTTTTTTTTTAGTGAAAAACCCCAATAAAAGAGAATTTGCAGGAATACCAAGGGTAAAGTAAGGTCCCCTTTTTTTTTCCCCTTCCCCAGAACGCACAGATGTTTCTCTGTACCTTTTCTTTTTTTGTCCACAAATTATTGAAATAACAAAAAAAAAAAGTCAAAAAGGGTAAAAAATCAATGTCAGTTAGACCTGCCCTCCCTCGGAGTACCCCCTCCCCCACAAAAATAACCAACGTGCAGTGAACTCCACGCAGTTTTTGCCCCCCTCCCCTTCCAACGACTATCCTCTACGCACCATCAAAGAAACGTTTGTCAAAAAAAAACCCCTCCCTCCCTCCCTCCCCCCAAATATAAAGTTCTCACAGCTCCTCTTCAACAATTTTCACTGTGGCGTGCTCCTTAATCCATGCCACCATGTCCTCAAGCTCTCTTTGGCCCTCATATTTGACCGGGGTCTTATCCTTTGTAGTGACGAAGACGATGGTGGGGAATCCTGTTGCCTTGAAGGCTTTGTCGGGCACTTCGTTGGCGGTCTGGTCCATCTTAGCGATGATAAGGTTCTTGGAGGATGCAAATGCCTGGGCAAGCTCCTTGTAAACAGGCTCGAGACGCTTGCAGTGGCCACACCAAGGTGCGTAGGATTCGAGCATGACGTCCTTCGATTTGTCCATCACAATCTTGTTGAAGTTCTTTCCAACCACAACCTGGACTTCACCTGCCCCAGCTGCCTTCGGGATTTTCTCGGATTTGAGGTACGGTGTCAGCTCCTTCTTAACAAACGCAGCGACCCACGCCTCAAGCTCACCATCCTCGGAAGCATCGTATTGGTACTTCTTCTTGCCATCGTCAATCACAAAGATCCCCTTGGCCAGCTCCGTTTCGTCGTGGCCGTATTCCTTGGTTTCTTCGTTGATGACGAAGAAGAGGGATTTGCTGTGCTTCTTCTGAATCGGCTTAAGGGTCTCAATCAGATCCTGTTCTCTGCGGGAAACATCGTCGGGGTGAACGATGGCACGCAGAATCGGCGACTTCTTTGCCTTGTACAGCGACATCATCTCATCGTTCATCACCCCCACCGGAGGCAGCGAGTTGTCCACCACAAACTCAGACAGCGCCTTCTTGAAGATCGCCCCCTTATAAGTCACCTTGAAGTGCTTCCCTCCCCAAGGACGGTACACCATGACCGCACCGTTCGCACTGTAGTAACCAATATCCTCCAATACCTTAGGGTCGGTGACATGGTAGAACGCGAACTTTCCACGGTATGTGTCTGCAACCTGCATGAAGTATTTGTAATCAACGGAGGTCTTGGAGGCGAAGTACCCAACAACGGCCACATGGTCGAGAGTTTTCTTGTGGAAGGTCTCTTTGTTTTCCTTTGCGGAGGAGATGACGGAGGAAGAAAGCCCGACCTGGCCTTTCATGAATTCGGTCAGAACGTCCTCAAGGCCGTCTACGCGGGACATCGAGCCGACGTAGTCGGACATCACACCGTGGCGGAAGACCTTGAGGGTTGGGTAGCCGGTCATCCCAACCTTTCCTGCCTGGACGGTGTTGTCGATGGCGTCAAGTTTGGCAAGGGGGATTGGGGAGTCAAGTTCGGAAAGGATCTTAGCAGCTTTGTCATAGTAAGGCTGCATCTGCTTGCAGGCACCGCACCAAGGCGCGTAGAACTCTACCATGATGAGGGGCTCCTTCTCGACAGTCTCGTGCCAGTTTGCGTCTGTTGCAACGCGGACATAGCTTGCGTACTCGCTTTCCTCCTCCTCCTCAGCGCGGATGCATAGCACCAAGGCTGCAATCGTCGCAGCAGTGAAACCACGCATAGTTTGTTTTTTTGCTTTTTTATTTTTTCTCAAGAAACTCTGGGAAAGTATAGGAAGTAGAACAAAAAATGAAGCAGTGTGGTTGAAAGGGGGGGTGGTGGTGGTGGTGTTGGAAAACAAGAAATCGAGTTGATACTTTTTTTGTCGTTTTTTTGAAAAGAAGAAAAAAAAATGGCAGAGTTGAGAAAGATGGCTTTGTCATCTTAAGGGAATACTGAATAAACAGCAGCGTACAGACGAAAAAATATACAAAAAAAAAAAGGGGGGGGGAATACAACCAAAGGCAGCGCGGCATTTTTTTCATTGGGGATATGTGACCTCTGGTTTTCGCAAGTATATTGCAGCAGGCGGCAATGCGGGGAAAGCATAATAGGGGAAAATACTGGGGAGAGGTGACGTAAGCGCGGCGATTGCATAGACATCTATTGCATAAGATAATACAGTAAGACAACAAACATCGGGTGGGGGTAAAAACCCTTAGAATTTTGAAATCCTAAAATCCACGTTAGTTTTTACCCCCCCTCCGGTGGTTGTTGCCTTGCTGTATTTTCTGTATGTTCTGTATTTTCAATCGAAAGATGGAGTTTTATCCGGCGTCGTCTCCTCTTTTTTTTGAATAAAAAAATAGGGTACAGTCAGTTTTTTTTGCATAGCCATCTAATGAAAAAAAAAGAAGTTGAAAGAGTGCAAAATGCATTACCCTACATCCGCGGGGACGCAGGCACAATGCTTCTTCTCGGGTTATCAACAGCCCACAGAGAGTGCACTTCATTGGCAATAAATAATGGCAACGGGATGAAGGAAGCAAGGAAAAGTACTTTTGTTGTAGTTGTTGTGGCATCGCCCCTCGCTAAAAACCCGGAAAGATACGAAGAAAGATCTGTACTCAATGTGTTGGCCGAAGCCTTGGTACTGCGGGCAGCTTTAAACTTTTTCCGATTTCTTGGTTTGGGTAAAAGCTAATAGCGGGTGGGGAAAGTGACAGACACATTTTTTGACACACAACTTCAGTTTATGCAGCAACGTCACATAAACCCTGCTTTCAGGCAAACGCCATACGTGCATCATGTTGTCGAGACATTATCGTTCACTCGGGAGAACGAAAAGACAACAAAGAAAACCACCGGGGAGGGGGGAAATAATGTGTCTCAAAGCACAAAGCCCTGTGACAGTGTACTTGAAAATGGAAAAAAATAAACAGCGGGTGATACTACGTTGGGCAATGTGTTGGTAACAACCACAAAGATAAAAATATCCCAAAAAATTTGAACTCTCATCCTCCACCTTGAGCAATAGTCTCCCTCTCCCCACTTTTTTTTTCACACCTTCCCCTTTTTCCGCCGCGCCGGGAGCAAACCCGACGCCAGCTCTGGCGGAGGACTTGGCTTCAACCAGGTCATCTTCACCTTCAGCTTTACTGGCAGATTGTGGTCGTTGCCGAATCGCGTGAGGAGGGGGGAGCGCTGTTCTAGGTGGAAGAGGGAGCTGTCACTTGCGACCGACTTTTGCACAGACCCCTCATGCCTCCCACGCTCATACCAGGCAACTGAACGACGCTTTCCACTGGGCGGCGATGGGGAGACGGGACCCGCTGTCGCTGTCGCCCCCACCATCACCTCTGCCTCAGCCACATCATGCGGCTGCGTGATCTCCGCGAAGGCCCTCTTCAACGACAGAAGCTCCTGCCGAATCCCTTCCTCATTTTGAAGCGCCATCGGCGTCTGCTCCTTTGCGACCGCCTGCTGCGATACCCTACGCACCCCACGCTTCCCAAACCCTTTCATAAACATCGTCACCAACGCTGTTGCATGAAAACTCTTCTTCGTCGACTTCCCATATTTTGCAGTACAAATCGCATTTCGTTCTACCCCACCAATCCAATAAGAGACATGCCGTAACACATATTCTGTGAATTGTGGAGTGCTAAGAAGCCCGGTGGCATATGGCATGGTGCACAGATACAGCCGTTTTAGAGCGAAGGTGACCAAATCGGGGAGATCTTTCAACATTAAATCCTTCTGGGAAATTGGGAGCCTGGTACCTTGGAAGAGGGTACAGTATTGGAGGGCCATTCTGCCGAAGAGAACCCCCATTTCATATTGTGGGTCTTGAGGAGCAACATCGTCGAGGTCATCTTCCCATGGGGGAGGCAAAGGCGGATCTTCGCTTAGTGAGTTTACTAGGGGAGAGGCCCCACGAAAGTGCTGAGGGGTACCAGGAAGCTCCGGAAGAAACGCAGTTACCGGCGGCTCGCTTGCCTCGATTGGGGTGTCTGAAGTATCCGTCGTAGATTTGCTCAGAACCGTTTTGTCTTGCTGCTGTTGCTGTTGTTGCTGCTGCTGTTCTTGCAAAAGGTGGTTTCGAAATGACCGGCACATTGCATCATGATCTAACGACCGCAACACCGTAAAATACACCAACCAAAACGCGTCAATCAAAAACCGATGAAACCCTGTAGAGTTTATTAACCGTACGGTACCCGCATTTCTCCCGGTTTTTCCGCATTCGAATACCGCCATTCTAATTACCTCTCCCAGATCCAACTCCTTTCCAGGGCCTCTAGGCAACTCCGTCTCCTCCCCTCCCCAGAAGGTGTACTGTATAGGCTCAACCTCATTACAGAGAAGCACCTTTCGTGCTGCAAGCCCTGCATATCTACTGTCCACCTGCCCGGTCGTAGATCGGGAACGTCCTGCTGGGGTACGCACCGCACTATGCACAGAAACCACAGAAGGGAGCAAAGGCGCTGGAGGAAGTGATGAAGGGGGAGAAGGGGAAATGGGTGAAACTGGATCTCCAGTAGGTAAAGCGCCCTGCACCGGGGGGAGGACGACACCGGACATATGATTGAGGGGGGGTTCGATTGATTTGTTTTTTTTTTTGTTTTTTGCTACTCTCTTTTGTATTTCACTGTAGTAGCTTTTGTAAAGAGAAAGAGTATTCCTTGAGGGGAGAGAAAGAAAAAAAAAAAAGGATGGGTTTTTTTTTGAAGCCTTTCGGTGCTGAGTCACCAAAAAGGGGGGTGGGTTGTGGGGGGGCAGAGATGGAAGAAAAAAAGGCTGGGGGGGCTGTGTATGGAGGAAAGAGGGGGAAAGGGGTGTAAATGCGGGGGGGGATGCCTGGGAAGAGAGTGTTGCGTGTGGTGGGTGTTTGTAGTAGTGTGTCCCTGATGTGCTGTGGGCAGTGTCGGCTGATAAGTGGTACTAAATATGTTTGGAGAAAAAAAGGATAGCCAAATCACGCTAAAAAAAAAATCCTGAAATCTGAACTTTTCTTGGACTACTGGAATGGAATAGAACTGCGCGAACGAAAAGCTTCTTCTTTGCATTCAGAAGAACGGAAAGAAGAAGCTTTTGAGAAAAGGGAAGAACTTGCGAGAGGAAACCAGTCGCCTTGATCATGATCATCCGAGCCTTCCGCATCTTGGGTATCTTCATCATCTGCAACAAAGTCGGCGAAAAAGTCTGCAAAAAAAAAAAGTCTGTCACAAAGAGTGCGAGAAAGTCTGTCAAATCACATCGCCAGCATCGTACGAACCAACCTGGTCAATAAAAAAAAGACTTTTGGGGAGGGGGAAAGGTCGTATTTATCTTGACAATGAAAAAGAAACGTCTATTCTCTAAATGGAAAATTTGAAAGAAAGTGAAGTTGATAGTGCAAACGCCTCTGGGACGCAGGCACTGGCACTCCGTGGGTTATCGAACCCCGGAGTGTTGCGCTTGGGATTGGTTTACAGGGAAGCTGTAAGCAGGTATACATTCATTACCCCACCCTGACCGGGAAGGGGGGACAACATGATTTAAAGATTCAAGAAAAGCACGTGTTTTAGCACACAACACTGGGCGTCTGCTGAATCCAATGAGCGCTGGGGCGCCGACGGAACGGAGGGAGTGCACACGATCCTTTTTCACACCAGGGAATGGGGCGCGGCGGAGTTTCGCTGTTAAAGCCCGCATGTTGGTCTTGACGATGAGCCTTTGCATGGCCCGCCCACGCTCGCGGATATTAGAGGTCTGTTTGGCGAGGAAGACCCTTGTGCGCAATTCGAAGTCGACCGCGAGCTCGACACACGACACGTCGCGGGGTTCTTTGCTCCACTCGAGCGTAATCACCCACCACAGGAAAGCTTTCAAAGTGAACGCCTCCCTATAGGTGGAGGAAAAACTAGGTTGCAGCTTGGTCAGATATGTGCGGAAGGGGGTATCCCGTTTGGAGGCAGCAAATGTGAGATCCCAAGGATGTACAGCCGGGGCCACATCCACAGCTTTTGAGAGGGTTGTGTCGATCGTGGTGACGGCATCGAGGAGAAGAGACTGTACCGCCTTCACCGTTACCTTGCTCACATTGGAGGGTACAATGCCGTGCAGCACAAAGCAGGTGGGAAGCCCTTTGCCATAGAGGCTGATGGCCGACTCATGTAGGGCAGTGAACGCTGGTGTGTGCACTATGCTGCAGTGCCACAGTAGGTGGCGTGTGTGGCATGTAACCTGGACGAGGCATAAGGGGCATTTATCGCTGAAGTCCGCCTCGGGGAAGCCACTGCGTTTGAGCCCTGCTGGATGGCAGAAGAGGATTCCGCCACACAGAACACGTCGCATCCGGAAAGCCTTGAGGGGGTCGTGGTATTGTAGATTGCGCCACAGGGCATTGGTGGCTCGGGTGTCAATGCCGTCGTTTATGCCGTCGTACGTAGGGCGTTTACTCTGCAGATCATCCCAGACCGCCGTACGCGCCAGAACTCGCACTTCATGGGCCCTCTTGGCTTTGTCTGTATCGATGATGGGGGTAGTCTTCGTGGTTGCAGACGTAGACGTCACTGCCTTCATCTCAGGGTCCCAGCTCACGCCACATCTGCGGGAGGCGGCGAGGACAGTCCCCACTGGACCAACTGCATGCATAGGTGTACCCTTTGCGGCCAGGGTCTCGTACCTCTCTCTGATTTTCATGCACCTCTGGCGTATGGCGTCGTTGCGTTCCACACTGGCGGCGTAAGCTCTGAACGTCCTGCATATAACACTCGAGAGGGGGTGTGCTACGTGCGCCTTCAGGCAGAGTGTGAGTAGTGCGTCCACTGAACGGGTAAGGTAGGTGGGGCCCCAGCAGCACATCGTCACTGCCGTCGATAGTTCATTCATCACTGACCGAGGGGGCATGTTGAAGGCGGACTCGTATAACACTGAAGGGAGGATGGCAGATGTGGCAATAGACACCTTCTGGGAGAAGGAGAGCGGTGTCGCACCCAAACATGAGAGCCCTCACGGCTGACTGGTATACCGTAGCGTTGTATCGCCCCTTGCGTCGCAGGGAGCTGTACATCATCACGCCGAGTGAGCGGAGCGACTCTGTTGTCTGGAACACATGGTTGTCCTCAGACTTCAGCTTGCATTTGTGGTTCTTCAATGATGAGAAGGCAAAGGTCTTCGCCATGTTGAGGCGCATGCCTGTGATGCGGCAGAAGTCCTCCACTCGCAGCAGGCATGCCCCCACCGAAGCTTCACTATGGCGAGACAAAAGGTATGCGTCGTCAGCAAACGACCGTACAAACGCCTCAGGTATTTCCGCTGTGACGCAGTGTGTCAGGACTGATATCAGGGCGTTGATGAGCACCACAGAGAGGGGGCACCCCTGCAGAATCCCATTCGTCACGGAGTACGCCTCTCCTACGCCGGAGGGCAGCTTGAACCGCCGTCTCAGCTTGGCGTACATCGCTCGCAGAGGTGTCATGATCCTGGGGTGAAGCCCCATCTTCTCCACAAGATCCAAGGTGAGGCCCTGTGGTACGCGGTCGAAGCACTTCGCAAAGTCGAGCGCCAGACCGTGCAGCGGTTCGCCACCGAGCAGAGCGTCCTCCATCTGTGTGAAGACGTCATACAAGACGTCGTTCGTGCTGTGCTTTGGGCGGAAGCCATGTTGCGACGGGTGTACCCATTGTTCCTGCCATTGTTGAACTGCCTGCAGGCGTGCGCAGGCCCACAACCGGTATACCGCACTGGTCACTGTCACAGGACGTAGCTTCAAGGGGGACTGGTCTTCGCCTTTGGGAAGGAGCGTCACCAGGGCGGTCAACAGCGCTTGCGGCCACACACCGTTCGTCTCTATCGCGTTGAACACTCGGGCAAAACCGTCCAGTATGCACAGGGGCATCGCATGAAGCTCCAATGAGCGCCAGCCATCAGTTCCGCAGGCGTCCGTGCGCTTACCTTTCTTGTCAAGCGTTCTGCGCAAGTCAGCACCACTTAGCGGGTCTAGGGACATCGGGGAATGTGCGACGAAGCTGCCGAAACGTTGCTCGAAAGAGGTGAGAGTTGGCTCGGGATGGTCGTGGTCGTATAAGTTGAACACTGATTTCCATTCATCACGCAGTAGTTTGTCCATCTCCCTGTGGTTGGCCGTAAGCACGCCATCCTCGCCCCGCAGGGCGGAAATAGGAACACCCTGTTTACCCATGCACCACGCCGTGAGTTTTCGTCGTTCGCTGCTAAAATCTACCTTCAGCTTGGTGGTGTACTGCTTCTCGCGTTGTAGACGGGTGTTGCGTATCTCAAGGTTTATAAGCATCTTGGACTTGTCCAGCAGAGAGTTAAGGATCTGTAGCTGCTTTTCGAGCGCGGGTGGGATTGTCGTCTCTTCGGACCTCAGCAGTTTGAGCGTAATTGCGGTGCGGAACACTTTACCCCAGGCATTGCGCACAGGATTCTCCATCACCCCACCAGGACAAGATTCTGTCTTTGCAATGAGATCCGTGAGTTTGTATTCGAATTTAGCAAGCTGGTCCTGTCGGGGGGAAGACCCACCAACAGACGCCGGTCGTGTAGGTGCACACATCGGCTTCAACACCGGCTGGGGAACCTTGGAGCGGCCACAGAACCCTTTGGAGAGCGTGTCACCAGCTGCCTTTGCCGCGAGCAGGAGAAACCCTTCCCCAGCCAATGCGATCGCTTCCCACGCATCGTCAATATCACCGGACGCAAGTGCAGCGGCACAGTTGTGTTGTCGTAGAAGATTCCTGCCGACTGTCTCAGCATTCACCACAATTCCAAGCTCTGGCATCTGTTTGGGAATAGTGTAACGGAGTGTCGACTCTGTAAACACTGAGAGGCAGAGCCGTACGTTGACGGACTTGTGGCTGGGAATGCAGTTAATGCTCTGTGTCCAACAGCTATGGATGGCATGTGCGGCGACGCTATTCAGCAAGATGTAGTCGATACGGGTTCCTGCTGAGTCTTTGCGAGTGAACGTGACAGGGGGCTTGCCGTCATCCCCAGTGTTGCCCAGGAGCGCGACGTCGCACCAGTCATTGGCGAGTGCTTTCCGCAATGTTGGTGATCTTTCCACATCGGTGTTGAGGTCGCCGCACACAATCAACGGAACGTTACCCAGGGCTTCTCGAAACTTCACAAGCACTGTGTGGAGGAGTTCTTCGCGGGAAGCAACTGTAGCTCTTGGCGTGTCACCTGACGGGGCGTACACATTCACCACATGCAGGAACAGACGGCCGGAACCAAGCGCCACACGTGTGTGCACCACACGTTTCCGCAGCGTGGGTTTCAGAGAAGACGTCAGTTCGGTGTCCAGGAACATGATGCCCGGTCTCTTCAGCATGGTGGCCACTCCCCCACGTTCCCCAATGTGTGGACTGCGGATGCCATGGACGAGTGCGCCATCCATGGGGGGGCCCCACTCTGGGGACCATACTGTGGTGAAGAAGTCTTGCATCTCAAATATCTTGGACTCGGTCAACTTTGTCTCTTGTAGACAGACGATATCGCACTGAAGGTCGCGGATTGTGTGCGCGTAGTTCTGCAGGGATGTGCAGTTGATCGTCGTTAGGGTAAGCGTGTTCTCAGCATCAGAGCAGCACGTACGTGAGGAGGAGGATCTATCCGTTGAAGAGGAGGAGGAAGAAGAGGAAGCAGAGGAAGAAGATGTGTCTGAGAGTGACGGAGGGAAAAAGGGGCGAGGAGAAAATGATGATGATGATGATGATGATGTGGAGGCTCGGTTTGGGAAGTGGCGGGGACCAGGGCGTGTTTCTATGCATTCGCGGGGAAGCTGCTCGTAGTTGTGGGCTGCGAGCGACTCGGGGTCACGCTTCTCGCTCCGTCACAACACGGGCTCTACTGTCGCCTCTGGCTCAACGACTTCCGTCTCCATCTCGGATGACTCTGATGGGAACACCAATTTGCCAGTGAACCTGTTAGTGCGGGGGCGGTGGCTGTCCGCAGACGATGCTGGCCTGACTGTGACCATGGACTGGCCTGGGCGCTCAATGTTGGTGAAGTGCGGGGCGGTGCTCGCGGCCACGATCAGCCACGTCTGTCCTTTGCGCTTGTATGTTGCCAGCTGTGTGCATGGCCAGCTCGTGCTCTGCAGAACGGACATGACGTCTGCCGCCTCCTCGTAGTGCCGTGCACCCGACACTGTGTACCTCACCAGAGAGGGATCGTTCGACATGGGCGCGAGAGACCCGTGCAGCTCTCTGCGAACGGTGTCCAAGTCAACCCCTTGCTTCATCCTTAGGGCCAAACCCCCACTCACTCCCACAGCCAGCCCTATGCAGGAGTTGGGGTTCCGTGTGTTCAAATCTAGTGCTCTCTCGAGCGTCACGGACCGGTCCAGCCAGGCCACAGGGTACTGGTCGCCGCCACAGTGCCACTTCAGAGGCTTGAGAAAAAGCCCCTGTTTCCCCGACAGCGACAGCAGCTGCTCCACCTTACTCACCGGTACGCGTAGGCTAATTTCATGCCCATTCCCATGTTCGTTCTCTCTGCGGAAGTAGTCCCACACGTTGCTGGGCTTCACCACGTGCTGCACTACCTTGCACAGATCTGTCAGCAGTCTCGGCATCATAATGCCAGGGTTGCGCTCCGCTTGTCTCCATGTCGTTGCATCCGCAAACTTCTCCGATAACGTGCAGATGAGTACTGCGGTGGAGGGTCGTGCATTCACGTGTACCGTCTTCGGCATCGCCTCCGTCATCTCCGTCACCCATAGTAGGGAGTAGCACGCGTACCAAGTCTCATCGCGTTGCTGCTTGAGAGTCTTATTCTCCGACCGCAGCGTAACTGCCACACACCGCGAACAGAAGCGCTTCTTCGCGTACACGGCGATCCTCGGGAAGGCAGCCTCGTTCCGGATGTCCTCCTCGCGTGCCAGCACGGCCTCCCAAGCGAGTCTCGCCTCGTCTGCGTTATCTGCAATGAACGCCAAGTCCATCGCCGTCATCACCAAGTCCACGTCCCGGCAAATTGGGGCGCCCCCGAATTGGCTCCGCATAAGCGAAAACGTCGTTCGTACTGTATCCGGCTCCTCCTCAGCAATGCGCCGGTACTCCGAAAACTTCTGCAGCCTCTGTTTCTGCCTGCTGCCTCTCACCACGTGTGCCCATTCCTGCGAGGGCTCCTCGCCGTCGCGTCCTTCGTCGTCGTTGACGCCATCCTCCTCTCCACGTTCACCGCGCGTGCCACTCAGCGGACTGTATCTGTTGTTTCTGTTGCTGTTGCTGTTGTTGTTGTTGCCGTTGCTGTTGCTGTTGCTGTTGCTGTTGTTGTTGTTGCTGCCGCTGTTCTTGCCGGGGACCTGCACCCATGCAGAGCGGTTTCTATTGTTGCTGCCGTTGCTGTTGCTGTTGCCGTTGCTGTTGCTGTTGCCATTGTTGTTGCTGTTGCCGTTGTTGTTGCTGTTGCTGTTTCTGTTGCTGTTTCTGTTGCTGTTTCTGTTGGAATTGTTGTTGTTGTTGTTGTTGTTGTAGTTGTTGCTGCTGCTGTTGATGTTGCTGTTGCTGCTGCCGCCGCCAAATGCGGTCCTGCTGCTGCCGTTGCTGTTATCAGCACCATGTGGGGGATTAGGCTGGGGGGCACCCAGGACACTCAGGCAGAGATCAATGCACTGTAGTGCAAGGATCTTGGTCTCCTCTGAGTTCGACGCTAGGACCAGTGCTTGCGCACGGTCGTAGGTCTCTCTGGCTTTCGCTAGGAGCGACATCTGAGGGGGAGAGGACCCAGGCAGATGCGCCACAAGGAAAGAACCGGGGGGACGGTCGTGTGGGGTGTGTGATGTGTATACCAATGAAGTACAGAAAAAAAAAAAGTTGACCAATGAAGTACAGAAAAAAAGGGGGGGGGGTCAGGAAAGTGTGTTCATGTGCACTCTCTATTTAAAAAAAAACCAAGAAAACTTGGTAAGAATAAACTTATCTACCTTATTGTCGAAAGGATGGAATTTATGCAACACCACTTCGGGCGCTGTTTTTTCTTTTGCTCTCGGGAACTAGCCAAATTCTGCCAGAGAGGAAGATTCCCTGGTATACGCTCCACCCTGCAGCTCCGTGCAGGGAGGACAGAACCTCAGAACAATCTGTTTACATTTTGCTATTCAAAAAACACACAATACACATCCACCCCCTTCTAAAACGTTCTAACAATAGGGTGCTTTTTAACCCGAAAAAAGAAAAAAAAATCTACCGCACTTTGTGTTAGTTGGACCTCCTAAATGGTGTCCAAAAAATGCCCACAGTATGCTCTCCCCCCTTTACTCCCTCACGGACACTGCGCCATCTTCTGCCCCATATACCCTCTCTCCACACCTCTCCGATGTGCCGTTACCAGGGTCGCGCCTGCACCTTCCTCCTCTTCGTCTTCTTCTCCGTATTCGGGCATGGAAATGGAGGGGAGGGTTCGGGGTGAAACACTGCGGGAGACCCGGCTGTGTGGGGGTGGTATGCCGTTGGAAGGGCCGGTGATGTTGCCGCCATCGAGAGATACTGCGGCACTGTATTTTTGAAGAAGAGATTGCGCTTTGCGCATCACATCGCGCTCGAAGAGCTTAGTAGCATTGTGCGAGGCACGTTCCGCTTCGTCAGATTTGTGATCAAAAGGAAGACTGTTGCGGCCACGAAACTCTTCACTAACAGCTCTCGCTAGATAGCTTTGCGGGGCAGGTTCGGCAATGGTTTGCACTCCAATTGAAGACCGTTCGCATGAAATCTGTGATGATAAGGCTTCCATCGCATTGCGGACCTCCATTTCTGCAGAAATTGCCTGCTCTGTTGTCGCTTTGTAATCATTAACCAATGCATCTGCCTTTTCCATGACTGCCTGCTCGAACCTCGCATTTTTGTCCTGCAACGAGGTTTTCATGTGGATGCACACCATTGCGACACGTTGTCTTTCTTGTTCGGTTTCTTCTCTGGCTGCGTGAAGTTCGTTTTGAAGGTCTCTAAGGGTGTCAGACCCGGCTGAGGGGGTGCGATGGAGTAATGTGGCAAATGAAGCTGGTGTTGTGATTGTAGTGTTCGAAGCGGAGCGGCTGCCACGCTTTGCCTCAAGGAGGGCTGCATCGTGGAGATCTTGGAGGCTCTGCATTTCTAATTGGTGGTCGGAAAAGACGCCTTGGATGCTGTACTGCACTGCGGTGTGGACGTTTTCATATAAAGCGTTTGGGTCCATCGGATCCGCAGAGTCTTGCAGTTGGAGGAGCGCGGACAGGAGTTTTTCTGTGACCTGGTGGGTTCTGGTGTTGCTTTCACTTTGGTGGGTCTCATCGGGTTCTGATTCCTGCTGCATCGCGCGTTGGAGCGCCTCTAACCGAGCCTGCGCCCTTCCAGCAGCCCGCCTCTGCAACGCAGTCTCCGCCTCCATCGACGCACGATACTCCTGAAATCGATCCTCCACCTGCGCCAATAACGCTTCCTCCGTCTCCCTTCGCGCCTCAGCGACCTTCTTCTCTACCCCTTGCTTGACCTCTTTCAACTCTCTTTTCAGTCTGGCCACTTCATTGGAAGAGGAAGAAGAAGAAGAAGAAGAGGAAGTTGGTGTCACCCAATTTGAAACGCAAGGAGGCGATTCACCCCTCCGCTCCTTATACCGCTGAAGACGTGGGTGAGGAGGGTCTGGAGAGGGCTGATAGGAAGAGGGTGGGGGCGGAGGAGGGGGCATTTGTATGGAGGGAAATGCGATGTGGTGTGTTGTGTATCTGATGGGGGGGGAGTGGTGGGGGTTGTGAAGTGGGTTAGGGAAAACGTTGTCTCAGACAGTGTGCTAGAGGAGCTGATGAAGAGCTTTGAGGGGATTGTCAATGTGGAAGAAAGACGCAATAGGGGGGAAAATGATCATTTTTTCTCGTTATTTCTGTTCTTTTTCGGTTCGGTATAGACTACAGTTGAGTGTGGGTGGTGGCTGTGGTGGTGTGTATTTGATGAGAGTTGCCCCATAATAACATGATACGCATCACAATACAGTACTGTATTGTGATGTGCATTATGATGGGGTAATTATCTAATACAGCCAACCACTAAGGGGTGTTAGTGAGCGGTGAGTGTCCTGTCTTCTGCCGCAAAGGGGAAAAGACTGGGGTTGTTTATGCGCTCAAAAAAAAAAAAAAAAAGAGAAGCTGGAAGTGCGAAACGCCTCACCGTACATCCGCGGACGACACTACTTCCCTACGGGTTATCAAACAGTCTACGCCCCGTGTCTGTTCAAAGATATGTATATGGTTCCTTTGAATGCAAAGCACTCTCGTTGAGACCTATTTTTTTTTACTGTTTGGCATCCTCCATCTTCTTCTCAACTTCAAAGTCTTGCTTCACTTTCGCAATCTTTAGAAATATTTCTTTAAGCTTCGGGTGTTCTTTAAGAATTTGCTCTGCACGCTCTGGTTCACGCGCTATCGACTGGAAGTGGGCTGCGTTTTCCATATCTTGAAGATCTTCTATGAGAGAGGGGTCACGACGAACAAATGGCAGCATCTGCATAACGTGCGCTTCGTCAAACCCTGGGGTGCCGCGAAGACGGGACACAAGCTTTTTATCTTCGTAGTGGCTGGACGCCTTGGTGCTGCTGTCCTTGTCGCTCGGTGTGTTGATGCCGTAGGGCCCCACCTTACGCACCTTATCCTCCTCAGCCTCCTCAGGCTCAGGCGTGTCCACCAAAACAAACCCGGTCTCCTCCAGATCCCCCTGCATCGCCCGCTCCGCCCTCTGTGCGTGCTCCATCAATGCCTTCCGAGCCTGCAGACGGCGCTCCTGAGGGGTTGGTGGTTTCTCCTGAGCACACCGACGGAGCTGGGAGGTCAGGGCTCGTCGCAGCATTGTTGTTTTTTTAGGTGGTTGTTTCTGAGGGGGGTTTGATTAACTAAATATTGGTGTGTATCACCCAAAACGGATTCCCCCCCCGAAGGTGCTCCGCAAATCTTAATATAGCCCGAAACAGTTCTCCGTGGTTCTTCCGTGGGTTGTCCGTACCCCCTGAATCACACCAAAAATAGAGTAATTCTTGCGGAATATGGCCCCAAAGAAAAGGGGATGAAAAAGAGTCGTGGGATTGGAGAAGGAAGAGTAATGTGTATGTGGAACATAAGGCAGTGTAGATGTGATACGACAAGACCTCCGGATGGTATCATGGTGTAGACATGGTGTGAGAAAGGTCTCGAGAACCCAAGAGCAAGCGAGAAAGGAAAATTTGATTTGAAATTGAAAAAAAAAAAAAAGGCCCGCTGCTCGTTGAACAGTTGTACCAGGTGGACACACCCAAGAAGGGACTACATCCATTTCGTGGTTTTCATCTGAAAAAAAAAAAAATAAACCAAGGTGGAGTTGACAGTACGCCAGGACAAAAAAAAAATTGGAAGGTGGGGGAGGAAACTTTGCAGACACACAGTCATTTCCCCCATCCTGATGGGGGAAGGGGCGATTACATGATGCAAGGACTCAAGAAAGTCCTGAAACGCAACACTGGGCGTTTCGCAATAATAAACAAAAATACAAAAAAAAAAAAAAATTCTAGGATGAACCTAAGCCTCTCTCATTGCATAGTCACCTTTGATCTAATAATAATAAGGGTGTTGTCTTCCCAGCTTTCTCTTCAATATTTGTGCAGCGTAACGAGGAAAGCCACATACCTCCAAACACGTACGTTAAATAATTTGCGCCACATGCACAGTAGACATGAGGACACACAAAAAAAAGGGGGAATGATCATCCTCCAAGGGGTTACCCATCTACACCACACCTGGAAAAAATAAACACACCAACACACAAACAATAGGAAGTTTTCTAATGAAGCACGTGAAAACCACTCCACTGAAACTCCTCACAATCAATACCACTTCATTGGCACAGCAGGGGTGGTGTCTGAGGGGGTATGCATCAGAGGCACACTACGCCACATTGTCATGTAACGTGGTAAAAAAAAAACGATTTGCCTCTGTTCAATACCCTCTTCTCAGACGGTACTTTGCGGCCACCCTTTTGGATACTGTCGTCAATATCTCTTGCCCTTTTAGCCCTTCGAGAGCACCCTCCTGCTCTGCTGTGAGCCGCTCCACTGCGAAGTGCTGTTTCGTGAACGTTGCGTACTCGTTTGCAGGGGTCTTGAGGGTCTTCCTAATGGCCTCGCGCTTAGTTCGGTTTTCCGCCGCCATCTCTTCGTAGACTGCACGTTCTTCGGGTGGTACTGTTGTCCAAGCAGACATAGCCTCCTTCATGGTCAGATTAGACCCTGTCATTATCTTTGACAAAAACACCCTACGTGCAGACACCGGACCGCTTGACGATATCAACCTCTTCAACGCCTTCTGCTCAGCAGCCTGCATCGCTTTCAGCATGAGCTTCTCCTCCTCAGGTGTCAGTGTCAACGTGGTCTTCAAGCGTCTCTGTCCCAAATGCACCAGATTCCTCTGCAAAGGAGGGGCATTCATAACCATACCAATAACCATGCGACTCAGCATGGTTACCTTCACCCCCCTCCCCTACATCACCCTTCTAGGTATTCTGCAAAAGGGATGTGTGAGGTGGCCCAGGGTTGGAGAGGTGCATGGGGGATTATTTTGATAAAATTGTACCGTTTTTTCCGGGTGTCGGTGGGCTGTAATTGGGTGTAATTGGGTGTAATTGGGAAAAATTGGGCCGTACTTGGGTATAATTGACCCCAGGTGGGTCCAGATGGGCTGTGTTGGGTCCGGTTGGGTAGGTGAAAAAACGGTACATAAAATAGAAATTAAATTCTAGAGTTTCAGGAAAAAAGAAAGGTAAAAAAGGTGCGTGGGGGAGGGTAAAAGGGAACTTCGGGGGGAAAAGTGGGGCTTTTGTTTAGTGGTATTCTGGGTATATTATTGGTTGTAGGTGAGGGGGTCTTGGCTATTGCGTTCAAGAAGAAGAGGATAGTGGGAAATCACCAGGTTGTCTTTTCAAGAAGAAGAGAAAAAAAAACTGTGGTTGTTGATGCAGGCACCTCCGATCCACTGTACGATGCCAGCCGGATGAAAGCTCAAGTGCCTGCGAAATAATGACAGACCGGTGTTTTTTTGCATGCATTCGGTTAACGCTTTGCATATGGGTGATATAGAGGGGGCGTAAAAGGGTGGTGTGAATCTGGGGGTGACAGAAGTTACCCCGGGTGTGGCAAACAAAAAGAAAAGTGAAGTTGATAGTGCAAACGGCTCTGGGACGCATGGCAGTAAAGAAGAAAAAGAAATTAGGTTTCATATACTTTCAAACCAAAGAAGAGAAAGTAAGAAAAGTTTATAAGATGAACCTAAGCCTCTCTGTGCCTAGTCACCTTACTTGAAAGTTATATTATATGTGTTGCTAAAAATAAAAGCAACTGTTTCCCGTAAATTGAAACTTTCCAGTAGATTGGTTTCTAACATTAACCCTGTGTAATGTCTTAACAATTATACACATAGGGTGGACTTCATCAGTAATTCCCTATTCAGACTTTGAAAAATCAAGAAAAAGTCAAAAATTGGGTGTCTTGAGTCTGACACAGTCGGCCTGACTACCATGTATGGAAACCTGATTAAATAGAACGCAGTTACTAAAGGGCGGGGGGGATATACTAGGTCAGAACATCGCCTGTAAAGGAAGATGTGTAGTGGAGGAAGCAAACTAACAAAATAAGAAACTTAACACTCATCACACGATAAAACCCATGGGAGAGGAGAGGTTGTGGTGAAACGCACAACACCTCGAACCTGTTTGGGTGAGGAGTGGTCTCTGCAGCGCGGTTCGTCCCCTCAGAACCGCGAAAGGTGTGTTCAAAAAACGCTTTTGTTTCTATTTCCTCCTTTCATTTCATGTGACACAAAAAAAAAAAAAAAAAAGAAAGCAAAGCAAAGAGAACAGTTTATCAGATGACCCCTCGATCCTCTCAATGTCTTAGTGGCTGTGCTGTGTGTGTGCTTATGGGCCAAATACTTTGTTTGATTATAGACTACTATCACTAGCAAACCCGTAAACCCGTAAACCCGCAAATGCAGCCACGACAACTACATCGTAAGACACAATACAGCCAATAGGGGTGACGGTGCTGGTGGTGGCGGCGGTCAGATCTCCTTGCGTTCACGCCTTCATTCGCTGCATGAGGAGCACTGCGAACTCATCGTGCGAGATCTTGCCTTGTGTTTTGCTGTGATGGTGGTGGGAGGTGTGACCCACAAAGGTTAACAAATCCAGTTTTTTGCACTTCTTTTTAATAAATTGGTGGAGTAGTGTAGTTGCCTCAGTTGTGTTGCCACACAGTTGTGCAATATCTCCACTTTTCTTTGTTTTATTGGTGTGGCTGACGACCCCAAAATAGCACAAAATAGCACCCCCCCGTTCAGCCACACCATTTATTAGTCACCTCCTTTTACCCCCCTATTACATACCACATTGAGTCCGCCACATCAAACACTCTTTGCAACTCATTCTGTGACGGGCACCCATATGAATCAAACTCTCCCCAACGTTTCTTGACTACCTCAAGCGGCACGTGCCCCGTGGAGTCCGGATTGAGCGATTCAAAAAGGTCGGCCACCTTCTGCGCATCGAAGATGAGGGACACATCCCCCATCCCGGAACGGCTGAGGAGATGCGACGCCCGACGCACCCCCGCGGGGTGTGCCTCCTTTTCGTCGTATGTGGCTGCGTTCTCCACACCGCCACTGTCTGCACCTATTGCATCCTCCACATTCCCGTTTTTCAAAAAGCTGCAATTGTTCATCTGATACGCATCCACATCCTGATGCATCTCGTACGGTACGTCGGTCGCCTCCCACCCACACAACCACAACCCACATCCCGAGCATGCAACACCATCCGTTTTTCCTGGAAGAGGTGCATGGAAGAACCCTGCCTCTGCGAGACTCCGTGGGTTGCAAGTGGAAGAGTTCATTGGATATGAGGTGAAGGTCGCGAGACGTGCGCGGACATCATGCATTTGCTGTTTTTGTGCAAGAAATTTGGCGAGTTGCGCAGTTTGGTCGGTACCGTTCCCCTGCGTCTCGCAAGCCTGAACAGAGGATTCCTGCAGTGCCTTCATGCTCCGAGGGCTCAGCTGTGGTATTTCCTCGCTATTCTCAGGAAGCGGGGGCGCTGTTGTGTTCACCGTCATTTGCTTCAACCGGGCAAACGCGGTTGCCGCCTTCCGCACTGCACGCACCCCTTCTTGGCAACGAAACAACCACTTCCGGGACAACACCACTGCATCACTCAGGATCATCACACCGACCGCCTTTGCCATTTTTTCCAGCAAAAAGGAGCGGACCGGGGCTGTTAACGCGCCCTGTAAATGCGCCACATCTTTTGCTACATCTGCCTCAAAGCTTCCGGCAATACTCACCATTTCGCTCTCTGCCGCATCACGCACTGCGAGGAGGAAGAGCTCTACCATATCCACTGTCGTTTCTAATGCTGTTTTTAGCGAACCGCGTGCAGAGGCTGCGGATGGTGCGCATGGGGTCCGCTCCGACGCAGCAAGGCTGTTGCGCGCACAGCGCATCTGCTCCAACCCGGTTCGCACAACAAAGCAGTGAAACGCTTGCGTCGCGAGGAAGTCCTTCACGAAGAGGCGGAGCTGCAGCGGGGTGTGCACAATGGAGGAGAGGAGGGCGGCGGCAGGTTCTTCTTCGGGGTCGAGCAGGTCGTTGGCGTCGGCCTTTGTGTAGGCCTGCGCTGCGTGGAGGATGAAGGTGTAGTGGGTGTCCAGTTCGCTGTCGGTCTCGGGGGTGGTGTTGGTGGTGGTGTTCTTGCTGTTGCTGTTGGCGTCTTTGCCCGTCTTTGCCTCAGAGGTATTATTAGTGTTGTTGTTGTCTCCCCGTTCCTCAAGTGCGAAAATATCAAGAAGACGCTTCGCCACCTCCTCCAACACCATATGCCTTGGGGTGGTTTCGATTTGGACTGGCATTTGAAAAGAAGGGGGAAAGAGGGGTGGGAGGGGGGAGGGTTGGGGAGGGGTTTGAAGGCCTTTGAAACGGATTGTGGGGTTGGTTGTGGAGAGAAGGGTGTAGGGGTGGGTAGAAGGTGCTGGACGGCTTGGGGGGGTAGCGGAAAAAAAAGGGGGGAATGGGGTCTTTTTTGAAAGTTTGTATTAGTGAAAAGACTACCCTGAGGAGGGGGGTGTCCTCCACTCTACAATGAATGTCTTTGTGCAGAGTTGCTATACTGCAAACGTCATCATTACTTTTTTTCTTCCCCCAAAAAAAATCGCCTTTAAAACCATGCTAAAAATAAGATGAACGTCGCCTCCGTGTGCACATGCTCCCATTCGGCTGCGGGGTCTGAGCTTGGCCTTTTGATAAATCCCTGAGTATGGGAAATGACCCAAGGTCTGCAATTGACTGCACAACCTCGGGGACACACACCATGCGGCCTACATAGAGACGGACCTCAGCAATTCAGCCAATCTACGTGGAGTGTGTTGCTGCAGAGGTCCTCTGCCTCAGGCGGCATTGTTGCTGTGATTTGCTTAGTCGAGTAGTTCAATGGAAACATGCATCATACATCCACCTGCCATGGCAGCGCATCTGTTTACAATCCAGAAGGCAGAGCAACAACGAAAAGTCTGACTTGAAATACAACAGCCCCCTCTCATGAACGGTGTACCTTTGGTATATCACCGATGATATCCGATGATGTACACCCCCTACCAGATTCCAGCGACAAACTAGTGAGCCCTCGTTTGGAGATATCAATCAAGGGGAGTTTGGCTGGGGCGGCATCTAGGTTCTGCGTTAAGGCAGTCCTAAGGCAAGCTCAGTGAGAACAGAAAATATCATAGCATTGGTTTAAAAATGCTTTGCTCAAATACATGAAATCTTCATCACACTCAACTGAGCTCTGAAAAGTTGAAAAAATGGAATGCGAATGTATGCCTCACGCCTCTATTCCTCTATTTCCGCAAAGATCCAACTTTCGTTTCGTGCCCTCAGGGGCAAACGAAGGCGGTTGTATTGTGTAAATATCGCAGGGGGAAAACGCAAGCTTTTTGACAGGAACACATCAATACAGTAGCCCCTTCCCCCTCTATTGCTCTTTGCAACGACCTCCCCCTTCCCCCTCAGGTCTTCTTCGCTAGAAGTGCGGTGAGGATGCTTTGGAGCTCCGCCTGGCTTGCTTCTGCTAGCGCATGCTCTTCTGCGAGACCTTCTGCTGCAATACGGTGTGCCGTCTCTGCCTCGACCAGGTGTTGCGTGAAGGCGGCAGACCCCGCTTCGGAGCTGTCGTCTGTGGGAAGCGCCTCGATGCCTGCCAGCAATGTGTCGTACGCCTCTAGCACCGCGCGAGCCTCCGCAGCCGCATGTGCTGACCGCTCCTCCCCTGTCCACCCCCCCGCCCCCAAACTCAACACCCGCAAGCTCTGAGACAGTCTCTCCGCCAAACCCCGCACATCATTCACCACGACATCCACCCGGTCCGTGTTGGGGTCCATTTTTCTGGTCAGAAGAATATCTGGGGTAGTGGAGGAAGAGATAAAAGAGATAAAAAGGTGTGCGGGGCTGGAATTTTGGTAGATGTGTTTTCAGTGAAGTGAGGCGGGGAGGGAGGGGTTTCTGCAGAACATCTCTTGAAATGCATCTACTATTGAACGATATTAAAGCTAGCGTAGATCTGCAACATACTGAGGTTGTGAAAAGAAAGTCATGTCTCCAGGTTCATTCGGCAGGTGAGTTGTTACACACTCATCATCGGATGCCGACTGGGTGGGTCTGGGTGGGTCGCTTGAGCACGGTACACCTACACATACCACGGTGCTTTTCAAAACCCCAGCCTAGCTTGCTATGAGTGGGTCGCTTGAGCACCAGGTGCGTTCAGTACCTCCTTGCAGTGTAACAAAGGGGGTGGGGATGGGGGGTGGCAATTTCTTTTTTGCTGTTTTTTTTTTTTGGGGGGGGGGGGGGGGTGGTTTTTCTTTCCCTCGAGAACCCCAAAAAGATGCGGGGGAGACAGCAACAAATAGGTGGGTGAGGCAACGAAGGCGCGCGTGTGGCCAAATTTGCAAAAAAAAGAGAAGGAAATAAAATGATGATGATTGAGATAAAATCTTCGAAAAGCTGGAGTTGTCCAACGAAAAAAAATAAAAGAAGAAAAAGTGAAGTTGATAGTGCAAACGGTACGCAGGCACTGTCAAAAAAAGGGGGAGGAAGGGACGCTCTCTCTCACATGTAAATATGACAGAGAGGTGGGAAGAAGTGGGGGGGGCCACAAAGGACTTCTCGCAGCACGGTCATACCTGGCTGGGGATGGTTTTTTTTTTGTGGGGAGAATCTTGAAATACAAAAAAAAAAGCTCTCTCTCGCTGACGTACCTTCGATTAGATTCATATGTTTGTGCGCTCAAAGCCGGGAAAACAAAAAGGTGAAAAATTGTGTTAAACTGAAGTACGGTTGTTGTGGTTAATTGAGTACTCAAAAAAGAAACAAGCGGGCTTCTGTCCTTTTCAATCCGTTTTGTTTGCCCTGCAGCGCTGCCTCCAATCTTTTTAGAATTGACAACAAGTTGTTTTATCAAAAAAGCCCTCTCTCGTTAACGTACCTTCGATTAGATTCACATACTTTCAGTTCACAGAATTGAAAGCATTTGAGATGGTCAACATATGCACCTTCAAAAAATAGGAAATACAGGATGGGTGATAAAAGTACAATAAAATGTTGGTGTGATCACCAAAAACCGCTTCTCCGTGGTTCTCTCTCGAAGGTGCTCCGGTAAAGGAGGGGTATAGCCCCTAGCAGTTCTCCGTGGTTTTCCCGCGGGTTGTCCGTACCCCCCTGAATCACACCAAATCTGTGTTGTATTGCTCCCTTTGAAAACAACAACAAAGTGAAGTTGATGGTGCAAAACGCCTCTGGGACGCAGGCACTGACACTCCGCGGGTTATCGATCCCCCGGAGTAACAACAACAAAAGAGAAAGCTTGAAAATATGAATGTGATTTCCCCTCACAAAAACGCAAATCACAAAAACACAACCGCGCCTGGAGGGGGTTTTGGATGACGTTATTATGAAGTTTTGTTTTCGTAACGTCACATTATTCCATTTGTTTGTTTGAGCTTTACCGAATCGCTCAACTGCGATGGAAAAAAATCGTGTTTTGATCTCGTCTCTGGAATAATTTCAGATAAAACTCGAGATCCGAACCGCTAATTTGAGAAATCCAAAAAAGCTTCAGAGATAATGAAATTCAGGGCGGGGCACGAAAAAAAAAAAAAGTAATCAAACTAAAACGAAGCCGGTGAGCCATGAAGTGAATCCAGAGAAATTTTGAAAATGTCATGGTCACGTTTTGCATAACATTGAAACCATATTACATGAGTTTTGAGTCGGTTGCAGAGTTAGCTAGCCGAAAAAAAATATCAGGTCTTTTGTTTGTGCGCTCAAAGCCGGAAAACAAAAAGGCGAAAAAATTGTGTTAAACTGAAGTACGGTTGCTGGGGTTAATTTAGTACTCAAAGAAAACAAGCAAATCTTCTGTCTTTTTTCAATCCGTTTTGTATTGCCCGCAGCGCTGCCTCCAATCTTTAGAATTGACAACAAGTTGTTTTATCAAACAAAAAGGCTTCTATTTAGTTACACAAATCGTTTTTTGCTTGATTTGTGCTCCTTTTTTTTTGTAGTTTCGACAATCACCTGTCCGAGGACGGGTTCAGTTCACAAGGTCGCCCGAAGGATTTTTTTTCCCATTTCCTCCCATTTTTTTCCATTCCTTTTTAGGGAACAAAATACGTACAGTCCGGTGGAAGCTCCAAGAAAATGGAGTCGGCGGGGCTCAAGAAGAGGTTGCCCTCCCTAAACGTGCACACACACACACACACAACTGGCAAAAGGGGAGGTGTCGTCACTCACCTATATCATCATTTGAAATATTTGATTACCAATGGTACACTCCAATACTGTTGCCCTTCCCTCCTGTTTTTTTTTTTGTTGTGCTTTGTTTTTTCCTAAATTTTGTACATAACGAACCTACACCTCGGCATGGGAGTATCAGATGTGTACCATGTAAATGGTACAATCCATTTTTCCTTTTTTTTTTCCCATTATTTTTTTGTGAAAAATTGTTGGTACCGGTTAGTTGCCACCTGTGCAAGCTCCACTGTTCCAACGTTTTTTGTGTGTGCTTTGGAAGAGAAGGGGAAGGGGGGGCCAAAACAGGGTAAAGAAGGAAAAAGAAAAAGAAAGAAAAAATAAGAACGGTGATGTGTAGTTAACGATGCAAGTACACTCCGAGTGACCCACGTACGATGCCAATGAAAGCATTAATACATTGAGGTCAAGGGTTTTTACCAGTGGAAAAAGCGCAGTAATGTCGAATTCTTCAGGTGAAAAGAAGAAGAAGAAGAAAAAAAAGAAAGAAAAAACGTTGAATCGCGTTAATTTACGCAAATTGAAACAAAAAAAAAACCCCCCCCAAAAGAAACGGGAAATAGATACACAATGTGACATGCACAATAAAACTGAACAAACGATTTTTTTTTTTTGCCCACTGATTTGTCTTCACTAATATACTACTGTCATTTTTTTTCGTTGACCGCAGCACATTGCGTGTGAGCGGGGGGGGAAAGGAGGGGGGAGAGAATTTCTCTTGGTTGTATTAGTGTAGACACCGAGGAGTTCCGCTGCCGTTGTTTTGTTTGAAAACTATTCTTTTTTTTTTTGTTGCCATTCCTTTTTAAGGGTAAGGTGCGGTGACAAAATGATCCCAATTATATTTTTTTGGAAAAAAAATATTATTGGGGGGGAGAGTCACTTTTCGTTACGTCGTTGGGGGGGTGCTAAAAAACAGAATGGTGTAAGCTACAGCAAGAGATTGTAATCCTTTTTCCATTTTATTAAGTGCGGTCACACCAGTTATTTTTGCTTTGTTGGTACTCCGCGGAGGGTCGATATTGACAGGTCGCTGACACAGGGACTTTATACACACCCCCCCTGATATTGACAGGTCACCGACAGGTCACCGACAGGTCGCTGACAGGTCGTTGACCGACTTCCGAAAGCACCATTTGTGCTCTTTTTTTTTTGCTTTTTTGAGTCAATTGTTTTTGGGTACATTTTGGAATAAAAAAATGAGTGATGAAATCGTTTGAGGGAACAGAATAGGGGGGAGGAGGAGGGGGCAAATAAAAATGCATGGCGTGACACACAAAAAAGAGAACGAAAGTTTTTTTTGCGCTAGGTTGGCGTTTGCGAACGCTCAGAAGTGAAATACAGGAAGAAGAAGACAAAAAAATGACAAAGTTCAATTTGTTCATAAAAGAGAGGTGCAAGCTTTGGCACGATGAACCTAAGCCTCTTCGTAACTATCACTATGATATTCGTTGCGTACCAAAACAAAATCAAAAATCAAAACAAAAAAAAATAGAATCTGGCTTCAGGATATGACAAGTGAAACAAAGAGTGTTGAAACGTGCTAACTAAAAACGCATCTCGGTCGTGCTCATGCAAAGGGTGGAACGTGAGTGGTCCGTACCGGAAGAGAACGGAAATCCGACTGAAAGAAGACACAGAAAATTTGTCTAGATGAAGGTGCCTCTCGTGCACACACATCGAAGGGAAAATACCTTTTTTTTTCCGTTTTATCGCTCCGCAAATTTGTTGTGCTTTTCGGTGTAGTGTCGATATAACGAATACTGAAATGAAAAAAAAAACAATTTGCAGACATGCACCTTCCATCGATTCTATTTCCTCTTTGCCAATGTTTGGTACAAAAAAAAGTGAAGTTGATAGTGCAAAACGCCTCTGGGACGCAGGCACTTGACACTCCGCAGGTTATCGAACCCCGAAAAAAACAAAAAACGAAGAACATCAGAATCAAGATTGCAGAAACGCGGGCAAAAAAAAAAATAAAGATTTTTTTCTCTCCAAAATGAACACAAAAAGAAAAGGAAGAAGCCCTGTGTCGTTCCTGGACACATATTCCAAGGATCGATACCACTGTTTTCTTCAGTCGTATTGACACTGACGCATGATGTGTCACAAAGACGAGAGCGTTGTGCGTGAACATTCGGAACATAGCCCACAAAGTAAGCACCTGGGGTGGGGTGGGGTGAGCAAAAATTATGGCGGGTGCTGTTTCTGTTGTTGACAAAAAAACCGTCTAGTGGGTCCCACCTTTTGGTGGGGGGTAACTAGGGGTCTGAAAGAGTGTACGCAAAGAGCGAGCAACTCACGGGGCACAATATAAAAGGAATTCGCGATAGAACATTCTTTCTTCACAGATAAAGAAAGAATGAGAGAAGTTGAAAGTAAGGCCTCGCTGTAAGGAAAATAGAAAAAGAAAAAAAAGAAAAGAAAAAAAGTTTATAAGATGATCCTAAGCCTCTCGTGCTTAATGGCGAAAAATAAGACAACATTGATGTGTTCCGGGGTATCGGAAAAATACAAAAAAAATTCATTTCAATTCACAAAAAAATAAATGGCATATACTCATGAAAAGCTGTGAAAAGCTGTGAAGATGTGTGAACTCTCATACCCCGGAACACACCAAACATAATAAAAGTGAAGTGGATTGAGTGCAGACGCCTCTGGGACGCAGGGCGCTGACAATAATAAAAGACCCAGGGTGAACCTGAAACCCCACATCCTTTTCTGAAGAAGAAAATATAAAAAAAAAAACAAAGAAACACGCAAAAATGAATAAACCTTGTCAAAAAGAGAAGATTTTTGGTAAGATGCACCTTCGTGCGTGGTCACCTAGTAAAAAGCCCCTTTGATACCCTAGGCATACTCGCCCAAAACGGCTCGTCTGCAAGGTATGCCCCCTGATGTACACATAACTCCCCCTCCCATATTTTTTTGTACAAAAATAAAATCCCCAAGAGAAAGACTGCATGATGCAGTATAATTTTTTGACTGAACATTGCACACACTTTTCACTTTGGGCAAATGTTCCATTTCCAAAAAAAAATTGGGTGATCTACGATCGCCTCCGTGAGACACGTAACAGGCTGTGAGAGCTTATGAGAACTTACTGAGAGCTAGTGAAAAAATATCTCCCCGTTCATAGATCACCCAAAAATGTGCCTGGTATACATCTGATATATCACTCATTCTCCGAAATTGCGTATCATTTTTCAGATTTTTCACTCACTCGACCCAGATGCATATTTTTTATCGTCCGACCCCGGAATTGAACGTTTTGAAACCGCGCTTTCAAAAGAAATAAAAATCTCAAAAAAATAAAAAAAATCTTTTTTCTGAAATCACCGCGAGAGTTTTTACCTCCCACTCTCAGCAACAGGTGAGAAAAGGACAGATGCATAATTTTTTCTGAAAATACGCGGAATGGTGTTTCCGGACTCCAAACTTTTCAAAGAAAAAAAAATCGAGCATTTTAGTCAAAAAACTATTAAATTAAATTGGCTCCATTGTATAATACCCATATATAGGGCAATTCGGGTGCAATTTGGGTGCAAAAATGGGGTTGGCTCCACCGAAACCTGGCTGACATCTAGTATTTTTCCGGCGGAAAAAAATCGTCAGAATTGAGAGAATTGTTGAAAATAATTCCAAAGAAAAAAAAATCGGCAACTTTTGATAAAAACGTTTTTAGTGGAATAAGTCACCGAAGACCACCCAAAAAGGGGTTTCTAACCTGATCTCTTAGGAAAGTATAGGGAATACCTGAAAACGCCCCCCTCTCCCAAAATCCTTTGCGACATGAAGAGAGGCATAAAAAAAATTGTCCGACCCCGGAATTGAACGTTTTCACACCCGATCTTTCAAAATAAAAATAAAAATTTTATTTTGGGGGCGCGAGAAATTAGTAGGATCCACCCGTCAACGCACACAGACGTTTAATGACCTCAGGGTGCAATATTTTTTTGCAAAAAGGCGCGGAATGGCATTTCCGGAGCGATCTGAAAAAATTCCGGGGTCGGAGAATTTTTTTAGTGGAAAAATAGTCACTTTAAATTGGCTCCATGGTTGGTCACAAGTGATACGCAGTTTCGGAGAATGTGTGATATAAAAAAAAGGGAAGGTGCAAAAGCACTGAAACAAAAGAGTTGAAATACAAAATCCCCTCTCGTGAACAGTGTATATCACCGTGGACCGGGGGGGTGGACACCCCAACCATTGCAGTCCTACAATCCATTTTCGTGGTTTACATCTGAAACAAAGATAGCCTTACCCCATGCGGTCAGAAATGTAGTAGAAGGGATCGCTTCCTGAGAGGGGCACACGGAGGTTCACGCCTTTCATGACCTTCATCTGTAGAGGAAGTGGGTGGGTTTGGGTGATTAGGTGCACTATTGTTAGTTTTGAAAGAAGAAAAAATTGTTAGTTCTCTCTGTTTTGCTCTGGTTTATGTTATTTTTTTTTGGGTCAACAATCGCCGAAGGACCCGCTTGGGGAACCTAGGCATGCACCCGATGCGAGTCGCATTCTCGCATTCTCGCACAATTCTCGCTCATCAACGCTTTTTTCCGTTGATTGCTCAATCACCGTGAAGGGGTGATTGACAACCGTATCTGAGGAACTATTTCTCCTTTTAACCCTTAGCCAACCAAGGCATTTTTAGGTGTGATTTTTTTGATTTTGGGGGTCCAGGCTCTCCAAGAGGCAAAATGTGAAGGGCAACGACTTTTTGACCGATTCTGGTCGCAATTGAAAGATTTTGAGCAGAACTTTTGGTTATTTATTTTTTGGATTTTTTTTGAAAAAAAAATATTTTGTAAAAATCCAAAATGCTTGGAAAAAAACACCCAAAAATTCGAGAAAAATAGCTCCCGCAGTCCTCTGACGAAATATGTGTGCAAAACCGGAACTCGAAAATGGCGTTATTTGAAAGATCGAGAGCAAATGCCATCAATAAAAAAAAAATCGGTCAGAAATATGGAGTAGAAGTTGTATGAACAGCTTGAGAGAGGAACAAAAAATAGTGAAAAACAGTGAAAATCAGTAAAAACAGTCAAAAGCAGTCAAAACCAGTGAAAAACAGTGAAAAGGAGGTGAAAGTCCTGTTGTGTGTGAGGGTGGCTGTGTTACGAATGGGAGGTCGTGCGACCCCGCAATTGCTTTATTTTTGCTCATATGTGACAAATAACATATTTTTGACAATTTTTGGGGTCTTGGTTGGGCCTTGGACACCAACCCAAAAACCAGAAGATATCATCAACTTTCAGTGTTTGGGGGGAGACAATCCCTGACGCTGCCTACCAAATATGTGGTTGTTTTTTTCTCCCGAAAACATGTTTTTTGGAACGTTTCGTGACAAATATTTTCAACATAAAAAAAATCGATCAAAAAGTCCAAAAAAAAATTTGTTTACTGGTGTTCTTCATAAAACCCCCAAAAAAAAACAACCCCTGTACGGGTTGCTGGTTGGCTAAGGGTTAAGCCTTTTTTAAGGTATAAAAAAAACCACAAAACGCCCCATACCGGATGCAATGTGTGATGCCCTGTCACAAAGCTCTGCACCGGCTGTTCCCCAGCGATCATCTGCTGCAGCAGTCCCTCCAGCTTCTTGAGCGTTGTGTCTGTTGGGTTGGGCCGATCGAAGTCCGGCACCATGATGGCATTTGCCTTATTCATCCGCACAGAGAACGGGTTGTTCTCCACTATCAATGTCTTTGACATATCCCGCCCTAGTAGCCTCAGGTCTTTGGTATGCGGGTTGGCAGGGCGTTCACTGAACCAGGACGGACTCCGATAAATTGCATGGTCAAAAAACTCATCATTTGGGTCGATCTGACGTAGGACCGGCTTTCCTACGCTCTCCACAGAGGCTGTCCATAAGACTACTTCTGCCTTTCCTTTTAGACATTTCAATAGCGACTCGAGATGTGGTCGTTTTGCTGCCGGGCGAAACCCTGGAGTACGATTTGATACTAATGTCTCATCTAAGTCAAATACGACAGTGTATTTCCCTTCGTGATGTTCCTTTTGCTTTGGAATGATTCGTCTTGAGGAATTTAGACTGCCGCAGATGCTCGCAACCGATGCGTTGTGGTTAGTAGTAGTATATGGGGAAGAACTGTTCGTTTGCAGGGTGTTTCTCCGAAAGAGGTTTTGGGACGCATTTCCTGCCCCCGGCCACGTGCTTCCTTTGTTCCCCCGCGCTGCAGCAAGGCCGCTGCCGGCAGGAGATTTGGTCCCCCCGGTATGGATATTTCCCCCAAATCGGTTAGTGTGGTTGTTGCCTACTCCATTGCGAACTGCGCGCTTATCTCCGATTCCACGTGCGGCAGAAGAACCAAAGGCGGTAGAGGGCTTCCCAATGTTATTCCCCCCAGACAGATGGGAGTATTGATTCAATGATCTCGCTGAATATGGCATCAAAAAAAAAAAAAAAAAAGGATGCAAAAGAAAAAAGGGGGAGCAGAATTCAGTAAGAAAAGGGTTTGCTTTTGGAACGAAGTTGAGATTGGTTCCCCCAAAAAAATTAGGTTTGTTTTTCTCGAAGAAAAAAAAAAAAAAAAAAGAGCAACGATAAAAGAAGAAATCAGCAGGGGGAAGAATGGGAGGGTGGGAGGGGGGGATGTGTGGGGGGGTGGGGAACACCCTCTGGTGGGGGGTTTCCTGTTTGAGCGGGTGGTGGTGGTGGTGATGGTGGTGGGAATACTAAGTTGGAGGGCAAATGAGCAAGATGACAATTAGATTCATATACTTTCAGTTCACAGAATTGAAAGTATTTGAGAGGGTCAACACATGCACCCTAAGATCAGGGCTATCGGTAAGAGATATGAAATATGATCGCCTTTTTTCGGAAATTTTTTTTTTTTTTTTTTTTTTTTTTTACCAGGCCAAATATGATCAGAGATGCCCCGCCAACGTGCGGAGCCGAAAGCTCGGAATGGGTCTACCGGGCCACATATGAGCGGAGATGCCCCGCCAACGTACCGGACCGAAAGCTCGGAATGGGTTTTTGCCGCTGTACACTGTAGTATACTACCTGAACTGAGTATGTGTATATGTCCGAGCCTCGACCAACACGGACATATGCATGGGGGGGCGTAGGTATTTGGTCTTGTTCATTTGGGCTCAATTTCGGGTAGTTTAGGATGACGACAAAAGTGGGCGTACCCCCTTGTTTAAAGTTTAATGTACACCTTCAAATTTTTTTCCGCTCGCTACGCTCGCGGAGGTACACCTTCATTTTTTTCCCCGCTCGCTTCGCTCGCGGAAGTACACCTTAAAAATTTTCCGCTCGCTACGCTCGCAGAGGTACACCTTAAACTTTAAATTTTTGTTAACCCCTTAGACCCCAAGCCGTTTTTTGGACCCACTCAGAGATTACGCTCCACGTGTGGAACGTATGGAAATCCATACGTGAATTGTTTTTGAAAAGGTGGAATCCATACGTGTCCATACGTAGGTAATTTGGGTTTTGGATTGGGGCTGGGGTGGGGTAGGTGAGGGTGAGGGGTGGGGCTCCGCCCCCACCTCTCACCTACCCCCTACAGAATTCTATTTGTAGGAGACAATTTTCTTTTTTACCGGAAAAGGAGCATGCAGCATGGCGAAAGAAAAAAGTAGCGTACCGTGCGCCTGCGGCGCTAGATTGCAGTACACCCTTCCCGTGACATAGTAGGCAATTTTAATCGCAATTTTTAGAAATGTTGCGTACCGTGGCTTCGCCAGAAACTTTCGTTTTATCAAAATATGGAAGTAATATTTACGGAACTAGACCACAGTTACCAACGAAAGTGACATTTTATGTCAAGATTTTTAAGAAATGTTGCGTACCGTGGCTTCGCCAGTGCCATGACTGATGATTTCTCCAGTTCTTCGAACTTTCACAGCCCTTCTCAACCAAAGCGCGAATTGTTTTTGCTTAGAATTGTACGTGTTGAAAATCCATACGTACTTTTTTATTTTTGGGGGAGCTGTGTAATCCCTGGACCCACTTTTGAGTTTTGGTTTTTGGGACTTTCCAACCGGTAAAGGGACCCCAAAGGGATATGTCCGGACCCATTTTGATGTGTATATGCCCGGCACTTTCCTGAAAATTTTCCGGACATATCCACATATGAGGGGAGATGCCCCGCCAACGTGCGGGGCCGAAAGCTCGGAATGGGTTTTTGCCCGTAAACTCGTGTTTTTTTTTTTTTTTTTTGAAATATGATTTTGAAATATGAAATATGATATATGATGCCCCCCAAAACCCCTTCTTACCGATAGCCCTGCCCTAAGATGAACAGAAAAAAAAAAAGAAAATCTTATAAACCTTAAGACTCTCTCTGTGATTTAGTCACCTTTGATCACAAAATCGTTCTCGCACAGCTTCGGCTGTGTGGTCTTGCCAAAAGGGCTTTCTCTGGGACAATGTAACACATCCCCAGTTGGAGTTCGTAATTTTGGTATGATGTACTGTTCAAGCATGAGCCTGGTGTAGCGTGGGATGTGAAGATTGGAGGACTGTCGTAACCTATAATGTTCGGGTGCGCTAATAGACCGGAGACCCAAAAGAAAGAAAAAGTTTATAAGATGACCCTAAGCCTCTCGTGCTTAGTCACCTTAAGAAGGAAGAAGGAAAGAGAAGGGGAAAAGAGGGGGTCAAAAGGGGGTGGAGGTAGCTTTCCTTCGCGTTGAGAATAAAAGAAAAAAGGAGGCTGGCCTGGTCTCCTCTATGGAATGGCATATAGAGCAAATCTCTGCTCTCTCGCGTGACTTATATACCGTCTTTTGAAAAATTATGGACCAGAAAAATAGGTCCATAAAAAAAAAAAATCCCAAAAAGTCCATAATTGTTCTGGTCCATCATTGTTCTGGTCCATGTTATTTCTGGTCCATCTGTGTTAGGCTTTTTTTTTGAACTTGTCCATTTTCAGACCCATTCCGAGCTTTCGGTACCGCACGTTGGCGGGGCATCTCGGCTTATATGTGGCCCGGTAGACCCATTCCGAGCTTTCGGTATCGCACGTTGGCGGGGCATCTCGGCTTATATGTGGGCCCGGTAGACCCATTCCGAGCTTTCTCCCCACACAAGCGGTCGTCAAAATTCTGGACAAGTACAAAAAAACCCCACACATGTGTCGGACCAGAAAAATAGGTCCATAAAAAAAAAAAATCCCAAAAGGTCCATAATTGTTCTGGTCCATCATTATTCTGGTCCATGTTATTTCTGGTCCATATTTTTTCAAAAGACGGTATTATGCATAATAACGCAAAAACAACATGGACACATACACACACTATTGGGGCCACATGCTGTGCAAGAATTACCCCCCTATTAGTTATCAAACACACACATCCTCCTGCTTTTCACACACCACAATTCTAATAATGAGCAAAACCCACTCCCGTCAGCAGTCCTGCCTGACTGCGATTCGATAAAGTCAAGAGGCCAGGTGTCCTTAACGATGTTGCCACTCCCTGAGGGGAAGGTAGACCCCTCTAAATAATGTCATAAAAAAAATGCAAAAAAACCCCCCACAACTGCAAACATAAAAGGTTCATTTTATTTCCACCTTTTTTTGTCCCAAAACCACCCCCTTTTTTTGCGTCTTCTCATTTGAGTAAGAATGATAAGAAGCCGCACCACTTTCCCCCTTCTCCCCCCTAATTCCACGGGAACCCACGGATCCCACTTTGGTACACATTCTGCACTGCCCCCTTCTTCACAACGACCCCGTCTTTGGAAAGCACAACAAGCTCCGGGATTCCTTGCGCACCGTACTTCGCTTGGACCGCCTGGTTTTGCGGGTTTCCGTAGGGCAGAGCGGTCCACGGCATCTCCTCATAGTAATCGTCAAACTCCGACTCGGAACGATCACTTGAGATGAAGATTATTTCGAATTTGCAATCACGGTTTTCTTCGATATACAGTTTAGACAGCATTGGGGTGAACTTCCTGCAGGGTGGGCACCAATGCGCAGAGAAGTAGAACAAAACGTAATCCTTCCCTTCCAGAACTTCGGAGGTCGATTTTATGCCGTTCTTTGTGAGCAGCTGCAGTCCCAACGGCTTCTCGAAGAAGGAGGGCTTCCGCATGGCAACCATCACCGCCGCTTCGACCGCTAATGTAATCAACTCATGTTTCTCCGTCACCCCTGCAAAGGACTTCCCGCCACTCACAATGGTCTTCTTCAGCTCGGAGACACTCATCGTCGCACAGCGTTCTTTTATTGCCTCAATCGACACCGTAGGAGGCTCTGTGGCTGCTGAGGTTGACGAAGATGTCGGTTCAGCGGATGGGGCAGGTGCAGTAGGGGCAGCCTTGCCTTGCTCGATGCGGATTTGCGCTTCCTTGGCGAGCGCTACCATTTCACTCTTCTCGGTCAATCCAACATAGTTCAGACCACCACGCTTAATCGTCTCCTTCAGCTCTGATATGCTCATGGTATCAACGGAGGACATTGTGGAGAGCAGGGGGTGGGTGAGGGGTGGGGGTGTTCTGTGGGGATATTGAGATCTCTAGGGGAATAGAAAAGAAAAGGAAGGTTTATAAGATTGACCCTACGCCTCTCGTGTGCTTAGTCACCTTATCTGGTGTGGCTGAAAGGGGCTGCTATTGTTGTGCTATTTTCTGCTATTTTCTGCTATTTTGGGGTCATCGGCCACACCATTATCATATTCGTTATCGCGGAGCAACAGCTGTGTTGGTTTTCACAAGGTTGGTGTCAGGGATGATGTCTTTCCCCCAGCCGGAGTTCGTAAATTTGGCACGTGCGATAAAGTGTTTGAGCATGTGTATGGAAAAGGTGCAGTTATTACTGCAGGAATTCTCCGACTGATCCAGTGTGATTTTTTCGTTGAACACTGCGTGTTAGGGGAAACAAAAATAGCTATTTATTGGAGTGAAAATAAGTCGTTTTTTTCACCGAGTTGGTGTTTTCAACCCGAGTTACTTTAATTCACGAGCGAAGCGAGTGAATTAAAGTCACGAGGGTTGAAAACACCAACGAGGTGGAAAAAACGCTTATTTTCTACTCCAAGACATAATTTTATCCATAAGTGTGAAGCTTTATTTTCCGAGCCCGCCCAAGTGTCGTGTGAGACCTGTAGTGTGGATCTCCAGTGTCTTGCACCGCTTCTTCTGATCCCAACGCTGTTTGGCCTGTCGACGTACTAAATACGAAGACAGGGGGGCGGTGCCAACAATTTTCCAATGATGTAATGTTTATCTGATTGATTTATCGTTTGATATACCTTGTGTGTCCTACTTCACCTGCACACCCAAGGTTATTGAACGATACTTTCAAGCGATACTTCGTTATGTCATTGGGGGTACTAGTACTGGTACTGGGTACCTGGGGAAAACACGTATGTTTTTGTTCGCGATAACACGCACACTTTTTGTACGTGCTATCGCAATTTACCCTAAAATATATTACCTCCGCTGACATAGCTCGAGGGCTACCAAGTTTGTAGCTACCACCATGCACACCCCGCCCCCACCCCAGTCCAGATACCCTGGGGGAAAAAAAAAAACTCAAAAAAAATAGGGTGAGTTTGGGGGTGTTTGGGGGCTTAAGACGGGTGAAAAAAAACAGTGAAAATAAAATTTTTATTTTCACAGGGTGAAAATAAAAATTTTATTTTCACACCCCTCCACGTACTTTTGGGTGGGCGAGGAAAATAAAGCTTCACGCGCGTGGATAAATGAAATATCGCAGAGATGAGTACAACCCCCCCTATGTGACTAAAAAGCAATAAGGAGAGGGGAGGGGGGTTGAGGGACATTGTTTTTTGGATTTCAAATGAAAGATGAAGGAGGGGGGGTTGAAGGAAGGTTTGTGGGAAAAGGTGTAAACTATAAACACTGAAGCGTTTTGTGTTGAGGGGGAAATCAACGGGAAGAAATATTACAACAGAACATGACCTCGACCAACCGCAACAGGGTTGTGGAAAGAGAAGGCAACGTACAAGATCTCTCTAGTGGCGGAGGTGTGTAAAGCCAACATAAAGCCAAACTGTTGTGAGTGTTGTGATGCATACTGCACAACAGTGAAAGTAAATGAGTTAACCTGTGGTTTTCACCGTTGGCGACACAACGTTGAAACCACAAGAAACACCGCAAGTCAAAGTCATTTACCGCACCGTGTGGGGGATAAAAAAAAATCAAATAAAATACAAAAACCCTCTCGTGAACAGTGTACCTTTGGTATGACCGGTGCACTGTGGTGGGAGGGCTGCAAAAAAAGCAAAAAGCAAAAAAAAGCGGCAAAAGATAAAAGCCGGGGGAGACGTATCCGGCGATCAGAAACGTTTGCTATAATTATTACTTCGGTTTCTAATAACACTACGTGTAGGGGGGGAGGAAAAGGGGGGTTTTGCCCATATGCCGAGATCCCGCGGGCTCGACATTTTGCAGGCGCTTCACCGCAACTCCATACTGGTTTCGTTCTGTAAAAGGGGGGTTCCAGACGGTGCAACGTCAGTGTGCCAGAGTGTTGAGATGTGGGTACTCTGGTTTGACACCATGTGTGCAATACAAAAGAAAGACCACCACCTCCCCAAGGTAGGGGGTCTTGCACAGTGTTGCCCGAAAGGATCCATTTCATTTTGAACTGTATTTTTTTCTGAAAATGTGCGTCGTTGCAATTATGACGTCATTACCTTTTCATGGATGTACAAAGTACTCGAGTACTGAAACACGTATGGCAAATGATAATATATTATGCGCTATTATGAGATCTCATAATACATGTGATATTATGCGCTATTATGTGCTATTATGCGCTATTATGCGCTATTATGTGCTATTATGCGCCAATTATGCGGCGTTATGCGCTCATTATGTGCCGTACCCCCCACCCCCCCACCCAAAAAAAGTCGCTCAGAAGTGGTCAAAAGTGCCCAAAACCGGGCGGAATTCGATTTTGGGGTACAAATGGGCCTATGGTGTGGTTTTTATTGACTTCAGGGGGTTTTCTTTGATTTATTACCTACTTCACGTTTTTTGACGGCTTAAGATACCTTGGGTGGGAAAACCTTTGGTACCAGGTGCTTGACACTTTTTGAAACATGGTTCTAAGTTCCACCAAGTCCCTCTAAACACCCCGAAACCGCCTGGGTACCCCTCGGGATAGGTTCTGGGGTGAAAATATGTGGCTTTGGGGGCTTTTCTGGCCCCTGGCTCACACTGAGGCGTGATGGATGTGTGAGTTGCTCTATCTACGAGGGGTGGGCAGGTACAAGTTGTATGTACATTTTTGAAAAAAGCAGATACGGGGCTTCTTGAGGCTCAAAACTGCTCAAAACCGGGCGCAGATGGATTTTTGGACATCTGAGGGTGGTATTTTCTGGTTTGGGGCATTGGGGTAGGGCACATAATGAGCACATAATAGCGCATAATCATTATGCGCTATTATGTGCTATTATGCGCTATTATGCATTATGCGATTATTATGAGCGCGCATAATAGCGCATAATGATCTCATAATTTATTATGAGATCTCATAATAAATTATTATTTGCCATACGTGCTGAAACGAGTATTTCTTTTCCCCAAAATAAAAATAGGTGCGTCGAGTATTCGAGTACCCGAGTGGCCAGTTTTTTTTTTTTCCAGGTTCGATTCCTCGAAAAAGGTGTCGACGGTACTTTGTACATCCATGCCTTTTTTTGTTGGTGTTAAAAAAGATTGAGAAACTTGAAATACACAGCCCTCTCGTGACAGTGTAAAGAATAGGAAATGGGGGAGACCATTGGGTTTAGAGCACCACTCTACAAACTCTGCAAAAAAAGTTATGAGATCGATCACATGTACATCTCGTAATCTTCTAAGGGTGCAAGGACGGGTCTCCCTGCTGGCACGATTGGGGACACTTCGAGGCTGTGTTCAACAAGACACCCTGTGAATGTTTTGGACACTGCGTCAGCTGCATCGTTGCAAGGCCAGTGTACGTCCTCGGTGGTATGCCACAGTGCAGGGAACGGGTTCGTCTGTCTCAACCAATGTGTTTCGTCTGCAGAGTCCGTCTGGCTGTCACTGCTTGTCCCTGACATATCAACGGCAAGCTCGAGAAGCTCGGGAGGCGAATCGACCATCTTCTCCACCTCCACCACCGGCTCCTTCAGTGCCCCCGCAAGCGCCGTCTCCGTGGACTCTGGGACAGTGTATGTCCAGGTCCTGTCCGTGTCATCGTAACTCCGGCGGCTTTGCTGCAGGATGTGTAGATATGAGTTAGTCTTGCGACAGTGCACTGCATCCCACGTTGGCACCAACGGGTCTGTGCATGGAACGTACTCCCGGGCAATCTGCGCGGACAGCATGTGAATGTAGATGATGCAGAGGTGCTCCGCATCTGTGGAACGGCCTTTCCCGTTCTTGGACTTGGTGTGGTCCTTCCTGTTGCTGGGACACATGAACACATGGCGTACAAGGTGCATGGGGAACTGCATCGAACTGAGACACACCAGCGCGTCGCTCTCGGCATGGGGAAAGGGCTTCTTCCGGATGCAGTGCACCATGACGACGTTGCTGTCGCGTGTTGTGTCGTCTGATCCGCTGTTGTGGTACTCCATGACAAACATCTTGAGGTCCACCCACTCCTCAGGAAGGCGGAACAGTGCCGCCTGCTCCACACACGAACGCAGCACAACCTTCCCCATACCCAGCATCCTGTCGACCACCACCACAGCCGGATCGGACTGCGCAAGAACCGCGCGGATCTCAAACACAGGCATCCACCCAGGGGTGTTGCAGAGGGTGTAGAAGTGTGTCGGGCAACGGGACATTGCAAACAATGAGATGAAACTTTGAAAGAAAGAAATCTGGAGGGTGGGAAGCGGATCGGGGGAGAGGGGTACATCAAATCTGAAAAAGGTGAACTGAGCATGCACTGTGCCTTGCTGGTATCCGATCTACGTCAAAAATGATGGAAGGAAGGCGACAGGGCGATGACCCTTTGCTGCTTAAGTCAGAACAGAGGCAATCCTCATACCATCGAACAACAGCTACTACGACATCATCCGCCAACCTGATCTTGACAAACAATACAAACTGTAGTTGCTGCAACCTCCGACTGACCCACGTACAATAAAAATATAACAGTGTTTTTTTCGTTGAACACTGCGTGTTAGGGGAAACAAAAAATGAAACATCGCAGAGATGAGTACAACCCCCTCTATGTGACTACAAAGCAATAAGGAGAGGAGAGGGGAGGGGGGTTGAGGGACATTGCTTTGGACACACCCCCCCTATTTTGACAGGTCCTTGACAGGTCCTTGACATGTCCTTGACAGGTGTACGGTAACACCAAAAAAGCAAAAAAATAAAATAAAATATAAATACAAAAACCCTCTCGTGAACAGTGTACCTTTGGTATAACCGGTGCACTGTGGGGAGAAGGCTGCAAAAAAGCAAAAAAAGCGGCAAAAGATAAAATCCGGGGAGAGGGGAGCAAAAGTTGAGTTTGTTCAAAAGAGGAACGGCTCCCCCAAGATAAAACCGGACTTTTACGATTGCCACCTGATCTTGATGACACGACTAGGGGGAAAGGGAGGAGTATTTTTCGTTGCAACGCAGCCAAAACAGTATGTATCTGAATTGATGCAAGCGATGTAACGGGAGAGGAGAAAGGTAGTCGACACCAGGCGATCAAAAACGTTGGTCGGGATAATTATTACTTCGGTTTCTAATAACACTACGTGTAGGGGGGGAGGAAAAGGGGGGTTTTGCCCATATGCCGAGATCCCGCAGGCTCGACATTTTGCAGGCGCTTCACCGCAACTCCATACTGGTTTCGTTCTGTAAAAGGGGGGTTCCAGACGGTGCAACGTCAGTGTGCCAGAGTGTTGAGATGTGGGTACTCTGGTTTGACACCATGTGTGCAATACAAAAGAAAGACCACCACCTCCCCAAGGTAGGGGGTCTTGCACAGTGTTGCCCGAAAGGATCCATTTCATTTTGAACTGTATTTTTTTCTGAAAATGTGCGTGGTTACAAATTACGACGTCACCACCACTTCATGGATGTACAAAGTACTCGAGTACTGAAACGAGTATTTTTCCCCCTAAAAAAAAAAAAAAAAAAATGAAAATAGTGCGTCGAGTATTCGAGTACCCGAGTGGCCAGTTTTTTTTTCCAGGTTCGATTCCTCGAAAAAGGTGTCGACGGTACTTTGTACACCCATGCCTTTTTTGTTGGTGTTAAAAAAATTGAAACTTGACATACACAGCCCTCTCGTGACAGTGTAAAGAATAGGAAATGGGGGAGACCATTGGGTTTAGAGCACCACTCTACAAACTCTGCAAAAAAAGTTATGAGATCGATCACATGTACATCTCGTACTCTTCGAAGGTTGCAGTGACGAGTCTCCCTGCTGGCACGATTGGGGGCACTTCGAGGCTGTCTTCAACAAGACACCCTGTGTATGTTTTGGACACTGCGTCAGCATCGTCGCAAGGCCAGTGTACGTCCTCGGTGGTGTGGCACAGTGCAGGGTACGGGTTCGTCTGTCTCAACCAGCGTGTTTCGTCGGCAGAGTCCGTCTGGCCGTCACTGCTTGTCCCTGACATTTCAAGCTCGAGAAGCTCGGGAGGCGAATCGACCACCTTCTCCACCTCCACCACCGGCTCCTTCAGTGCCTCCGCATACACCGCCCGCATAGACTCTGGGACAGTGTGCACCCATATCCTGTCCGTTTCATCGAAGCTCCGGATGCCACGCTGCAGGACGTGTAGGTATGAGTCAGTCTCCGCACAGTGCACTGCGTCACACGTTGGCACCAACGGGTCTGTGCATGGAACGTACTCCCGGGCAATCTGCGCGGACAGCATGTGAACGTAGATGATGCAGAGGTGCTCCGCATCTGTGGAACGGCCTTTCTTGTGCTTCGTGCGGTCGTTCCTGACACGCATGAACACATGGCGTACAAGGTGCATGGGGAACTGCATCGAACTGAGACACACCAGCGCGTCGCTCTCGGCATGGGGAAAGGGCTCTCTCCGGATGCAGTGCACCATGACCACGTCGCTGTCGCGTACTTTGCTTGGTGCGCCTCTGTTGTGGTACTCTGCTACAAACATCCTGCGGTCCAGCCACTCCTCAGGAAGGCGCAACAGTGCCGCCTGCTCCACACACGAACGCAGCACAACCTTCCCCATACCCAGCATCCTGTCGACCACCACCACATCCGGATCGGACTGCGCAAGAACCGCACGGATCTCAAACACAGGCATCCACCCAGGGGTGTTGCAGAGGGTGTAGAAGTGTGTCGGGCAACGGGACATTGCAAACAATGAGATGAAACTTTGAAAGAAAGAAATCTGTTCAGGATACGGATTTGAAAGTGAGGGTGGGAAGCGGATCGGGGGAGAGGGGAGAGAGCACCGACCTACCTGCTAAAAAAAATGGGGCTTTCCAGATTAAACTTTCACGTTCTTGTTTTTTTTTTTTTTTTTTTTGCTTTTGCTTTTGTCTTTTTTTTTATTCCAGTTATCTCCTTGGTGATGCAATACCACGATCGCTGTCACCAAGAATTTCCTCTTAAAAGCAACGAGGGTGCTGCTCGTTCTCATAACACAAAACCCCCCCCCCCCCCCCCCCCCTAGGTGGGGGCAAAACCCCTATTTTTTTGAGGCATTTTGACTTTTTTGGACTTCCGCGCAAAGTACGTACAAACCACCCCTCATACCCACCCAGAAATGGGTCAGAAACACCCTGTGACCCGAAAATCCATGCTAAGGGCGACTCAGAATATGAAAAAATGCAAAAAAATAGTGAAAAAGTGGCCTTTTGACGGTTTTGGCCATGTTGGGTAAAATGGCCATTTTTGGACAAAAAAATCAAAAAAACAGCAAAATTTCGACGTCATGACAGCTGCTTGGGCACAAACCTACCCCAGGGAGGTCCTGTGAGTCCATTCCGACCTGTTTTGGACACTTTAGGTACTTTTTTTGGCCGTTTTTTGGTGTTTTTAGGTCAAAAAACATCCCCGGACTATCCCCGGACTATCCCCGGACCGGACTTGCGCCCTGCTTTCAGACCCACTCTGGGCCAAAAAATGGGTGAAAACCCCCGAAAAAGCACTCCGGGAACCCAGATAGTTCCAAATATCTACCAGAAACCCACCCAAACACCTCAAAAACATGCCAGAAAAATATTTTTAAAAACACACTTTTTCAAATAAGTTATTATGGAACCTGCCCAGATGAACTTTTTGAAAAAAGTGTGTTTTTGAAAATATTTTTCTGGCATGTTTTTGAGGTGTTTGGGTGGGTTTCTAGTGGATATTTGGAACTATCTGGGTTCCCGGAGTGCTTTTTCGGGGGTTTTCACCCATTTTTTGGCCCAGAGTGGGTCCAAAAGCAGGGCGCAAGTCGCGGCCCAGGGACGTCCAGGGTAAAGTCCAGGGTATTTTTTGACCTAAAAACACCAAAAAACGGCCAAAAAAAGTACCTAAAGTGTCCAAAACAGGTCGGAATGGACTCACAGGACCTCCCTGGGGTAGGTTTGTGCCCAAGCAGCTGTCATGACGTCGAAATTTTGCTGTTTTTTTGATTTTTTTGTCCAAAAATGGCCATTTTACCCAACATGGCCAAAACCGTCAAAAGGCCACTTTTTCACTATTTTTTTGCATTTTTTCATATTCTGAGTCGCCCTTAGCATGGATTTTCGGGTCACAGGGTGTTTCTGACCCATTTCTGGGTGGGTATGAGGGGTGGTTTGTGGGTACTTTGCGCGGAAGTCCAAAAAAGTCAAAATGCCTCACCCGTCCTGAAGGTTTTGCCCCCACCTACCCCCCCCCCCCGCCCCCTTGTCCAACAATAATAGAAGGAAAAAGTGATGACAATGGGATGAGGTGTGTCATGTCAATTCCAAGATTTAAATAAAAAAAAGAGTTGGAAGTGCAAACGCCTCACCGTTCATCGACGGACGCAGACACTTTTAAAAAATAAAAAAACGCACCAAACGAGAGAGGTAATAACCCCTCTGAACTCAACAAAAAAAAAACAAAAAAAATATGATCACGTGTACCATCCACCCCACAAACTCGCTCCACTAAAAAAAAAAAACATAAAACCTTCACACACAGATTTGAGAATGCCTCTTGCTATTCGCGCACTCCTCCTCATGTCTTCAAATAGAGGAAAAAAAAAGCCCCCCTCCCACAAGCATGAACGACTTTTAAGAGGAATTTTTTGTTTTATTTTTTGGCAACGAAACGACCAAAAAAAAAGCCTCGCCCCTCCCCAATCCCACTTTGTTAAACGGCGAAGATGATTTTACCTCACCCCCCTTTTTTTCTTTTTTGAAAATCTGAAAAACGGCCAAGGCTCTTCTCTACACAACAGCCATCTCTCTCCCCCCCTTCCATTTCTCTATATTTCCGTTTTCATTTTGAATTTGCACCAATGGGAATACTCCCAAAAAAACCCCCCAAAACCCACCTTGATCCCCTTATTCTTCCTCTGCTTTATCGTCGAAGTCTTCGATCACCCACGGTGTGATTTGTTCACATGCTTCACAGGGGCGTTGTGCCGTGCCTATCCAACGGTCGCCTGAAAGAATTTGTGAGGATTCGCACACGGTGCAGGACATCATCGTCGTGATCGTTGCACCCTCCACAGCTGCCTGAAGTGCTGCCTCCGCCTTTTGCGCAATCCCCGCAAGCTTGTCCACCGTGCTCCCATCCTTGCGAAGATACCACAACGTTAATGTGAACGTCAACCGCCCCTTCACCGCCGCGGTAAACTCTTGTACATTCCCAACATCCTGGTTGTCCACTTCTGTGACAAAGATGTCTGTGGGTACTGCACTTCTTTCGCATGCTCCAGATACCGCGGTGATAAGCAACTCCTTTGTGAATTTAATGCCAAGAGGTTCGGTGGGGGTGTGCCTCACAACCTTGACCGATTTAGGGGCAAGACCACTCTGAATGAACGCTGTCATCGGGTCTGATGTGTCTGCTCCATCCTTCCGTCTCCGTTTTGCTGCAGGTTCTGCTCCTTCATTTGCGTAGATCGGTTGCGGGACGGGAGGTGGGACGGTGGGGTCGGGGTATGCGAGGGGTTGTGCTGGGTATCCGTAGCCAGGTTGAGGTTGGTAGCCAGGCTGATAGCTTTGTTGGTACTGCGATACCGGGTAGGGGAGCTGCTGTTGGTACTGTGAGGCGGGCGGGAGGGAGGTGGGGGGAAGGGAGGCGGTTTGGAGGGACTGTTCGTACTGCATCAGGTTGTAGGACTGCTGTGCCTGCTGCTCTCGCTGCTGTTCCTGGGCTTTGAGCTGTTGCCGTCTCAATGCTTCTGCCTTTGACGCTTCGTCGCGCCGCTTCTGTGCAGCATTCCGCTTGATCTCCTCCTCCATGTCCACCGGCACGTACTCCCGTCGCTTTGCCATCTCCTCCGCAGTCGACGATGTCTGCTTTGAGCTAGACGGGTTGAAATCCTTTCTCATGTCATTCCATTGCTTCAATTCGTTAACACGTTCGTCAGTAGGCACCATGCCACCTGAAGAGGGTTGGGTATGACATTTTGAACAAAAAATAAAGGGGGGTTTGAAATAATAAAAAAAACATTCGTGAACAGTGTATCTTTGGTATGACCGGGGGTGCACCGTGGGGGTGGACCCAACCATGTGGTCCTACAATCCATTTTTCGTGGTTTGCTATCAAAGATGTGATATGTTATTAAAAAAGTTGTTGGAATACCATGCTCGTAGAAGAGAGTATCTTTTGACAGCACCAAGGCACGGTCACGCCCTCTGCCGTGCGACAGATGCCCCAGGTTGAACTGCTCTGCCAGCTGGTGGAGCATCTTTCTGTCGTATCCCGTCAGGTCGGGTGGACATTTGTACTCTGTGAGTGCTGGGTTGTCAACAAATGCTTGCACGACCTGTGAAGAGAAAGGGTTTGGAGAAAAACGCTGAAAAATCACAATGCCAAATGGTTGTTTGTGCGTAAAGTGTGTAATAAATATGCTGTGTTGATATTTTTTTTTGCAATACGCTCCCACTACAAACCTCCTTGATGCCAAAAAAAAAAAAAAAATACAATCTGAGGATATGACAACTAAATAAAAAAGGAGTCGTTGAAGAAAAAACACCCCCTGCTAAAACCTCCTCATCTCACGATAAAAAGAAAAGCATATCCCAAATATTTACAACAACAAAAATCGATCTAATTCCATACCGCCACCCAGCCTCCTACGAAACGGTCCTTATCATGCGCAACGCTAAGGTACGAGCTGCTCTTTGGTGGGGGTGCATCTTTCGCACGCTCTGCTGCCCTGTCTAATGCCCGCTGATAGTCTATTGCCTCGACCTCTTTTGCACGTTCAAGTGCCCGATGTCGTGCCTCCCCTGCGTTTGATCGCAACGTGCTGCGCAAATTGTCCATCATATTCAACGCCACTGCCTGTGTAGAAGGCGCCGCACCTACTGCAGTTGCCTCCGCCTCAACCACATTGCTCACCACAGGTGATGTGGTTTCGTCGGACATAGCCAAAAAAAAGCAACCCCCCCTAAAAAGAAGGCTGCAATACTCTCAGTAGAAAAAAATAAAGAAAGAAACGTAATAAATGTGTGTTTTTTTGAAGATTTCGCAGTGTGTGTTTTGTGTTGTGTTCTGGTGGGGTGGGGGAAGGGTGTAGGGTTGATAAAAGGGGGTTGTTGAGATGAACCTAAGCCTTAGTTTGGAAAGGCGGTTTTGCTCCTCTGTGTGTGGGGGGGGGTCCCCAGGCGGGTAACTATAGAAGAGTTTTTCAGAGAGTTCATCAGAGGCGATGAGTACGCTCATTTCGCTCTGGTTGTTGTCCTGGTTTACATCAAAGACCGCACAACAGGACAGTGAGAGGAATATGGCCCACCTCCCTTTGTTGTGACGGCATAGGGGGCGGGCCGACCTCTCGTAATGACCAGGCTGGGTGCACGACGGTGAAGTAAATAAGTTGACCTGTGGTTTTACTTATGGTTCCACCGTTGTAAACCAACGGTGAAACCAAGTTATTTGCTTCACCGTCGTGTGGGCTGCGGAAGGGGGGGAGGGGTGATGGAAGAGGAAAAGGTGGGGTCGAAGGGTGGAGGGTTTTATCAGCTTGGAATAGAGTTGTCTGGAGATGTTAGGGGAAAAGGGAGGTATGGTTCCTTCCCCGTCGTAGTGTCCGAAAAACTGAAGGCAAACGAAATAAAAGCGCGGCAAAGATGGTCCAAAGCCGCGCTTGGTCAACTCTTAAACAGAGATAAGCAGGTAAGGGCACGTCATGTGTGTGTGCGCCTGCACGTTGTGGAAGGGAAATATAACAAAAAAAAATGCAAAATAATAACACAAAAAAGAGATCACATAAAAAAAAGTAGTCACGCGGAGTGGCGTAACCTCTGCCTGAATGCTCAGACAATCGAGGTCACGGGGGACTCGTTCAGTCCGCACTCGTTCGAGCCGTAGGACACACGGATGTATCCAGACTCTCCCCAGGTGGTTCCCCAGGAGTTCTTGATGATCCAGTAGTCGGCGCCGTATCCGACAATGAGCACTCCGTGGTCAAGCTGGCATCCGAAGATTCCACAGCAGGTGGTCAGCACTCCTCCGGAGTACGACTGCCACTTCTGGGCGTCAACGGCGATGGAGAGGGGTCCTCCGGTGGAGACGAAGGCCTTCATCTGTGCCTCGGTGTGGGTGATGTCCTTGTACGACGAGATGGTGGCTCCGACGGGCTTGCCGGTCACGGATTCGCAGGTGTGGCGGATTCCGGTGCCCGACTTGTAGGGGTATGAGTCCTCAGTCACGATGTCTCCGTTGTGGTTCGAGATCAGCCACTTCAGGGCGTTGTCCATCAGTCCTCCGTTGCAGCCCTGGTCGACCTTGTCGCACGACACAAGCTCCTGCTCGGACACCGAGGTCAGGGTCTTGCCGGACAGCTGCCACTGTCCCTCAATTCCTCCGGTGGTGGAGAATGCCCAGCACGATCCGCACTGTGCCTGGTTCTTCACGTGGGTCACGGCACCAGCGGACCTCCAGTCCTTCGCGTCGGCGGCGGCAGCCACCTGCTCCTCAGTGAACATGGCAGGGGGCGACTGCTTCTTCTCCACCTTCATGTTGTGGTACGACTTGAACTCAGCAGCAGACATGTCAGAGAACACGTTCATGCCGAACTGGGCTCCCTTGGTCTGCTCCTTCTCGAAACGCGACGCCTTCAGCATGTTGGCGGTGAAGATCCCGTAGCGGCGCTGCTCCTCCGCGATGCTCGAGTACTGCTTGCCGTGGTCGTTCTTGAAGGTGTTCCACAGCAGCTGCGAGTTGGCACGCACGTACTGCTCGGAGTACCCGTGGGCCTGGCTCGCCAGGAGGGCACACACAACAAGGGAAAGGGTACGCATTTTTAGTGGATATTACTGTTTTGGTGATGTAGGTTATTAGTGTGAAAAACTGTTGCTATCCAGACAAGGTACTGTGCCCTCTGGACTCATGCCCGTCTCTGAGTTTGTGAGATGTTGGAGCTCTCGTGTCAGCAAAAAAACGCTTTTCATTTTTACTCCGTACCTTCAAAACACAAACTAGCGGGGAAACTGCATCAATCCTCGACAGATTTAGTTGTGAGAGAGTTGCTTGAAAGTGGAGAAATGCTCTTTTTTTTTTACTGTATTTTTTTCCCCTCTTTTTTGTTGCGCAGTTTGCCACTCCTGCACTCGCCACATTCATGGTTTCCTTCGCGTGTCTGACGAGAGTCGTACAGACCTATCACGTCAACCAATACTGTGTCCATAGGGCATCTCAAAAACAAGAGGGAATTAACCAATAAGATGGCCCAAGCCTCTCGGGCTTATTTACCTGACAAAGAACACACATAGAGAGGTTGAAAGTGCAAAATGCCCCACCATTTAGCGGCGGACATAGGCACAAGAAACAAAACAAAAAAAAATTTTTTTTTTGCGAAAACCTTATTGGCTTTGTTTTCAGATAAATCAACTAAAACCGAAGTAGGGATCGAAAAAAAAATAAAATGGCTTGGTTCATAAAAGCGCTGATGTAGACAAGACGAAGAACATAGGAACACACAAAAAAAAATATTTTATGCTGGGAAAGACAAGAAATAGTCGGTACAACTTCGAACCAAGTTATTTGTAACAAACTTTTTTTTTGTTTTTGTTTTTTTGCAAAGTTTTTCCATTTTCCCTCACATTTCCGACAAAAAAAAAAGGGGGGTAACGATGAGTAAGACGAGGCACTAAGCTTCTCGCTGCTTCGTCATAAAAAAAAACAAAACAAACAAACAAAACACAATCCTTATCAAACACTAACAACAGCGAATAACGACATTGGAGGAAAGCACATCACTTTACGCAAAAAGAATTTTTTATTTTTATTTTTTGAAAAATGACATCTGTCTCCTCTCATGCACACACACACACACATCGTTACCACTATCGTTATCCCGCTGGAACAACGCTAGGTTTGAATCTGGGCTGTCTCTTCGTCACAAAGACGGTTGTTTGGGGATGAGGGAGGGGGAAAAAAAAAAAATCTCTGGCCACACTCTGACCAGGCAAAACACTACACAAGCCTCATCCGATCTGGCTTGGAATATTCATCCCTACATACACGCACTATTCACGGTGGACTTCTTCTCGCAAAAAAAAAAAGGGCACGTTAAAAAAAACAAAAAAAAAAGGTCGAACAAGAAAGGGAGTTAAAGGGGGGAGTTGGTTACTCCCTCCCCTGTACTCCTCCTTTTTTTTCAGACGGAATTAAGTTGCCCATTCCCAGAGGGAGTCCACTGTGTAGGGGAAAAACCCCCTCCACCACCACCAAAAGTACAGCACATAGAATTTTTCAAACTCCCTGACGAACCCCCCCCCCCCAAAAAAAAAGACAAAATCAACAAAATTAAGGGAACAATGTAAATTGCCCTTTTTTTTTTTCGACCCCCTCTCCCTCCTCCCTCCCTCCCTCCCCTCATCTTTTACGTTTCCAACATAGGGGATCGGCACCATCCCCCTTTTTCCCAATCATCCGCACACCAGGGATCGCCAAGGAAGATACTTTTTGCGGAGTGGTCGAATATCGCTAAGGGAGCGAGGGAGACTGGGTCGGGTGCGGTGTTATGGCTTGACGTTGTTCCGTTGGCGAGGCCTATGAGTCCTGAGGGGTCTGTTGTTGTTCTTGCTGGAGGCGTCGTTTGGTTTAATGTGGCGCGAGTGTTTGCTGCCTGCCGAGCGGCAGCCCGTTGTCTGCATTTTTCCCGGTTTTCTTCGATCAGACGGAGCACTCCTCTCTCCCTCTTCTGCCTATACGCCAGCTGCCTCGCATCGTCCTCCGCAATTCTTTGCTTCCTCCCCGCAACCTTCTTCTCCTCCTTCATCCTTTTTTCCTTCTCCGCTGAAGCTTCAGCCTCTCCCTTCCTTATATTCTCCCTTTGTGTTTCTAACCTCACCTTTCGTCTTCTCTCAAATAGAAGCTGGAGGCGAAGGCTGTCTTCTCCTTCTTCCCCTCCTGCCACTTCGTACTTCTTTGTAATAGAATCGCCTACCCTAGCAAACCAATTCGGATATGCAACCCCATCGCCCACAGTCTCATCCGGCCTGCTCTGCACTGCACCACCTATACCCCCTCTTTGCGGCCGATATGAAGAGTTTTTTAGCATCTCCGCAAGCCTCGCACTCCCCTCCCCTTGACCCCCCTTAGGAGGATAAGGAACCCCTGCGGGGAAGCATGGTGGTGAAGGTGAAGAATACCCTGCACGCACATCGGAATGACTCCAAGCAGGATTAGAGGCAGTAGCAGTGGTGGGGGTGGTGCTTGAGGTGGGGGCGGAATCCATTATATAAGTTTTGTTGTTTTTTTTTGAGAATACAAGAAAGGAAAAATATATGGGGTTCGCCAAAAGAGCTCGGTTATTGCATCAAAGGGGGGGGAAGGTGTGGTGTGTAAATGTCTGTAAATGATGTGGGGGGAAAAAATAGTTGAAATGTTTAAAACGCAGCTCGGTTGTGCAAAAGGGTGGGGTGCGCGGGGGGGGGGGGGGGGGAATTAGAGTATCGCAAGCGAAAAACGCTATGACACAAGGTCGTATCAACAGCAACAACGGGGAGGGAGAAGAGAATCGAAGAAACGAACCATCATTTTGCAGTTTGCAGGTTGTGGTACGAGAAACAAAAAAAATCCCGTCGGAAAAAAAAAAGAGACAAAAGATGGTGCGTGGGCACGTGTGTGGACACATTTTTCCACACAGGGACACAAGGCACCTTTTTTTTGTCTCATTCATCACAGGTTTATACCATAAAGCTACGTTACACAGCCACGGTTACGTTGTTCACGAGTTGAACACACATGGAGGGGAGGGAAGAGCAAATGGGAGTGGGGGGTGGGGTGGGGTAGGGTAGGGGGGGAGAAGAAATCGACAATACGATGCTGACGCTACGAGGTGAAAAAACGCGCAAAAGGCTCCATTCTGGGGTGGTATCAGCATCTGAACAGTTGAACACACACACACGTCGTCTCTCTCTCTAGCACTGTCTTACTTTCACTGGTCGCACACCTGTGGGGCAATGCATTTGCACTTCCCGTTCTCGATCTTGGCCACGAACGGCGTCACAGGGAGCTTCGAAAGCGAGCCCTTGAGGGGGCAGGAGGAGAGTGGGCAGGAGCCAGACGTCGGGGGGTGCAGGCCACAGCAGCCGTTGTAGCCCTGCATCCAGGCGTAGCGCACGCCGAACACCTTTCCTTCGTAGCCTGTCACGTCTGCCACAATGGATGCAGTCCCGCTGGCCTCAACGTTCACCATGGGCCACGTGTCCAGGCTATCGAAGACAGACGACGTGAAGTCGTGCGCCACAGCCTTGCCGCTCCCGTCGTCGTTGCACACACTGTTGTCGCGCGAAGTCCCTGGCGCCGTCTGCAGGCAGAAGAGTGTCTCGTTCGTGAGGATCTGCACGTAGCTCGCGTTCGTCGGCTTGTAGTACGTGTCCACCAGCATGCTGTCCTTCCCAAGAAGCGTCGAGTTGAAGGTGATGGTCAGCTTGCTCCCCTCAAGGGTGCACCCGGAGAGCACAGGTCCGCTCACCTGCACATCGGGCGCGTTGTACACCTGTCCGTAGGCAGCCTGTGCAAGGCGCTCGCCAAGGGGCTTCTTCACACGCGGGTGGATGCCGCCCATGTAGAAGTTCGTCTCAGCAACGGAGTTGTCGTAGCCCTCGCAGCCGTGGCAGACTGGGTTGCTGTAGTTCATAGGGTCGCAGTGCACCCTGTAGCAGGTGATGTTGCCCCACGGGTCCTCCAGGTCAAAGGCGTGGGCAAGGAAGGAGTTCGGCATCGCAGGGTTGGGCAGCACCCCGTAGCTCGCAGTCTGCGCGAAGTACATACCACCCATGTCGGGGTGGCCCTCACCGCCGCTCGGGGCAAGGGTCACAAGACCGAAGGGTGCAAGCGGGTCCGTCGTGCCCGGCTCCTGGCTGAAGAGCGCACGCCACTCGGCAAGCATCGCAGGCACAGCGCATGCGTACCCCCTGTTCTGTGCGGAGTTCCCGAACACGGTGCCCATGTTGTTCTCACCCTGGTACCACAGGAAGCCCTTCAGCGTCATCTGTGCGAACGGCAGCACACGCGACTCGTAGTAGGACCCGCTGCTTGCGCTCATCGGCACGTCTGCACACGTCGCTGTCGTTGCGTTCGATGTCCACTGCTGCACAGTGGAGCCACCCCACGCCGTGTTGATGAGCCCGATTGGGGGAGCCTTGTCGCCAAGCATGTCTGTGAGGCTCTCTGCGAAGTAGTAGCATGCTGCAGAGAAGGCAAAGAGGAGCGGCTCGTGTGTGCGTGAGTTGTTCAGCATCGTTGCGTTCAGCACTGTCATCCAGTCGAACTCTGAGTTCATGTTGCTGTACAGCCCGTGGAGGCGGATGTTGTTGTACTTGCCTGCACGGATCGCATCGCGTGAGATGTTGCGCGACATTGTGAAGTGCAGCGAGAGTGCCATGTTCGACTGCCCGCTGCAGTACCACACGTCACCGAAGGTCACGTCGCTGATCGCAATCGTGTTCGTCCCGTTCGTGGAGCACCCCGTGCACGTCACGGTCACTGTGTAGTTGCCACCTGCTGCTGTAGGCTTCAGGTACGCCACCCACTGGTCTCCGGTGACGTTCCCTGTGACCTCGTATGTTGCGTCCCCACTCACCATCGCAGTGACCGTTGGTGCCGACGCACCGGGGGTGAGCGTGCCGTACACAGAAGACTTCTCAGGTGCGCGCTGCAGCACCATGTGGTCCTGCACGTGGTCCGAGAACTGGATATCGCATGCAGCCTGCGCAAGCAGGGCTGCGAACGCCACGTATGTGCGCATTGTTTGTTGCAGTGTGTAGTATCTGGAATTGTCACGGTGGTGGTGGAGGTGGTCTGTATTATTTATATTAATTTGGTATTTTTTCATGATTTTGGGCCATTTGGTAAGGGGGAAGGGGGGTATCATTTTTTCCCAGAACAATTGAACAAAAGATTGCCTGCAATCAAAAGTTAAAAGATGAACATGCCTCTCTTGCATACATATCTTACAAAAGGAAAAGGCTGGCAAAAGAGAAAACGACGTACGGAGGAACGTCTGTCGTTTCTTTTTTTTGTCATCGAGCAGCAGGGGAATGCGTGGGGGAAAATCAGGTAGGGGAAAAAAAGGCACTAGAAAAAAGCATAGCGTGGATACTATATAAAGGAAAATTTGTCAGAAGAATGTGCCTCTGGTGAACACACATCTTACAAAGAAATATTGTGTAAGGATGAAGCTAGGCCTAGAGGCCTTAGCCTCATCCTTGATCAACGTTAAAAAAAAGCATTGACGAGAGAGCGTGTACCTCAAGGTGTACACACTCACATATCATTGCAAAAAGAAGGAAACAAAAAGGCCTGTAAGATGATCCTAAGCCTAAGCTTAACACCTCAACAAAAAATATTGAAAGATGCATGTGTCCCGCGTGTCCACAGATCTTACCAGACACACAAGCAAAATGCATCAACACCCTCCTCTGCCCCTGTCCAATCCACGTTCCGTTTCCTCTGTGATGAGAAGACGCTCTGTGCCTCAATGGACACCTGCATCAGTCTGCGTAGTAAGGAAGGGGTGGGGGTAGGGGCAGTCGTAAGAGTGAATTTGTATGCACAGTGGAGACATGTGTCCCAAAAAAGCAGAATCCAAGAAGAAAATGGCAAAGCTTTCGTAAGCGTGGAGGCATTTAAAAAAAAAGAAGGTAAATTGCAATACAAAACCCTCGTGACAGTGTACGCAAAAAGGTGTCAAAACGCCTCTAGGATGTCTGCTAAATAGCTATATAGGCAAAATAGGCTAAATAGAAAGCTGCAACGAAATGTTTCTCGTAGACTTGCAGACAAAAAATGAAAATATGAAAATAAAACAGAAAGGGGGATAAGAAGGGGGGAGAGTAGCAATGTTCGAGGAGGACGCTCTGTGCCTCGGTGGACACCTGCGTCTGTTCTCCCCCAGGAAGGGTGTGCAAGCGTGATTGCATTGCAAGGCCTTCCCGCACAAGAGTACAGGTGGGGTGGGAGGGAGGGGAATGCAACCACACACGCCAGCATGGGTCAGCTGGTGGGTTTGTGTGTTGCAGTCAGGGGGTAAGGGAAAAAACAGGAATAAAGAAAACCTGGCAAAGCTAATGATACTATCAAAGTGAAACAAGAGAAGGCGGCATACAGCACGCCTAAAGAAAAAGCGTTTTGGACACATGTCTGAGTGGTGTTGATGTCTGTGCTCATGTGCTCATGTGCTCATGCACGTGGCGGAGCAGCCGTCCCCATCAACAGTGTTCCCGTCGTCGCACTGCTCACCGTCGTCAACGCTGCCGTCACCACAGCACGTGACAGGGGTGAGTGCGGCAGACGCCTCCTCCAGCCACGTCCAGCCCCCCACAGGTGTGGTCGCGTACTCGGCCACAATAAAGCGTGCCAGCCCGTCGACCCCGTAGGTGTAGCTGTTGCCCCCAGGCATGTCCTGGATGTTGTGCAGGCTGCGGGCGCTGATGCTTCCAGCGAGGTACTCGCTCGTCGTGCCCGTGGTGTCGTGCGCAAAGGGCAGGGTGGCGTCGAGTGTCACGTCTGCCACATTCCCGCCCTCGTACCTCGCCTCGTAGTGTGTTGTCGTCAGGCTCCCCGCAGCAACGGCGCTGTAGCCGTGGTAGTCCTGCCACAGGGCGTACGTTCTGTCGATGTTTGCGTGGTGCAGGAAGAACAGCGGGTCTGCAGGGCTCCAGCTCGTCGTCATCGTCTCCCCAATGTACGAGTGCACAGACTGGTGTGCTCCTGACTCGTACCCTGCACTGAAGGACGCGTAGTCTGTGGCCACAACCTCCCTCCCCACGTTCGCCGCCCCGTACGGACCTCCACCAAAGATCGGGTTGTGGCGCTTCAGGCACGGGTTCCCCGGCTGCGACGTGGTCCACCCTGCAGCCACACCCTTGTCCACACAGGACGTTGCGCTGTCCGTCGTCCCAGTCGGGTTTGTCGGCCCAAACGTGTTCATCTTCCACACACACGTCTGCAGGCTCATGTCCTGCTCCCAGTCCCAGTACGGCACCGTCACACACTCGAACCCAGGCAGCGACCGCAGGGCGTTCTCGTACCCAAGCACAAACCACCTGTGCCACGGCAGGAATGCAGACGTCCCGTGTGCAATCTCTGAGTTCGTCACGTGCGACATCTCAATCTCGTCGTACACAGACCGCTTCTGCGTCTTCAGTGCCGCCACAGCCGCAATGTAGTGCTCACGGTCTGCACACGACAGCTGCGACCACGCGTGGCGCACACGTGGCGGGCATGGCACTGCTGTGGGCACAGGTGTCGGCACAGCTGTTGGCACGGCTGTGGGTGCAGGTGTGGGCGGCGGCGTCCCTGTCGCAACACAGCTCCACGCGAATGTGAACCCGGCACGCGTCACACTGTAGTCAGACTTGAACTGCACCGCCACTGCGTGTGCCCCGTTCTTCGCATCTGCAGGGCCATTCGTCCCAGACGTCTGCGACACCTGGCCGTACACACCCGCCCCGTTGTCCGCCCACACCGTCACAAAGTCGTACCCAGACTCCACATCGAAAGCCGAGAACGATACCGTCACCTCGTACCCTGTCCCGCATGCAGGCACCTTCCAGCACAGGTCTTCGTCGTTCGAGTACTGCGACGAGCCCTCTTTGTGTGTCTGCGACCCAGATGCGGGCAGCACCGTGCAGTCACCAGGGATGCTGAGCCCTGCCACCTCGCTGCAGCACAATATACAGACCACTGCTGCTAACGTCGCCATCTGGCGCATATTGTCTTGTTTATGCAAAAAGTGAAAACCTGCATTTGTTGTTGCACAGGGTTTATGAGTAATAGACACGTTACAAATCAGCAGAAGGGAAGATCTTTGCGCTCTAAGAAAAAAAAAGCACAGCAAAAATTTCACCGTGGCGTGGACCCCCCAACCAATGCCGCCCTACCATCCATTTCGTAGTGTCCATCTGATATGCTCTACTCCTCCCCTGCTTCCTCTCATCAAGATGAATGAAAGGATCATTGGAGACACAGGTTAATTCCGTCTTGCACGACGTAGCGTCCGGTTGGGGTATGTATGCCACGGTTATGAGGCTACAGAAAAAAAAGTAGAGTTGAAATACAAAGCCCTCTCGTGAACAGTGTAGCTTTGGTATATGACCGGCTGTACCGGGGGGTGGACACCCCAACCATGCAGTCCTACAATCCATTTCGTGTCCATCTGATATGCTCTGCTCCCCCCTGCTTCCTCTCATCAAGATGAATGAAAGGATCGTTGGAGACACAGGTTAATTCCGTCTTGCACGACGTCGTGGTGTAGGATGTGGTTGGGCTCCTCTCCCTCTTATACAAACACTGCTAGGTAGACGGGGGAAAAAGGTGGGGTCATTTTTTTATTTATTTTTCTTCTTCTGATTTATGCTATTAGGCGAATTCGTTCTTTTTCTTCACTATTTTGCCCTGAGACTAACCGGGTGGTCGGAGGAAGTCAGGAGGGGGGGAAAAAAGTGAACAACACACAGTATCACCATCATGATACTACCACCACCCTTCCGGATGAATTACTCCTACAATGATCCAGCTTTTTTTTTCTCTGGTCACTTTACTAAATGATTCTGATTGACACATAAAGGAACGTAAAAAGACACAACGAAACGAATCGAAAAAAAAAGGGCAAAATAAAATTGCCTAAAAGAAGATGAGTCCAAAACCCACCCAAATAGAAAGAACGAAAAAACAATAATTTGACTCAAAAAAAATGTGGATTTTTGCGTCGGCCACTGCAACGGACACAAATTTGTCAGATTTTTTTTTTCTTTTCTCTTTTACAAATGGAGATATTCGCCTCCACCCTCCCCTCCCCTCCCCCCAAATGATGCGGCTAAGAAACGCCCCACGTTGATCCTAAATACTATCAAAAAAAGAGCAGTGTATTGACGAAGATGTCCGCCAAAACCTTTCATACTCTAGGTACACTGTTGATAGCATATAGCTTGCACACAACTCTCCTCCTTAGACACAGGCAGCGTGACGCTCTGTAGAATTATCGAACCCCCACATAGTGTTGAAGGGCTCCTTTGCTGAAAGATTGGCAAGGGGAAAAGGGTGAAAGTCAAATGTATACACATATACACAGGGTTATAGTCAGATCTATACACTCATTGTATATACAATTGTCAATTGTACATACAATTGTATAGAAATTGTATAGATCTGACTATTTGATGTACAATCCCAACTTTTTTTATAGTCAGATCTATACAATTTATGTCCAATTTCAGTGTACACTGGGAACCACACACCCACCCACCTACCCGCCCACCCACACCCACCCCCAACAGGACTACACCAAAACAATGGACATTGGGTTTCGCATACCCGATTTTTCTCAGAAGTCAGTCACTGCTATTGCCATTTAACCCAGGGAGCATAGCATTGCAAAGAAATTCGACCTTTGGAAACCTTCCGGAAAGTCTGTCCTCTGCTCGCGGAGGACTAGACACAAGAAAATATTGCGTTCCCCCAGAAAACCAGCGCACATTTCACACTCCTTGTGGGTGGTCTTGTTGCCTTTTCGTCATAGTAATTTTGGCCCAGGCATGCTCTTGAAGCATGACAATTTAGTGTGTATGGGGCAGGGTGTTGTTTTGTTCTGAATTCTCTTTGTTATAACATCTAAGTCAATCGCGGGTGGTGGTTTGTGTAGCGTGAGGCACTACTTACTTCCTGCGGCTGCTAAAGCGTTATTTCTTCGGATTTAACAACGTACAGCGTAACATAGTGGATTCGCCTGGTCGACACAACCTTTGATAGATACGGGATAACCAACCCCCTTCGACCCCTTGTGGGTTCACTGAACAAGCCCTCGTGGTAGTTAAACGCGATTGACATTTACATTCCTAGAGATGAAAGAACAACACAACACTTCTGTACCCGCGCATCAAAATTGTGGAAAACTTTGCACCCCAAACACCCTCAACAACGCCCGCCAAAAGGCGCCCCTTGTTGCTGGGAGTTGTTCTCATGTTTGATACCTGCACAGCGGGCATTCCTCTGAGTCCAACGCATGTTTGGCCTGTCTGCGGCGTTGTACTTCAGGTGCACGAAGACAGGGTCTGGTGGTAAATTTTGCGTAGTGTCGCATTCCCTCATGTGTGGGTCACTCACACTTGCGGTCATGTGCCACTGCGTGGGTTTGGGAATTTGGGTACCTGGGTACAGGATATTTGTTGTGAAAGACATCTTCCACCATGCATTGAGGAGGGTAAGACAGTGCTCGCATTTTACTTGAAATCATTACAACATTTAACTTCTCCACGGGGGTCTTGGGCCGTTCATTCGGTTATACCTTGACTAGCGGCAGAGGCCTTTTAGGACTCTATAACTCCGATATTCCCGAACGGAGGCACACTTTGTGTGTTACTACGACCTGGCAATTTCCAGCAGTAGGTTAAGTAATGTTTTCTTGTGAATTGTTGGATCATTATCTCCTCAGTGCATGAATGCCCCACGCGACGGACACTTTTGTGTTTGTCAAGTGGACTGTCTGGTCACTTTTCAGTGACTGGCGGGTTGGCTGTGGTTGCTCTTTCACGACTTTTATCCTTGTATCCAGTGTACCGTGTACCTGGGTACCTGGGTACCTGGGTACCTGGGTACCTGGGTACCTGGGTACCTGGGTACCTGGGTACCTGGGTACCTGGGTATGGCGTGTACAATCTCCCTCGAGTGTACAATCCAAAAATTGTATAGATCTGACTTTTGTATAGTCAAATCTATACAATTTGTGTACGACCTAGTGTATACTGGGATTGTACATAAATTGTATAGATCTGACTATAAAAAAAGTTGGGATTGTACATCAAATAGTCAGATCTATACAATTTCTATACAATTGTATGTACAATTGACAATTGTATATACAATGAGTGTATAGATCTGACTATAACCCTGTGTATATGTGTATACATTTGACTTTCACCCAGGGGAAAAAATTCCCTCTTTTTTTTGAGAAAGTAGCCTCTATTAGACTAAGATGAAATCCGCCGAAGAACTTCTTTTTTTTGTGCAGAACACCACACTCATAGAACCTACGAAGAAGGAAGACACTGAGTGCAGCAAAAGAAGAGATAAACGTGAAACCACAGAAGAGCAGGGCCGCATAGAACGACCACACAGCCCGCTCTTCCATCCCCCCGACGAACCGAAGGACCGCCCCAGCAAAACGGGATGTGGCTTCTTAGTCGTTCGCAAGCTCGTAGTCGTCGAGCTGCTGGTTGTATTCGAGCACCTTGCGCTTGATCTTCGTGTTCATCCACGTCACGTGGTCCTCCAGTGTACGCGGCACCAGGTACGCTGGGTCGGTGATCTGGTGTGGCCCCACGCGGACGTGACCCTGCTCAACCAGCTTCACTGCCATTTCGAGATGTTGTGCCATCTGTGTGAAAATGAAGAATTGTTTTCACCCATTTTTTTATAATCTGACAACAGTCAATGTAAGCACAACAGCAATCTACCCCCCATTTTGAAAAAAAAAACCCCCCGTTTTGAAAAGAGAAATTGAAAATGCACGCTTCGAACAACACTGACAAACGCAGGACACTGAATTGAAATAATCAGCACAACGAAGCACCGAGACGCGACATCGGATGTCACAAAATGGATCACAATGAAATCAGGAACTGGCGCACATACCTTCAACTTCACGAGGATCACTGGAATACGCCTCTTGCAGAAGGATGCGGTGCTGAGTTTCTCTAGTCCGGACAGGTTGTCTGTTGATGTGTATTGGGTTTTTTGTTATTATTCTGGTGTGGCCGACTACCCCAAAATAGCAGAAAATAGCAGGAAGTAGCAGAAAATAGCACCCCCTTTCAGCCACACCAAAAGTTGTGTCTCGTTGTTGTTGTTCGTTTGTTGCATTGAAGCATCTGCACGACAGAAACTTTCTCAGTACACAGGGTTTCCGCCAAGGGGGACCGGGGGGGACCATGGTCCCCCCCAATATTTTTCCCAGAAAAATCCGGATTTTTACAGGGGTTTGGGGGGGACCATGGACCCCCCCAAGAAAAATGGGGTTTTGGAGGTTGTAGATGACCCCCCGTGGTCATGCGACCCCACCGTGCCGAGCATTTGGCTCGCTGTGTCAAAAGAAGTGGAAGAAAAGGGGGATGGCGCAATCTTTTTTAAAAAGGGTAAAAGTAGCGTACCGTGCGCCTGCGGCGCTGTGTTGCTAGCTATGTGATATTGATATACTTACATCGATACTTCCGTGCATTGCCCCTTTTTCTCAGGAGGCTTCGGTGCAAGCGACGGGTAGTTATTACATGTTCCCACTGCAGCACTGTAATGACTGTAGCGCCATACAATAGAAAAAGCAAACACCATCACCCTCCACTCTCACAAGACCCTTACCTTGTTAAGCTTCCACCCCTGACCTCCAAACGAACCACCTCTACCAGACAACACAGCTGTAAAGCTTGACATGGCTGCTATCAAACCTGGTGCACCCTTCGCCTCTTCACTCTGTGGCCTGCAGGGAGGCGCGCGCGGAAGCGCGCGACGACCGCTTTTGCGGGGAGAAAAATTTTTTTTTTGGGGGGTCTTTTTGATGGTCCCCCCCAATTCCTGAAACCCCAAATCCTGGCGGAAACCCTACACCTAAAAAAACAAAAACAACCCGTGCTTCAAAACGCTTTTCCCTCCCCCACCCCCATATCCCAAGACATATACCTCTCTGATCTGTGACACCCATGCTGTGGAGCTTGTCGAGGAACTGCTGTGTGATCTGCATGCGCACCTTCGATGAGGGCTTCAGGTAGCGCAGGTGGTGCACGAGCGACGTGACCTCGCCGGTCAGCTTGTTGTACTTCTTGTAGTCCTCGCGGTTCTGCAGGTAGTAGTTGCGGATCACCTTGTCCTCATTGGACTTCGTCTCCTCACGGTACTTCAAAAAGTCGGTCTTCCTAAGAAGCTTAGACTCATGGCGTTTAAGCTTACGATACATTGTGTGTGTATTGGTCTGATAAAAAGTAGTTGAAAATACAAAAGCCCCTCTCGTGAACAGTGTAGCTTTTGGTATATGACCGGCTGTACCGGGGGGGTGGACACCCCAACCAATGCAGTTCTACAATCCATTTTCGTGGTTTACATCTGATATGTGCTACTCCCTTTCCACTCAGCCAGATGAACGGGGATCATGATAAAAAAGCATGATTTGTTGAAAGTTGTAGATGATTTCCCAGCGGATCATTACCCAAAACAATGGTTGTGTATGATAAAAAATAGAGAACAAAAAAAGAAAAATGTCAGTTTTTTTATGTGGCTTAAAAAAGAGAATGTTAAAATACTTCGGCAGAACAAAGAAAGGTGTGTAAATAATTGTAAAACTAAAGCAATAATTTGCTTAGTCAACTGTAAAAGAAATCGACCCCTTTTTCAGGCGATTTTCTTTTTGTTTTTTTTGGCAAAGATTCATACATGGTAGTCCGACTCTGCCAGACTTTTGCATATTCAATTTTCCAGACTTCGAAAAGTCAAGAAAATATCAAAAAAAAATGTCTTGAGTCCGACACACTCGGTCATACTACCATGTATGAATATCCCGGCAATTTTTTGATTTTATTTTTGACAAACTCAACTTATAGAACTCAAGAAACAGCCTTTTCCCTCTCTTATGATGGATACGCTGACGGCACCAACGACGCTGAGATGATCGACAGTGCAGAGGTCCATGCATTCCGCCCTGCCTCAGACACCTCTATCCCTGCCCCCTTTAGCGCCGCCACCGACCCTTGTATCATCTCTGTTAGGTGAAAGTCACGCACACCAAACGCTCGGTACAGTGCGCCTAGGCGCGACAACGCTTCCCTCTCTGCTGTCTCATATGCGTCTCGTGCATCGGGTGCTAATATCGCGGATACGCCTATGAGCAGTGCGGAATAGAACGACACACTGAACGTCACACCTCCTGTGGAAACTATTTTTTGTTTTGTTGGCAAGACATCTACCCGTGGTTTGAAGAGACTCCGTAGGCCAGGGTTGCAGTATCGTGCGAAGGAGTGGTCGACACCGTGCATAAAGCGTTCGAACCTCACGGAAATCATTGCTGCTGCTGGGGAGACGTAGGGTGGTGCGACCAATGCCCCCCAAATCTGCTCTAATTCCTTAAGAAAAGGCTTCGGTAAAGGCAATGAAGTGACCAATCCAGGTCGTGTCTGTGCATAGACAGCGTTAGCAGAAAGCTGCGATCGGATTTTATTGAGAAGTACCGCAGACACCCCAGAAGTGTCAAGTGTCATCTCAATGACGCCTCGGTTGAATGCAAGAATGTGGCGCACCTTCTCCGCACCCACTTCAAATATTTTGTTTCCGGTAAGGTGCAGTGTGTGGAGATGGGGGTGGCAACGGAGTGCGGTTTGCAATGCGGTTACACTTTCTCCTGTCAACCCACAGCCACGCAGATCTAATATCCGAAGCGACCCAAAATGCTGCAACGTTGCAAGCAACGGCACGCACCCGGCGACCCCGAGATAGGTCCCCTGCAGGTCCAACACCTCGAGCACCCCAAAGGAGTGGTTTTTCGATCCCTCCGCAAGCTCTCCGTCCTCCGCCCACCAGCCCCCCGCTTCGAGCATCCCAAGCACTGCCGCATTTTCCTTCACCCCCAACCCCGCGCAGTACATCCCATACAAATCCCCCAACGGCATCGACACTCCAGAGAGCAGCACGCTCCGCGGCGAACACTGTCCGCTCCGGCCTTCACAACCACAACCCAGCCGGATGCTTGCAAGCACATCCACTGCATTCGCATTATTCGTCAAAGATCTCCTTTTCGGCGAACCAGCTATACGACGTGGCGACGCAACACAATGCGCCAGAATCGAAGTATGCACAGGCTCTGTATCAGCCGCAAGCTTGGCGAGCGCTTGAGTATGCTCCCCTGAGTACAGAGTAACAACGGTGGTGTCACCGTACCGTGCTCGGGTCTGCACTGAAACGGTCACAGTGAGGTCCGCAGTGGTGTCAGAGAGAACGTCCTCCGACAATGCTGTGTGGTTTTTTAGCTTCGCATTCCTCACCCCTCCTCCACAAGGCAAATAAAAGCACCGTCCAGACAGCTCAGTATACTCCGCACACCATGGGGTGCACCTCTGCAAGCTGCAGTCATCCCCTCGGAAGACACACACCAAACGGAGCTCCGCATTTAAATCTGCGATTTCAAATCCTTGAATCCGATTAACACACACCTCCACGCTTCGATGCACCCGAGGTAATGACATCTTATGACAAAGATAACCTTTTTTGCCCCCTTATAGGTTTAAACTTCAGAAGAAAGTTGTGGTCAAAAGGTTGTTGGGGGGGGTTGTTGTGTAGGGTTTTAAAGAAAAACTCCTGAAGTGGGGTGATATTTTGAGGTAATTTGGAGTGTCAAAAAGCGCGAAATAAAAATTGGCAATTTTTTTTTTTTTTGCTTCACTTTGTAAAGTTAGAAGGGGGAGAGAGGAACGTTGTTTCTTTATTTCGGGTGGGGTTGGTGTGGGTGGTGGGGTTGCTGTATGCAGTACCCCAATGTTGCATCTCACACAGTACTGCATAAAGCGAAGGTGTGGTGGAGGGTTGCAAACCACGAAGATGGGGTGTACATTGCATTGCGAGACGCGTCAGTGGCAAGAATAGGCACGCATTTTTGTTTGAATGACTATCCCCAAAAGTTTGCTCCCCTTTCCCCCTTTTTTTAGTCTTGGAACACACAAAGTCTCCTGAGGGGAAGGCCCTCCCCACCCCCCAAGAAATTCCAGAAAAAGGTGTAAGATAGTCCTTACTCTTTCCTTTCAAATACACCCCAAACGAAACAGGGAGGTACTCACAAAACAATAAACGACACAGAAAAAAAAATGCTCACTTTTGTTATTATCAACAAAACACTTCCACAACTTAACCTGACTTTTCACCTTTTACCTTTTTTTTCTAATTCTCCGATAATCTGTCATTTTATTTTGCTTTTTTTTTTTAGACAATCACCCTCACCCCTTCCCAGGTTAACAGATTCAAGGGAGATATCCTCACTATTTTCTTGCTTGGACCATGATGATATGGTATCCGAATGTGGTTTTGATTGGTTCTGATGTGTATTCACCTACATCGACTAGAAGTGCAGCCTCCCAGAAGTCAGGGTCCAGCTCGTTTCTTGCCTTCCATCCAATGAGCCCCGAGCGCCCTGCTTTGTCCTGCGAGTATTCGCGCGCAGCCTCGTTAAAGGAGATCTTCCCTTCGTCAATCATCTTCAGCACCTCCAGCGCCTTGCCGTGCTTCTCACAGAGGATGTGCCGCACTTCCATTGAATGCACACCGGGGGTCTTGTCGTCCTTCTTGTCATCCTTCCCTTTCCCCTTCCCTTTCTCCGTCTTTGCGGGTCCCTTCTTATCTTTCCCCATTGTTCGTTGTTATGCCCTGAGGGGGGTGTGTGGAGGTGTGGAGGTGTGTGGAGTGGGGGGGGGTGGTGGTGAAGGGAAAGTGAAAGTGAAAGAGAAAGATGACTCTCTCTCTCTCTCTCTCTTTCAGTTAGCTAGCGTAAGCAGCGCTGTCTGCGTCGTTAGGAGCGTCTAGGAGAATGATTGCATGATCAATGGTTTGCTAATACGTTTAGGGCTTGAACCTCGCGACGAGTGATTGGATTCACTGTTCACTACATTGCTTCGGCAAAGGATGGAAGGGGAACGAAGGGACGTGGAACCTCACACCATCGCACAAAATTTCAGGAATTTTTTTTTTGCATTTTTTTGCATTTTATATGACTAGTAAAAAACACTTTATCGTACAATCCGTCGTAAATCCGCGTAAAATAAAGTAGACTTTATTTTACAGCTCACTATAGAGTTTTCTATGGAGCTGTAAAATAAAGTTTTACTCCGTAAAATGTACTTTACACCCCACAGAACAGACTGTTCCCCACTTTTTTTTACCACCCACACATGCCGCGCACCACGAAAAAAATGCTGGAAATGGAGGAGCTGTACGAAGATTATGGGTACTGGGTACTGGGTACTGGGTACTGGGTACTGGGTACTGGGTACTGGTCTCCACTTTATTTTACTCGGATTTACGACGGATTGCACGATATCGTGTTTTTTATCGTCATATAAAATTACGTATTAGTGAAAAATAAAGTAGCTTATTTTACTTGCCATGCCCAATGTGCACTCGTGTATTTTTTTTCCCCTCGCCTTCGGCTCGGGGAAAAAAATACACACTCGCGCACATTGGGCATGGCGCGTAAAATAAAGTCTACTTTATTTTACACTAATAAATAGTTATTTTCGGTTTTCCCTCCCTCTCTCTTCTTCCCCACATATAACAATGGAGGACTGTCTGAGATAATTTGCTAAATCAGGGTGCATCGAACACCATTTCACCCACAGCGGGGGGTCTCACTTCCGTAGGTCATGGAGCTTTCGCCGAACGACTTTGGTTGGGACGGGTAATTTGCAGTCCAAGTTTCTCGCGCTTGCCGTAGCGAACGCAGCCGACGGGGAAATCGAAACAAGGGGTGAAGACGGGGAAGCTCCCGGGGAGACTTCGTGGAGACCTGGCGCGCCATTTTACCGGGTGTGACGGACGAGGACGCCAGGGACGTTGCGGTGGACCACCCTGCGTTTTTGTGCGTAAAGTGTGTACTAAATATTCTGTGCTGATATTTTTTTGCAATACGCTCCCACTGACTACCTCCTTAAGGAAAACTCCTTTGAGGCCAAAAAAATAATGCGTGTGTTCGACAGCGCGCGTTTAGTTTATTTGTGAGGGGTGTAAAGGATATGGGGAAGGGAAGAAACCCCCTTTTTTCTTTTTTTGTGCGAACATCCTAACGTACATATAAAAGTGGAACCATTTTTTTTGCACAAAAAAGCAAAATAAGAGGACTACTTTCAAAAAATTTAACATAAAAAAGACAACGGGGAATTTGTGGAGGGAGAGAAAGAAAAAGGTGGATGCAATGCAAAGTCCTCTTGGACTTTAGCCACCTCGAAAAAAAAAAAAGGTAGAGGGGAAATGAGCTAGGTACATAGTACAAAGTAAAAAATGCATACACCCACATGAATATATGCACATCGACAACACGCCTGAGTATTGCGACTTTTTTTTTGTTTTGGTTTGTTTTTTTTCATCATTTAAAAACGCTACCCTAATCTGTTCTTTTTTGTGTAGGCAGGGCTCACCTGCCATATGCAAGGATCTGTACTCAATGCTGCCTGAAGGCTATTGTATTTTTTATTTTTGGTTTAGTGTAGCTTGCCAAGATTCATCTAGGGGTTTTTTTCCTTCTTCTTTTTTTTTTTTGATAAAAAATTGTTTGGAGTAGTGTGTTAAGTTGCCTCGGGTTGTGTTGACACAGTTTTGTGCAACATACACTTTCCTTTTTTTTTTGTTGCAGTGTGTCTATCACCATAGTACCTAATAGGTGCCCCCTATGATCGTCTCCGTGAGACACGCAACAGAGAAGCATGGAGCTTTTGCAAGACGCTAACTGAGAGCGAAAATATATTAGATTCATATACTTTTCAGTTCGTTAGAAAATATAAAAATCTCTCCCAGTTTTTTTTGATACATCCCCTCCCTAGATAATGAAGACGTACCTCAACGCAAGGCAAAGACAAAGACAAAAGGAAGAGACACAAGGCTGTCCTCCACCCCCCCCCCCCCCCCTTTGAGGGCAACTTTTTTTAATACTCCACAGATTTCAATCAAATATGGGGCAAATCGAAAACAGCTGTGGGGGGGAGCGCAGGGGAAGGAAAACACTGTGACCACACAGTTTTGCACTCTCTATAAGAATCGAATAAAGAAGACCTCTGGAGGAAAGGTGCCTCACTCACTACTGAGGGTGACATCTGAAAGGGAAAAGAAAAAGATCACCACAATCACCACATCATCGTATGAACGACTTCCCACGTGCAAAGATGTCAACCGCTTCGCTTACAGGGGTCTTCGGCACTACGGTCGTATCGCTGCTGCTGGGAGGGGATTGGGGTAATTAGAAAAAGGGGGGTAAAAAAAAGGGAAATTATTTCATAAAAAGTAATTCATAAAAAGGAAAGAACGGCTTATAAGAGGAATCCTAAGCGTCGAGGCAATCAGGTGAATGAAAGCAAAGCTTGGTAGCGCAGTGCGGCAGGTGGAAGAGAAGATCTTCACACAACACTGCAGACAGGCTGTGGAGGTCCAAACGAAGCACCGTAGATGATACACGATTCAGCGAAAACGCAATGCATGCTGCAGAGGAGCACACAATGTGCCAATGTACCCAATGCATCCCATGCATACAATGTACCCAATGTACAACGTCGGCAGCGAAGTGGACGATGACAACAACAAAAAACACCAACATGGAGGTTGAGGAGGAACTGAAGCAAGCGTATGAAGCTGTGTCTTGTGGGCTCCGAAACGAGACCACATTCACCGCGAACCAGCGTACGTTATGGACGTAGACCAGCCGCACCCTATCACGATGTTCAGTGATAATCTCAAATGTCCAGCCTCCGTTCGTAATTTAAAAACAAAAAAAGTTGCCGTGTAATACAACAGCCCGCTCGTAAACAGTGTACCTTTGGTACAATGACCGGGTATAAAGGGGGTGGACCCAATGCAGTCCTACAATTCATTTTCGTGGTTTACATCTGATACGTACCCCCACAAAGAAAATACGTGAAGGTAAGCATGTCACCGTTTCTGTTGTATCAATGAGTGCTTCCTGCCGAATAATTGCCCATTTTGGGGGGATGTGTGAGTGGTGAGTAGCTGCCCCATATTGCCCCCCTTCTTGTGCAATGTTGCGCATACTCTGCTGACCCGAACTGGTTCTGGTCCTGTTTCCGGAGCAGCTGCTCCCGCAGCTGGTTCTTTACCTTGATCTTCTCGGAATTGGGTAACCTCATGAATTCGTCGCTGTGGGGGAGGTAGGTATTTTTGGAGTACATGAATGATGGACAAAAAGACTATAAACATCATAGCGTAAGTTGACTTGAAATCCTTGAGGCAGGCTGCACAATAGTTAATGAAAAAGAAAGTGAAGTTAATAGAAAGAAAAGCAAAAAAAATGCATTTTGATCTGACCTTTTCAATGGGGATTGTTTTGTTACAAAGGAAATTCTGATAGGTAAAAAGAAAAGGTTTTTTCCGTTTGATTGCACAATTACCCTGTTGGAGGGGTGATTGGCGATCTGAGGAACTATTTCTCCTTTAAGCTGTGCTTGAAAATATATGAGATGTGCCTCTCTCTCCCCCCCCCCCCCCCCCTAGGCATAGGTGCCCGGCGAGTTAAAACAACTCGGCAACTCGCCCAAATTCGGCCAACAACTCGCCCATTTTTTTTGGGCGAGTTGTTTTTTTTTGGGATTTTTTATGGCTACAAAAACACAGGTACACAGGTACACAGGTACACAGGTACACAGGTACACAGGTACACAGGTACACAGGTACACAGGTACACCACATCACGTTTTATCTTGTGCATCCCACGCTTCACAGCTGGTCTGTGAATGTGCGCTTTGTGTGGTTTTGTGTATCCCAAAGGAAGTCGTCGCCCAAAGCATTTTGACTAAACGTGTGAACGTTGTGAACCTGGAATCGATAGCAGACAGGAAAAGAGGATGGGCAGGCAGCGCCTGCCCGACCTGTGTGAAGTGAATCAGTGATTGCCTGACAGATGTCTGGGGAACCGTGTGTTCTGTGTGGGTATCCATGTACGGAGTATATCCCATTCCCCCCAGCAATTACCAAAAACCGTGAGTGTGCACGGTGGCCCATGGACCACCACGACCTAGTTACCACCTATGACTAGTCATATGACAAGGTGCATGTAATGAGTGGCGTTTGGCCTTAGCCCTGGTTGTTTTTCTTGAGATTATGTGTTGTACCAACGTTACATGTGTGTAACCTTACAACGTCACCTCCCATCCCTGTATGTTTTTGCCTGTAAAAATGGGCGAGTTGTGGCCGAGTTGTGGCCGAGTTGTGCCGAGTATAGGGCGAGTTGTGGCCGAGTTGTCCGAGTTTTTGGGCGAGTTGTTAGGTGAAATCGTAAAGTTCCGACAACTCGCCCAAAAACGACTCGGCGGGCACCTTGCCTAGGGGGGGTCACAAGGGGAGGACAATGCACTTTTTCAGGGTTTTTGAATTCTACGCGCAGCGCGGTGTCCGACCCCACAAGTCACTACCCAAGATCCCCTAGAAAACGTCCTGGAGGCCCAAAAATACCAAAAATAGTGACCGGAAGTGACCAGAAAATCAAAATTCCGAAAAAAAAAGGGGTCTTGGGACAGGGTCTGTACCTTGCTTATTCCTATTTTTTAGCACATAAACGAGATATGGCCATGGCAACAGCCCATGACTCATATTTTAGGAAGTAAAGGATACATCTTGACTAATGTCATCTAAGTGCGTTTGAATACAGCCAAAAGAAGACAAGACGGTCACCTGGCATCTGTATTTTGTGGGTCGTAGTGACCAATGTATACACGCGCTTAGGTACCCACACCATTAATAGGCCAGGGAGTGATCAATTTAGGGAGGAAAATTAGTCAGGTGTAAATTATCGAGCAGATCTGCCGTCACTGCCTCACCCGGTCCCTCAGGGTACCTTCCCTTGCGGAAAAAAACACCTCGTATGACTTTCCAGATATTGCAATGCCCAATTCCCCCCTTGGTTTTGCAGTTCAGTCTACAATAGCCGTGTACTAGACACGTATATGGATATCCAGTCATAGACTCGACTACAGCACCACCCCGCATCTGCCTCGTCTTCTTTGTCTTCTTCAGACCCCACACCCAGATTACTGTGGGAGGAAAGAGACATCCCTTGTGAACACGGACAGGCACGCCACAAAATATAGCGGCAAGAGCGAGACGTCCTCAAAGCTCACAAGGGCAAGGAACGCCGTATTGGGAACTTAGGCACACTGCTCCAACATGGCAAGGCCAGACTGCTTGACGACAAGCCGTGCGCAATGACCCGCGAGGAGGACGCGTGGGAGGCCCAATGCCACACACATCACTTTCCTCCCCTTTTCATGTGTTTTCTTAAACTCAATCTCCCCAGGACTTGCAGAATCGCCTCTGAGGACACCTTCAGCAGGCCTATTCCACAGTGGATACGGCGCTTTGCCTTTACTGCCATTCCACTGCGCCTACACAAGGCTTTTAGACCGGACTTGGCGTAGAACCGCCTATACAGTGCCCCCGGCACTTTTCCCGCCCTCTCAATGCGTCCCAACGGTGTTTTTAATGGGTTTTGATTGTACCCCGATTTGAAAGGTGCCAAAGTACAAACCCTGTCCCAGGCCGTTTTTTTTTTTTGAAAAATCCGAATTAGACCCCCACAAGTGCTCAGAAGTGTCCAAAACCAGGCGGAATTGAATTGTAGGTCACCTGGGGACCATATTTTCTGGTTTTTCAGGGTGATGTCCATTTTTTTCTCAAAAAAAATTTTTTTTGGTCGGTGTCCTCACTTTTAACATGGGATGTGACCCCCCCTAGGCCCCCCCCCCCCCTTAGGGGCCGCAGTCCCCTAAGGAAATTATGTAACAATAATTCATTTTGCCACTTTTTGGCGTATAGTGGCCACAACCTGCAGAGAACCACCCCAGAATAGGTCAGAAACACCCTGTGAGGCAAAATTGGGTGAAAATTCGACTCCAGAATGTGAAAAAATGGGAAAAAATAGCAAAAAACTGGCTTTTTGGGGGTTTTGGCCATTTCGGCCAAAACCCCGATTTTTCATGAAAAAACATGAAAAAAACACCAAATTCGATGTTTCAGAGAGTCATTTGAGACCTATTTTGCCCCAAAAACGTGCTTGGAGTCCATTCTCGCCTGTTTTTCACATTTTTACGCCTTTTCTTTGGTGAATTTGGCCAAAATTTGGTCAAAATGACCCCCTGTCCACCCCCTGTCTACCCCCTGTCCAAGGCCAGGATTTTTCCCCTGGCCATCACATAAAGTAGGGTATGGTGCAAATTTTGGTACATACCCCCCCAAAAAATGGTCTGCGGACCCAACGGAACCGTTTTTTTACCCTTTGGAGGACTCAGAAGCACTAGAAATGGGGAAAATGAGTGAAAAATTGCCCTCCCCCCCAGAGAGGGGGGTAGGGGCGGTTTTTGGGCTAAAAAATGCCAAATTAGGGCCGCCAGAGGCCTCTTGGGGTCACTCTCCTGTGGAAATCGTACTCCTAGGGGTCCTGTGGGCCTGATTTCGACGAGCTGCACCCTTTTGGGCCCCCCGAACCGATCTTGGTTTGAAATATTGAGTCGAATATGACCCCTGGACAGGGGGTAGACAGGGGTCATTTTGACCTCAAAACACCAAAAAGCGGCCAAAAAAAGTACCTAAAGTGTCCAAAACAGGTCGGAATAGACTCACGGGACATCCCTGGGGTAGTTTTGTGTCCAAGCAGCTGTCATGATGTCGAAATTTTACAATTTTTTTGAAAATTTGGTCAAAAATGGTCATTTGTCCCAAAATGGCCCAAATGGCCGTTTTGTGCTTTATTTTCCATTTTTTTTGTGTTTCTGGTAATCAGTCACCCAAAAAAAAGGACACATTTTTGCCATACCATACATATTTGTTCGGTTCCTCCCATTTTTTGTGCAATTTTTCGTGTTTTTTGCATTTTTTTTGCATTTTTTTTGACCAAAACTTAGTGAAACTTAGTAAAACTTAGTGAAACTTAGCAAAACTTAGTGAAACTTAGTGAAAATTTGCTGGAAAAACCCCCAACAAAACCATTTCTTGAGCGGAATACCCCCCTGTATGGGTAATTGTGGTTGAAAATAGGTGCCTAGAATATGTTCTGAGTGGTTTTGGGGGTAAAATAGCCCCAAATACCCCCACAAAGCAAAAAATGTGCCAAAATTGGCCATTTTGCCCCAAATGGCCAAAAAGGCTGAAAATCCTATTTTTTCACACTTTTTTCACTTTCTGAGGTGCCAAACCATGAAATTCTGGGTCACACTGCCCCGGAAACCTATTTTGGGTGTCAGACACACCCTGAGGTGCCCACTAGATGCCCAAAAAATGACGAAATAATTATTGTTACATAATTTCCTTAGGGGACTGCGGCCCCTACCCCCCCCCCTCTCTTGCGCAACACACATCAACAAAACAAAAACACATTGTCCACATACTACATCTTCGTCTGCTCCAGCATATCTATGAGCAGCAGGTCCTCTGGGTCAGAAGGGTCTTCACCCTTCTTCAGAAACGGCAGAACCACTTCTTGGTGCCCGTCAGATGATCCCGATCCTGACCCTGATCCTGTGACGGGAGGGGGAGTGTATGTGAGGTAATAAATGGGGGGACACAGGGACTTAAAAGACACCCCCTGATATTGACAGGATATGACATTTCCGAAAAGCATCACTTAAGTATTTGGGGTGAAAGTCAAATGTATACACATATACACAGGGTTATAGTCAGATCTATTTTTTTTACCCTTATGTTTCTTTGTACCACTGTGATGAACTCATTGCCTCTCTCTGCGCACTCACACCTTAAATCAAAACACCCGGCACCCCACCCCAAAACACATACCCCTCCTCTCCAACCTCTGCCCCGCAAAGTCGTCACTATCCAGTTTTATCATCAACTCATTGTGGTCGAGGAAGCCTCCTGCTCCTCCTGCTCCGTCTCCTCCTCCACCACCTCCACCTCCACCTTCGGGCACCGTCACCATGCCGTGTACTTGGACTACACCTGCCGCTCCGGTTGGCATGGATGAGACGGAGGAAGACATGGAAGGGGTATGCTCGCCTGCGGCAGCCGCCGCAACGATTGCCTCCGCGTCAGGCAGCTTGAGGGAGGAGAACTGATACTCTGGACGGGGGAACTGCGAGGCCTCGGCGGACTGGAGGGAGGTGCTGCGGCGGAGCTGGACGTTGCCGAGGCTGCCTGCCGCGTCCTTCCCTGCAGTGGCGGCCACAGCAGCCTCAGCGGTAAACGGAACACCCTGCGGGGGCGACCCTGTAGGAATCGAGCTGGTCATTGTCCCCAAGAGATCGACGCCGTCCGATCCTAGGCTGCGTGCCATCGGCATGGTGGTCGCGTTGACGGCGTCAAGCACCTCGCTCGCAGCCAGGCTGTCGACCATCTCACTGTCCACCCTGCTCTCAGAGTGTTCAATAGGGGTGGGCAGCGGAAGGGCAGGCTTGCCCATGAGAGGTGGGGTAGGGTTGGTGGTCTCGTGTGTCGGCTGTGCACCTCCGTTTTGCTCCGGAGGAAACGGAGACCCCGCGTCGCTGGTTTCCAAAGGTGACAGCACAACGTTGGACGCAGAGGAAGGCAGCGCACCTAGGGCAAAGCCCCCCTGCGGTGTGGTGTCGGAGGTGAGGGGGGCGACGGCAGGGGAGGGGATGTGTGCAGCGGCGTATTGGGGTTGGAAGGCCTCGTTGATGGTCTGGCGGGCGTGGGTGTCGGCCTGGGAGAAGTCGCTGATGATGGTGAGGGGCGGGGAGTTGGGCTGCTGTTCCTGCTGCATCTGCTGCTGCTGCATCTGCTGCTGTTGCATCTGCTGGTGGTGTTGCTGCTGGATTTGCTGCTGTGGTTGCTGTTGCTGTTGCTGCATCTGCTGTTGTTGATGTTGTTGTTGTTGCTGCTGCTGCTGCATTTGTTGCGGCTGCTGCTGTAACCTCTGCAACTCCTGCTGCAACTGCTGCATCTGCATCCCCACCGCCTCCTCCGCACTCCCCGACCCCGCACTATTCCTCGTATTCTCCAAACTCGGCCCCGACACTGTTATCGAAGGATTAAACGCCACATGGTGCTCCTTCTGCGCACCCACCAACGACTGCAACATCGGCCGCCTTTGAGGCAGAATCCCTCCTCCTCCTCCTCTACCCCCCTCCACCGGCGGATGCGAATACGTTTGATGCATTGCATGCATTTGGTCTTCTTGGGAAGGTATCTGGAGCCCATCCATGAAGTTGACCCCGTCCACATGCATTGGGGGGATCACACCATCTAATGCGACGACACTGCGGGGAAGACTGCCCATGGGGCTGGCTGCATCCTGTGAATGAGAATGGGAACGTGAACCATCTGACTCCACTACAGGCTTTACATGCAACGGGAACGGCATGCGACGGACAAACCCCATCCCATCGTCCATCGAAAGCGGGGCAGGAGATGCCGTGCTGCACGCCCTCCGCCTCCCCCCTCTCGGCTCCTCTGGGTACGACAACGTCGCCCGCCTCCCCGCGTTCACATACCTCCCACTCAAAATCGACACCGGAGAATTCGGGTCAGACACCCCAGCACTGCTCTCCCTCCTCCCGGTCATTCCCTCAAAAATAAACTGATTTAAACTCTGCTGTCGTTCCTCTTTTAAGGCTTTGGGAACACTAAAATCCACATGCTCAATGGGTTGCACACTGCATGATGACGCAGAATCTGGCGGAGGACTGCCCCCAGCTGGGAATGTATAACCCCCTAGCAATGAAATCCGCCTCGCCCCGGTCGCAGAATTTGGAGACGGCGGGGAGGCGGAGGAGGCTACCGTGCAGGACCCCCCCTTCGCCCCTCCACCCACCACCCCACCTTGCACCACACCCACCTCCCGGACCGGAACCGACACCGGAAGGGTATAGTTCTGGACCACCACCTTCGCTGGGGGTGACAACGAAGGGGTTGGGGCGGAGTTGCGGACCTGCTGTGGCAGTGTTGACAGATTGGTTACATTTGCCGTTTGCGGCATGGTGGCGAGGTTCGGCTGTGGAAGGGTGGACAGCATAGGCTCTAACGGAGCTGGCGCAATCGCTTCGATAGGTACCGTGGCAGCCGAGGTCGGCATTTGATGTGCCATCGAGGCAGCTACAGACGTTGCTGTGGAAGGTGCTCTGGGGCGGGGTTGGCCTGAGGATGCGATCCCTCCCCCTCCTCCTCCTCCTCCCCCCCCTCCAGAAGCCGTTCCATGCAAGGAAAACACATCCGCACTCCGTACCGGGGTGCTGGAATTGGAGGGTAGTGCAGTCCCTGCGCCGTGGATGTCGAAGTGGTGTGCGGTCGGGCGTTGTGTTGTCTGCTGGCCTAGTGGAGGTGGTGCGATGGGTACGGTTTGCCCCACACCGCGAGCCACAGCGAGACTGTAGTTGCGAAGCTTTGCGGCCAAATCCTCTGTTGGGGAGATGGGTTCTGGGGGCTCCTCTTCTTCCTCTTCTTGGCGTTGTTGCTGGAGTTGTTGTTGTTGTTGTTGTTGTTGTTGTTGAAATTGTTGCTGTTGAAACAACTGTTCTTGCTGTTGCTGTAGCTGCTCCGCATAGCTTTCCTCTTGAGAAGGTGTCGTGCTCTGTCTATCATGCATCCTCATATTCATGTGTGTTGTTGTCAACCCATTTGTGTACGATGTCAGCGGGGGTGCGGGCACTTCAGCCACAGAGACCCTCCTCCGCAGGCTTGCCCGGTCTCCTTCTGTCGAGTCATCCGCAATGCTGGTCAACAGACTCTCCCTCAACTCCATATGACTCAGCAACTCCTTCACCCCACCCCCTTCTTTATCCCCTACCAACGCTTCTAAAACCTTCCGCACAATGATGCTTTGCGACCCAGTTGGAGGTGGACCCGCTTTGCTTGGATGGGTGTTCCGCTCATTAGTGGTTTTCTTTCGTCTCTCGACTTTTACTTCATCCTCTTGAGATTCTTTAGCAGGGTGCACCTTAACTGGGGTATACCTTCTGCGGATTTCCTCCAAAGCCGCAAGACGGATTTCTTCTTTGGAGATTTTATCTTTTCTCCGCGACTTCTTCTTTTTTGCAGGGGGTAGCGGGACAGACTCTGGGCTCGCCCCAGCACTTTCCTTTACGATCTCTTCTAATACCACTTTATGTGGGACAGATGGTGGTGTGATAGGGGTGGGTAGGTTGTTCTTTGTTTCTACTCTTTCCTTGATCTTCCGTTGGCTCGCAGCGCGCCGTGGTGAGAGAGACCTGCCAATGCTATCAGGAACCTCCACATCCGCTTCGTAGCTTGCCGTCCCTTTTAAGGTGTTCTTCAGTTTAACGGTAGTGGTAGTCGCTACGGCATCATCCCCATCACCAAGCTTTAAACACACACACAGTGTTTCCGGTGTAACAGTATAGTCGGCAAGAACCTCATCGCGCAGTTTTTTTCTCATAAAATCACCTCGCATGGTCTCAGAGACATAAAGCACGGAAACTGCCCCGGCAACGATCGCTTCCATGATGGTTTTGAGCGAGCGGTAGCGTGGGGAGAGACCTGCGTCGCCAAAGACGCATTCGTTGTAGACAAACATGTCTCGTTGGAAGAGAAGCTCGGCACGTTCCCGTTCATTTGCTTCAAAGTCGCATTCAGCAAAGTCCGCCCCTCTCTCGTGGGTGTAGTAGTAGCGTGGAACAGCCCCTGGTTCATCAACCTGGTTTTGTAGAAGTTGAAGCTGACGTTCCTCTTCAGAGTCGGAGTCGGAGGCGGTGGAGAGCTTATCTGGATGCGCTTCAACCGGTTGCTGTTCTTCTTCATTGTCGTACATAAAAATGCGTTTGTTTCTCCACACAGCGTCCTGCTCCTTTTTAATGCTTTTTTTCAAATCCCCTACAATCTGTGATAACCGAAGGAACAGATCATCACCCACTCGGTTTGCGATTTCTGTGGTGAGTTCATCAGTGTTGATGTTCGGGGCTGGGGCTTGAACCTGCATTGTTTTTTCAACTTCGGCGCGAAATTCGGTTTCCCTCTGTTTCACCGATTCGAGCGCTTTGACGGCAGAATCGCGTTCCCAGGCACCTTGTTCTTGGACCGTTTCTGCTTGGGTTTTGAGATTGCCTAACTGTTGCATGAGCTCCGAGGTTCGACGGTCTTTTTGTGCAAGCTCGTCTGAGAGGTATAAATTGCGGGTCTCCACTTCGCGGAGTTGTTCAATGTTTTCTCGGGTTTTTACTGCAATTTCTTTTTGTACCTGCTCGATTTCCAGCTCCTTGCGTTGGATCTCTTCCTGCGCAATTTCCTTTTCTTCTGCAATGGTCTGCGCATGCCGCACTGCCTCCTCCGCATCTGCCCGCGCCTTCTGCACTTCATCCTGGAGGATCTCCTTCTTCCGCTTCTCTATCTCCACCACGTCGTAGTGCTCTTCCGCGAAGGTAGGCTTGCCAAAGGTGTGCCGCTCCTTTCTCAGCACCTCCCTGCGTGCCAGGGCAGAGGCCACTCCCATAGAAGCGGAACGGCGCCGCAGTGGGCTCTTCGGGGCTACCCCGGGGTGTGGTGGGGGCATTGTGTATTGGGGAAGGGGGGAGGGGGGAAGGGGGGGGCTGCCCTGTGTGGAGTGTGTGAATGGGAGGGGGTTTTTTATTTGTTTTTGATAAAATAGAAGTTAAATTTGAATGGGAGAGGGGGAGGGGAAAGGTTGGCTTGAAATACAAAGCGGGCGGGGTGGTGAATACTATTTTTTGGCGTTATCTCGTTATTTTACTACTATTTCTTGTTATAAGGTTATGTGGTGTTGATCACCAAAAAAACGGATTATCCGTGGTTTCCCCCGAAGGGTTGTCCGTACCCCCCTGAATCACACCATTATGGGTATTGATTTTGGTTGTTTTTTTGGAGATTTCAGTGAAATTTCCCAGAGAAATCCCCAAAAGATAAGTTAAGTGCAAAAGGTACAAACCATTCCGACAATCCGAGAGAAAAAAAAAACGGAAAAGCAGGAGAATTTGTCATCAAAGAAAGTCAGAGAGGGGAACTAGAATTCAATACTATGTGTTTTTTTGCTAAAAATTGTAAAATTCTAGCAACACACATATTACCATATTCTTCACTAGAAGGAATTAGCCCACCCCAGGCCTCAGCCTAACTGAGGGGTGGACAGGCCAGTTTTGATTTGGGGGATTTGGGGAGAGAATGAGAATGCTTTAGTTATTTGATGCACACACACCTCCTACTGACCCACTGCCACACAATACCAGCCATGGATGAAAACAGTACTTGGTGTGGCCGACGACCCCAAAATAGCAGAAAATAGCACAAAATAGCACCTCCCTTCAGCCGCACCAAAAAAATCCAAGATGCCCAGAATAGCAGAAAATAGCCCAAAAAAATAGCACCCCCTTTCAACATCAAGTACTGCACAAATACCCCCCCCCCCCCCCCCCCCCCCTAGGCATAGGTGCCCGCCGAGTCGTTTTTGGGCGAGTTGTCGGAACTTTACGATTTCACCTAACAACTCGCCCAAAAACTCGGACAACTCGGCCACAACTCGCCCTATACTCGGCACAACTCGCCCTATACTCGGCACAACTCGGCCACAACTCGGCCACAACTCGCCCATTTTTACAGGCAAAAACATACAGGGATGGGAGGTGACGTTGTAAGGTTACACACATGTAACGTTGGTACAACACATAATCTCAAGAAAAACAACCAGGGCTAAGGCCAAACGCCACTCATTACATGCACCTTGTCATATGACTAGTCATAGGTGGTAACTAGGTCGTGGTGGTCCATGGGCCACCGTGCACACTCACGGTTTTTGGTAATTGCTGGGGGGAATGGGATATACTCCGTACATGGATACCCACACAGAACACACGGTTCCCCAGACATCTGTCAGGCAATCACTGATTCACTTCACACAGGTCGGGCAGGCGCTGCCTGCCCATCCTCTTTTCCTGCCTGCTATCGATTCCAGGTTCACAACGTTCACACGTTTAGTCAAAATGCTTTGGGCGACGACTTCCTTTGGGATACACAAAACCACACAAAGCGCACATTCACAGACCAGCTGTGAAGCGTGGGATGCACAAGATAAAACGTGATGTGGTGTACCTGTGTACCTGTGTACCTGTGTACCTGTGTACCTGTGTACCTGTGTACCTGTGTACCTGTGTACCTGTGTACCTGTGTACCTGTGTACCTGTGTACCTGTGTACCTGTGTACCTGTGTACCTGTGTACCTGTGTACCTGTGTACCTGTGTACCTGTGTACCTGTGTACCTGTGTACCTGTGTACCTGTGTACCTGTGTACCTGTGTACCTGTGTACCTGTGTACCTGTGTACCTGTGTACCTGTGTACCTGTGTACCTGTGTACCTGTGTACCTGTGTACCTGTGTACCTGTGTACCTGTGTTTTTGTAGCCATAAAAAATCCCAAAAAAAAACAACTCGCCCAAAAAAAATGGGCGAGTTGTTGGCCGAATTTGGGCGAGTTGCCGAGTTGTTTTAACTCGCCGGGCACCTATGCCTAGGGGAGGGTCACTGTACTCGATAAATGCGATTTTTCCGATTTTGATCCTCAGAACCGCAGAAGTCCCCGAAAACTATACCAAACCACCTAGGGGACCCAAAAAACGCACCAGCGCCCCAGTTTTGACACAGAAACACTCAGATGATGCCTGAAATGCAATTTTTAAAAAATGCCTACAGAACTTGTACCTGCCCACCCCCCGTAGATAGAGCAACTCACACATTCATCACGCCTCAGTGTGGGCCAGGGGCCAGAAAAGCCCCCAAAGCCACATATTTTCACCCCAGAACCTATCCCGAGGGGTACCCAGGCTGTTTCGGGGTGTTTAGAGGGACTTGGTGGAACTTAGAACCATGTTTCAAAAAGGGTACAAGTACTGTGCCAAGGGTTTTCCCACCCTAAGGTATCTGAAGCCGTCAAAAAGCGTGAAGTAGGCAATAAATCAAAAAATACCCCCTGAGGTCAAAAAAACCACACCATAGGCCCATTTGGACCCCAAAAATCGAATTCCGCCCGGTTTTGGGCACTTTTGACCACTTCTGAGCGACTTTTTTGCGTTTTTTAAAAGTGACCACCAACTTGTACCTGCCCACCCCCCCTGTAGATAGAGCAACTCACACATCCATCACGCCTCAGTGTGAGCCAGGGGCCACAAAAGCCCCCAAAGCCACATATTTTCACCCCAGAACCTATCCCGAGGGGTACCCAGGCTGTTTCGGGGTGTTTAGAGGGACTTGGTGGAACTTAGAACCATGTTTCAAAAAGGGTACAAGTACTGTGCCAAGGGTTTGCCCTCTCAAGGGACCAAGTACTTGTACCCTTTTTGAAACATGGTTCTAAGTTCCACCAAGTCCCTCTAAACACCCCGAAACAGGCTGGGTACCCCTCGGGATAGGTTCTGGGGTGAAAATATGTGGCTTTGGGGGCTTTTGTGGCCCCTGGCTCACACTGAGGCGTGATGGATGTGTGAGTTGCTCTATCTACAGGGGTGGGCAGGTACAAGTTCTGTAGGCACTCTTTTAAAATTGCATTTCAGGCATTATCTGAGTGTTTCTGTGTCAAAACTGGGGCGCTGGTGCGTTTTTTGGGTCCCCTAGGTGGTTTGGTATAGTTTTCGGGGACTTCTGCGGTTCTGAGGATCAAAATCGGAAAAATCGCATTTATCGAGAGATTTAACGTGCAGTGACCCTCCCCTACCCCCCCCCCCCCCCCTAGGCATACTTGTCCCCCCATTATGGGGAGGGGTAAAATATGGGGAAAATATGGGGGATTTCCCCCCCCCATATTCCCCCATATTTTCCCCATATTTCCCCCATATTTTTTATGGGGGAATAGATGTACTGGTGTACTGGTGTACTGGTGTACTGGTGTACTGGTGTACTGGTGTACTGGTGTACTGGTGTACTGGTGTACTGGTGTACTGGTGTACTGGTGTACTGCTTCTGTACGTTACTTACCTACCCACCCCTCCAACACAACATTTTCGACGTTTCTCTGACGCATGAGCATTACATGGTTGTAAGTCCCTATAAGAAGGGCAAACCTGCTGACGTTTTGGTATGGGCAGAAAGAAGGGTAACATTATGAGTTCCTCTGAGACTCCCCTGTTTTGCCACCGGTGTCAGGCATCAACAGGCCTAACCGCCCAGATGGTTTCAACACAAAGCTTCACGACATCGGGCCTTCCGGTGCCATCGATAAGGCCCTCGACACAGACGGGTTAGCATTGCCCCTGCGTTTGACCTATAGCCCACTTACTAGTACACTAGTACACTAGTACACTAGTACACTAGTACACTAGTACACTAGTACACTAGTACACTAGTACACTAGTACACTAGTACACTAGTACACTAGTACACTAGTACACTAGTACACTAGTACACTAGTACACTAGTACACTAGTACACTAGTACACTAGTACACTAGTACACTAGTACACTAGTACACTAGTACACTAGTACACTAGTACACTAGTACACTAGTACACTAGTACACTAGTACACTAGTACACTAGTACACTAGTACACTAGTACACTATAGTACACAAGGAAAACAATAGGAAAACACCCCCATATTTCCCCCATAATCCCCCATATTCCCCCATATTCCCCCATATTTGTGCAGTATTCCTGCTGTATTCCCCCCATATTTCCCCCATATTTGCCACAAAAGTGTAGGGTACCAAAATATGGGGGAATAGGGCCTCCCCATATTGGGGGGACAAGTATGCCTAGGTGGGGGCAAAACCTTCAGGACGGGTGAGGCATTTTGACTTTTTTGGACTTCCGCGCAAAGTACCCACAAACCACCCCTCATACCCACCCAGAAATGGGTCAGAAACACCCTGTGACCCGAAAATCCATGCTAAGGGCGACTCAGAATATGAAAAAATGCAAAAAAATAGTGAAAAAGTGGCCTTTTGACGGTTTTGGCCATGTTGGGTAAAATGGCCATTTTTGGACAAAAAAATCAAAAAAACAGCAAAATTTCGACGTCATGACAGCTGCTTGGGCACAAACCTACCCCAGGGAGGTCCTGTGAGTCCATTCCGACCTGTTTTGGACACTTTAGGTACTTTTTTTGGCCGTTTTTTGGTGTTTTTAGGTCAAAAAATACCCTGGACTTTACCCTGGACGTCCCTGGGCCGCGACTTGCGCCCTGCTTTCAGACCCACTCTGGGCCAAAAAATGGGTGAAAACCCCCGAAAAAGCACTCCGGGAACCCAGATAGTTCCAAATATCCACTAGAAACCCACCCAAACACCTCAAAAACATGCCAGAAAAATATTTTCAAAAACACACTTTTTTCAAAAAGTTCATCTGGGCAGGTTCCATAATGACTTATTTGAAAAAGTGTGTTTTTAAAAATATTTTTCTGGCATGTTTTTGAGGTGTTTGGGTGGGTTTCTGGTGGATATTTGGAACTATCTGGGTTCCCGGAGTGCTTTTTCGGGGGTTTTCACCCATTTTTTGGCCCAGAGTGGGTCTGAAAGCAGGGCGCAAGTCCGGTCCGGGGATAGTCCGGGGATAGTCCGGGGATGTTTTTTGACCTAAAAACACCAAAAAACGGCCAAAAAAAGTACCTAAAGTGTCCAAAACAGGTCGGAATAGACTCACAGGACCTCCCTGGGGTAGGTTTGTGCCCAAGCAGCTGTCATGACGTCGAAATTTTGCTGTTTTTTTAATTTTTTTGTCCAAAAATGGCCATTTTACCCAACATGGCCAAAACCGTCAAAAGGCCACTTTTTCACTTTTTTTTGCATTTTTTCATATTCTGAGTCGCCCTTAGCATGGATTTTCGGGTCACAGGGTGTTTCTGACCCATTTCTGGGTGGGTATGAGGGGTGGTTTGTACGTACTTTGCGCGGAAGTCCAAAAAAGTCAAAATGCCTCAAAAAAATAGGGGTTTTGCCCCCACCTACCCCCCCCCCCCTGTTCCTGATCCCGATTCACGGCGACACCGCTGCCATCTGCGGGACCTCCCCTACCCCGACGTTGTGAAACCCCACATTCCGGAGCGAGTCTTGGAACTCCTGCTCAGCAAGCCGTTCGATGGCGATTTTGCGCTGTTCTGCCTTGAGGCCGACGTCGAAGGTGGCGCTGCTGCTGCTTGGCTCTGCCGCAGGGACACCGCCTTGGATGACCCCTTCACCACCGCCACCGCCACCACCCTTCTTTGCACGCGAACGCTCTCTTTTCTCTGGCATCCGTACCACAGAAGCAGCCTCCTTCCGCAACCACCTTGCCACGTCTCCAGGATGGGTGCGCATCCCCGTCACACCCTGTACCGCCATCTCCATCCTTGCTCCTGACAGCCAGAGGTCTGGTACGCAGTGCCCCTTTGCTGATCTATCGAAGGATGACACCACAGCATCTTCGTAGCAGGCCCGCTTGTCGTCCGCGTGTTGCGCACAGTTGACCCGTTTGATCAGCCGATCCAGCTCCCTTTGGTTGTCCTTCTTCGCAGGGTTTCGTCGTTCCCTCCCGCTTTCTCGTGTCATTGAGATGCCTGGGATGTGTTTTTTTACCTTCTTCCCAGCCCCCCGCTCCGCCCCCCCGGCTGCCCCAGGAAATGATGAAAGCAGCCAATTGTATTTCCCCATAGTGTCCCGCGGTGCAGAGGAAATACCCCCTGGACCGCGCCCTTCGGAATGCGGGGTTTGGTTCGCCCAGCGCCAGCCACGCTTCGCGGGGCGGTCCGGCTTGGCAACTGGGGTGTGCACTGTGGAGGCATAATCGGTCCTTTCATCGGGCGATACCATATTCTCTCTTAACGATCTCCCCGACTTTGAGGTTGAGCTTTTTGAAAAGCAAAACCCACGCACCCTCTTATCCGGCGCATGCCTGGTCTGCGTGCTATCACACCCCCATGCGGGTCGTGGCTGCGTTTGTATCTCCGCAGGAGAAGGGGTAACCGATGCAACGGGGCTGGTACAGTCTCTTCCTATCGTTCCTATAGACGGACCGATCTTTCCATGGGCTTCTACAGCGTGAAATGCGCAGAGCGGATCGTAGGAACCACTGTCAGGTGTAGTAGCTGGGAGGCGTGTGGACGCTGTCCGTGCAGCTTTGCCCAGGGTAGGTGTGTGGGGTCGGTGCTCCCTCGAGCTGTGTCGGTGGTTCACATCGTACACCACGTCTACAGCGCGGCGTGTTCGCAGGCTGGTTGCAACGTTATTGTTGAATGGGCTGAACGCAGTGTCACGTCCTGTATGTCTGACGAAGACATGAGAACCTTTGATATGCCCTGCTATGACCATGTGGGAGGAAGAGGAGGAGGAGGAGGGGGGAGAGAAGAAGAAAGAAGTTTATAAGATGAACCTTAAGCCGCTCTCTCTGTGATTTTAGCCACCTTTGATTGCAATTTGGTAGTTGCACAGATTCAGATGACTCTGGAATTACACAAAAGGGTTATGGGGTGGAGAAAGAGGGAAGGAGAAGAAGAAGAGGGGGGTTGAGGAACTCTCTGTTGCGTGTTGGGATTTAAGTTTTAAAAAAAAAATGTGAAAAAAAAGGGGTGGGGGGGGGGGGGTATCAATGTTCGATGAGGATACCTTTCTTTTTTTTCTTTTTCACTGTAACCTATCGAAGGACCTACCGAAAGAGGCATGACGCCTGACTACTGGGTAGTTTTTTTTTTCCTCTTTTTGGAAGCCGTACCACATGGTACTGCCTCTTTGCTTTGTTTTACGCAGCGAGGGGATCCACACTACGGCTGAATAAGGGGGGGGGACAGTTTCCTTTTTTCCTCGTGGGGACACACAACCTCTCTTTTTTTTGTGCCACTCCAATTTGATTGTTGGAAAAAAAACAATGTGACAATGTTTCGTGTACCCACTTTTCATATTGTGTTTCGACCTCCCTGACATTTTTGCAGTGCGAAAAAACGTACAATGTGACTCTGAGGGGGAGGGGGAACAAAGAGCAGCTTTTTTTTGTCGGACGAAACCGAAGTTTCTCTGTGATTAGCCACCAAAGAAGAAAAAAAAAAAATCAATGCTCCGGGAGGGGGGGTCGATATTGACAGGTCACTGACAACAGGAACTATTATAATAGACACCCCCCCCACGATATTGACAGGTTTCGACAGGTCGTTCGACCGATTTCCGAAAGCACCAATCAAGTAGTCGCTTTCAGGGGGGAAACGGGGGTGTACTGTGGATATGAGGGAAAAGAGTCATTTTTTCAGGGCTATGCATACACATAAACTGTATAAACAAAACGGTGCACACAATTTTTGCTTTTGGGTGCGAAAAGAAATAAATTGGTACAGTCCATAAACCTCCCCCCCTAAAAGGTAACCTTTTGAATTTTTTTCACATTAGATAACTTCCACTCGGACTTTTTGCTCGATTTTTGCTCCTTTGAACTCAGAATAACGTTTCTGAGGTCACAGGAGCAAAAATCGAGCAAAAAGTCCGAGTGGAAGATAGATGAATTAACGTCGAGAGGTAAAAAAGCTAATTGGGCATTGGGTTTTGAGTGGGCTGCGAAAAGCTACTTTTTCACTATTTTTTTGCATTTTGTCGTATTCTGGGGTGGGTAACTGGTGAAATTTCACCCCACAGGGTGCCCCAGGCCTATTCTGGAGGTGGTTTCCACCCGGAGATGCTCAGAAGTGTCACAAATAATGAAAAATATTGTTTGGGAAACGGTTTACCCACGAAACTAACGCAAAACCCAATTCCCAATTAGCTTTTTTACCTCTCGACGTTAACTCATCTATCTTCCACTCGGACTTTTTGCTCGATTTTTGCTCCTGTGACCTCAGAAACGTTATTCTGAGTTCAAAGGAGCAAAAATCGAGCAAAAAGTCCGAGTGGAAGTTATCTAATGTGAAAAAAATTCAAAAGGTTACCTTTTAGGGGGGGAGGTTTATGGACTGTACCTATTATACGTTCTCCCCAAAGGAGAAAAAAAAGATGAGAGCGAAAAAAATACTTGGAAACGATATCAACATCTGGGGGAGGAAGAGAGAAAAGTGGGTCAGATATTCTAAGCCTCTCGGTTGCTCGAAAAGGGAAAAAAAAAACCTCCGAAAATCCTGGAAATAGCCCTGACACACACAAACACACACACACATTGGGGCAATATATTACGCAAGAATTACCCCTGCTAGTTATCAAACACACAACAAAAATTGACTTGAAATACAAAGCCCTCTTGTGACAGTGTACCCATAAAAAAAAAGGGAACCTCGACCGACCTACAAGGTTGGCAGTCCCAGCATCTCCACGGACGCAGGCACCAGGGCAAGGGGGGGGCTGAACGCAAGCCTTGTCTGTGCTTTGGTCATCTCAAAGGTTCGTAAAAAGATGCAGAAGTGGGGGTCTCGGTTACTATTTGTTCTTGGTTTATGGCGCGTTTTCGGGTCTGCGGGATAGCGCCAGATGACGTCTGATGGTGCACAATTATGTACGATTTGGCGCGATTATTTGCCCAGAAAACGCTACAACGTTTTAGCAAATAATAAGTGATTTTTGCAAATACGAAAATTTGCAAAGAATGACCGATATTAGCAAAGTAATGATGCAAATAAGAACTGAGACCACCGCTTTTAAGCCTTTCGTGTTTACTCGTCTTCAAAAAAAAAAGGGGGGGTGAAGTTGACAGTGCAAAACGCCTCTGGGACGCAGGCACTTGACACTCCGCGGGTTATTGAACCCCCCGGAGTGTTGCATTTTGGAGTTGCCGACAGGGAAACTGTAAGCAGGAACACAGTCATTAAAAAAAAGGGGGGAATATACCCCAATATGGGGTTGATGGGAGAAGTACGGCAAGAGTGTGTGGTTCACCATGGCAGAAAGAGGAAAACGTTTCACCCACAATGTGGTGCAAAGCTGTGCGCACGCACGTTCTTTATTTGTATCGGTACTCACAACATGATACAAAAAAATGGTATCGACAAAAAAAAAAAAAAAACATTTCAAAAATAATGATTGCACCATCAGAAAAGTGATGAGAAACAGATAATGGGGGGAGAGGGAGACGGGGGGGCGGGGGAGAGAAAAAAGGGGGAGGGTGGGGAGATGTCCGATGATGCGGACACCCTAAAAAATGTGTCTTTGAAAATACAAAAGCCCTCTCGTTGACAGTGTACCAAAAAGTGTTTAAAATGCGTACCGCAATCGCAAGACACGCGCCCCAATTGTTCGAAGTAATGATGCTTTTTTGGAAGTTGCAAAAAAAAAAAAAAAAAAAAAAAAATACTCAAAAACAATGACAGGGCTCGCGTAGCGTTTTCGTAGCAGCATTATTGACAGCCTGCCAAAGAAAAGTGAAGTTGATAGTGCAAAACGCCTCTGGGACGCACTCCGCCGGGTTATCGAACCCCTGGAGTGTTGCACCTTGGGAGTTGCTCACAGGGAAACTGTAAGCACCTCCCGACAAAAAAGAAAAAGAAAATTGATACCAGTCCTGTGTGGGTTTCCGGCCCTTTTTCGGGCCGTTGCCTTTCCAATCACCGTTGTGGTTACCGTTTCTACGATGTGATGCACCCTATTTTCCCCCCTCTTTTTTTTTTGATAAATTGTTGAAGTAGTGCCTCGGTTGTGTTGCCACAGTTGTGCAAATCTCCCTTTTTTTTTTTTGCTTTTTTTTTCTCGGGAATTTAATTTGCGCAATCCCCTCCCCCCCCACACCCCCAGAACTTTAAAAGTAAAAAACCACATACCCCCCCTTTTCACACAATAATAGAATCAGAAAACACCACATCAGTATCCTCTGGGGGTGGTGTCGCTGTTGCGGGCGCATTTCTAACATTTGCCCCTTCCTCTTCCTCCTCTTCTTTCTCCTCCTCCTCCTCCTTCTCTGTTTGCTGCTCATTTCCTCCGTCCTCTTGACTCCAGGCATCGTTTTGGAGAAGCACATCACCTTCATCATCGCTAAGGTTTTGAATATCGTGGTGTACCGTGACGGATGTGGTGGTGGGCGCGATGTATGGGATGTTGATCGATGCGGCCTCCGCTTTGGTTAAAATGCTTCGACGGATTGGGGGCATTTTGGACGGCCACCAATTGCGTTCTGCTGCGAGGATCATCATTGCAGGGACTATCATGGCTCTGATGATAAACGCATCGAGCATAACACTAATTGTCAAAATAACCCCATACTGCCGCAGCACCATTTCCTGAGAAAAAAGCAGCCCACAGAATGCGATGCACATAATTATCGCAGCGCCAGAGATTGTTGCCCCGCTCCTTGCTAAGGAGAGAACAATCGATTCTACGTCGCCAAAACCAGCCTTTCGGTATTCCACCACCCGCATCAACAAAAAAATGTCATAATCCAATCCCAGAGAAATGCAGACCGGTAAAATGATGGTCGGGACCACAAAGGAGATGCCTTCGTTGTTAAAGTTTTTGAGGGACGGCATTGCCCAGTAAAAGAGGGGGGTTTGGAAGATGAGGTACGCAAACCCTAGGGTAGTCAGAAGGGTGTACAGCAACGCAAAAGCAAGACGAAGAGGAAGAACCGCAGACCGGAACGACCACGCAACAAAAATCATTACTGCAGCGAGAATGCCGCCGATAAACATCGGGGTGACGCTCGACAGCTCTGCCGCCACTTCAACATCTATGCCGACCCCTGCGTGGAGGTAGAGTGTGTATCGTGGATCATCAAATTGTTTCAACCGTTCCTTAAACGCAGGATACCACAACGCGCCTTCCGGGCCAAAAATCTCGAATGGAGTGTACAAAATCATTAGCGTCGCCGTGTCGTCGTTGTCCACAAGAAACTCCTCGACTTGATCGTATTCGTAGCGTTTGCTTTTGAGAAAGCCGAAACGGTCCTGAAGGGTGAGCTCTCGGCCGTTTAGGTGCGCAATCGAAATCACATCACGGAGGGATGCAAACACCTCTTCCTTCGCAAATTCACGGAAGGATTGCACCGCAACATCACCTATAGCATGCAGCAGTTCGTACACTTCATTGCTGAAGACGGTTTTGTTCTTATCAACCCCCAACCCTTCGTGGATGTCAATCCCAAGATAGCTTGCATCCAGTCGTCCTGGCTCCAGACCTTTGTCCGACAAATGCCCGACCAATACTTGAGCCGGAACTGCCGCCCTGCTGAGGGAACGATCCACCGACGTGGTCAGAAACGGTGTGCACATTATGAACGGAACCCCAAAGAGAAACGCAAAGACCATCACCTTCTTCGGATGGCGTGCAAGCCGCATCCCCATGTGGAACCACCAGAGATGTTTAATACGATCCCTCGCTGGGCCAACCGTTTTCCTTGGTTTGCATACTGCGCAGGGGGCTGCGTGAATCCATCCGCTAAAGCAAAGTAAAAGGGCAGGTGTGAGAGCAAGGTTTGTCACTACCGTTACCACAGCGGTCACCCCGGTGCACCCTGCAGCCACCTGAAGGGCGCGCAACGGAAGCATAATACCAGAACCAAACGCTAGACACACCAAAAACCCTGACATCAAAATCGTCTTCCCCTGCCTCCGGACCATGATGACCACAGCGTACCACACGGTTTTCCCTTCTGCGATACATTCATTGTATCGTGACAACAAAAACAACGATGAATCTACCGACAGCGCAATGCATATACTGGCCATCACCTCCTGCACAGAATCTCCCATTCCCCACGTAAACGCAATAGGCAATGCAGCCGTGTACGACCCTCCCAGAGACATTACCATACAAATTAAAGGGATAACCAACAACCGTAACGACTGTAGATAAAACGTTAACACCAGAAAGGCGAGCGGCACCACGACCATCTCCATCTGCAATAAGGACTTCATCGCCAAGCCATCGTTTTCAGCGTACATCTGCAGCGACCCGGTTATCCCAACTTTATACCCTAATTTGTCCCCAGAAATGGATTCCCCTGGCTTAACGGAGTCAAGAACATCGTTTGGAACGACCCCTCGGTAGTCCTCAATGCTTTCATAAGGGATGTCGATGTGCGCTGGGTCGACTAGCACATCTTTGAGTTTTCTGACCGCTTCCCTTGCTTCCTGGTATTCAAGGAGACAGAAGAAATAGAGTACCATCGTTTTTTTGTCGTAGCTAAGAAGCGAGCTGTTAGATCCTAGCCCTAATGTGTTAAGGTAGTAGCCTTCTACTACACCACGACCACGGGGGATGATTCCGCTGCGAAGCGTGGTGATTGCGACCCAAAAGGAAAAATCGCGCGCAACAGAGTTCAATGTCATGTCAATCGGTGAATCAACCACAATAGCGGCATACCTCTCTCCCGGTTTGTGAAACGTACCCAACACAAAAGTTTCAGCCAGCTCAGCATCCCCAAGCATGTTTTTATCAATATGAGAAGAGCGAGACTCAAAAATTGCAGGAGCAAGCACAATAAAGACACCCGCCAAATAGATCCATAACACTATAACACCTGCGGAAAGATTCACCGCCCATACCGGAACAGAGGGTGAAGAAGGTAACACTTTGTGCAACATTGTAATATTTTTTTGTCTTTTCAAAAAAAAAGAAAAGACAAAAAATGGGGTCGGGTGTTTCCTGTTGGGAGGGGGGATAAGATAAGTTAGAGCTGCACCCCCCATAGTGAAGACTGAACCCTATAGCCTCTCTCTGCGCTAAGATGGATTAAATTTGAGGAAAAAGAGGGGGGCGGGCACAGCAGAGAATAAGCCCGGTCCCCGGTCCCCGCTCCCCGGTCCCGGTCCTGGTCCCGGTCCCGGTCCCTGTCCCGGTCCCTGGTACTGGTCCCGGTCCCGGTCCCGGTCCCGGTCCCTGGTCCTGGTCCCGGTCCTGGTCCTGGTACTGGTCCCGGTCCCTGGTCCTGGTCCTGGTCCTGGTCCTGGTCCCAGTCCTGGTACTGGTCCCGGTCCCAGTCCTGGTCCTGGTCCCGGTCCCAGTCCTGGTACTGGTCCCGGTCCGGTCCCGGTCCCAGTCCTGGTCCTGGTCCCGGTCCCAGTCCTGGTACTGGTCCCGGTCCGGTCCCGGTCCCAGTCCTGGTCCTGGTCCCGGTCCTGGTACTGGTCCCGGTCCCGGTCCTGGTCTGGTACTGGTCCTGGACCAGGACCAGTACCAGGACCGGGACCAGGGACCGGGACCAGTACCTGGTCCTGGTCCCGGTCCCGGTCCCCCACCCTCCCGCGCCCGGGTCCCCTCCCACTTTCGGGCGTTTTCACCACTGTTTTCTACATATTGTGTCCCAGTCCGGCTGAGAATAACCCGGTCCCCGGTCCCCGGTCCCCGGCCCCCCCTACCTTATTCTCTGCTGTGGGGGCGGGGGGGGGGTAGGTGGGGGCAAAACCCCTATTTTTTTGAGGCATTTGACTTTTTTGGACTTCCGCGCAACGTACGTACAAACCACCCCTCATACCCACCCAGAAATGGGTCAGAAACACCCTGTGACCCGAAAATCCATGCTAAGGGCGACTCAGAATATGAAAAAATGCAAAAAAATAGTGAAAAAGTGGCTTTTTGACGGTTTTGGCCATGTTGGGTAAAATGGCCATTTTTGGACAAAAAAATCAAAAAAACAGCAAAATTTCGACATCATGACGGCTGCTTGGGCACAAAACTACCCCAGGGATGTCCTGTGAGTCCATTCCGACCTGTTTTGGACACTTTGGGTACTTTTTTAGGCCGTTTTTTGGTGTTTTTGTGGTCAAAATCATACCCCGTCCATACCCCGTCCAAGTCATGCGCCCTGCTTTCAGACCTACTCTGGGCCAAAAAATGGGTGAAAACCCCCGAAAAAGCACTCTGGGAACCCAGATAGTTCCAAATATCCACCAGAAACCCACCCAAACACCTCAAAAACATGCCAGAAAAATATTTTCAAAAACACACTTTTTTCAAAAAGTTCATCTGGGCAGGTTCCATAATGACTTATTTGAAAAAGTGTGTTTTTGAAATTGTTTTTCTGACATGTTTTTGAGGTGTTTTTGAGGGTGTGCGGTGGAAATTTGGAACTATCTGGGCTCCCGGAGTGCTTTTTCGGAGGTTTTCGCCCATTTTTTGGCCCAGAGTGGGTCTAAAAGCAGGGCGCATGACTTGGACGGGGTATGGACGGGGTATGGACGGTGCATGACGTTAACCATAAAAACACCAAAAAACGGCCAAAACAAGTGCCTAAAGTGTCCAAAACAGGTCGGAATGGACTCACAGGACATTTTTGGGGTAGTTTCGTGCCCAAGCAGCTGTCACGTTGTCGAAATTTTGCTGTTTTTTTGATTTTTTTCACCAAAAAATGGCCATTTTACCCAACATGGCCAAAACCGTCAAAAGCCACTTTTTCACTATTTTTTTTGCATTTTTTCATATTCTGAGGTGCCCTAATCATGGATTTTCGGGTCTCAGGGTGTTTCTGACCCATTTCTGGGGGGGTATGAGGGGTGCTCACAGGTTTTTTGCTCACAAAACCACTTTTTCCAAAAATGCCTCACCCGTCCTGAAGGTTTTGCCCCCCCCTACGGGGGGGGGGGGGCTGATTGCAAGGAAAAAAGTGAAGTTGATAGTGCAAAACGCCTCTGGGACGCAGGGCACTGACACTCCGCGGGTTATCGCACCCCCCGGAGTAACAACAACAAAATGAAAATGAAAAAAAAATTTACATCAGAATTGAGGATTTTCTCAGTATGCAAAACAGCTGCTGCTTGCGGTAGCAATGATATCAAAGACCTGCCCCCCACCCACATTGAGAATGCACTCTCACCCCTGCCCCTACCCAAAGCAAAGACCAACCAGAGCACACAGACGTATGGGGCGGGATGTGCCTTCTTTCATAATACAGGACAATCAACCCCATACACCAGCCCTCAGCAGGATTGGACAATTTTTTTGCGCGCCCTGCTGCCATCCTTAGATGTGGTAGCCATTTTTTCGCAGGCTCCCTCTCCGGAATCGAACCCTAATTCCCTAGCTTCTTCTCGGGGTTTGTTTAGGGGCAAACAATTATCCGGCGTTTCCAAAAACGTTGAGGATAGGCTGCAGGGTTGCAGGCGAGGGTGCCTTACTGTACTCACGCCCAAGACTGCGCAGCACTGTCTGTTGTCCTCTTATATTCAAGAGCGCGAGCAGACGGGGGCAAGAAAGGAACTGCACGGTCTGTGTTACATTTTTATGCACCTGGCTGTCACGACACAACGCACGGTCAAAGTCAAGCAAAACCACACGAAACCCTACCATTTGAACCAAAACATGCCGTTCCGGGTGGGTACCTTCGCTTTTGACCACGCCCAACCTATCCAACTCTGAACATTGTCTGAGCAGCTCTTTTACTACCCGCCTACACGATGCGCCCCCCCCTTCACAGCCATCCACCCTCGACGCTTCGATAAAATCGACCAACGGAATCCCTTCACACCACTCCATTGCTAGGGCCCCCTCTACTACGTCCAGCAGCTCCGGCCCTACCCCCACTTCATTCACCAAGCGCAACACAGCAGCCTCCTTCTCATTGCCCCCTGATACAAGACTACGGGGCGTTTTCACTGCAACCCGTCTGCCTCCGGACCAACCTTCCCACACAAACGAATGCTTCCCCGAGGTCACCCTGCGTGCAAAAGAAAGGGGAACCGACAGCATCGGGACCACCAAAGCAGTCTGAGACGGTATTGACGCCCCCCATTCCACCCAACGTTCTGCAGTTCCCATCAGCTTGCTTTCGGCTGTAGAAGAAGCATAATGGGTTAGAGTGCGCAGCCAACACGATGTTTTTGCCAAATTATTTAAATCTGATGACAAAGAGAGAGAACCCTCAGAGAATGGAGAGGAATCAGACGAAGAAGCTTTCCGCTTTGTGCGTGTCACCTTCACCCCTGCCGGTTTCAAAAAAAACTTCACCACCGCGACCCAAATCAGAATTGGGAGTTCACCCTCCATTTAACCCTCTGATGTGCCCCCAAAATACGACCCCAAAATAAGCAGGAAAGTAGCAGAAAATAGCACAAAAAAAATAGCACCCCCCTTTCAGCCACACCAAACCCCCCCTTTTTTAGACGAGAGATAATGGGAAAGGGGGGGAGGTCTCAAAGAGGGGGAAAAAATGGAGAGAGCGATTTTTTTTTTCTATTTTGGTGTTTGTTGTTTTCTGTATTTAATTTCTTTAGCAAAAATACGGTTCGGTGGGGGGGGTGGTGTGGGATATTTTTTTTTAACCTCCCCAAAGCAAAAGGACAAGGGAGTATAATAAAAAAGGGGGGGTTCTTCTCTGTTAGTACCCTCCCCCAAAAACCCATTTTCAGTGCACCCAGAGTTGACTTGAAATACAAAGCCCTCTCGTGAACAGTTGGTATATGACCGGCTGTACCGGGGGGTGGACACCCCAACCATGCAGTCCTACAATCCATTTCGTGGTTTACATCTGGAAAAAAAAAACGTCTAGGCTAGTGCTGGGTGTCAAACTTGCTCACATGAACGGTGCTCCGGGAGGGGGTCGATATATTGACAGGTCACTGACAGGTTGTTGACCGATTTCCGAAAGCACCAATAAAAACTATAATCAGGCGTACGGCCGCACATCATATACGAGACGAGAAAAGCGGTCAGTAAGACCACACGAGTCAACAACACTACAAGAAAAAAAAAATGCAAGAAGAAAAAAATCGTGTGCAAAGGGTAACACAACGTCATTTGATAACCTAGAGAAGAAAAAAGGGGGAAAGAACTGACTGGGGTGAATGTTGATTTGATGATTTTCTTTGTTCTTTTTTTTTTGTCTTTTTTTCTTTTTCAATGCACGGCGGCCTGCACCGAGTCTACCCTGGAGGGCTCCGCGTGGGCCACCGCGTGGATTTCCAGAAGTACTTGAAGTACAATCAAGTACTTTTTTTTCCTAAAAAAATCCCCCAGTACTTTGTACTTGAAGTACTTTGGTCATCCATGACTGTAAAGGGAACATCGACAAAAAAAGAGGGGGAGAAAAGCTTGTTAAGATTAACCCTAGGTTTTGGCACCTTTAGAAAAAAAAAAAAGTGAAGTTGATGGATGCAAACGCCTCTGGGACGCAGGCATTTGACACTCCACGGGGGGGGGGGGGGGGGGGGAAGAGAGTTTGACTAATGTGTACACACACATTATTTCAAAAAATTCAGCAACTTTAGCAAAATAAATCTCTGTGTTGTGCTGGGTATACGGCGGGGCTGTGTCAAACGATTTGTGACAGTGTCACACAGGTTTCTGAGTGTCACGGTGACACTCTCACAACATAACGCATATCATTGAAAGGTACACACCCTCAGCTGTGTAACAGCTGTGACACAGCCCCGCCGTGTACAATAAAAAGACGACGCTACGCTACGCTTGAAAACGAGAGGGCTAGATTTTTTTTTTAAAACTAAAACAAAAGGCACATCGAACCACCAAAAAAGGCGACACAAAAAAAAGCTAAAACAAACCTCCTGCGGGGGAGAGGGACGTTGTGATAACCAAAAAAAAAACAAAAAGAACAAAACACTAAAGAGAGAAAACTTTATTCTGGAATACACCTTTTGTTTGAAAACTTGGTTGTATTAGTGTAGACACCCGAGGATGAACTCCACTATTTTTTTTTTCTTGTATTTGACGATTTTGTGCATTCCAAATACGCAGGATGAAGTCGGAGGGGGTGTGACCAGGGGTGCAATGAGACTACCACTTTTGGGGGTTTTTTGAGCGTTTGTAACTCATTTTTTTTTTTTTCCCTAACTTTCGGGGCCTACTCTGAGAAAGCTAGTAAATGTTTTTTTCCCGTTGAACGCAGCCAAAATAGGTGTTATAAATATTTTTGGCGCAAAAGATGAGAGGGAAACATTCAGATAATACTTTGTTGTAAAGAGATCTTGTTGGATGGATCTCTCTTTTTTGCTGGTTTCTAGTCACATCCAGGGCTGTATAGGGACTAATGCTGTTTAGAGATCAAGTGGAGAAGAAAAATGTCTGGGGTTTTTCATTAATAACCACCCTGTGTTCGTACCCACACACCTCCGTGTATATTATTAGTCACCCCGCTCCCTTTTGTATAATTTTCCCTGCGCTGTTTTCTCCACTATTTTTTTAGTTTATTTTTCTTCCCCTAAAAAAAAAAGTCATTGCTGTTGTGATACTCTGTGGAGCTGTGTGCCAGTAGCCATTTAGACAGTATTCACACTACCCTCCCCCCCCCAAACAAAACAAAACAAAACTCGCAATATTTAAGACATGCGGTGTTTGCTAGAGTGGGCACCAAATCACACCCCCCTACGTACGGGGGGTGAAATGAGTCTACACATTGTGCACTGTAACATGATACAAATGAATCGACAAAAAACATCAAAAATTTTTTTTGTGATTTTGAAATACAAAAGCCCGCTCTCGTGAACAGTGTACCTTAAATGACAACAAAGCTGGGAAGTGTCACCTCTGGTAGTATCTTGCACGCGGAGACTGCACACGGAGGATGCTTTAAATAAAGAGAATTTTGGAAGTGCAAACGCCTCACCGTGCCACAGACGCAGAGTACTAGAAATGTCTAATAAACGGCTCCTGTGGAGGTTAATTATAACCATACAATGCAACGAGGACCGAATCGGCCTCGACTAAGGCCGGCTCAGGCGTGGCTGAGTTGTAAGTATTTAGTACGCCTCAGCGCCACTCCTCCGATAGATTTTCTGAACACATGCCTATTCTCAGACGTTGTCGGCCTCGTTGCATTGTATAGAAGAAAATTAGAAAACTTAGCACTAGAGGGAGTACACAAGACGTACCAAGCACACAGCCAGCAAGCTGACTGGGCGAACCGTAGGTACTGGCCATCACACGACAAAACCCATGGGAGAGGAGAGGTTGTGGTGAAACGCACAAACACCTCGAACCTGTTTGGGTGAGGAGCGGTCTCTGCAGCGCGGTTCGTCCCCCTAGAACCGCAAACGTGTGTTCAAAATGCTTTTGTTTCTATTTCCTCCTTCACAATAATAATACTTTCACGCAAACGACTTGAGAATCGAAGAAATAGTCACTCTGATCGGTAAAAGGGGGAAAAAAAATTTTTCGTTGACTGCGCAATTACCCTGGAGGAGGGGGTGATTGGCGACCGTATCGGAGGTACTATCTCTCCTTTAAGCTACGCTCCGTGGGTATAAAAGTACGCAGCACGCCCTACAACGGGGATGGGGAGAAAGGGGTGTATCTGACAATAAAACGAGAGAAAAAAAAATTGAAAGATGTGTCACACACATCTTGAAACAAAGAAATTGTTGAAAGTAAAAACGTCTTACCGGACAACTGGCGGACGCAAAAAAAACAAAAACAAAAATTGGTAGTTATTGATGCAGGCACACCCTCCGATTGACCCACAACGATGCCAAGCCATCCGGATGAAAGCACACAAAAAGAAGGAAAACTTTAAAAAAACGATGAAGCCACTCGGGAGGCGATACGCGTCGAAAAAAGAACGTGGAATTGGAATGAGCAAAACATCTTTGGAAAGCGCTGGCACGGACGCTCAGACACGAAACACTGCGTTGCATCAAGGGGGAAAAGGGTGATAGCATAGACAGAACCTGCAAAGACACACGCGATAGCACCTATTATATTCTGAGGAACAAACAAACAAAAACTTTGAAAGAAATGAACGAAGCCTCATGGGCGTTGCACAGTAGAACACACACAAACCCGGAAAAAAAACACAAAACAAAACAAAAAAAAAGGGGGGGGAAAACCAAAAGGCATTATGGTGCTCCGGGAGGGGTCGATATTGACAGGTAGCTGACACAGGGACTCTATACACACCCCCCCCTGATATTGACAGGTCGCCGACAGGTCGTGACACGTCGCTGACAGGTCGTTGACCGACTTCCGAAAGCACCTACATTAGTAATAACCTAATCATCTCTCGCCTAGTCACTCCAAAAAAAAAAAGCGCACACTGTAAAACAACGAGATGAACCATTACCTCCCCATGCTTTAGTCTCCTTTTTTAAAAGCCCCCCGCCCCCAAACCCATTCACCCCCCCCCCCCCCCCAACACACTTGCGCTAGACCCTTTCAATATTAAATAGGATGCGTTTTTTTCACGAAAATCGCATTTTTCTTCTCTCCCCCCTCCCCGATACCCCACTGCCCCCTTTTTTTAACAACACGACGAGTTTCTTTTCTTCACCCCATGAAGAGCGTCGCGAGATTCTGTGAGAATACCACGTTCTTTGCCTACCTTGCGAGGAGGGGTGTCTTCATCGCGATCTGGGGCGTCGTTGGGTGCGTCGAGACGGTTCTCGTAGATGTGCTGGACTAGGGAGCTGATTGCGGACTCGACGTTTTCTCCGGTTTTTGCGGAGACTTCGTGGACCGCGTGGAAGTTGTGTTCTTTGAGGAGCTGCGTCTGCTTGCCTTGCGAAAGCGGCATGGAGTGTGGAAGGTCCGCTTTGTTTCTCACCAACACACACGGAATGGACCCGCCACCTGGCAGAAACACTTTATGGTCGATATCGGACTTCCATTCTAATGAGCCGTCTAGCGTGCTGTCTCGAGTCCCATCATATACTATCACAGCACCGACTGCCTGGTTGTAATACACACGTGTCAGGTTCTTGTAACGTTCTTGCCCAGCAACGTCCCAAAGCTGGACCCTAATAGTGGTGTTTTGTGCTACGTCGTAGATCTCCTTTATGCTAAAATCGACCCCGATTGTTGCTTTATAGTTAGGGGCCCAAAGCCCGTGTGCGTACCGTTTAACCAAGCTAGTCTTCCCCACCCCAACATCCCCAACAACAAGGATTTTGTACAGTAGTTCATTCTTTTCCCCGCTCATTTTGAAAAGAAAAAAAAAAAAAAGAAAAAAAAGGGGATGTGTTAGTGTTTAGTCTCTGTAGAGGGGGAGGGTTTGGGAAAGACGTAGAGTTGCAATACAAAGCCCTCTGAACAGCGTAACTTTGGTACAACGTCTAGTGGTGTGTCATGTGGCTACTCTGAAGGGGTTGGCTGCTAGTGTGGAGTGGACAGAACACAGCCTGTTGAAGTTGGTGGGAGAGGCAGAAGCGTGTCTCGACCAGTTGGGCATCAGTGGAGGAGCGGAACTGCAAAAATGAGGCTGGGGAGCTGACGAGCACGATCAAGACTGCATGCGAAGGACTGGAGAGCAGCCTCAATGAAGTTTGATAAAAAAAGAAAAAGTGTGTTCGGATCTCAGGGGGTCTGGTGGTTAAAAAGTCTCCACAGAGTTGGGAGGGAAACCGTGGAGTTAATCCGGTTGGAAGTGTTTTGGGTGACCTCTCTTACTCCCTGAGGGGGGCAACGGAACCTACGCAGTCGAAGGACGAACTCCGTGCTGATCAGTGGACAGCTGCAATGAGGTACAGCGACGTGCTAGAGTTACTGAAAGTCGGTGAACACAAACGGGGTGACAAGGAGGAGGACAGATCAGTGTACACTTCATTTTTCGCTCCCTCTGTTGACTTTGCTGCACTGCAGCATGGACCTCCATGCTGTGCGTAGACGGGAACATCTCTGCAAGATACACTGTTAATTACACAACGAATGGCGCAACAACAAGCCCAGCTCTTGGCTCCGCAACGAGCTCAGCAGAAAATCCTTGCCTCCGCCTCCGTCGATTCAGAGCATGGCGAACGACCCGGCCCTGCTCAGGGACCAGGCTGGTGTGTCCCTCCCCATGACCTCAACCCTTTTTGCGCCCGTGAGTGGCGCCCTTTTTTGAACTTGCCTCAGAAGCTTGATATGATCAAGCTCAAGTTGCATGATGTGGGCCATGCGCCCTGCATACGGGTGTTGCAAAAGTGTGCAGATGGGTACGTGACACACCGCATACGCGAAGCACCCCCACAACGAAGCTGTCAAACCCCTTCACCTTTGCCATGAGGCACTACACCACCCCCCGCTTAGAGGCAAGGATGTGGATATTCGCACCCTCGAGGAACATCGTGACATGCACCGCATGCACGCAGCCGAGTAGGTGTTTCAAATATAAAATCAATGAACGAATGACTAATAAAAAGAATGGGGGGGCAAAAGAGGAGGGCGTTTTTTGTTTGTTTATTTTCGTTTTCTTTTTTTTTTTTCGCTCACCGAAGAAAAAAGGGGTGGGCTTGAAAAATGCAAATGCAAAGCGTTCTCAAAAAAAAAAAAAAAAAAAAAAAAGAAGAAAAATAACAGCAACTGCCACATCCACATCCAAACACAAAATAACGGAAAGGAAACAAAACAAAAACAAATTGAAGTTTTTGATGCTGATATTAACTCATTTAGCGAGCCACTCAACAGATGTAAAATAAAAAAATGGTGAAGTTGAGATTTTTTTTTTTTTTTGTTTGTTTTTTTTTTTTTTGTTGATAATCTTTTGGTTTAGTGTTACCGCCAATTCAGAGAGGTCTTCACTAGCCAAATGTCTTTTTTTTTTTGAAGAAGAATAGTTGGAATTGATTTGTTGTCGATATGTTCATTGGTTTGTATGTATCTTTTTTTTTTGAAAACTTGGAATAATTTGTATAGTGTGGACATCCGAGGATCATCCCCACTATTTAAAAAAAAACTTCGCAACAACTATCCCTTGGTTCATACCCTGCTAAGGCAGGGTGGCTGCTCGTCTTGTTCTGATCAAGAGTAGTCCTGGGACACCTGGTGTATCTTTCGTTTATGGATTTTTTTTTTTTTCCTTTTTTTTTTCAAATTGCTATTTTGGAGGGGAAAAGGAGGGCAAGAAATTGCGAGATTGGAGGAGGGACATAAAACGACGCATCAGGCCTTTCGGGCGAGGGAGCAAACATAAGCAAAGGAGACACGACGGGAAGCCAGTGGCCAGTGACAAGTGACAAGTGAAAATAACAAGTGATTTATGACAAGTGAAAATGACGAATAAGTCACTTGTCATGACAAGTGATTTACTTGACATTCATTTGCCACCTTTTTCACTTGTGAAAAAGGCAAAGTGAATGACTTGTCACTGGGTCTCGTCGTGTACAAGGGGTACCTACCCTCCCCCTCCCTTTCTTTTATTCATTTTCTCTCTTCCTTTTTTCCTCCTCCCCCCACACCCACTCAGACAGCATTTCGCTAGCTACTGCCCCGAGCAGGCCACTTTACCTTGTACTCGAAGGAGAATGAACTACGTTTGCACGCCTAACAAAACACAGGTGGAGTTCAAAAAAAAAACCCCCCCCAAAAAAAAAAAGGTTGACCCGAAATACAAAGCCCTCTGTCAGTGTTACCTTTTACCTAATTTTATGTACTTTGCATTCGAAGAGAAAGCACAAAAAGGATGTTCAAAAAAAAAAAACTTTTTGCTGTGTCGACAATCACCTGCTAGTGCAGGATCTGTACTCAATGTCGCCGCTGTTTTTTTTCCCTTTCCAATCCTACTACAACTGCGCTACGTTCCACCTGTGTTAGTTGGCCTTACATGCAAAGTTCTTTTTCAAATGAAAGGAAAGCACTCAACACACATTGGGGGCAATATTCTGCGCAAGAATTACCCCCCTATTAGTTATCAGACACATACACGTCCTGGGGGAGGTGAACGTTACATAGCATCCGGGACCTTTTGGTACACTGACCGGTGTTTGGAAAAGAAAAGTGAAGTTGATAGTGCAAAACGCCTCGCTGGGACGCAGGGCACCGAGAAAAAAAAAAACAGAAAAAGAGAAAAAGTGTTGAAAAGTACGAAACCACCTCTACCCTGGTTACAAACCGGCCCGAGGACATTGGTTCTCCGCGGGGGGGAAAATTTTTTTTTCTTGTCGAACCCTTTGGAGAGCATCCTTCCTTTGACATTTTCGTATTATGTATTCTGGATGATAAAATGCATCAACCGTACAATACCCCCCTAGGCATACCTCGAAGGCGAATATTATATTCGCCCTATATTCGGATCCGAATATAGGGCGAATACGAATTTGCCTTCCTTCGGGGTACGCCTAGTGATGGCTGTATGATGTGAATTGCGCCAGCATAATAACATAATACCCATCACAATAAAGTTGTATTGGTGATATGTATTATGTATTATGATAGGGTAATTATCACAATACAGCTATCATTATACCCCCCACACACACACAATATGCGACATGGTATCAGCCCCGCCGCTATCATAAAGAGTTCTTGTTGACGGCGCAACAGAAACTCCGGTGGGGAGGAGGGGGGAGAAGAAAAAAAGCCTGGGTTACCAAGGGGTTTCTTTGCTCTTCACCTCATTTTGTTTTTTGAGACTTTATTTTTTTTTTTGGCATCAACGCAACGTCGGTTCAGCGACGCTGGTAGGGGGATTTTTTTTTCTTCTTTTTTGGTTTGTGCTGCATCAAACGACCTTTACAGCGGGCGGTGACACAAAAAAAAAAAGGAAAAATAAAATAAAAGGAGAGAGAGAGAGATCGAAGCTCGAAAGATGAAAAAGCCTCCGGGCACCATCTTTGAAGCAGGGGAAAAAGGAGAAAAAAAAGAAACATTTTTTGATAAAACCCAAGCCCCCCCCACTGTATTCAGGTCACCTTGAAGAAAAGCTTTGAGATGCATCATGCCTCTGTCTGTGCACGCACATCTGGGGGAGAAAAGGAGCAGGCCTTTTGCTAACTTTGGGATTTTCCCCCTGAATGGCATGATGGTCAAAAAAAAATAATTTCCTGGAAAAAAAGTACATTCCGAGCTTTCCCACCTGGTGAAAGCGGTCGTCGCGCGCTTCGCGCGCGCCTCCCTGCCAGCCACAGGGTGGAGAGGCGAAGGGTCAGCTTTGCGAGATAACAAAAAAACGGAATCTAATCCTTTATTAACGGCGCTTGGTCTTGCGCCTTACGTACACTAACCGTACAAAATCAATACGTCTTCCAGAAGCAGGGGCTGTTGCAACGGTTGGGTCACTTTGAAGTAAAAATGGTCAAACTTTTGCAGCTTGGGTCAAGTTTCATTTTTGGCTGTAAAATGCAAGGGAATCCCCTTAGACATTGTAAAAGGGCACCGAAGGCAGGAAGAAAATGGCGTACAGCGCGAGCGAAGCGAGCGGGAATTTTTTTGAGGTATACCTCCGCGAGCGCAGCGAGCAGAAAAATTTTAAGGTGCCATCATGCCATCATGCCATCATGCCATCATGCCATCATGCCATCATGCCATCATGCCATCATGCCATCATGCCATCATGCCATCATGCCATCATGCCATCATGCCATCATGCCATCATGCCATCATGCCATCATGCCATCATGCCATCATGCCATCATGCCATCATGCCATCATGCCATCATGCCATCATGCCATCATGCCATCATGCCATCATGCCATCATGCCATCATGCCATCATGCCATCATGCCATCATGCCATCATGCCATCATGCCATCATGCCATCATGCCATCATGCCATCATGCCATCATGCCATCATGCCATCATGCCATCATGCCATCATGCCATCATGCCATCATGTCATCATGCCATCATGCCATCATGCCATCTGGGGGGAAATCCCCAGGTGATGGATAGCGAAAGCCTTGCCCCACCACCCCCCGTGGCATGATGGTGGCATGATGGAAAAAAAAATAAAAAACGCCCAAAAACGTGGCATGATGGCATGATGGTTAGCAAAAGGCCTGGAAAAGGAGGCAAAAAAAAAAAAAAAAAAAAAAAAAAAAAAAAAGAATTTTGGGTTCAAACGAACCGGGAATGATATGTGAAAAGGAGTAGAAGGGAAAGGGGAGGAGGAGGAGGAGGAGGGGGTTTTGATACTTTTTCTCCGACACATTTAAGATAATGCTTTTTTTTTTTTTTTGTAGTTTCGACAATCACCTGTCCGAGGAGGGGTTCTGTACAACAAAAGTCGCCAGAAGGCTAAATGAATTTCAAAGGTATAGATGCAGATCATCCTCAACCCAAAGAAATCTCTCTTTTTTTTTTTTTTTTGATAAATTGTTGGAGTAGTGTAGCTGCCTTCTGTTGTGTTGCCACAAAGTTGTGCAAATCTCCACTGTGTGTTTTTTTTTATAAAACTACAAGATGGATCTTGTCTCTTCCTCTTATTCTTTTATCTTGTTTTGGTTTGTTGTCGACAAAAAAAAAAATCGTCCCCACCAATAGAGAAACATGCTGTACGTGAATGACACCTTTTTTTGAAGGGCTAGGAAACTACAGACAAAACACCTCAAAATCCTGAAGACTGTGGCAGGAAGGAGGAAGACACATTGCGATTAAAAGATAAAAAATATTTTTTTTTCAATCGAAAGATGGAGTTTTTGTCCATCAGAGTTGTCTCCTCCTTTTTTGACAAAATAAAAGAAAAGAAAAAAGGGTAAGGGGGACAGGAATGCACCTCAAAAAGGACACACAAACACATCACGAGGTATACGTTTTTTGTATCGATATTTGCAACGATGAATTGCACCTGGTGAGACATGTAAGATGTGGGCGGGGTGCAATTTTAATAAGGCGACTCAGGTTCCCTACAAACATAAGGGATTGATGGGGAAATGAAATGTGAGTTTTTTTTTTATGATTTTTTTTGTCACTTTTGCATTTGTGCTCTTGTTTAAAGGGGGGAAGGGAGGGAAAGGGGTGGCACTGTGTTCGGTTGAAATATTTAGCTTCATGTGTGTGTACATGAGGGTGTGATCTTCTGTACTTCCCCCCCTTTTTTCTTATCGGGGCGACAAATCGCTTGAGTACCCACACCTTTGGTGGGGCAATGGGTTGGTCTGCACTCAATAACACAATACTGTTGGAAGAGCAGTTTTGCCTTCGCTGTGTAGTCACAACAAGATACACATTCGTGCAAATGTCTTTGCTTATTTTTTTTTTTTGTGATAAATTGTTGGAGTAGTGTAGTTGCCTCGGGTTGTGTTGCCACAGTTGGGCAAATCTCCACTGTCTGTGTTTTTTGATAAATTGACAACGTGTAGACGCTGTTTTCGTGTGTCTCCACGCGGTTTTTTTCTTTTTCTTTTTCCGCGCTGTCAATACAGTGCAGACCCCACCCAATATTATTTTCATACAAGATTTTTTGTTTTTTTTTGATAATTTGACAACGGGATGACATCCTAGGGTCAGCACGCGGCTGTTGTTTTGTTTTGTTTTGTTTTGTTTTTTTTTTGGAAACTTGGTTGTATTAGTGTAGCCACCCTAGAGTGTGCTCCACTATACTAAACACTTCTACATGATCCCAGAGTGTCACCATTTTTGTTTTTTTTTCTTTGTTTTCTCGGATAGTACAGTTCAAAAGGGTTTAAACAAAAGCTCGTCACGTTTCTTGTAATAGCGACGCATGGCGGCATTCACAATTCCCTATTTTGTTGATAAATTGTTTGAGTAGTGTTAAGTTGCCTCGGGTTGTGTTGCCACAGTTTTGTGGCAATCTCCACTGTCCAAAATTGTTGCTTCGACAGATCCAATTAGTCTACAATACAACGATCCAAAAGGGGGATGAAGAAAACTGCTTAGATGACACACCCTCATTTTCTCTAAAAAAAAAATAGGGACTCTGATAAAAGGGAAGGATTTTTTTTTATTGCCACGCAATTATTTGCACTTCCCTTTTTGGGTGCTGATCAGTGCTGTGCTACAGAGGTAGGGGGGGAGGCACCGACGGGAGGGGGAAAAAAAAGGGGGGAAAAAACTGTGTGTGGGATAGATAGCGGCACTCCGACTGCATCGGATGTTGGAATTTTTTTTTTTTTTTTTTTTTTTAAAAGGAAAACTTGGTTGTGTTAGTGTAGCCGCCTAGAGTGTGTGTGTGCTCCACTAATACAACCAAATTTTTGTGTTTTTTTTTTCAAATAAAGTGAAGTAGAGGAATGTTGGGTATTTTTGGCCAAAATCTGGGGGTCATGTGGGGATCTTCTTGTTTCTTACCCAGAATATTTCCCTAAGGGGGGGACTCCCAACAATGCAGCTCTGCATCTATTTCGAGGTTTGACATCTGAGTGAGAAGGGGGATAATGAAAAATTTGAGAGGGGAAAATGGGATCGGGGGGCGATTTGTCTTGCAAATAAAAAGAAAAGAAAAGTGAAGTTGATAGTGCAAACGCCTCTGGGACGCAGGCACTGACATAAAAGAAAAAGAAAAAGAACGGTTGAGCCATAGACAGGAACGTGCACTGCCACTGAAAAAGGAGGTTTTTTTTTAAAAAATGAATATTTTGAAAAAAAGAAAAGAAAAAGAAAATAAGGGAGCTAAGCCTCTCGTGCTTAGTCACCTTGATCACAATCGTCACAATCGTAATTAAAAAAGGGGGGGGGGGGAACACACAATCAACCACGCAAACCCTCAATACCATCGAAATGGGAGTCACATTTTTTTTGCTTTTTTGTGCAAAAAAAGAAAAAAAAGAAAAACAAAGAAGAAGAAAGGGAAAAAAGAAAAACCTGAAAAGATGATTTTGGACCTCCAAAAAAGGGGGCCAAAATGAGAAACAACAAGTCTGTTTCACATTCCAACGCTACACATCCCTCTCCCCACCCCGGTGTGCACACTGTGGACTGCAATGTGACCAAGGAAATATCTTATGTACAGGCAGCACGACATACCCCCCCTCTGGGACAAAAAAAAGGGGGTATGTGTGCCTGCCATGTTGCAGGTTTCTTTAGTGTGCAAATCTCCAATAATTTTGATTTCTTTCGTTTTCTCTGCAGGCACAATGCTAAGTCGCCAGATTTTTTGTGAGATTTTGAAACGCGAAACGGCAATATAAAAAAAAAAAACCAGGAAGGAAAAAAAAAAATGAGGGCAGGGAGTCGCGCGCGCGTCTTATCCCCTTATCCCATCATTGTGAAGAGGATACAGTCGTTTATCTGTTATCGCAATTTGCCCATTTTTTATCCACCCAAAACCCGAAACGGCAAAAAAAAAACGGCACTTAGCAATATGCCTGCTGTTTTTCTGTTGAAAATAGAAAATAAAATAAACAAGGAATGGCTGCAGGGTTTCCAATGATTTTTTTTTTTGAATATAGTGAAGTTGATTAGTGCACAACTCCCTCTGGGACAGGCAGGCATCCATGGGGGGGTTATCGAACCCCAATAAATGATGAAATATGATTTTTTTTTTCTTCGCTGTGTCCTTTGCTCCATTTTCCCATACTTTTTTTCTTTTTTTGATAAATTGTTGGAGTAATGTAGTTGCCTCGGTTGTGTTGCCACAGTTGTGCAAATCTCCACTGTCATCAATTTTTTCTGAAAAATTGATGATGTGTAGACACCTCGCTTGTTTTTCCTCGTGTGAACTCCACGCAGCCTTTCCCTCGCCTATCTCTCGTTTCGTGGATACCGCTACTACGTCCTACTCCCGCCTCCACTCGTCAGGTAACGAACGGGGATCATCGGATGCCCAGAATAATTAGGCCCGGGTGAGATAGGTCTGGACATTTTTCTTTTTTTTCTTTTTTTGAAAAATTGTTGGAGTAGTGTAGTTGCCTCGGTTGTGTTGCCACAGTTGTGCAATCTCCACTGTTTTTTCCCCCTCTCCTTTTTTAGGATTTTAGGATTTTATGAACAAAGAACTTCGAGCAAATAAAGAGACAGAAGAAAATGCCTCGTGTGCGTACACATCTTAAAATGTATAATGTGATGATGATGGGGGAGGAAGGAAGAAAAAAAAGAAGGGAGGGAGATGAGAAGAAAGAAAAAAAAAAAATAGCCACCAAAAAATAATAAATAAAATACAACTAAAAAAAAAAAAAAATGAAAACGAAACATAACCATCACCATTTTTGAAGCCTCACTCAACTATCTCAAAGGAATAGATAGGGAAAAAGAAGAGGGAAAAAATAACGATTTCCTCCCCCTCCAGAATATAAAACCCAAGCTTTACAGTGCTTGGTCAACCCCTTGATCACAAAATGGGTAATCGTACTGAACCAAATAAAGCAAGGAAAGGTGAATAAAAAAGTCACCGTCTTCGTGAGATGTGGTTCGAGAAGAAAAGAAAAAGGGATAGGCAAGAAAAACTTTGCACGGCGAAATGGACCTTGCCGTGCATACATCAAAAAAGAATATAAAAAAAAACCCCCCATCCACCCCACCGACTCTCGCTGCACCGAAAGAAAAGAAGAAAAAAATGTGGTGAAATACGCAATATGGATCACACATGGCACACACAAATTTCTTCTTTTTTTTTTCCTCCAAAAAAAAAAAAAAAAAAAAAAAAAAAAAAAAAAAAAAAAAAATGAAGTTGTTGATGCACACCTCCGACTGACCCACGTACGATGCCAGACTCGAATGAAAGCAACACCCTGCAGCCAAAAAAATAACCGTAAAATCAAAAATAATGATTGAACTTTTGCCTCTGGTACGCCCTAATCCCGGAGTGGTTCCGTTCATTTGCTCCCAAAAAAGCTGTCTGCAGTCTTGAGACCAGACCGGATAATAACAATTCGTAGAAACACAAAATACAAACTTTCCATGAAACTAAGCACATTGGAAGAATCGACTTTGACTTGCACATATTTTTTTTTTTTGCTCTTTTTTCTCTCCAACCTTTCCCAACAAAAACCCCTACCATACCCCACAACCGACCCCCTCCTTCACCCCATAATAAACGCATAACCCTATTTCCTTATGACGAATAATATGTCACAAAGCTTTTCGCATTGTCGCCCAAGAATAATTGAAAAAAAAAAAAAAAAAAAGTACCACAAAAAACTTAACAACGTGTATAGTTAACTCCCGTTGTGTAATTTTTTTTACATTTTTCAAAAAAAAAAATCCCAAAAAAAAAAAAAAAAATCTAATCTTGTTCATCAAGGTCGACCTCAATGTCCACCTCCGCCACACTACCTTGTGACAAAGCGTCACCGTCGCTTCCATTTGAGGACATCTCATGCCTCTCCTGCTGCAGGTCGCTCACGGCAGGGCTCGTCTGTGGTGCCCCTGCCCTGCCGTTAGATTCCTGCAGCTCACTGTTCTTCAAGGGGTTGCTGTCCTCGCCACCACGTGTGGCAGGGGAGACGACGCTCTTGTCGAGAACAAGCTTCGCAACAGGACCCTGAGGGCGTTGGCGTGCTGTGATAGGGGCTGGATCAGGGGTCATCGGTTGCTGTGGGGGGGGGTGAAGGGGGGGGTATGTTTTAAACCAAAACCATTATTATTTCATATCCTTGCTAAAAAATCAAGAGGGGAAAATAAAAACTGTTATCTGAGTTTAAGCTAGTCTGATGAAAGAAACGAAATCTGTTGATCGCACCGGATTTTTGTGGAGTGTGTAGGGACAAAATCAAAAAACTTTTCTGTGGATAAGTTGTGTCCTGTTTACATCGCTCTCACCAAAAATTCGGGCACAACTCAGATATGTTTTCATTTCCTCCCCTACCTTTGCAAGGCAGTTGTCTCAAAAAAAAAATTGATAAATGTGACGGAATTTTTTTTTTTTGTTATTTCCCCTCCATACCTGCTCAACAACGTGGTCGGGGATGTCGAAGGAGCTACCTTGGGAGTACTGGTCGTCCTTCCAGTCGTCCTCCTGCGACTCGACGTCGCAGCGTGTCTTCTTCCCACAGAGCGGCTCAAACACCCCGCAGACGAAGGCAAGCACGACCAACATCACAACAAGAAGCACTGCAGAGAGAGGGAAAAATAATAGCTACTTGATGCAGACACACACCCCAACTGACGCATATCAGCCATCCGGATGAAAGAGGAAACCTCGTTTCTTTGAGGCCAAAAAAAGGGGAGATAAATTGTTGGAGTGTAGCTGCCTCGGGTTGTGTTGTATAATGTGTGCAATCTCCATTTAGAACTGAACAAAGAGAAACAAAAAAATTCACATACCTGCCGCACATCCTCCAATGAGATACCAGATTTCGTTGTTATCAGAGTCCTTTTTGATGATTTTCTGGCCTTCGAGCTCTGCTGTGTATTCTTCTGTTGTAAGGAGTGGTGCGCAGGCAATGGGCACACCACTTGCGAGGACGACTACCGTCCAACCAATCTCGAAGGTCCCATCCAAACGGGGAGGGCGCAGGCCCGGCCCCGCTGGCGCTGCCGCCGCGACGTCCAGGTAGGGGTGGCTCGCTGTGCCGAATGCAGGCAGGTTTCTCAGATGCTGCAGACGCGGCGTCAGGTCACCTTCCGGACACCCGGTGTGGTACGGCCCCATCATGGGATGAATCCCTTCACATGCCGCGACGCTCCCACCACGCACCCCATGGTAGTTGCGTCTGAGAGGCCCGTAGATGTCTTCTTCAGCGCTGTACGCCGCACAACCCCCTTCCATTGCGCTCAACCGCCGCCGAGAGATGTGGTACGAAACGTTCTTCGCGTCCCCCTTCAGCGAGACCGAAATGAGGGTGTCGCTTGCCGGCGCAGGCTGGGTCAACACAATTGCCCCAGAAACGCTGGGACCGGGAAGCGCCTCCTGCAATGGCCCAGAGAAGTTCGCAATAAGCGAGGTCTGCACAGCAATCGAAGACTCAGACCCGCCGATAATCTGGCATGTAGGTGGTGACGTGCCAAGAACCAAAAGCTTTCCCTGAATAGAAGCCCACCCAGAGACCGGAAGAGTGTTGTCCTCAAGGTCGACCACTTGGTGATTGGTGTTCAAAAGCTTGTGTTTCCCTTCGAAATCCCCTACCCTGCACACATTCCGCCTCTCCGCTGGACCATAGCTGCGACATTCTCGGAAATACCCGAGTTTCATGGGGTCGTACACATTGTCGTCAGGAATCGGGCATTTTCCGTCCGCAGTTGGTTCGTAAACCCCCCAGGTAATTCCTCCGAGGGCGTTTCGGTCCAGCCATTCGTAGGTAAAATTGGTGCGGATGAGGGTGGGGTGGGGGGTGGGTGGTACTCTGGTGTGGGTTCGTGAGAAGTCTGACGCGGTGTCGGCGGCATCGTTGCCCATGAAGCGGACCTCGCCGATGGAAGGACCGAAGTCAGCTCGGAGGACAACGACGTCACGACTCCTGAGGCCTACTTCCACTGCCCCCACCGACGCTACTGACGAATGCGAGACCAAGGTCCCAAACAACGCCTCGGATGTCTTAGTACGCAGGTCCGCCAACACCTTCTCTTCAATCCCCTGAGCCACCGCCATCGCCTCAATCGCCAAAACATGAACCCGGTTTAAAATCCACCCCCTAGTGTACTTCCTCGCCTGCGGCAGATTGTTTGATAGCGACAACCCCTTCGCCTGCCGTGATATTGTTGAAATGCCGCCGCCGTCGCCGTCATCACCTCCGTCTTCTTCAGGAACCTTCTTCGCGAGGTACTCTGCAGAAAACCCGACCGCAAAGCTGTTCGGATCTGCCCCTCCATCCGGAAAGGAGACACTCGTGTAGGTCATCCCGGTTTCAATAATGCCTGTCAGATAGGGCCGGGTGTTTTCCGTTAACGGCTTGGACAGCTTGGCGGTCAAATTTTGCAATGAAAGAATCCTGATAACAGGCATGGGTGCGTCCAGATAGGCGCCGCTATGACACGTAGGGGTGTAGGTGGGGTAAATCGGGAGGACCAACCTGCCGTCACTCTGTGGTGTGCAGGCAGAGAGTTCTGTGGGAGGCATCTGACACTGCAGGTTGTCCGATTCGTGTAGAGGCACTTCAGCTCCGGTGATGTTCTTTCCACCTTCAGGAGTGACGCACCAAGCACCACGCGAGTTTTCTTGCTTTGGAACCCATTCAATTCCGTCGCTGGAGCATGCAGGACGGTGTGTCGAATCTCCTAGCTTATCAACCCGCACAACTTCTGCATCACAAAGTCCACGGATTGTTGTCGGGGCAGTCGCGCACAGTGCCTCAACCCGACCAGTAATGTCCGTACAGTCCACCACCGAATAGCAGGTCTTAAGGTTCTCCCAAATAAAACCCGTCAGCTGTGGGCACTCTGTTTCTCCTTGGAGCTCTGCGAGGCAAGCGTCTACGTCGGACGCAGCGCAGACCGGTTCGGTGTTTGGAACTGTGACTCCCTTAGGGCAGACCCCGCAGCTCAAGAAACAATAATCTCTTGGGAATTTCCCGTCGTCGTTGCGTTCGTCGCAGCCCTTCGCATCCTGGCGGAACACCGTGCACGAAGACGGAAACTCCCTCAGGGGATCGTCCACACAGGTTACGGTACTGAGAATATCGATTCGAGAGACCGCCCCGGTCGGATCCTCTGCCTCCCCTTCTGCAGTTCTGGACAGCGGAAGCCGGTTGGTAGGAAGGGGGGTGTATTTCGCGATGTCGAGAATGAGAAGGTGTGCGACCTCCATTTGGTTCGTCAATGAATAGTGCAGGAGGGACAGCAATATGGCAGCATCATCCCTCACAATGCCGTTGTACAGAACCGTGGGGGTACCTACGGTCTGAAAGCTACCCCGGTCTGTCCCAAAACGCCATCCAACGGAGTTCGCCTCAAGGGACACCTCGGTACGGCGGTTTTTGTTGTGTGAAACCCAGAGGGGGATGGCTGGGTCACCACACAAAGCAAGAGGAGCGCACGCGGTACCACACATAAAGTCTTTCCCGCAAGAGTCTGCACAGGGGAGGCTCGTTGACAGCGTCACCGGGAGGGTTGGCACAAAGCAACGATCCTCCGAATTGGGGGAAGGGCAGTACCGTTCATCCGGGCCCCCTCTGCTGCACACTGCGCGCATCGATTGTGTAGTCACCGTGGGCACTACCGGTTCCAACTTATGCGATACCTGCATGCTCGTCGCGAAATAGTGTGTAAACAAGGAACGTCCCGGCACCTCAACCTCAACAATGTAGAAGATCAGCTCCAAGGGTGTGCCCTTCTTGAGTGCATCCTCTATCGTGTCGGATTGTTTTTCGATTTTGGTGGTAGAATTGACTGTGACTGCATAGGAAGCGAAGGTGTACACTGTGGAGTCATCCTCTGTGGCCGCAGTGATGGTCTGTCCAGCGAAGTTGCGGGCCCAAAGCTGTGACCCGGTTTTGCATTGAGAAGGAACAGAGCAAGACACTCCGCAGGCAAACTCTGTAGAAGATTCGCACCGTGAAACGCAACGCGCTGCGAGGAGGGTTCCATATAGGGGTCCAAGACACTCTGTGGTGTCAGCACAGAAGAACGGTGAACTGCTTGGGCACGACCCCGGTTCGCGTCCGCCAATAACAACCGGGGGGAGTTCTGACGTAATTGGCTCCAGAAACTTCAGCTTCGAAACATAGTATTTGCTGTCCGACTTTTCGAACTTCACTACCAGCTGAATATTTTTGAAGGCCCCTTGGTCCACCTGCTCTTTAAAGACGGCCAGCGTTTCTACCACCTTGCTGAGATCAATACCCCAACCATGGTTATCAATAAACTGGACGATTGATGGATCTACTATAAGCTTATCAGATGAAGTGACCAACGTGAAGGGGGTGAGGGTATTGTCGAATGAATCCAACGAAATGCTTTCCCTGTCGAAGCCGTTTGACGCCCACAACCTGCGCCGGAGGTAGCAAACCCGCGGTACCGGTGAGATGACTCCTACTTCGCGAATTGGCGCGTCCTCGACGCAGGTCTCCTTGCAGAGTGGCTCTGTTGATGTTATCATCGTCCCTGGAGGAGGAACTGCGACGCAGGAATCGGTTGAAGGGCAGAAGTGCATCGAAGGGTCGTCCATATCCCAGCACTCATCCAACTCGGTTCCCTCCTCAACATCAATATCAAAAGCAACACGGCGGGCCGGCATAACCACCGGATACAAAGGAACGTCCCCTGCCACCACGTCAATCGCAGCCCCACGACGTCCTACCCCCTGAGCCGCTTCTTTCGTGGTCATCCCGCTTGGCATGACAAAGGAGTTCTTGGTAACGTTCACCACAACCGCTTCGGATCCGACGTAAAGAACGGCATTGTCGTCTGTCGTCAGCGAGGCTTCGATGATTGCCTCGATTGTCGTTGTGGTTGGGGTAGCGAGGGTGGTGGGGTTCAGTGGTGTCAGCACTTCAACTGCATACGCGGTTTGCGGGGTAGGTACGGTTCCCTTTGAGGCCGGGTGTGGGATGATTCGGACCAGCATTCCAGGAGAGAGCGAATCTGCCACCACCTCAATTGTACCAACCTCGCGTCTTGTGTTTGCTTTGCGCGTTGATTTTGCGAATCCACCACCAAAGGTGGGTCCAGAGCTTGATTCGATTTCAAGCCCAATTCCAAGATCCAGCACCTCACCGTCACGATGAAACTCTGACGGCTGAACCCCTGGAAGTGAAGGGGTAGGCCTGTCAGGCCCTGGAACCGGAATCAAATCTGGCTTCCCTGAGGTCGGCTTGTCAGGCCCCGGAACCGGAATCAAATCTGGCTTTCCTGAGGTCGGCTTCTCCTCAAACCCTTCATTGCAGAGAGCCATCGGAATCGACTGATCCGCACACTTATCAAGCCTGTGCTGCTCCACTTGAAGCACCGTTATCTCTCTTTCATTGATATGAGAAATAATTCCATAAATCGGTGTCTCACAAGCCCCGGGAACGCTCTGCACTATATGCTGCTCCGATCCAGGAAGCGGCGGGAATGCGGAATAGCAAATCTCCCCTTTCAGCGTTGTGCCTTCGTAGCATGAGTCCAACGCGTCTCGAGATTCGGCACCTTCACAGCTTGCTTCAAAGGCTCCGTCGGGGGTCTCAGGGAGCGCTTCGTGGCATGCCTTACAAGAGGAAGGGCAAAGCGATTTTACCTTGGTTCTCGGCGCATCTGGGGTGATATGCACTAATTTTGCCTCACATCCTACCGCGGAGATGACATCATCGCAAATCATTCCATAGCGTGCTAGAAACCGGTTTGGGTCATCGGTACACCCTTGGCAGGTGTGTGAAGAGGGGTCGGTGCCGTTCTGAGCGCATACCAAATCTTTGTCGCAGTCGGCATGCACCGTGCAGGTTTCATTGGTTTTCAAAGGGGCGGCGATAGGTGTAGTCTCGCGCTTCGTTTTAGGAGCGAAAAAGGTGCGGGAATAAACAGTCGTTTTGTCGACCGAGAGGACCACCCCCTCACCTAGTGCTGCGGAGGACCAGAACTTCCCGGGGTGGGTCGTCAGGGTCTCGGTGTTGTCGGCGCAAAATGCGGATCGGTCGGCAACGCTGCACATCTGTGCGTCCGCGCAGGGGCGGAAGAAGGACAAAACGCTCACAAACACCGCTCCTCGCCATGCCAAACTACCCATTTTTGGCCAGTGAGAAAGAAAAAAGAGGGAGAGAGAGAGGAGGGAAGAGGGAGAAAGTTTAACACAAAGGGAGGAATGTGTTTGTGTGTGTGGGTGTGGATACACCCAGTGTATTTTCTGGGGGAGTTGAGGAAATGAAGATGTGCAACACGAAAAAAAATAAAAAATAAAAAAGTGTAGGAGAGGAAAATTCATTTGAGAAAAATGTAAAAAAGACATTTTGGCGCGAAATACGAAAAAAAAGCCCACTCATGATAACAGTAAGCCCTTTTGGTATATCCCCAAAGAAATATCATAGCTTATCATCAGAAGAAGCTGTGTGTTATTTGTTGTCGTTTCTCTCTTCCTCTTTCCTTCTTCTCTCAATCCCCTCAGACAAGCAGCCCATCTGCTTCTTCCATTCGCCCTAATTGCATCCAATTTTGAGGCCGTTCGTACACCTTTTTGCCATACTTTTCCATTCCTTCCAGTTCCTGCGGCTCCGCACCTATCTGAACAAATTGAAGCCTCGGAAAGCCAACACCATGAAGCGAACAGTAATTACACATTGCACGCAGCTTCGTGCAACTTAATGAAAAGTCTTTCGACTGAATCGCAACCGACACCACACCACCTGTCTCCCCGGCATAGGCTCTAAGCACCTCAGGTCTTTGCACGAGAACACCTATCAGTGCTAACTTCACTTCAGGCGAAATCTCACCGAGAGTCATTTCTGAGAGCTGCAGTGTGTCCCTCCTCTGACTGCCTTCTTTCGTGTGGAGGGGGTCTCCCGTCACTGTTGAGGCCAGAGCATCGAGGTCCTTCGCCTCCTCTGCCGCAAGCTGCTTCGGTACACCTCGCATGGCTGCGTCACGTCTCTCCTTCAACAGCTGCCGTCGGGTCTGAATGTACTCCTCTCGTTTATCTTGCAGGTTGTTCCACGACTCGGTCACCCCTTCCCCAGCAGTGCTTTTCAGTGCGGCGCAGGTAAAGTCGGTCGCAAGCTGTCCCACATCCTCTCCCGAGGCTGCAGCAGCACGAAAGAGCTGCGCAACGTCACTCCGTGAGAGCCGTATCTCCTGCGGGGTCCACCGGTTAAGGTATATGGTGAGATCCCCTTGCAGGGCTTCGGCGGTGGCCCAATCGGAGAGGGAAGAGGGGGTGAGGCCGATGAAGGAGAGACGGTCGAGACCTATGGGGAGGGTTACGGGGGAAGGTGGGTAAAGTGTACGAAACTGTGCTAACCTTTTGCTGTACTGAACCTTCACTGCCCCCCCACCACCACCACCCGGGTACGTTTCTCTCTCGCACATCCTTTTTAACCTTTGATGTGGCTGACGATCCCAAAATAGCACAAAATAGCACTTCAGCCGCACCAAAAAAAAAAAAAAAAAAAATCCAGATACCCAGAATAGCAGAAAATAGCCCCAAAAATACCCCCCCCCCTTCAGCCACACCATTTTGAGCAAACATCGCGCTAAGAATACCAAAAAACCCTTCAAACAAAACCCCTTTTTTTACACACCTGACGCACGCAAGGAAGGATGCTGTACAGCGGCCTCCAAACTCTCGACATCCGTGAACACCGACACGTAGGCGCTGTTTCTTTTGTAGCTGTACTCCGGTGCGAGCGTCCCTGCCGTGCGCTTCACCATAAGCGCGTCACCGTCCTCCATATTGTCGGAGTCTCGCTCATAGAACAGAAGCGGGTGGAACGCCATGGCCTGCGGGAGCACTGTGTTCTCATCGATGTGGCGGAGCGCGGCCATTTGCACTTCATTTTCTCGCAATGCCATTTCGTGCTCGCTTACCATGATGATGATCGGACCTCTTGCAAACTCTGCACAAAACCGTTCATACCGGCTGGCCAAAGGGTGTGTGAGATACTCCTCAAGCAACGTTGTCAAATGCGGGTTGCTCTTCGGCTGCAACCTCTGCCCCGCCAACAACGCCTCTCTCCTCTCCTGCCCACTATGCGTAACGTGTGCAGACCCCTGGCTCCGTTGCCTCGAACGGAATCTCGCCTCCGATTCCGCTGCACCCATACCATGCAATCTCCCGCTTGGATTGCCTTCCTTCGGCCCAACGTGTCTCCTCGTCACCCTCGGGGAACTCCCAAATAACGGCCTTTCTTTTCTCTGCCCCGCTACAGCAGAAGCGGGGGTAAGAACAGACTGTGTCGATGTGTCAAGTGCTTGCGGCTTAGCTCGAAATGAAGAGGATTTGGTACTGTAACACCGAAAAAACAGACCATATGGTGGGTGGAGTAACGCCATTTTGAAACCTTCGTGTTTTTTTGTAGACAACCCAAGGATGAACTATAGGGGGGAACTATGCTTTTTTTTTCTTTTTGCACTCAAATATTTTTTTTTTGAGTCGAAAAACCGCACAGAACTGCAGGGAGACGCAAAGGTCGGCGAAGTGTTTAAAAAAAAAAGTAGTTTTGTTTTTTTTTTTTTTTTTTTTTTTTTTTTGTGTTGTGTTTAGTGTAAAGATGCAAGCATTGAGGGGGAAGGGGTTTCTGGAAAAAAAGGGTTGGGTTTGGGTGAAAAAAGGTAGGAGAGAAGACTGGTTTTCTTCTCAAGCAAAAAGGTGTCGTCGGGCCTGCAACTCGGGGAGAGTTGTTGACCAGGAAACGCTGGAAGCCGATAGAACAATTCAACAGCGTTCAACAGCATTTGGACAGTGGGTCAGTCGGTCCTAAGGCAGGGTGTTAATATTGCTCGCCTCAAAGCTACGATGTCGCACGGTGCTTCGTTGTAGGATTGCCGAAAAGGGGAAAGCGTGAACATTCCGCATAACCTGAATGCAGACCCACAGAGAATGAGTGGTAACCACATTGGGCCATCCTAGTAACCTCAGACAAACGCTTCAAAAAAAAACGCGAGATAGCAGGCTCACAGTTATTACCAGCTTTGTTGGGAAGGGGGTGATTTTAATTTTGAAAAAAAAAAAAATGTTGCAATTTTTTTGGCACCTAGCGCAGAGAACCCCTAAAGGAAAGCCACCCCCATCCCTACGCACTGAATTCTTTATCCAAACTTTTGTTTTTTCTTTGTTGTATTTGGCAAAAAAAATCAATACACCACGCAATAGGTGTTTTTTTTTGAAAACTTGGTTTGTATTAGTGTAGCCACCCTAGAGTGAGCTCCACTATTAGTGGTGTGGCACCGGTACAAATTCCCCGTGGTTCTCCCGTATGTCTCCCGTGGTTACACCAGGCTGGGGGGTACCCTGTTTTATTTTTTTTTTCCGGGTTTGCGGGAATGTGAAGGAAAACGCTGGCATTTGCATTTTTGAGCCAATCCCAGGAAGTGGTGGGGTCATTTTGCAGAAATGGCCAAGTTGTTGACCTATAGAAAAAATTCACTGTACAATACACTGTACACACTGTACACACTGTACACACTGTACACACTGTACACACTGTACACACTGTACACACTGTACACACTGTACACACTGTACACACTGTACACACTGTACACACTGTACACACTGTACACACTGTACACACTGTACACACTGTACACACTGTACACACTGTACACACTGTACACACAGTATACACAGGGGATTGGGAGTACAGTACAGTACAGTACAGTACAGTACAGTACAGTACAGTACAGTACAGTACAGTACAGTACAGTACAGTACAGTACAGTACAGTACAGTACAGTACAGTACAGTACAGTACAGTACAGTACAGTACAGTACAGTACAGTACAGTACAGTACAGTACAGTACAGTACAGTACAGTACAGTACAGTACAGTACAGTACAGTACAGTACAGTACAGTACAGTACAGTACAGTACAGTACAGTACAGTACAGTACAGTACAGTACAGTACAGTACAGTACAGTACAGTACAGTACAGTACAGTACAGTACAGTACAGTACAGTACAGTACAGTACAGTACAGTACAGTACAGTACAGTACAGTACAGTACAGTACAGTACAGTACAGTACAGTACAGTACAGTACAGTACAGTACAGTACAGTACAGTACAGTACAGTACAGTACAGTACAGTACAGTACAGTACAGTACAGTACAGTACAGTACAGTACAGTACAGTACAGTACAGTACAGTACAGTACAGTACAGTACAGTACAGTACAGTACAGTACAGTACAGTACAGTACAGTACAGTACAGTACAGTACAGTACAGTACAGTACAGTACAGTACAGTACAGTACAGTACAGTACAGTACAGTACAGTACAGTACAGTACAGTACAGTACAGTACAGTACAGTACAGTACAGTACAGTACAGTACAGTACAGTACAGTACAGTACAGTACAGTACAGTACAGTACAGTACAGTACAGTACAGTACAGTACAGTACAGTACAGTACAGTACAGTACAGTACAGTACAGTACAGTACAGTACAGTACAGTACAGTACAGTACAGTACAGTACAGTACAGTACAGTACAGTACAGTACAGTACAGTACAGTACAGTACAGTACAGTACAGTACAGTACAGTACAGTCTGTAGGGGTTGAAAAAAAAATTTCCCCGAGAAAACCACTTTTTTGGGATAATTCAGCGCATTAGAAAATTTTGCGACCCCGCTCGGTTAGAACCGTGACTCTGTGTGACCCTTACCACCGTGAGAGTAAACACCAAAAAACGGGAAAAATAAAAATAAAAAGGGGTACCCCCTCCAGATTCCCCGTGGTTCGCCCGTATGTCTCCCGCGGTTGTACCGCGTACAACGGTTCACACCCAGTGGTCGCGCTAATTATGGGAAAAAATGGGGAAAAAATGGATTTCGGGTACGGAAAAACGTTCCTTGAAAAGGTTAGCTGGGGAGGCCCGGAAACCCCGTTTTGTGGCATTTCCGGGCCAATCCCGGCTTGTGGTGGGGTATATACGGAAAAATGGACAAAATTTTAGTGACTTAAATTTTCGCAAAATATGAACCCATACTCGTAAACAAGGGTCATTTTCAGGAAAATTCGGAAAATTCCGAGATTTGGAAGCAATTTTTCTCCTGAAAATCAGTGGGTTTTCAGCCCCAAAACATACCGCGATTGGAATTTCCGGAATCCGTCCGCGCTGTGGTGGGGTCACTTTGCCGAAATGGCCAATTTTTTGGTTTTGGTCAAAATCCATGTGGGTAAAGAGGGCCAATGTAAATCCCACAACCAGATTTTCTCTCCCTGATCCTGACGTCTTGCAACATGAAAATGCGCGAAAACACCGGCATTTGCATTTCCGGAATCCGTCCGTTCTGTGGTGGGGTCAATTTGCCGAAATGGACAAGTTCTTGGTTTTGGTCAAAACCCGTCAGTGTAAGGTAAAGGGGGCAAGTGTTTGCCTGTAGAAACTGGAAGGGAACAGGCAGCGCCGCAGGCGCACGGTAACCAACTTTTTTTTTTTTTCCTTTTCTTTTTTCTCCTCTTTCTTTTGACTTTCCGAGCCAATTGCGTTCCACGGCGGGGTCACATGTATATGCAAGTCCACTATGTGGTGGTCTTACTCAACAATATTAGAACTTCTGGTTTCTTAATGAAATCCCTGTACTGCAAAAAAAAAAACGTTCCTACCAAAACCCCCAAAAATCCCGGGATGAGGGATGGACTTTAGCGCGAGCTCTGTTCACACCAATTAGTTTTTTTTTTTTTTTTTCAAAATGCCTTTTTTTTGTGAAGGGCTAGGAACTACATACGGACCACACATCGCAGTACCCTAAAAGAGTGTATTCAGAGAGTTGAGACACATAGGGAAAATTCTCTGGGCCCTTTGTTTTTTTTTTTTTTCTTGTTATGTTGTTCACAACATAACATAGCACATACTGACACAAAACTGAACAAAAGCAAAAGTTTGTTTGGTTAGGTGACTACATAAAGTCGCTAGTTTTTACCTGAACACAAAATCCACCTGATTTTTACCCTGCGTATAGGCGCGTAAAGGCGCGTTTTGGGCCGAAAAGGGCCGTATAGGTCCGTACAGTGGCAAATACGGACCGTCCGTACACGCCTTTACGCGCCTATACGAGGGGTAAAAATCAGGTGGAAAACTGAACAAAAGCAAAAGTTTGTTTGGTTACGCGACTACATAAAGTCGCCTTTACCTGAACACAAAACTGAACAAAGCAAAATAAAAACAAAACAAAACAAAACAAAACAAAACAATAACTGTAGTAGAAGCAGGCACACCTCCGACTGACCCACGCACGATGCCAGCCATCCGGATGAAAACACAAGAGATACCCTAATAAAGGGAGAAGATACCCAAGGAAATCCTATACTTAAAGAGTAACGGGAGGGAGGGAGGGGGAAAAAAATAGTCTCAAGAATTCAAACTAGGCTGTTCGAGAGAGACGGCAATACATAGGCTATGCGAACATATTGAAGTATAAATAAAAATAAAAAAACCGATTTTTCGCAATAAAAAAAGGAAAAGAAAGCGAGGTTTTTTTTTTTTGGGGTTTCAGGGTTTCCGCCAGGATTTGGGGTTTCAGAAATTGGGGTGTACCATGAAAATGACCCCAAAAAAAATTTCTTTCTCCCCGAAAAAGCGGTCGTCGCGCGCTTCGCGCGCGCCTCCCTGGCAGACACAGGTAGAGAGGCGAAGCGTGCGGGGGTGCTCCAAAAAAATTTTTTGGGAAGGGTTGGGGAAGAAGGGGAGGCGCGAGATACGCTCACTACCGGTTGAGGTGTCACTTCCACTGGGCTGCAGATATGTGGCACATCTCTGCAGCACTGTAATCACTGTGTAGCGCCATGCAATGAAAAAAGCAAATACCATCACCCTCTCACAAGACTCCTTTACCTTGTGAAGCTTCCACCCCCGACCTCCAAACGAACCAGCTGTGAAGTTTAACATGGTTGCTATCAAAGCTGGTGCTAAAACCCAAAAAGTTGCCAATGCTGCGGCAGAGCCGACTTGTCTTGGTCAAGAAGGAGACCCCTCCCACGGTTGACGAGGCGATACGGGCATCACTTCGGCTGGAGGAGGTGGAAGCGGAATCAAGGAGACAATGGGGAAAGGTAAGGAGTCTTGTGAGAGTGATGAGAGGGATCCCGTTGGGACATGTAGTAGAAAGTGAATGCATTCGTCGCTTGCACCGAAGCCTCCTTTAAAAAAGGGGCAATACACAGAAGTGTCAATGATAATATAGCAACATCAAATAGCCAGCAACACAGCGCCGCAGGCGCACGGTACGCTACTTTTTTTTCTCTTTTTTCCCTAGATTTTACCCCCCTTTTCTTCCACTTCTTTTGACACAGCGAGCCAAACGCTCTGCACGGTGGGGTCACATGACCACAGGGGGTCATCTACAACCTCTTAAAACCCCATTTTTCTCGGGGTGTACTTTGGTACACCCCGAATCCCTGTAAAAATCCAATTTTTTCCTGGAAAAATATTGGGGTGTACCAAAGTACACCCCGGTACACCTTGGCGGAAACTCTGGGTTTGTTGGATTAGTGTAAACTGCCATACAGACAGTCTTCACTATGTTTTTTTTGTGGAAATTGGCGTAGACCCTAATGGATGCGCTATGATTTGAAGATTTTTTTTCCCTCTTTTTTTTGAAAAATTGATGACGTGCATAGACACCTCGCTTTCTTCTCGTGTGAACTCCACACATTTTTTTTTGAAAACTTGATTGTATTAGTGTAGACACACACCCGAGGATGAACTCCGCTTTTTTTTTGTTGTACCACCTGATTTTGAACCATGCTTGCCGGTGTTTTGCCAGCCGTTTAACACCGGCAAACACCGGTAAAGACCGGCAAACATGGGTCAAAATCAGGTGGTTGCATCGAACAACCTACACAGAAAAAATTACTAAAAGGGGATGGGAAGAAAGAAGAGAAAGACAACTTGAGATCAGGCACTCCGCTAGGTACTAAAGTTCTGTTGATTGTCAACAGAACTTTTTGAAAATGGGGGAAAAAAGAAAAAAAAAAAAAGTTCGTTGCTCCGAAGAGGCTTCGCTCCGCCACATCTTCTCCCGGTGCAGCAACCCCGCAACCCCACGCTCCAGCCTCCCTTCAACGAACCTGGGGCAGCTGATGCAACGCCACGAGGCAGACGTGCTCCGCTTCCTTTGCGAGGCTGGATACCTGGACGATGAAATTGAATCACTCATGCGCCATTGAGTCACTGATGTGGCACCGGCGTGATGACTTTTTAAACCTACCTTATCAAAATAAGCATCAAAATTAAAAAAAAAAAAAAAAAAAAAAAAAGAAACAGAAACAAAAACAAAAACAAAAACAAAAAAAAAAAAACAAAAAAAAAACCCAATTTTTTAGCTTTTATATGGGGGCATGTCCCCTTTTGTCGTCAGCCCAGAGTCAGTAGGCTCTGCCACACCTTGGGGAGAGGTGTGCGGACTGTGTCTCCAAGAGGAAAAGGGAAGCTGTCCCCCCTGCCCCGTCGCAGTGTGGAACCCCGCTAAGTAGCACAACAACAAAACTAAGCAAGAGGCAGTACCAGTGGCGCGGCTACCAATAACTACCGTGTAGTCAGCGTCACGCCTACCATGGTAGGTTACAGTGAAAAAAAAAAAAAAAAAGTTCTGCTAAGTGGTTCAGACCCGTTCTACCTGTCAAAAAAGCTCAGGAGAAGAAGATATGGAGAGGTGAGTGCTTAAACGTCCCAAAAAAGTCAAAATCGGGCGTTGGTAAAAAAAAAAGTTGCGTACCGTGCGCCTGCGGCGCAAGCATGTACCCCACCAACGTGGACCATCAACAGAATATTTTCAAAATCGGAAATCCTAGCGGAGAGCCTGCTTGAGATATTAAAAAAAAAAAAAAAAGAGAGAACATGGGTTTAAAAGTGAAGTTGATAGTGCAAACGCCTCTGGGACGCAGGCACTGGCACTCCGTGGGTTATCGAACCCCGGAGTGTTGCGCTTGGGATTGGTTTACAGGGAAGCTGTAAGCAGGTATACATTCATTACCCCACCCTGACCGGGAAGGGGGGACAACATGATTTAAAGATTCAAGAAAAGCACGTGTTTTAGCACACAACACTGGGCGTCTGCTGAATCCAATGAGCGCTGGGGCGCCGACGGAACGGAGGGAGTGCACACGATCCTTTTTCACACCCGGGAATGGGGCGCGGCGGAGTTTCGCTGTTAAAGCCCGCATGTTGGTCTTGACGATGAGCCTTTGCATGGCCCGCCCACGCTCGCGGATATTAGATGTCTGTTTGGCGAGGAAGACCCTTGTGCGCAATTCGAAGTCGACCGCGAGCTCGACACACGACACGTCGCGGGGTTCTTTGCTCCACTCGAGCGTAATCACCCACCACAGGAAAGCTTTCAAAGTGAACGCCTCCCTATAGGTGGAGGAAAAACTAGGTTGCAGCTTGGTCAGATATGTGCGGAAGGGGGTATCCCGTTTGGAGGCAGCAAATGTGAGATCCCAAGGATGTACAGCCGGGGCCACATCCACAGCTTTTGAGAGGGTTGTGTCGATCGTGGTGACGGCATCGAGGAGAAGAGACTGTACCGCCTTCACCGTTACCTTGCTCACATTGGAGGGTACAATGCCGTGCAGCACAAAGCAGGTGGGAAGCCCTTTGCCATAGAGGCTGATGGCCGACTCATGTAGGGCAGTGAACGCTGGTGTGTGCACTATGCTGCAGTGCCACAGTAGGTGGCGTGTGTGGCATGTAACCTGGACGAGGCATAAGGGGCATTTATCGCTGAAGTCCGCCTCGGGGAAGCCACTGCGTTTGAGCCCTGCTGGATGGCAGAAGAGGATTCCGCCACACAGAACACGTCGCATCCGGAAAGCCTTGAGGGGGTCGTGGTATTGTAGATTGCGCCACAGGGCATTGGTGGCTCGGGTGTCAATGCCGTCGTTTATGCCGTCGTACGTAGGGCGTTTACTCTGCAGATCATCCCAGACCGCCGTACGCGCCAGAACTCGCACTTCATGGGCCCTCTTGGCTTTGTCTGTATCGATGATGGGGGTAGTCTTCGTGGTTGCAGACGTAGACGTCACTGCCTTCATCTCAGGGTCCCAGCTCACGCCACATCTGCGGGAGGCGGCGAGGACAGTCCCCACTGGACCAACTGCATGCATAGGTGTACCCTTTGCGGCCAGGGTCTCGTACCTCTCTCTGATTTTCATGCACCTCTGGCGTATGGCGTCGTTGCGTTCCACACTGGCGGCGTAAGCTCTGAACGTCCTGCATATAACACTCGAGAGGGGGTGTGCTACGTGCGCCTTCAGGCAGAGTGTGAGTAGTGCGTCCACTGAACGGGTAAGGTAGGTGGGGCCCCAGCAGCACATCGTCACTGCCGTCGATAGTTCATTCATCACTGACCGAGGGGGCATGTTGAAGGCGGACTCGTATAACACTGAAGGGAGGATGGCAGATGTGGCAATAGACACCTTCTGGGAGAAGGAGAGCGGTGTCGCACCCAAACATGAGAGCGCCCTCACGGCTGACTGGTATACCGTAGCGTTGTATCGCCCCTTGCGTCGCAGGGAGCTGTACATCATCACGCCGAGTGAGCGGAGCGACTCTGTTGTCTGGAACACATGGTTGTCCTCAGACTTCAGCTTGCATTTGTGGTTCTTCAATGATGAGAAGGCAAAGGTCTTCGCCATGTTGAGGCGCATGCCTGTGATGCGGCAGAAGTCCTCCACTCGCAGCAGGCATGCCCCCACCGAAGCTTCACTATGGCGAGACAAAAGGTATGCGTCGTCAGCAAACGACCGTACAAACGCCTCAGGTATTTCCGCTGTGACGCAGTGTGTCAGGACTGATATCAGGGCGTTGATGAGCACCACAGAGAGGGGGCACCCCTGCAGAATCCCATTCGTCACGGAGTACGCCTCTCCTACGCCGGAGGGCAGCTTGAACCGCCGTCTCAGCTTGGCGTACATCGCTCGCAGAGGTGTCATGATCCTGGGGTGAAGCCCCATCTTCTCCACAAGATCCAAGGTGAGGCCCTGTGGTACGCGGTCGAAGCACTTCGCAAAGTCGAGCGCCAGACCGTGCAGCGGTTCGCCACCGAGCAGAGCGTCCTCCATCTGTGTGAAGACGTCATACAAGACGTCGTTCGTGCTGTGCTTTGGGCGGAAGCCATGTTGCGACGGGTGTACCCATTGTTCCTGCCATTGTTGAACTGCCTGCAGGCGTGCGCAGGCCCACAACCGGTATACCGCACTGGTCACTGTCACAGGACGTAGCTTCAAGGGGGACTGGTCTTCGCCTTTGGGAAGGAGCGTCACCAGGGCGGTCAACAGCGCTTGCGGCCACACACCGTTCGTCTCTATCGCGTTGAACACTCGGGCAAAACCGTCCAGTATGCACAGGGGCATCGCATGAAGCTCCAATGAGCGCCAGCCATCAGTTCCGCAGGCGTCCGTGCGCTTACCTTTCTTGTCAAGCGTTCTGCGCAAGTCAGCACCACTTAGCGGGTCTAGGGACATCGGGGAATGTGCGACGAAGCTGCCGAAACGTTGCTCGAAAGAGGTGAGAGTTGGCTCGGGATGGTCGTGGTCGTATAAGTTGAACACTGATTTCCATTCATCACGCAGTAGTTTGTCCATCTCCCTGTGGTTGGCCGTAAGCACGCCATCCTCGCCCCGCAGGGCGGAAATAGGAACACCCTGTTTACCCATGCACCACGCCGTGAGTTTTCGTCGTTCGCTGCTAAAATCTACCTTCAGCTTGGTGGTGTACTGCTTCTCGCGTTGTAGACGGGTGTTGCGTATCTCAAGGTTTATAAGCATCTTGGACTTGTCCAGCAGAGAGTTAAGGATCTGTAGCTGCTTTTCGAGCGCGGGTGGGATTGTCGTCTCTTCGGACCTCAGCAGTTTGAGCGTAATTGCGGTGCGGAACACTTTACCCCAGGCATTGCGCACAGGATTCTCCATCACCCCACCAGGACAAGATTCTGTCTTTGCAATGAGATCCGTGAGTTTGTATTCGAATTTAGCAAGCTGGTCCTGTCGGGGGGAAGACCCACCAACAGACGCCGGTCGTGTAGGTGCACACATCGGCTTCAACACCGGCTGGGGAACCTTGGAGCGGCCACAGAACCCTTTGGAGAGCGTGTCACCAGCTGCCTTTGCCGCGAGCAGGAGAAACCCTTCCCCAGCCAATGCGATCGCTTCCCACGCATCGTCAATATCACCGGACGCAAGTGCAGCGGCACAGTTGTGTTGTCGTAGAAGATTCCTGCCGACTGTCTCAGCATTCACCACAATTCCAAGCTCTGGCATCTGTTTGGGAATAGTGTAACGGAGTGTCGACTCTGTAAACACTGAGAGGCAGAGCCGTACGTTGACGGACTTGTGGCTGGGAATGCAGTTAATGCTCTGTGTCCAACAGCTATGGATGGCATGTGCGGCGACGCTATTCAGCAAGATGTAGTCGATACGGGTTCCTGCTGAGTCTTTGCGAGTGAACGTGACAGGGGGCTTGCCGTCATCCCCAGTGTTGCCCAGGAGCGCGACGTCGCACCAGTCATTGGCGAGTGCTTTCCGCAATGTTGGTGATCTTTCCACATCGGTGTTGAGGTCGCCGCACACAATCAACGGAACGTTACCCAGGGCTTCTCGAAACTTCACAAGCACTGTGTGGAGGAGTTCTTCGCGGGAAGCAACTGTAGCTCTTGGCGTGTCACCTGACGGGGCGTACACATTCACCACATGCAGGAACAGACGGCCGGAACCAAGCGCCACACGTGTGTGCACCACACGTTTCCGCAGCGTGGGTTTCAGAGAAGACGTCAGTTCGGTGTCCAGGAACATGATGCCCGGTCTCTTCAGCATGGTGGCCACTCCCCCACGTTCCCCAATGTGTGGACTGCGGATGCCATGGACGAGTGCGCCATCCATGGGGGGGCCCCACTCTGGGGACCATACTGTGGTGAAGAAGTCTTGCATCTCAAATATCTTGGACTCGGTCAACTTTGTCTCTTGTAGACAGACGATATCGCACTGAAGGTCGCGGATTGTGTGCGCGTAGTTCTGCAGGGATGTGCAGTTGATCGTCGTTAGGGTAAGCGTGTTCTCAGCATCAGAGCAGCACGTACGTGAGGAGGAGGATCTATCCGTTGAAGAGGAGGAGGAAGAAGAGGAAGCAGAGGAAGAAGATGTGTCTGAGAGTGACGGAGGGAAAAAGGGGCGAGGAGAAAATGATGATGATGATGATGATGATGTGGAGGCTCGGTTTGGGAAGTGGCGGGGACCAGGGCGTGTTTCTATGCATTCGCGGGGAAGCTGCTCGTAGTTGTGGGCTGCGAGCGACTCGGGGTCACGCTTCTCGCTCCGTCACAACACGGGCTCTACTGTCGCCTCTGGCTCAACGACTTCCGTCTCCATCTCGGATGACTCTGATGGGAACACCAATTTGCCAGTGAACCTGTTAGTGCGGGGGCGGTGGCTGTCCGCAGACGATGCTGGCCTGACTGTGACCATGGACTGGCCTGGGCGCTCAATGTTGGTGAAGTGCGGGGCGGTGCTCGCGGCCACGATCAGCCACGTCTGTCCTTTGCGCTTGTATGTTGCCAGCTGTGTGCATGGCCAGCTCGTGCTCTGCAGAACGGACATGACGTCTGCCGCCTCCTCGTAGTGCCGTGCACCCGACACTGTGTACCTCACCAGAGAGGGATCGTTCGACATGGGCGCGAGAGACCCGTGCAGCTCTCTGCGAACGGTGTCCAAGTCAACCCCTTGCTTCATCCTTAGGGCCAAACCCCCACTCACTCCCACAGCCAGCCCTATGCAGGAGTTGGGGTTCCGTGTGTTCAAATCTAGTGCTCTCTCGAGCGTCACGGACCGGTCCAGCCAGGCCACAGGGTACTGGTCGCCGCCACAGTGCCACTTCAGAGGCTTGAGAAAAAGCCCCTGTTTCCCCGACAGCGACAGCAGCTGCTCCACCTTACTCACCGGTACGCGTAGGCTAATTTCATGCCCATTCCCATGTTCGTTCTCTCTGCGGAAGTAGTCCCACACGTTGCTGGGCTTCACCACGTGCTGCACTACCTTGCACAGATCTGTCAGCAGTCTCGGCATCATAATGCCAGGGTTGCGCTCCGCTTGTCTCCATGTCGTTGCATCCGCAAACTTCTCCGATAACGTGCAGATGAGTACTGCGGTGGAGGGTCGTGCATTCACGTGTACCGTCTTCGGCATCGCCTCCGTCATCTCCGTCACCCATAGTAGGGAGTAGCACGCGTACCAAGTCTCATCGCGTTGCTGCTTGAGAGTCTTATTCTCCGACCGCAGCGTAACTGCCACACACCGCGAACAGAAGCGCTTCTTCGCGTACACGGCGATCCTCGGGAAGGCAGCCTCGTTCCGGATGTCCTCCTCGCGTGTCAGCACGGCCTCCCAAGCGAGTCTCGCCTCGTCTGCGTTATCTGCAATGAACGCCAAGTCCATCGCCGTCATCACCAAGTCCACGTCCCGGCAAATTGGGGCGCCCCCGAATTGGCTCCGCATAAGCGAAAACGTCGTTCGTACTGTATCCGGCTCCTCCTCAGCAATGCGCCGGTACTCCGAAAACTTCTGCAGCCTCTGTTTCTGCCTGCTGCCTCTCACCACGTGTGCCCATTCCTGCGAGGGCTCCTCGCCGTCGCGTCCTTCGTCGTCGTTGACGCCATCCTCCTCTCCACGTTCACCGCGCGTGCCACTCAGCGGACTGTATCTGTTGTTTCTGTTGCTGTTGCTGTTGTTGTTGTTGCCGTTGCTGTTGCTGTTGTTGTTGTTGCTGCCGCTGTTCTTGCCGGGGACCTGCACCCATGCAGAGCGGTTTCTATTGTTGCTGCCGTTGCTGTTGCTGTTGCCGTTGCTGTTGCTGTTGCCATTGTTGTTGCTGTTGCTGTTGCTGTTGCTGTTGCCATTGTTGTTGCTGTTGCTGTTGCTGTTGCTGTTGCCGTTGTTGTTGCTGTTGCTGTTTCTGTTGCTGTTTCTGTTGCTGTTTCTGTTGGAATTGTTGTTGTTGTTGTTGTTGTAGTTGTTGCTGCTGCTGTTGATGTTGCTGTTGCTGCCGCCGCCGCCAAATGCGGTCCTGCTGCTGCCGTTGCTGTTATCAGCACCATGTGGGGGATTAGGCTGGGGGGCACCCAGGACACTCAGGCAGAGATCAATGCACTGTAGTGCAAGGATCTTGGTCTCCTCTGAGTTCGACGCTAGGACCAGTGCTTGCGCACGGTCGTAGGTCTCTCTGGCTTTCGCTAGGAGCGACATCTGAGGGGGAGAGGACCCAGGCAGATGCGCCACAAGGAAAGAACCGGGGGGGACGGTCGTGTGGGGTGTGTGATGTGTATACCAATGAAGTACAGAAACTGTAGCTTTAGAAATCGTTGGTTTTTAAAATGGTTTTTAAATCACAAAAAAAGTTGCAGTATTAAACCCTGAAAGAGAATAACAATTTTTTTTGTTGAAAACTTGGTTTGTATTAGTGTAGCCACCCTAGAGTGTGCTCCACTTATTTTTTTTTTGGAAAGTGAATTTGCACAAAAACTGTAGCAACACAACCCGAGGCAACTACACTACTCCAACAATTTTATCAAAAAAAAAAAAAACAAATAATAATAAACTCGCAAAGTGCAAACAACCCACCAGACACAGTACGGACGCAGGCAGATAACCTCAAGCCTCTCCCATGCTTAGTCACCCTAAAAAAAGAGGGAAACTTGACGGACGCTTGGTACACATTTTTTTTTTTCTTCCTTCTTGATATTGCCACACGTCCAACAGGACTTTGCACTGATGGATTCCTTATGGACAGTGGTGGGGGTGGGAAGCTAATAACATACAGAGCACTTCGCTTCGTTGGATGGAGAGGGTGTTTTGTGGAGGGAGCCTCAGGGAGGTGGGAGAGTAGAAAGTGGAAAGTGGAAAGAGTGTACGGAAGAACAAAGTGAAATTAGCACAATATATAAAAAAAAAAATACAGCAAAGGCAAATGTCGAAATCTTGTTTTGTTTGATATATTTTCTTTCCCCTTCCTTTTTTTCCATTCTTGGTAGTGAATGCAGCGGGCAGCGACTACCAGAAGCGCAAAAAAAAAAAGAAGAAGAAGAAAGAAAAAAAGAAATCGAATAAGATGAACCTAAGCCTCTCTGTGCTTGGTCACCTTAAAAAGAAGAGGGATATGGGACATCAGGCAGAGGAGAGGGGTAGGGGTAGGGGTACCTGGGTACCTGGGAAAACACGTACGTTTTTGTTCGCACCCGTGTACAGGAATGAAGAGGATAAGACAACAACAAAAAGCATTTCATGTCGGTATTAGACAAAGAAGACAGGCTTTTGGTAACACCAGCGGTACAAAAATAGAAACTTAACACTCATCACACGATAAAACCCATGGGAGAGGTTGTGGTGAAACGCACACACCTCGACCTGTTTTGGTGAGGAGTGGTCTCTGCATCGCGGTTCGTCCCTAGAACCACAAAAGTGTGTTCAAAGTGCGTTGTTTCTATTTCCTCCTTCATGAGGTGACAAAAAAATTTTTTTTTGAATGACTTGACCAGGGCTATTTCTAAAAACCTGTCCCTGTCCCTGATTTTTGGAAAATGAAAGTTGCCAAAAAAATTGCATGGGGCTTATATACAGGGCTGCCAAAAAATTTGCACGTACTACAGTACTTACCAAGAGAGGGGTGATGGGCTTTCTGCTCGAAGAAAGTTGCCGATTTTTTTTTGTGTTGGAAAGTTTTCTTCCAGATTGTGCAAGACACGGGGTTTTTGATATTTTCTGAAAAAACAGAGAGGGCGCACCAGGCCGCATGCCGGAGGTGCTATGATGGGGTTTCTTAGAAAACTTGTTCTCTACACTAACATCACACTGGCACCGTACTCATTTTAACAAAAACCAAGAACTTGCCCAATTCTGCAAATTGACCCCACCACAGAACGGACGGATTCCGGAAATGCAAATGCCGGTGTTTTCGCGCATTTTCATGTTTCAGCATCTGGGAGAGAAAATCTGGGTTGTGGATTTACCTTGGCCCCTTTATCTTACACTCATTTTGACCAAAACCAAGAACTTGGCCATTTCTGCAAATTGACCCCACCACAGTGCGGACAGATTCCGGAAATGCCAATCGCAGTATGTTTTGGGGCTGAAAAAATTTCAGGGGAAATTTTTTTGAGCAGCATTTTTTGGCCGAAAATGGGCCCCACGTATAAGCAACCGGGCTCATATTTTCAAAAAATTTAAGTGGTCAAAAAATTGTCCAATTTTCGAGATTGACCCCACCACTGCACGGGTGAATCCCAAAAATGCAAATAAGGATGTTTTTGGCACAAAATAAATCTGCCAAAAAATTTGTGTCCCGGATTGGATTTTGGACCCCCCGGACCCCATATTTAGAAATAGCCCTGGACTTGACTGCTTTCGGAAGTAGGTCAACGACCTGTCAGCGACCTGTCAATATGGACCCCTCCCGGAGCACTAATAACCCTTTTCAGTTTACAATCGTCACCAAGGAAAAAAAAGGGGGGGAGACTGTATCACATTTGTGTGGGGAAAGGGGGGGTGTGACACAAGAAAGCTACATTCTGAAAACTTGAAAAGGGCAGTCCCTTGAAGGACATACCATTGTGTTGCATCAAGTTTTCAAAGAGGGGGGAAAAGAGAAAAATTGTACGATGCACTCAAGCAAACCCCGAGAACGTGCAGACACCCTTATGGGATGCAGGCAACGTAAAAGAAAGCTGGCTTTGAAACACAACAACCCGCTCGTGAACAGGCGCACCTAATTTGGAAAAGAACCCTTGTAAGAGGAACGTGCCTCTCGTGCTTACACATTACACATCCATAAAATAAAAAAGTGAAGTTGAAAACTGCAAACGCCTCCACCGTTCATCGAATGGACGCAGACCACTGGTTCTCGGGTTCTCGAAACCCCAGTTAGATAAAACTAGAAGGAAGGAAGGACGGAGACCAGTTAGGTAAGGTGATTCTTAAGCCTGCCGCACTGTGTTTGCTTCGCCACCTTCGAAATAACGCGAAAAAAGAACTGGTACGATGAATGGGCCTCCACACATCTTGGGGGGAAAAAATGATTGGAGCTCAAAAAAAAAAACCCCCCCTCTAATCGCTCTACGTTGGTTGTGTACCTTTGGTGCGTAAGGGTGCACCCCCGAACCTATGATGTCCCTATATTCCATTACGAGGTTAACATCTGATATGCCCCCCCCCCCACTTCCTCTCATCAGTAAGACGAGCGGGGATCATTGGAGACGCAAGGGGTGAATATGAAAAAAAATAGTACTTCAATCATATGCAATAAATTGATAAGACATAGGAAGAGGGAACAAAAATGTTCCCAACTTTTTTTTTCCGAAAAAAAAAAAAAGTGATAAAATACACATCATAGTGGAGATGAATCTGCCTTTGCTGTGCACACACGTTGCAGGGTGCACCCACTAGCGTTGGGGCATCAAAAACAAAAAAAAAAACTCAAAACTTTGAAACGAGAAATGTTACCCCCCTCCCTGCACCCCCCCTCCCCAAGATCACTTCTATCCCCATCACCTAAGCCTCGTATCACCACCCTGCCACCCTTCTGTAACAATGGCTCCTATTAGGTGACGCCTTTATACTGGAATGACTGTAATTTGACTTGAAATACAAAGTGAAGTTAAGCTATTAATGCAAGGCACATCTCCGACTGACCCACTGTACGATGCCAGCCCCAGATGGAAGCAGCACCCCCCCCCCTTGCAACCAACAGAAGATGTAATTATTTCATATACTTTCTTTTCTAAACGAAAAGAAGGTAAAAAGGGTAAAATGTACCCTGGCAACTAGAAGATGTAAAAAAAAAAACACCCCTCCAATACAAAGAAAAGTTTATAAGATGATCCTAAGCCTCTCTGTGCTTAGTCACCTTCATCATATTCGTTATCGCACAGCAAAAACACCCCATCCTGAACAGTGTGGGAACACCCCCAACCTGGTCCCTGCAATACATTTTCGAGGCTATGCTGTTGACAATTTTATACATCAAAATCCCGCTCCGTTGGGACGAATGAAATGGCTGGAGCACCATTTGCGTGGGGAGACCTTTTTGACATGCTTTTGTAGAAGGCAGCCTCTTCCGTGCGTTTTCTTTCATTGGTGCTGGCGGTGTGGAGACGGAGCTCCTGGCGTTTGAGGAGTTCATCCTTCGCTGCGAGCTCTGCCTGCAGTCGTTCTGATAGCGCGGTGGCATCGGTAAGCTGCATACGCAGATTGGCCCACTGGACCATATCCCCTAGCTCATTCGCCCCTTCTTCATCCAGAATCGCGCTGTTCGGAAAGCTCGCCTTCAACCTCGCGACCACCGTCGAGGCCTTCCTCGGGGACCCACTCCCTGCACCTTGCCAACCCTTTCCTAGAAGCGGCTCTACGTTTTCACTTGCTCCCTCTGATATGACGGCGCTAGACATTGCGACTGCTCCTACCGGGCCAAACTGTGGAGTAGCAGAATAAGGACTTTCCTTTGCATCCGCAACCCCCTTAATAGGCATGAGAGACAAAAGCACCCAAAGCATGCAGCAAGCAAGCTGTGCGGCCGCACAGTGGAGGGCGGAGTGGAGAGAGGTCTCCGCGGTGTTGACATCCTCAGTCGTAGCAGCGCTGCAGAAGAACCCTACTATAAGGACATCAAGGATGAGAAGGCAAAGGTCCAGAAGGTGCGTTTCTGTATAAATTGATTCCGTTTTTGGTCCTTTCTGGCACAGCATATGAAGCGACACCACAGGAAGCAAAATCACCGCTGCAGCGACCCCCACTGCAGTGGTTGCTGTGGATACTGCAACAGAAAACGCTTCGTCAGGACCCCCACCCCCACCCCCACTCCGCGACGTAGCCCAACCCATAACCCCCGAGAGCACACAGCTGTGCGCCAGGAAGTATACCCCACGGAGGCCAAACCCGCGCACCATAGACTTTACTGTACCCCCTCCCCCCGCTTTCACAACCCACCCCAACCCTGCAAGCCAGACACACACCACGATGCCTCCGAACACACCAAGGTATAACCCCCCCGCGGTGTCCTCCCCTTCAGCTTCGTCGTTGGCTTCGAGAACGACGAAGACGCTGTATTTCGTGAGAAAGCCTACTGTTGTTTCTACCACAACCAGAAACAATGCGGTGGATGACAACACCGTGGTGGTGAAGAGGAGCGACGGCGGGGAGGGGGCGGCTTCGCTTTTGGACAGTGCGTCGTGCAGATGGGTGTTATGTGCGTCCTGTGAGGTGGGGGACGGGATGAACAGGTCTGGGTGTTGATGGACAACACCCAAACTCCCACCTACACCACTACCACCACCTGCACCCTCCCCAGCAGAACTTTGAATATCACTCCCAGCACGCACCCGCCCTGTCGCAAGCAGCATTTCAATTTCTCCAGTCTCCTTCACCCCACCAATCACGCATTTCTGCGAAGAAGCGAATTGGTCATCATCCACAACCTCTTCCACAGTTTCTGCAACCCGGGGTCGGTCTACCCTGCCAAAAGCATATACCAGAACACCCCACAGTATAGAGACCCCATACGACAATACAAGCAGGCCTGACAACGCAGACGCTACACCATCAAAGAAATCCTCTCTAGTTATATTGTCGGTCTCGCCCGAGAAGGTCTGGGCGTACTCAGGAATGGAACCGTAGGTGGGAGACACCCCAAGGAGATAGTAAGCGACACTGTCGGATGCGGGGTGACTGCAGGCAGCCTCGGTGCTGTGTAGATCAGAGATTATCCCTGCCGCCTGCACATAGCAGACTACCCGGAGAAGCACCGAGGGCACCCCATACAGCGGAAAGCGTTCAGGGATGAGGGCAGGAAGGTGCCGTGCCCTGGCCACAGCGCGCACCACCAAAAGCACAGTGACAACAAGCAGTGCGATGAACGCGCCTGTCAACAGAAAAGCAGCCTCGCCTGTGGACCCAGAGGGAAGGGATGCCAGGCCAGCACAAAGGCGTATCCCCCATACCCGGTGGGTTGCATTCCATGAGGGGTCCCCCAAGCACGGCACGGCGGAGAGAAACACAAGCAGCAGACGCATCTGTCCACCCGCCCCCATTTCCAACAACACAACGCCTGAGGAGGAGGAGGGAGGGTGGGAAGTACTACTGGGGGGGGAGGTACTGAACAGAGCAGCATTATTTTTATATACTTTCTTTTCTACACGAAAAGAAGGTAAAGAGGGTGCAAAAAATGTACCCTTGCTTTTTTTTTGTTTAGAGCAGCATTAAAAAAAAAGGTGAAGTTATTAATACAGGACCTCCCGCTGACCCACTGTACGATGCCAGCTGGATGAAAGCACAGGCCTAATGCTAACTTTGGGGGAGGGGGGAAAAAAGCGAACCGACGGAAAAAAAAAAAAAAACGAAAAAAAAAATTTCCCTCCGGGAAGGGGTCCAGGGTTTTCGCTTATCTTCATGAAAAAAATTTTTCCCCAAAATCGTGAAGATATGTCCAAAAAGGGGTCAAAAATTTTTTTTCCGCGCTCCGCGCGAAAAGGTCCGTTCATTTCGCGTAAATACGTGATGACGTGGGATGGTAACGTACATCAAGAACCAAACCAACCCTTTTCTCACGTTTTTCCACGTCAAGCCCTCGCATTAGGTTCTCTCTAGTGAACGAAACCTTCCCTCAGGACAAGAAGAAACGGCGATTGATATCAAAACTTTCTGGCGAAGCCACGGTACGCAACATTTCAAAATTTGTGACCTAAAACCGAACATTTTTACAGCCAGACTATGGTAGAGGGCTGTGGGCTGCCAGTTTTTGAGCTGCGCCGCAGGCGCACGGTAGGCTACTTTTTTAATGCCGGCAAGGGGGGTGCATCATTGAGTCCCTCACAAGTCTCCATCGTCACCGCCACCGTCATCGCAATCGCCATCTTCGCTTTCCTCTTTAACATCAACAGATGCAACACCGCTCTCTGTATCTTCAGAGATCAGAACTTCTCCAACACTCGATGTCTCGTCGACGGACAGACCCTCCTCCTCCTCGAACCCAGTGGTGGGGGCCGCAGTATGCACTGCTGTGTCCTTCTTTTAATCTCCCTTCCTCCTGAAGATGCGGGCGCAGGTGCCCACATCTCCAGGACCAGGTACCCACGGCATACCACAGGCAGAGAACCCCCCAAAAACCCCCCATTTTTAAGGGTGAACCGACGAACCAACGGATAAATAAAAAAAATAATAAATAAAAGTGAACCGACGAACCAACGGTTAGCATTAGGCCTGATGAAAGCAGTACTCTGCGGCCAACAAAAAAAAAAAGTTGACTTGAAATACAACAGCCCGCTCGTAAACAGTGTACCTTGGTACAATGACCGTACCGGGGTAGACCCCCCCCCAACCAATGCAGTCCTACAATCCATTTCGTGGTTTACATCTGATATGTGCTACTCCCGCAAAAAAATCCCACAACCCCCCCTCCCCTCCCCTTCCCCACCTAGGCTGAACGGCTTTCTTAGCCAAGAAAACACTTCTTTTCATCTCCCTGAGTTCAGCCGTTCGTTAATCCCTCTTGGGGCTGACCCCCAAAATGATTAAGATATTATTTTCAATCGAAAGATGAGCTGTCCATCAGCCCCAAAAAAAGCATCGTGCGTCCCAAGGGTGAGATGTGACACCCTATTCACCCCCAGCTAAGCTGCGTAGACTACATCACTGTGGTATATGCCCTACTCCTCCCGCCTCCTATCAGATGAATGAAAGGAGCTGGAGACACAGGGTTATGAGGCCTGTGTGATGTTAGGGTCCAAGAAAGAAAAAAAATTGGGGTCAACGTCAATGAGCAAAACGCTTCTGAGGCGACGGAGAGAACGATACTACGAGCACAATACTACACTTTCGTGGTTTACATCTGATATGCTGCTTCCATCATGAGGCCTGTGTGATGTTAGGATCCGGGGGGGAAAATTGAACCAATGAGCCCTCCCCTCTTCTCCCTCTCACCCCCGCAACAGCTGGGCATGAATTAGGAATAGCATCGGCCGCCACATCGACACCTGCAAAGGTGAGGAGGCACCTCCCGAAACTGAGCGACTCTTGCAAACAATGAAGCACCCACGCGTTAGGAGGAAGGACGGGACTCTCACCCTCTATGGCGCTTCATTCCAGAAGACTTACTCCTCCAACGTATGGCCCCCATCGTACGCTTGCACCACATGCCGACAAATTGCCGGTTCAGGCTTGGGCTCTGCCCTGTTAAGTACAGAAGCGATCCCTCAGGGTGCTGTGACAGCCCCGCCCCACTGAGCAATGGTCCACTCTTAGGAACCTACCTAGAAACTACCCAACCACCGCTTTTTGACAATAAATTCGAGCCCCACCTTTTCGTCCACGAGAAAACGTACAATCCCCATCCCAGGCCTTCCTCCCCATCCTCACCCCACTCAGGTCGAGACAACGCCTTTTTGTTGTTTCAGCAGGAAGCACACCCTCTCACCTCTGCACACTTCTGCAACCCCCCCCCTACACCCCTTAAGATTCTCTGACCGATTTTAGACGAGACGGATTTTTTCCCTGCATCTTCTGAATCCCCCCCCCCCCCTAGGCATAGTGTGCAGACGAACAAAATGTTCGTCGATGTTCGTCGTGGGGGGAAAAAAAAAATTTGTTCGTCGATGTTCGTCGTGGGTTGCCCGTGTGGCAGGGACCTGTTCGTCGATGTTCGTCGACGAACATCGACGAACAAAACCGACGAACATTTTGTTCGTCGACGAACCAAAAATGTTCGTCTGCACACTATGCCTAGGGGGTCCGACTGTGAGTAAAATTACCGTACAAAAAACTCATTATTAAACTTCTGGTCATCTCCAAGGCAACTGCGGGTGAAAAACACCCTCAGAGTGGGTCACAGAGGGCCTGTGGGCCGAAAAACGACCCAGAAGCCACCCCAGAATACAAAAAAATGGAAAAAAATAGTGAAAAAACGGCTTTTTGACGGTTTTGGCCATGTTGGGCAAAATAGCGTTTTTTCAAGAAAAAACCAAAAAAACGGTTATTTTTTGACATCACAAAACCTCCTTTGGCACAAATATACCCCAAAAGTGGCCTGTGAGTCCATTCCAACCTGTTTTGGACATATTTGACACTTTTGGAAGTGTTTTTTTGGTGTTTTTACGTCAAAAAACATACCCTGGCAATACCCTGACCGCGCTCCGGCAGCATTCCGGCATGCTGTTTGACCCATATAGGGGTCAAGAAATGGCCAAAAACCCCCGAAAAAGCACTCCGGGAACCCAGATAGTTCCAAATATCCACCAGACACCCACCCAAACACCGCAGAAACACGACAGAAAGTCGTCTTAAAAAACACACTTTTTTCAAAAAGGCTATTATGGAGCCTGTCTGACGAGCTTTTTGAAAAAAGTGTGTTTTTTAAGACGACTTTCTGTCGTGTTTCTGCGGTGTTTGGGTGGGTGTCTGGTGGATATTTGGAACTATCTGGGTTCCCGGAGTGCTTTTTCGGGGGTTTTTGGCCATTTCTTGACCCCTATATGGGTCAAACAGCATGCCGGAATGCTGCCGGAGCGCGGTCAGGGTATTGCCAGGGTATGTTTTTTGACGTAAAAACACCAAAAAAACACTTCCAAAAGTGTCAAATATGTCCAAAACAGGTTGGAATGGACTCACAGGCCACTTTTGGGGTATATTTGTGCCAAAGGAGGTTTTGTGATGTCAAAAAATAACCGTTTTTTTGGTTTTTTCTTGAAAAAACGCTATTTTGCCCAACATGGCCAAAACCGTCAAAAAGCCGTTTTTTCACTATTTTTTCCCATTTTTTTGTATTCTGGGGTGGCTTCTGGGTCGTTTTTCGGCCCACAGGCCCCCTGTGACCCACTCTGAGGGTGTTTTTCACCCGCAGTTGCCTTGGAGATGACCAGAAGTTTAATAATGAGTTTTTTGTACGAAATTTTATACACAAGTCTATTAGGAGTCGGACCCCCTACCCCCCCCCCCCCCCACGCCTAACCAACAAAGGACACACAACGGGTGTGGGTCCTGGAGGAGACACCCCCCCGTCCTGATGTGAAGAAGCCACGCAAGCCCTGCCCTTCCCCCAGCCACCCCCTTACTCTCCCATCTCAGCTAGGCAGTGGGGGTGCCCGAAATAGCGAATCCCTCCCCTCCCCTCTCCCCATACATTCCCAATAGCGCCCTATCGCTACTGGGGGGGGGGGGGGGGGGGCTAATAAAGTATACGGTGCTAATAAAGTATACGGGGGTAATAAAGTATACGGTGCGGAAACCCATTTTGAGCGTGGAAATCTGTGAAATAAAGTATACGGTTTTTGTGTACATTTTTCTTACTAAAAATTTTTTACAGCATTTTTTGCACAAAAAATCGGGAAAAAAAAAATTTGATTTCGGTGGTCCGGATTCTGTGCGTGCTGTGATGGGGTCACATTGCGCTGAGAAATGGGTATTTTTGACCTAAAATGCGTGTATCAGTTTTTACACGATTGGTGCCTGATGGGGTTTAGATTTGTGAAAATTTAAGTCACCAAAAAATTGTTCATTTTTCCACATTGACCCCACCACTGGCTGGAATTGGCCCAAAAATGTCAATGGTGGTGTTTTCGCGAGGTTTCGGCCACTAGAAACCCCAAAATAACAGTGATTTTTTTTTTTTTTTCCCTTTTCGTTTTTTGGCCATTTAAGCAGTAATTCCCGCCGAATAAAGTATACGTATACTTTAATAGCTCCCCCCCAGTAAGGGAAAGCTTTCTCTCCCCCCCCCCCCAATGACTCCAATGAGAAGGAGACTCGAGGCTGGGGGAGAAAGATGTCTATAAAGACCTGTGTGATGCAGGGTCCGGTTGGGGTCCTCTCTGCAGTGTGGGGGTGGGGAGCGTCAATGGAATCCGGGCGGGGAAGGACGAATGTTTTCGTTGGACACAGCCTCCACAATGCCAGATGAAAATACCCTGCGGACGACAGAAAGTCGAAGAGCAACAAAACCTGGTTGGAGGTAGGAACACGAAATTAGAAACTTAACACTCATCAAATCACACGATAAAACCCATGGGAGAGGGGAGGTTGTGGTGAAACGCACAACACCTCGAACCTGTTTGGGTGTGGAGTGGTCTCTGCAGCGCGGTTCGTCCCCCCTGGAACCGCAAACGTGTGTTCATGATTTTGTTTCTATTTCCTCCTTCATGAGGTGACAAAAAAAAATAATAGATGCTTTTGTTTTGTTGTGTACATCTTTTTTTTCTTATTCTTTTTTTTTTGTTTGTTTGTTTTTTTTTTTGTTTTTTTTTTTAAATTTTTGTTAAATGTATCGTAAGCGTAGATCTGCGTGCCACTGCGTGCCATTGCATATATTGTCTACGGTATTGCCTTGGAGGTACCTCAAAATAGTTTAAAAAAAAAAAATAGTAAAGAAATAGAAATAAAAAACGGCAAAAATGGTGGGTATTTTGGGGGGGCTTTTTTTTTACCCCGGGGGGGGGGGGGGGGGGGGGGGGAAATAATGAAGGGTAGTGGGGGTCCATTCACCACCTGATTTTTACCCCGCGTATAGGCGCGTAAAGGCCCGTATAGGCCAAACCCCACCCATTTTTCCCAGCCTTTACGCGCTATACGCGCCTATACGCAGGGTAAAACTCAGGTGGACTCATAGGAAGAATAGCAAGTTTTTTTCAAAAAAAAAAAAAAAAAAATGCATACTTTTCCTACTCCTCGCCGAGTTTAGTCATAGGCTGTTAACATCACATAAAAGACTAAGAAAATATTGACCCCGCTAGCAAGAGAAAGCAAGCGGATCGCTTCGTATGCACAAGATGAACGTTGGGCGGGAGATCGAGCGTAATCGGGGACGGGGGAGGGGACGGGGGAGAAGAAATTATCTGAGTAATTACCAATAAAATAAAAAATAAAAATAAAAACGTTCAGGGGATGGTAGTAATATTAGCACTCTGAAAAAAAGGGGGGGGGAAACGGATCGGTGTATTTCGTTTTCTTCAGCATATTTTTTCTTTTTACTATCTATTTATTTTAAAAGTGCGTTTTTGCACTGTGTGCTGTATTTAATTTGCTTTTTCTTTTACCCTCTTGACTGAGGTTGGACGTTTGAAATGCGGGGCTAAAGCACACAACCTAGAAACACAACGTGGTAGTCTGTACAAAAAAGGAAACCGTTTTTTTTTTTTTTTTGGGGGGGGGGAACAGGGTTTCCGCTTCATGGAAAAATTTTTTTTTCCAAAACCGTGAAGATATGAAGATATGTCCAAAAAGGGGTCAAAAAAATTTTTTCGCGCTCCGCGCGAAAAGGTCCGTCCATTTCAGGTAAATACGTGATGACGTGGGATGGTAATGTACATCAAGAACCAAACCAACCCTTTTTCTCATGTTTTTTCTACGCCTGCCTTCCCTCAGTACAGGAAGAAACGGCGGTCATAATATCAAAACTTTTTTGGCGAAGCCACGGTACGCAACATTTCAAAAATTGTGACTTAAAATCAACCATTTTTACAAACAAACTATGGTAGAGGGCTGTGGGATTCCGCTCATAAGTTTTGCGCCGCAGGCGCACGGTACGCTACTTTTTTTATTTTTGTCGATCCCTTATTCTCACTCTTTGTCAAATGGTGCAAAGATTGAGGGAATTGGGGGCACGGTCTGAAACTTTACCTCGCTATATCCTCTTCACAATCATACCAGGAAGGGGATAAGACGCGCTTCGCGCGCGCGCGACGCCCTGCCTCCCCTTTTTTTCTGGTTTTTTTTTTTTTTTTTTTCACGGGTCGGGAAAGATCTTTTGTCTTTTTTTGTCTTTTTTCGAGAATCTCGGGAGAAAAAAAAAAAAAATCAAGATTTTCAGGATTTTTGTCTTTTTTTTTCAGGATCTCTCGAGATCTTTGAGATCTTTGAAAAATCCTGAAAAAAAAAGGAAAAAAAGAGAAAAAAAGATGAAAAAGATCTTGAAAATCTTTTTTTTCTCAAAAAAAAGATAAAAAAGATTTTTGGGATTTTGAAAAATCTTTTTGGGAAAAAAAAAAAAAAAGATTTTGAAAATCTTTTTTTTTTTTTTCAAAGATTTCTCAAGATCTCGAGATTTTTCATGAAATTTCATGGATTTTTCCAGGATTTTTCAGGATTTTTTCAGGATTTTCCCAGGATTTTCAAATCTTTTCTCTTTTTTTTTTTCTCCCAAAAATCTTTTTTTTTTTTTTTTTTTCGGGAGAAGAGGATTTTTTTTCTCGAAAACTAAACATAACATTTCGTTGACCGCAGCCATTTAGGCTCTTTGCCTATGACGCACATGATAATGGATGAGGGGGAGGATTCAAAAGGAAAAAGCGTAAAGACAGATCTATCGTTGGTTTTAAATATGTTTAGTTTCCAATCACACTTCGTGTGTGCAAAAAAAAAAAAAAAAAAAAAGATCTTTCCCGACCCGTGTTTTTTTTTCTCATGAAGATATCTTCATGGGAAAAAACGGGAAAACCCCAGATTTTTTTTTTTTTTTGAAGATTTTTTGGGTCATATCTTCATAGCGGAAACACTGGGGGGGAACCGGCGTGTTGTCATACAGGATTCGGGAAAATGGGGGTGCAGTAAAAAAAGCTCAATTTGTTAGTTTTTTTTGTTGTGTCTACCATTTTTTTTTTTTTTTTTTTTTGAAAACTTGGTTGTATTAGTGTAGACACCCGAGGATGAACTCCACTATCAATTTTTCTTCTTCGCTAAGTTGTTCTGGAAAGCATCACGATACCCGCATTGCAAACCACAACCCCAAGGCCGATCCATGGGAACTCATAATCACCGTTACTATACAGCATCAAATAAAAAGGGGGAAGGGGTCTGAAAGATTAACGCATCAATCAATAACAATAATTAAAATATAAAAAAAACACAAGCAAACAACACAACCACTGCTTGCAGCAGGCCTCCTTGACCTGCAACAGGGTTGCATCAATACGTCACCAGACACTTCACTGGGAACGGTACTTCTTCGCCACAGCACGTGTCGCAGTCACGAAGGCCTCCTTGCGGGGAAGGCCAGACTTCAGGGCAGCCGTGTACGCAGCGGGGAAGTGCTTCTTCGTGAAGAGTGCGTACTTGGTAGCAGGCTTCTTCAGGCTCTTGCGGATGGCGGTCCTCTTGGCCTTGTTCTTTGCTGCCTCAGCCTCGAGCACTCCACGCTGCTGGGTGGAGAGTGCTGCCCACTTCGTGTTCACGTCCTTCAGGGTCAGCTTCGTTCCCTTCATCGTCTTCTGGACGAACAGGGTGCGTGCGGTGACAGGTCCGCTCGATGCGATCTTGGATTTCTTGTCCTTCTTTGCCTGCTTCTTCTCGTTGACACGAGCCTTGAGGGCAGCCTTCTTGGCCTTGACAGCCTGCTTCCTCTTCGCAACACGAGCCTTCAGGGCAGCCTTCTTGGCCTTGGCGGCCAGGTTCCTCTTCGCAACACGAGCCTTGAGGGCAGCCTTCTTGGCCTTGACAGCCTGCTTTCTCTTCGCAACACGAGCCCTCAGGGCAGCCTTCTTGGCCTTCTTCACCTGCTTTGCCTTCGCAACACGAGCCTTGAGGGCAGCCTTCTTGGCCTTCTTCACCTGCTGTGCCTTCGCAACACGAGCCTTCAGGGCGGCCTTCCTTGCCTTCTTCACCTGCTTTGCCTTCGCAACACGAGCCTTCAGGGCAGCCTTCTTGGCCTGGACAGCAGCCTTCTTGGCCTTGACAGCTTGTGCCTTCTTCGCAACACGAGCCTTCAGGGCGGCCTTCTTGGCCTGGACAGCCTGGTTCTTCTTGGCAACACGAGCCCTCAGGGCAGCCTTCTTGGCCTTCTGGACCTGTGCCTTCTTGGCAGCACGAGCCTTCAGGGCAGCCTTCTTGGCCTTGACAGCCTGTGCCTTCGCAGCAGCACGAGCCTTGAGTGCAGCCTTCTTGGCAGACTTGTTCGCCTTCTTCACAATCTTCTTCACCTTCTTTGCCTTCTTTGCCTGCACCTTCTTGGCCTTCTTCACAACCTTCTTGGCTGCCTTCTTCACAACCTTCTTCGCGACCTTCTTCACTGCCTTCTTGGCCGGCTTCACCTTCTTGGCAGACACCTTCTTCGACGCAGACTTCTTCGCCACAGGCTTCTTTGCTGCCTTGGTCACCTTGCTGCGCATCTGCACGGCACCCACCTGCACAGCAGGGAGCACGAACTTCGCCTGGCGCGCAATGGAACGAAGAGACATCATTTTGAAGTGTGAAGGGTGTGACGGGAATGTGGTGGAACTGTGGTGGTGGGTGTGGGTTGTGCTGTGTCGGGTTGTGCTGTTCAAAGTTGTGAAGTGCAGGTGGGTTGTTTTCTTCTATTTGAAGTATCGAAGATACTCCGCACTGTGCGACCTTTGAGACTAACGAACCAATGAAGGCTTTCAACAAACTCTCTTCTTCACACACTCAAAAGAGAATGAAAGCCATACAACGAAGAAAGGGCCACTGGAAAGAGAAAAAAAATGCAAAACAAATCTGACCTGACACAACAGGATCATGAGAGCGCACGATGCCGTCTACACCCAAACTGAACAATTTCGGCACATAACGTGGTGGGGAGGGAAAAGGGGAACTGGGCGAACATGAACAATTGTGCACACATGTGGCAGCATTGCGTTTGAGACATTGCGTGTGTGACAACAACACACTGTTCACAGTCCGCACAAAACATCATAACTGTACAAAATAAAATAAAATAAAATAAAATAAAATAAAATAAAATAAAATAAACAGAGAGTCAAACAGTAAAACTTGAATGATTAAGACATCAATTACAACAAACAACACAACCACTGCTTGCAGCAGGCCTCCTTGACCTGCAACAGGGTTGCATCAATACGTCACCAGACACTTCACTGGGAACGGTACTTCTTCGCCACAGCACGTGTCGCAGTCACGAAGGCCTCCTTGCGGGGAAGGCCAGACTTCATGGCAGCCGTGTACTCAGCGGGGAAGTGCTTCTTCACGAAGAGTGCGTACTTGGTAGCAGGCTTCTTCAGGCTCTGGCGGATGGCGGTCCTCTTGGCCTTGTTCTTTGCTGCCTCAGCCTCGAGCACTCCACGCTGCTGGGTGGAGAGTGCTGCCCACTTCGTGTTCACATCCTTCAGGATCAGCTTCGTTCCCTTCATCGTCTTCTGGACGAACAGGGTGCGTGCGGAGACAGGTCCGCTCGATGCGATCTTGGATTTCTTGTCCTTCTTTGCCTGCTTCTTCTCGTTGACACGAGCCTTGAGGGCAGCCTTCTTGGCCTTGACAGCCTGCTTCCTCTTCGCAACACGAGCCTTGAGGGCAGCCTTCTTGGCCTGGACAGCCTGCTTTCTCTTCGCAACACGAGCCTTGAGGGCAGCCTTCTTGGCCTGGACAGCCTGCTTTCTCTTCGCAACACGAGCCTTCAGGGCAGCCTTCTTGACCTTGACAGCCTGATTTCTCTTCGCAACACGAGCCTTCAGTGCAGCCTTCTTGGCCTTGACAGCCTGTGCCTTCGCAGCAGCACGAGCCTTGAGTGCAGCCTTCTTGGCAGACTTGTCCGCCTTCTTCACAATCTTCTTCACCTTCTTTGCCTGCACCTTCTTGGTCTTCTTCACAACCTTCTTGGCTGCCTTCTTCACAACCTTCTTCGCGACCTTCTTCACTGCCTTCTTGGCCGGCTTCACCTTCTTGGCAGACACCTTCTTCGACGCAGACTTCTTCGCCACAGGCTTCTTTGCTGCCTTGGTCACCTTGCTGCGCATCTGCACGGCACCCACCTGCACAGCAGGGAGCACGAACTTCGCCTGGCGCGCAATGGAACGAAGAGACATCATTTTGAAGTGTGAAGGGTGTGACGGGAATGTGGTGGAACTGTGGTGGTGGGTGTGGGTTGTGCTGTGTCGGGTTGTGCTGTTCAAAGTTGTGAAATGCAGGTGGGTTGTTTTCTTCTATTTGAAGTATCGAAGATACTCCGCACTATGCGACCTTTGAGACTAACGAACCAATGAAGGCTTTCAACAAACTCTCTTCTTCACACACTCAAAAGAGAATACAATTATATCATGTAAAGGGGGTCCAGCGATTATTTACGTTTAGAATAAAAATCAATATGAAAGAGAATACAAGAAAGACATAAAACTACACGAGAAAAGCATGTGCAAAACAAAATCTGACCTGACACAACAGGATCATGAGAGCGCACGAGGCCGTCTACACCCAAACTGAACAATTTCGGCACATAACGTGGTGGGGAGGGAGAATGAGAACTGGGCGAACATGAACAATTGTGCACACATGTGGCAGCATTGCGTTTGAGACATTGCGTGTGTGACAACAACACACTGTTCACAGTCCGCACAAAACATTATAACCAGGGGGGTCGGGTGGTACTTTTTAGCGGTTTTGGAACCTCAAATGCCGGTTTAGCGGTTTGGGCAGGCCTCAGCCTAACTCCCGGGCCTCAGCCAAAACCATCGACCCATTTGAGAAGAAAAAAAAAAAAAGGAGAGAAAAAAGTGATTTTTACTAGTGCTTCCCGAGCTTTCTCCGCTGACAAGCTAGTCACAAGAAGAAAACTTAAGCGAGCCCGGGCGCGCTTCGCGCGCCCGGGTCCCCACCCCAGCTCAAGTTGGGGGCCTCCGGCGGAATGTGAGAGTTCCTCAGTGATCCAACGGCGGAGCTCGGCACTTCATTGATATTTGCACCAGGCACACGTGGTGCACGATCAGTAACCTCAGTTTTTTTACAAAAGAAATGGCGACATGTCACCCAAAGGTTCCAGGCGAAGCCACGGTACGCAACATTTCAAAAAATTGCGCTTAAACTTGGACATTTTTACTGCCAAACTATGTCATGGGAAGGGTGTGATGCAAGCTTGCGCCGCAGGCGCACGGTGCGCTACTTTTTTCCTTTCGCCATGCTGCATGCTTCCTTTTCCTTCGAAGTCTGACCAATTGAGTCCGGCTCGATGGTATCTCAAAAAATTCCCCTTCACCCCCTACCGGGTTAATGGTATCCCAAAAAAAAACCCTGGGTCAACCCGGTACATCGACCCATCGACCCGGGTACCTGGGTCGATGGGTCGATGGTTAGGCTGGGGCCTGGGTTTGGGCAAAAAAAAAAAAAAAACCAACGATTTCTAAAGCTACAGTTTCTGTACTTCATTGGTCCCCACCAGTGGAGTCCCCCATACAGGAGGAAGGGAGGGGGTTCGCCCTCTCCCACCATACTACACGCGAATATGACTCTCCTTTTAAGGAGATATGATATGGCGATTGCTCAGGCGCGGGCTATGACGGCTGAAGCGATGACTGAGGATGAGTGGTGTGATGCGGCCGACCTGGTGTCAGCTGCATGCACTCTATCGGGGCTGATCTCGCAGCTCACGATAGAGGTGGCAGAAGAGGAAACGGCGGTGCAACCGCCACATGACGTGACACCGCGGGCCGTAGCGCTTGCGATGTTGGTGCGAGCAGCAGCAGCGACTTGCACCGAAGACGAGACACCCGGCGCCTGCTTCCCCGCAGGAGCCACAACAACAGCGACCCCCACCATGACGTGCACCACCGGTGGGAAGGTCAAGACGCCTCACAAGGCGCTGAAGAACAAGCCCCCGCCGCCGCCCCCACCCGACCGTGGGTTGACTGCAGCCAGGAAGCCAGTGCCGCCGCCGCCGCCCAATCGAGACTGGACGACGACGACCGCCATGAGCATTGCATGGAGTAACTCCGGCATCACTTAGACGCGTGTAGTATAGTGGAGTTCATCTTCGGGTGTCTACACTAAAACAACCAAGTTTTCAAAAAAAAAAAAAAGTATAAATCATGGGTGTCCAAAGTACTTGAAGTACTTTTTTCGGATTTTTTATGGCACTTGAAGTACTTGACCCCCCCTTTTTTTTCCTCTCAAAATGACAGTCAAGTACTTGAAGATGGATCAAGTACTTGACATAAATCAAGTACTTGATACCCTATTTTTTTTCTCGTACTTTTTTACTTTTTTACCCTCTGGCAGAGTCTGTCAAGTACTTGTTTTCGCAAAAAAAACGTCAAGTACTTGATCAAGTACCCACTTTTTTTTGTACTTGATCAAGTACTTGATGTTTTTTTTTGTGAAAAAAGTACTTGACAGAGGGAGAACAAGTAAAAAAGTACTAGAAAAAAAAATAGGGTGTCAAGTACTTCAAGTATCAAGTATTGGGTTTTTTGGGGGATCAAGTACTTGATATACTTCAAGTACTTTGGACATCCATGATAAATCTGGATTCCGAGAAAAAAATTTTTTGGGGGTAGTGGTCACCCCTCCCACCCCTCATATCAGAAAATATCAGCTCCTAAAGACACTAAAGCACAGCCTCCTCCTGTCAGGTCGAACTCCCTGTTGACCTTTGGGCTTTCTGCCTTACAGAGGCCCGGGGCACAGCGCACCGCGAGAGCGGCAAGAAATAAAAATGTAGCGTACCGTGTGCCTGCGGCGCAGCTTGCAGCCCACCCTTCCCATGACATAGTTTGGCTGAAAAATGTTCAATTGTAAGCGCATTTTTTTGAAATGCTGCGTACCGTGGCTTCGCCAAAAACTTTCGTTTAGCAAAATATGGAAGTAAAATATACGGAACTGACGATAATTACCAACGAAAGTGCCATTGTATGTCAACAATTTTTAGAAATGTTGCGCACCGTGGCTTCGCCAAGAGCCTTCGGGTGACAGTGACCCTTTTTAAGGGTGAAAAAGCTCGGGAGCCCAAAACCGTTAAACCGCTAAAAAAAACTTTCGGGGGACTCACACGACCTCCCTGATCATAACTGTACAAAATAAAATAAAATAAAATAAAATAAACAGAGAGTCAAACAGTAAAACTTGAATGATTAAGACATCAATCACAACAAACAACACAACCACTGCTTGCAGCAGGCCTCCTTGACCTGCAACAGGGTTGCATCAATACGTCACCAGACACTTCACTGGGAACGGTACTTCTGGGCAAGCGAGCGGGAGACAGCTACGAAGGCCTCCTTGCGGGGAAGGCCAGACTTCATGGCAGCCGTGTACTCAGCGGGGAAGTGCTTCTTCACGAAGAGTGCGTACTTGGTAGCAGGCTTCTTCAGGCTCTTGCGGATGGTGGTCCTCTTGGCCTTGTTCTTTGCTGCCTCAGCCTCGAACACTCCACGCTGCTGGGTGGAGAGTGCAGTCCACTTCGTGAGTACGTCCTTCAGGGTCAGCTTCGTTCCCTTCATCGTCTTCTGGACGAACAGGGTGCGTGCGGAGACAGGTCCGCTCGATGCGATCTTGGCCTTCTTGTCCTTCTTTGCCTGCTTCTTCTCGTTGACACGAGCCATGAGGGCAGCCTTCTTGGCCTTGACAGCCTGTGCCTTCTTCGCAACACGAGCCTTGAGGGCAGCCTTCTTGTCCTTCTTTGCCTGCTTCTTCTCGTTAACACGAGCCTTGAGGGCAGCCTTCTTGGCCTTGACAGCCTGTGCCTTCTTCGCAACACGAGCCCTCAGGGCAGCCTTCTTGGCCTTGACAGCAGCCTTCTTGGCCTTGGCAGCCTGTGCCTTCGCAGCAATGCGAGCCTTCAGTGCAGCCTTCTTAACCTTCTGGACCTCTGCCTTCTTGGCAGCGCGAGCCTTCAGGGCAGCCTTCTTGGCAGACTTGTTCGCCGTCTTCACAATCTTCTTCACCTTCTTTGCCTTCTTTGCCTGCACCTTCTTGGCCTTCTTCACAACCTTCTTGGCTGCCTTCTTCACAACCTTCTTCGCGACCTTCTTCACTGCCTTCTTGGCCGGCTTCACCTTCTTGGCAGACACCTTCTTCGACGCAGACTTCTTCGCCACAGGCTTCTTTGCTGCCTTGGTCACCTTGCTGCGCATCTGCACGGCACCCACCTGCACAGCAGGGAGCACGAACTTCGCCTGGCGCGCAATGGAACGAAGAGACATCATTTTGAAGTGTGAAGGGTGTGACGGGAATGTGGTGGAACTGTGGTGGTGGGTGTGGGTTGTGCTGTGTCGGGTTGTGCTGTTCAAAGTTGTGAAATGCAGGTGGGTTGGTTTCTTCTATTTGAAGTATCGAAGATACTCCGCACTATGCGACCTTTGAGACTAACGAACCAATGAAGGCTTTCAACAAACTCTCTTCTTCACACACTCAAAAGAGAATGAAAGCCACAAAACGAAGAAAGGGCCACTGGAAAAAGAATGCAAAACAAATTTGACCTGACACAACAGGATCATGAGAGCGCACGAGACCGTCTACACCCAAACTGGACATTCTCGTCACACAACGTGGTGGGGAGGGAAAAGGGGAACTGGGCGAACATGAACAATTGTGCACACATGTGTCAGCGTTGCGTTTGACAATAACACACTGTGTCCACACAGGACATAACTGTACAAAGTAAATAATAAAAAGTTGAAAATGTTAAACTTGAATGAAAAAAATAATAACGGAAAAGAAAAAAAGCTCACATAAAAATAAAAAAAAAATGAATCTAAGTTCCGCGTGCTTAGTCACCCAACACAACCACTGCTTGCAGCAGGCCTCCTTGACCTGCAACAGGGTTGCATCAATACGTCACCAGACACTTCACTGGGAACGGTACTTCTGGGCAAGCGAGCGGGAGACAGCTACGAAGGCCTCCTTGCGGGGAAGGCCAGACTTCAGGGCAGCCGTGTACTCAGCGGTGAAGTGCTTCTTCACGAAGAGTGCGTACTTGGTAGCAGGCTTCTTCAGGCTCTTGCGGATGGTGGTCCTCTTGGCCTTGTTCTTTGCTGCCTCAGCCTCGAGCACTCCACGCTGCTGGGTGGAGAGTGCTGCCCACTTCGTGTTCACGTCCTTCAGGGTCAGCTTCGTTCCCTTCATCGTCTTCTGGACGAACAGGGTGCGTGCGGTGACAGGTCCGCTCGATGCGATCTTGGATTTCTTGTCCTTCTTTGCCTGCTTCTTCTCGTTGACACGAGCCTTCAGGGCAGCCTTCTTGGCCTTGACAGCCTGCTTCCTCTTCGCAACACGAGCCTTGAGGGCAGCCTTCTTGGCCTTGACAGCCTGGTTCTTCTTGGCAACACGAGCCTTGAGGGCAGCCTTCTTGGCCTTGGCGGCCAGGTTCCTCTTCGCAACACGAGCCCTAAGGGCAGCCTTCTTGGCCTTGACGGCCTGTGCCTTCTTCGCAACACGAGCCCTCAGGGCAGCCTTCTTGGCCTGGACAGCAGCCTTCTTGGCCTTGACGGCCTGTGCCTTCTTCGCAACACGAGCCTTCAGGGCAGCCTTCTTGGCCTGGACAGCCTGGTTCTTCTTGGCAACACGAGCCCTCAGGGCAGCCTTCTTGGCCTTCTGGACCTGTGCCTTCTTGGCAGCACGAGCCTTCAGGGCAGCCTTCTTGGCCTTGACAGCCTGTGCCTTCGCAGCAGCACGAGCCTTGAGTGCAGCCTTCTTGGCAGACTTGTTCGCCTTCTTCACAATCTTCTTCACCTTCTTTGCCTTCTTTGCCTGCACCTTCTTGGCCTTCTTCACAACCTTCTTGGCTGCCTTCTTCACAACCTTCTTCGCGACCTTCTTCACTGCCTTCTTGGCCGGCTTCACCTTCTTGGCAGACACCTTCTTCGACGCAGACTTCTTCGCCACAGGCTTCTTTGCTGCCTTGGTCACCTTGCTGCGCATCTGCACGGCACCCACCTGCACAGCAGGGAGCACGAACTTCGCCTGGCGCGCAATGGAACGAAGAGACATCATTTTGAAGTGTGAAGGGTGTGACGGGAATGTGGTGGAACTGTGGTGGTGGGTGTGGGTTGTGCTGTGTCGGGTTGTGCTGTTCAAAGTTGTGAAGTGCAGGTGGGTTGTTTTCTTCTATTTGAAGTATCGAAGATACTCCGCACTGTGCGACCTTTGAGACTAACGAACCAATGAAGGCTTTCAACAAACTCTCTTCTTCACACACTCAAAAGAGAATGAAAGCCATACAACGAAGAAAGGGCCACTGGAAAGAGAAAAAAAATGCAAAACAAATCTGACCTGACACAACAGGATCATGAGAGCGCACGAGGCCGTCCATAGTCAAGTTGAACATGCCTTTCACCGTGGCGGGAAGAGGAAATGAGAACTATACAAGCATGAACAAATGGACTTGAAATACAAAATCCCTCCTGTAGTGTACTTTTGTTACAATGACCCGTGCATCGTGGGTGTCCCCAACCATCCGGTCTTGGTCCTACATCTGAACAATTCCGCACAAAATATTATAACAAATATTATAACTGTACCTACTACCTTGAGAATTGTGAGGATGATGTATTGACATGAGAAGCGCGAATATGATCCCTGGTGAATACACCGCCAATAAAAATAAAGTTGCGCTCGCTTCGCTCGCGGAAAAACACCCCAAAAATTTTCCCCGCTCGCTTCGCGAGCGGGAAAACGCCCCCAAAAAAATTCTCCCCACCACCAGTACACAAAACCGGTGTTTTAGTCGGCCTGTGCATAAGTCCGATCCTGAGCCCAAATCTGCCCGGACTTATACACGGGTCATCGGACTCATGCACGGGTCATGGGGGTCGGACTTATGCACGGGGGGGGTTAGGGGGAGCAGTGAGACCCTTTTTTCTGTCACACCCCCCAAAAAATCATGAAAAAGTGTAAAAAAAAATATCCGAAAACACAAAAACACCCCAGAAAACATTTGTGGGACTATTTCTTACGTTTTGGTGCCTTTTTGGCACTTTTTGGCACTTTTTTTCTCGATTTTTCGACACTTTTTGTCGCGTTTTCACCCAAATTCCCCCTTTTCAGAGGGGATTTGATACAAGGCGATTTATCAAAAAATTCAAAAATTTGAAATAGCCCAAAACAAGAGGAAAAGTGGTTTTTTCCAGTCATATGTGTGCACGGAGTGATTTCCGTGGGGTTTTGGAGCCAAAAGTCCAGTTTTTTTCATGTCTTTGCTGAAAATTTTGAATTTTTTTTATACACAAAAACCACATTTTAGCCGGGAGGAAGAAGTGTGACAGAAGTGTGACATCTGAGAGGTTTCGAGCCAGAGGTCACCAAAATGGGCAAAACCATCTGAAAACAATTTTTTCCACCCCCAGTGGGGTCCGGCAATCACTTTCGAGTGGTTTTGGGGACTTATGTGAACCTGTGGACAATTTTTTTGGGGTTTTTATGTGTGTAAACATGCTAAGAAGTGAGGGCAGTACTGCTTTTTTAAGCGTTTCAGACACTACAGAATACATCTGGGGCCCACACAGGACCCCTAAAAGCTGCAAAAACCATACATTTCCACCCTGGGACCCCACCGAATGTGGACCGAGGTGGTTTTCGGGTGTTTAGAAGGCCTAATGTCTCCTCAAATATTTTTTTTGAAAAGTGTTGAAAATTGACCCAAAAGCGTTACACAAGCGTTACACATTTTTGGCCATTTTTTCACAAAAAACCAATTTTTTTTAATCAGGAAAGTATCTGTAGAGGTTGTCAGGTGGTTTAATGGGATATTTGGGTGATCCCCAGGGCGATTTGCGGCCAGGTACGACCTTTTTGGTGGATTTCTTCACCTAAATTTCAAAAAAATGGGTTTGTGACAGTATTTGTACAGGGATTTATACACCACTGCTCCCCCTCACCGTGCGCTGGTCAGAGGATACCTGGTCAGTTGACCAGGTAATATGACCAGGTTTTGACCTGGTCAGATTGACCAGGTACACCTGGTCATGACCAGGTATACCTGGTCAATGACCAGGTATTGACCAGGTATACCTGGTCATGACCAGGTATACCTGGTCAGTGACCAGGTATTTGGCCACTGTGACCAGGTTTTTTTTTTTTTTGACAACACAAAAATGCCCTTGGTGGGTCCATATGACCTCAAAACTGGGCTAAAAGTGCAAATAAAGGCACTTACGAGCAGTTTAGAGCATCTAGAATTTATTCCACGGCTATTTGTGTGCACCCTGTACATTTTGTATGGGCATCACCTTAGCAAAAAATCGAAAAATCTCAAAAAAAAAAATTTTTTTTTCGGGGAAAATTTGGCCTCTGGGTTGGGTCTTGGGGCACCGAAAAATGCAAAAAAACGCAAAATTCGGGTGTTTTGACCATCTGGGGTGTCACCAAATACACGTATTTGAACAATCCTACACTAAACAGTGGTTAGACAAGGCGATTTTTGACCAAAGAAAAAATAACTTTTTTGCCCAAAACTGGCCGTGGTAGGTCATAAAATGGCCCAAAAAATCCAAAGAAAACCTCAGATTGGGCAAATGTTGAAAAAAATTTTCAAGTCAAAATTTCAGCCAAAATACGGTCATACCCCGTGTACTGTAGTAGCTAATTTTTACGATTTGAGGCCATAAAAGCAAAATTTGGCACTTTTGAGCCTCTGTAGGGGTCTAAAATGTCTAAAATGTGGTTTTGCGTACTCGATTTTTTAGACGAATTTTTTTTTCTGTACTGGACACTGGGCACTGTACCCAGAGAAGGCACCTTGACAGCAGCGAAGGCGCAGATGAAGACAAGGTATGTAAATAATATTTACTTATTTACATATTTACTTTTTTATTATGTTTAACTGTCAGGCACTAGTGTAGATTCATTCCTTTAGTGGTTGTCAAGTTGTTGTGTGGTGGTGTTTGTTTTCCCTGATCACCGATCTCACTCTTTTTTGGCTGGTGCTTGCAGACTACCCCTACTTTGTGTAATCGGAATAAACTTACATATTGCTTGTCATAAGGCAGCCGTTTTTTAACTTCTGCAGGCGTGCTCGTTACCTGCTGCACATAATATTCACCTCGCTTCGCTCGGTAAATACTTACACATGGTCCCCTCGCTTCGCTTGGGAACCATTAGTGCAGCAGGAAATCCGCTGTGGCGTGAAAAAAAGGCTACCTTATTTCACGGCAATGCATAGTTATTACCACTTTCTTCATTAACCTCATCTTTAATACTGGAAAATCGTTTAATTTGTCACACCCTAATTAACCGAGTTGAAATATCAGTCATAAATGAATTTTGTCACCCCCTCACATTACGTTGGGCGATTTTTTGTGTCTACTTTTTAAAGTACAGCCTTGAGTGATACTTTCTGTATTAGGGACGGAAGAATTGTAGGTGACAAATTAAACGATTTTACAGTACTGCGTTTATACACCATAACTTAATCACACCCCACATTTACACTCATCACAGGATCGTGAAATCCGAACTGCATCCGTGATTGCGATGAGAAGTTTCGCCGCTCTTCGACATTCTATCAACAACTCAAAAATCCGAAAGGCTTCACCCACATCAATCTATTCTGGGTTTGTGGACGAAGACCTGGGGGGTGGGAATATTTTGTCAGTCACTGCTATTGCCATTTAACCCAGGGAGCATAGCTAGTGCAAGAAATTCGACTTTGGAAACCTTCCGGAAAGTCTGTCCTCTGCTTGCGGAGGACTAGACACAAGAAAATATTGCGTTCCCCCAGAAAACCAGTGCACATTTCACACTCCTTGTGGGTGGTCTTGTTGCCTTTTTTGTCAACAGTAATTTTGGCCCAGGCATGCTCTTGAAGCATGACAATTTAGTGTGTATGGGGCAGGGTGTTGTTTTGTTCTGAATTCTCTTTGTTATAACATCTAAGTCAATCGCGGGTGGTGGTTTGTGTAGCGTGAGGCACTCTTTTTAACAAACTTCCTGCGGCTGCTAAAGTGTTATTTCTTCGGATTTAACAACGTACAGCGTAACATAGTGGTTTAGCCTGGTCGACACAACCTTTGATAGATATGGGATAACCAACCCCCTTCGACCCCTTGTGGGTTCACTGAACAAGCCCTCGTGGTAGTTAAACGCGATTGACATTTACATTTCCTAGAGATGAAAGAACAAGACAACACTTCTGTACCCGCGCATCAAAATTGTGGAAAACTTTGCACCCCAAACACCCTCAACAACGCCCGCCAAAAGGCGCCCCTTGTTGCTGGGAGTTGGTTCTCATTGATACCTGCGAATGACATGCGAATAACATTTATTATGGGGTGGCGACAGGCAAGTTCTCATTTTTTGGTCAATTTCCGCACTACACAGTATACACAGTACACACAGTACACACAGTACACACAGTACACACAGTACACACAGTACACACAGTACACACAGTACACACAGTACACAGTATACACAATATACACAGTATACACAATATACACAGTATACACAGTATACACAGTATACACAGTATACACAGTATACACAGTATACACAGTATACACAGTATACACAGTATACACAGTATACACAGTATACACAGTATACACAGTATACACAGTATACACAGTATACACAGTATACACAGTATACACAGTATACACAGTATACACAGTATACACAGTATACACAGTATACACAGTATACACAGTATACACAGTATACACAGTATACACAGTATACACAGTATACACAGTATACACAGTATACACAGTATACACAGTATACACAGTATACACAGTATACACAGTATACACAGTATACACAGTATACACAGTATACACAGTATACACAGTATACACAGTATACACAGTATACACAGTATACACAGTATACACAGTATACACAGTATACACAGTATACACAGTATACACAGTATACACAGTATACACAGTATACACAGTATACACAGTATACACAGTATACACAGTATACACAGTATACACAGTATACACAGTATACACAGTATACACAGTATACACAGTATACACAGTATACTGTGTATACTGTGTTACTTAGTGAGAGTTAGTGAGAGCTGTGAGAGCCTGTGAGAGCTTGTGCGAGCCTGTGAGACCTTGTGAGAGCTTGTGAGAGTCTGTGAGAGCCTGTGAGAGCTTACTGAGAGCTAGTAAAAAAATCTCTCCCCGTTCATAGATCACCCAACTGTACTGCTGAATAACGTTATTCCAAAATAACACTTGTTATAACGTTATCGATAACGTTATAACACCCACAGTATGTCTTATAATAGGCTAATATTGGGCTAATAGCCTATTATATGCCATCTTAGACGTAGGCTGCAGTCGGTGCTGTAACATACACCTCACTCACGCTCATCAGTGAAAAACACAAGAGAAATAAGTTGTGTTGTGTCTGTAACGGAGTTGGCCTTAAATTTTGGATTTTTCGGATTTGTTTAACGGGTTAAGCCAGCTACCACCGTACCACCAGTGGTAGCTGGGAAGGACTGGAATAGGCTAATAAAATATTAGCCTATTCCAGTTTCATTGGCCTATTCTATAAGGCTTAAATAGGCTAATATCCTATTAGGCTTTGTTAGCTTATCAGCTATGGTATACTGTGTATACTGTGTATACTGTGTATACTGTGTATACTGTGTATACTGTGTATACTGTGTATACTGTGTATACTGTGTATACTGTGTATACTGTGTATACTGTGTATACTGTGTGTACTGTGTGTACTGTGTATACTGTGTATACTGTGTATACTGTGTATACTGTGTATACTGTGTATACTGTGTATACTGTAGGTCATCAGCTCTCAGTAAGCTCTCACAGCTCCCACTAGCTCCCACTAGCTCTCACTAACTCTCACTAGCTCTCAGTAAGCTCTCACAGGCTCTCATACTGTAAACTTGTTTAAGTAGCTTTGCTACGCCAGGGGGGTCTCTAGGATAAAATATGTCGCGAATAAGAAAGTCTTTTCCCCTCCCCCTTTTTCGCTATATTTTTTTTGCGCGTACCATTTATCTATTGCTACGTGCCCTTTTTGTTGTTATTGCTTACCACTTGCTTCGGCAAGGTTGGTTGAGGACGTTACGGGGAAATCTCACCACCTTCATCAGTATTTTTTGTGTTGTGTTTCCCCAGTCTCGCCCTCATGACCGCATACCTCGCTGCCGTTTTTTCGGCGCTATTAACCAAAAAAGACCTTTCTCCCCACATTTTATCCTAAAGAGACCCCCACAGGCTCTCACAAGCTCTCACAAGGTCTCACAGGCTCTCACAGGCTCTCACAGCCTGTTACGTGTCCCACGGAGACGATCATAGATCACCCAACAGTACAGTACAGTACAGTACAGTACAGTACAGTACAGTACAGTACAGTACAGTACAGTACAGTACAGTACAGTACAGTACAGTACAGTACAGTACAGTACAGTACAGTACAGTACAGTACAGTACAGTACAGTACAGTACAGTACAGTACAGTACAGTACAGTACAGTACAGTACAGTACAGTACAGTACAGTACAGTACAGTACAGTACAGTACAGTACAGTACAGTACAGTACAGTACAGTACAGTACAGTACAGTACAGTACAGTACAGTACAGTACAGTACAGTACAGTACAGTACAGTACAGTACAGTACAGTACAGTACAGTACAGTACAGTACAGTACAGTACAGTACCCCTGCTAACGACCCACCCAGAGTGGGACAAAAAAAAGCTCATCCCAAAATATGCCGATCACAAAAAAATCACAAAAACCCCCGATCCAACAATCACACACCCACAGAATTCACACACTACTATAACATTCGCACTACGTTCACATCATTCGCACTATGTTCGCACTGTGTTCGCATCGTTCGCATCATTCGCACATGCGAATATAGTGCGAATATAGTGCGAATGATGCGAACGACAATGCGAATGAATGCGAACAGGATGCGAATGCATTCGCACATGCGAATATATGCGAATGGTCATTCGCACGCTATGTATGCCTAGGGGGTATCTTAAGGGGGTGAAATGGCCAAAAAATCGAACTTTTTCGCCTGGGTGCCAAAAAAGGCACCAAACCAGAAAATATGTCCCTTGGGACCCCAAAAATCGAATTCCGCCCGGTTTTGAGCACTTTTGACCACTTCTGACCGACTTTTTTGCATTTTTTAAAAAGTGACCACCAACTTGTACCTGCCCACCCCCCCGTAGGTAGAGCAACTCACATATCCATCAGCCTCAGTGTTAGCCAGGGGCCAGAAAAGCCCCCAAAGCCACATATTTCCACCCCAGAACCTATCCCGAGGGGTACCCAGGTGGTTTCGGGGTGTTTAGGGGACTTCGTGGAACTTAGAACCATGTTTCAAAAAGGGTACAAGGACGTGGTCCCTTGGGAGGGCAAGCCCTTGGTACGAGTTCCTGGACACTTTTTGAAACATGGTTCTAAGTTCCACCAAGTCCCTCTAAACACCCCGAAACAGCCTGGGTACCCCTCGGGATAGGTTCTGGGGTGGAAATATGTGGCTTTGGGGGCTTTTCTGGCCCCTGGCTCACACTGAGGCGTGATGGATGTGTGAGTTGCTCTACCTACGGGGGGTGGGCAGGTACAAGTACTGTAGGCGCTTTTTTAAAATTGCATTTCAGGCATCATCTGAGTGTTTCTGTGTCAAAACTGGGGCGCTGGTGCGTTTTTTGGGTCCCCTAGGTGGTTTGGTATGGTTTTCGGGGACTTCTGAGGTTCTGAAGATCAAAATCGGAAAAATTGCATATCGAGTACAGTGACCGGGGGGTGGGCAGGTACAAGTTGGTGGTCACTTTTTAAAAAATGCAAAAAAGTCGCTCAGAAGTGGTCAAAAGTGCTCAAAACCGGGCGGAATTCGATTTTTGGGGTCCAAATGGGCCTATGGTGTGGTTTTTTTGACCTCAGGGGGAGTTTCCCAATTTATTGCCTACTTCACGTTTTTTGACAGCTTAAGATACCCCCTACCCCCCCCAGTGATGCAAGGTGGGTTTTTTTGCTGGGTTTTTTTGCGGGTTTTTTTGGGTTTTTATGGGTTTTTTTGGGTTTTTTCAAAACCAGTTTTTTCGGGTTTTTATGGGTTTTTTGACTTTCTGGTTTTCGGTAGGGTATTCGTGAATTTTTAACACTGGCTGCATGCTTCCCAGCACACACAAGTGCATAGAAAAAATGCCTTGGAAAACATGCAATCTGTGGTGGTCAAAAGTGCAAAATTCCTTCGCCAATTGTTTTTTTGGGTGTTTGTTATACCTGGAGAATATGGTCAGATCACTTATCATACCACCTGTGGTATGGTCACACACAGGTACCAGACCCCAAAAACACCACTTTTTCAGGCCATTTTTGACCTGAAAAACCAGTTCATACATAGGCACCAGCCAGTTTTACTGTATTAATGTGGGCAGTGAAGCTGCCCAGCACGCACCCTCCATTTTCAGCCAAAAAAAGAGTGTGTCTTTGGACACCCACGGTAAAGGACAACAATGTGTATCGCCACTATTCTGCCTCATTGCGGTACTAACCTGCATTTTTGGTGTTTTAGGCGGTGACCCAAATTTACAAAGAAAAAAACGAAAAAACCCACGAAATCTACACAAAAGTCTACAATACCACAACCCAAAACGCAACAAAATGTACGAAAATCAGGAAAACGCACAAAATCTTTAAAAAAATTCACAACATTGCACCGCTTTTTGGTTTGCGTGACGAAAGGAGCACGCGCGGGTCACACTCATTGCTCACCGAGAAGATGGTGCCACCGGGGGTTTTTGGGGTTTAAACGTGGGTTACGTGGTACTGCAGTGGAACCACCCATGGTTCTGACACCGGAATCCCTACCTGGGTATGGACTCAAAAAACCCACCAAAAGAGGTGAAACTCCAGGTGAAAACGCCTGTTGTAGCTGTAGGTGCACACGTAACAGAAGGTTTATACACGTAAACTCATGACACTAAAATTCTTCAGAAACCGAAAAGAAACGTCTGACTTAGAAGTCAATTTTAGGTGGTTAAACTCCACCAAAAAAAATGTCCGACCCCGCAATTTTTTCAGATCGCTCCGAAAATTCATATTTGCGATGTTTTGAGCAAAAAAAATCACACTCCACGCCCCAAAAGCAAAATATAATGCGGTGGGTTTTTTTGGGTTTTTATGGGTTTTTTTGGGTTTTTATGGGTTTTTTTGGTTTTTTTGGGTTTTTTGGGTTTTTTTGTTTGGGACCCTGGATTCCTGCATCACTGACCCCCCCCCCCCTAGGCATACTGTGCAGGCGAGCCGTTTTTAGGCGAGTTTTTCGTTTTCCTGATTTTCAGGAAAAACTCGCCAAAAACTCGCCCTACTCGCCCATTACTCGCCTATTACTCGCCAAAACTCGCCAAAAACTCGCCTAAACTCGCCCACATTTGGGTGCAAATCCTGGTGCACATACGCACCTTGGGGGTGAAAATGTGCACCAGGATGTGAAAATGGAGGGCGGGGGTGACTGATGACAACATGCCACTCGAAAACACACAAAAAAATTGAAATTGTGTCACTTGTACGTCTAAAGGCAACCATGTCACGGCAGTGGCTGACAGGCATGTATGTAAACATTTGCTCCAGGGGAAGATTCAAGCGTGCCATAGATCCCGGGGGACAAGACGTGCTACAATCCGGAGGATGACGAAGACATGGATGAGCCGGGGCTACACTCGCTATACAACAATGTCCTCGCCATGCCGGTAAATGGCAACCCTGCAGGCCACCCCTTGGCGGTATTCCCCCACGACTACATCGCACCCATCTGTGCAAGCTTCATGGATCCGCAGAAGCTACAGCTGGACTGGTGGTACTGGTTGTGGAAGCCTACAAAGCAAACTGCAGAGGTCTTGTTCAAGTGGAACGAAAAAAATTTTCTCTTCAAAACTCAAATTTCCCTCATATTTTCGTGTGTACACTTTTCCCAAGGTAAAATCCCTACCAAAAAAAAAAACTCGCCAAAACTCGCCCCCCAAAAATGGGCGAGTTTTAGGCGAGTTTTTGGCGAGTAGGCGAGTTTTTTTTACTCGCCTGCACAGTATGCCTAGGGGGGGTCAAAAGGGGTAAACAAATTGAAAAAAATGAGTTTTTGTTCCTAAGTGCTAAAAAAATGACCAAAACCAGAAAATACCACCCTCAGATGTCCAAAAATCCATCTGCGCCCGGTTTTGAGCAGTTTTGAGCCTCAAGAAGCCCCGTATCTGCTTTTTTCAAAAATGTACACACAACTTGTACCTGCCCACCCCCTGTAGGTAGAGCAACTCACACATCCATCACGCCTCAGTGTGAGCCAGGGGCCAGAAAAGCCCCCAAGGCCACATATTTTCACCCCAGAACCTATCCCGAAGGGTACCCAGGCTGTTTCGGGGTGTTTAGAGGGACTTGGTGGAACTTAGAACCATGTTTCAAAAAGTGTCAAGGAACTCGTACCAAGGGTTTTCCCACCCAAGGTACTAAGTACTGGTACCCTTTTGAAACATGGTTCTAAGTTCCACCAAGTCCCTCTAAACACCCCGAAACAGCCTGGGTACCCTTCGGGATAGGTTCTGGTGAAAATATGTGGCCTTGGGGGCTTTTCTGGCCCCTGGCTCACACTGAGGCGTGATGGATGTGTGAGTTGCTCTACCTACAGGGGGTGGGCAGGTACAAGTTGTGTGTACATTTTTGAAAAAAGCAGATACGGGGCTTCTTGAGGCTCAAAACTGCTCAAAACCGGGCGCAGATGGATTTTTGGACATCTGAGGGTGGTATTTTCTGGTTTTGGTCATTTTTTAGCACTTAGAAACCAAAACTCGATTTTTATCATTTTGTTATCGCTTTTTGGGGGCTTTTGACCCCCCCTAACCCCCCCCCCCCCCCCCCCCCCCTCTCCCAGATCATGTTTACAGTGCACCTCCGTTAGCGAGGTGCCTGGGGGGGGGGGGGGGAAATACACAGAGAAAAAAGTTGGGATAAAAGGAGAGAAATAGTTCACTAACTTCCTCAGGCTACCTATTTTACAGGGTACTTAAAATGTCGGTTTCACATTTCTGTTTTCAGAGCCCTTGCTATTTGCCCTATGGAGGTACCCTAAATTGGTCAAAAATGGTAAAAATGGTAAAAATGGTAGGAATTTTGGGGGCCACATCCGCTGGACTTGAGAGGGTCGTGTCGATCGTGGTGACGGTATCGAGGAGAAGAAAATAATAAATTATGGCGCCGCAGGCAAAAAAAAATTGAGTACATCCTGTACGGTACGGGATATCATGGTGCGGTCAGCAACCCAGTTCCCCAAAAAATGCAAAAAAACTTTTTCTCCAAATCTGCAAAAGTTTTTTTTTCTTCAAAAGTGAGGTTTAGCCTCAGTTCTACTATGGTACATAAATCTCTGAGCCCACCCGCCTGGAGCTTTGGAAAAGCTTGGATAAGAAACGAAAGAAAACTATAGAGTTCACTAAAGGAGCCTGTAAAAGCGAACACCAGCTGGACATAATTTGAATGAGAATCACATCAATCAAAACAAACAACACAACCACTGCTTGCAGCAGGCCTCCTTCACCTGCAACAGGTTGCATCAATACGTCACCAGACACTTCACTGGGAACGGTACTTCTTCGCCACAGCACGTGTCGCATTCGCGAAGGTCTCCTTTTGTGGAAGGCCAGACTTCATGGCAGCCGTGTACTCAGCGGTGAAGTGCTTCTTCACGAAGAGTGCGTACTTGGTAGCAGGCTTCTTCAGGCTCTTGCGGATGGTGGTCCTCTTGGCCTTGTTCTTTGCTGCCTCAGCTTCTAACACTCCACGCTGCTGGGTGGAGAGTGCTGCCCACTTCGTGTTCACATCCTTCAGGGTCAGCTTCGTTCCCTTCATCGTCTTCTGGACGAACAGGGTGCGTGCGGAGACAGGTCCGCTCGATGCGATCTTGGCCTTCTTGTCCTGCTTCCTCGACTTCTTTCTATTGTATTCATCTTTCAGGGCAGCGTTAACGGAGATGGCAGCCTGCTTCCTCTTCGCAATTTTAGCCTTTACAACCGCCTTATTGGTCTTGGCAGCTCGCTGTGCCTTCCGAATACGAGCCTTGAGAGCAGCCATCTGGGTCTTTAAAGCCTGTGCATGAGCAGCAACACGAGCCTTGTCCTTGACAGCTTGTGCCTTCTTCGCCATACGAGCCTTCTTGTCCTTGACAGCCTGCTTTCTCTTCGCAGCGCGAACAGCTTTTCTGGCATTCGCGACCCTCCTTGCCTGCATCTGCGCCAAATCCTTCCCCGCAGCTTTCTTCACTGCCTTCTTGGCCTTGACAGCCTGTGCCTTCGCAGCAGCGTGAGCCTTGAGAGCAGCCTTCTTGGCAGACTTGTTCGCCTTCTTCACAATCTTCTTCACCTTCTTTGCCTTCTTTGCCTGCACCTTCTTGGCCTTCTTCACAACCTTCTTGGCTGCCTTCTTCACAACCTTCTTCGCGACCTTCTTCACTGCCTTCTTGGCCGGCTTCACCTTCTTGGCAGACACCTTCTTCGACGCAGACTTCTTCGCCACAGGCTTCTTTGCTGCCTTGGTCACCTTGCTGCGCATCTGCACGGCACCCACCTGCACAGCAGGGAGCACGAACTTCGCCTGGCGCGCAATGGAACGAAGAGACATCATTTTGAAGTGTGAAGGGTGTGACGGGAATGTGGTGGAACTGTGGTGGTGGGTGTGGGTTGTGCTGTGTCGGGTTGTGCTGTTCAAAGTTGTGAAATGCAGGTGGGTTGTTTTCTTCTATTTGAAGTATCGAAGATACTCCGCACTATGCGACCTTTGAGACTAACGAACCAATGAAGGCTTTCAACAAACTCTCTTCTTCACACACTCAAAAGAGAATGAAAGCCACAAAACGAAGAAAGGGCCAGGGTTTTATATAGCCCCCATAGTGTGAGGCAGGGGATTATATAGTGGGGTAAAACTCGGTCAGCCTGACCGAGTTTACAGCAAGCCTTAACTAAAACTCGGTCAGGCCAAATAAAAAAAAAAAAATGATAAATCTTGGGGGAAAAAATCGGTTTCTTTGGTACCTCACACGAGCCTCTGAGAGTGACCAGAAATGGCCTCATGAACAAAGTGACCCCGTCACAGCCAGAACGCGACTCAATTGGTCAAACGCCGAAGGAAAACGAAGCATGCAGCATGGCGGGAAAAAAAAAGTAGCGTACCGTGCGCCTGCGGCGCAAGCTTGCAGCCATCCCATGACATAGTTTGGCAGTGAAAATGTGCAAGTTTAAGCGCAAATTTTTGAAATGTTGCGTACCGTGGCTTCGCTTGGGTGCCATGACCGCCGTTTCTTTTGTAAATGTACTGAGGTTACTGATAATTCGTGTACCATGTGTGCCTGGCACAAATATAAATGAAGTGCCGAACTCCGAGGAATTCTCACATTCCGCCGGAGGCCCCCAACTTGAGCTAAGGTGGGGACCCGGGCGCGCGAAGCGCGCCCAAGCTCGACCGAGTTTGACCGAGTTTCAGCGAAAAACCCCGAAACCTATATAATGCCCTGGTGTGAGGCGTTTCCCAGGGCCTTCAACGTGTCGAAGTTAAGCCTTAACTTCGACAACTTTTTTTTGGTTTTTTTTTTGTCGAAGTTCGACAAATCTAAAAAAAATATGGGATTTTGGCAAAATCCTTTTATTTCTGACCGAGTTGCAGGGTAGTCCACGGGAGAAACTCGGTTCAGGGCTTTAACTTTAACATTCTCCTGTGATCCACTGTGACCATTTGGACAGAGCTCGTAGAAACCAACGAGGAGTGAGCCAGACAAAAGTAGCGTACCGTGCGCCTGCGGCGCAAGCAGGCATCCCACCCTTCCCATGACATAGTTTGGCTGTAAATAAAGCGCCATGGTATGCGCAATATTTGAAACGTTGCGTACCGTGGCTTCGCCAGGGACCTTTGTTGTTAGAAATGTACTGAGCTTACTGATACGATAGGTGTGATACCCACTACGGCTTGTGGATCACCAGTGGCTACAAAGCTACCAATGCTGCTTGTGTTGAAACACACGTGTGTGGGACAGGCGGATTTTTTTGGCTGACCGAGTTTTCAAAAATGACCAAAACCTGTATAAACCCCTGAGAGCTTCTCCCTGTGATTTGCTACACCCGCGCGCGCGAAGCGCGCGCGGGCTCGGGGAGGTCAGTTTTTTTTTTTTTTTTAACTTCGACAAAACTGTGGACAGACTTTGTCGATGGTTGAAGGCCCTGGCGTTTCCTCAAAAAAAAAATATATATATAGCAGTCAATAACTGACCCACCGGGACTTATTTCCGTTTTTGTACAGAAAAAATTTTAATTTCTACTCGTCAAAAAAAATCGTGCAACCCCGCAATTAAAAGATATCGACTCGGAAACCCATCCCCGCTGGGTTTTGAAAACTTTTGCGGAAAAGGGTTGCGGTGGTGTAGGTTGGCCGTGGATCACAAATTACTGAGTTAATTTTTTGCTGAGTTTTTCCCACAGAAAAAAAAAATAAATGACTGCCTCACACAAAACCACCTTTTTGGTAGAGGCTAGGGGGCTATAAAACCCTGGAAAGGGCCACTGGAAAAAGAAAAAAAAAACGCAAAACAAATCTGACCTGACACAACAGGATCATGAGAGCGCACGAGGCCGTCCATAGTCAAGTTGAACATGCCTTTCACCGTGGCGGGAAGAGGAAATGAGAACTATACAAGCATGAACAAATGGACTTGAAATACAAAATCCCTCCTGCAGTGTACTTTTGTTACAATGACCCGTGCATCGTGGGTGTCCCCAACCATCCGGTCTTGGTCCTACATCTGAACAATTCAGCACAAAATATTATAACAAATAGAGAAAAGTTCGATTTCGGCCTCGAAAATACCCGTGACACCGATTTGTCACGGTACTTTGTCACGGTACTTTGTCGCGGTACTTTGTCACGGTACTTTGTCACGGTACTTTGTCACGGTACTTTGTCACGGTACTTTGTCACGGTACTTTGTCACGGAATTATTTTGAAAGATTCGATTTCGTGACAAGCCGATTTTTTCATTGACACACAAAATTCAATTTAGTGACAAATGACTTTTTTCATTGACAAAAAAAAAATTCGATTTCGTGACAAATCCATTTTTTCATTGACAAAAAAATGTCATTGAAAAAAAATGGATTTTGTCAAGGAAAAAGTTGTGACAGCCAACCCGCCAGTCACTGAAAAGTGACCAGACAGCCACTTGACAAACACAAAAGAGGCCATTCTTGAGCTGTCTAGAAACCGAAGGGCAGAGACTGAAGACACAAGGTATGATAACTTTATGATTATGCAAGACTTAGTATATCGCGAACACGGTCAGGCTTGCACGCCTCGGGCCAGAGGCCAGCCCCACTAAATGATATGCAGCAGACACTCATTGCAGATTTCATTTTCATTCGGTAAAAAATTAATGGGTGCGCAAGTTTCTATACCTAATACCCCAACCCTCACCCATACATTCCATTACACACACCAAAACAGATCGAATCCACCAGCGCATGCGACGGAAGCAGATTCAGATTGTGGTTTGATAAGCAGAGTTCGGTTATTATGGTGGTGGAAAGGGGGGTGGGAACACTTTGTCAGTCACTGCTATAGCCATTAACCAGGGAGCATAGCTAGCGCAAGAAATTCGACTTTGGAAACCTTCCGGAAAGTCTGTCCTCTGCTTCCGGAGGACTAGACACAAGAAAATATTGTTTGTTCCCCCAGAAAACCAGTGCACAATTCACACTCCTTGTGGGTGGTCTTGTTGCCTTTTCGTCATAGTAATTTTGGCCCAGGCATGCTCTTGAAGCATGACAATTTAGTGTGTATGGGGCAGGGTGTTGTTTTGTTCTGAATTCTCTTTGTTATAACATCTAAGTCAATCGCGGGTGGTGGTTTGTGTAGCGTGAGGCACTCTTTTTAGCAAACTTCCTGCGGCTGCTAAAGTGTTATTTCTTCGGATTTAACAACGTACAGCGTAACATAGTGGTTTCGCCTGGTCGACACAACCTTTGATAGATATGGGATAACCAACCCCCTTCGACCCCTCGTGGGTTCACTGAACAAGCCCTAGTGGTAGTTAAACGCGATTGACATTTACATTTCCTAGAGATGAAAGAACAAGACAACACTTCTGTACCCGCGCATCAAAATTGTGGAAAACTTTGCACCCCAAACACCTTCAACAACGCCCGCCAAAAGGCGCCCCTTGTTGCTGGGAGTTGGTTCTCATGTTTGATACCTGCACAGCAGGCATTCCTCCTGAGTCCAACGCATGTTTGGCCTGTCTGCGGCGTTGTACTTAAGGTGCACGAAGACAGGGTCTGGTGGTAAATTTTGCGTAGTACTGCGACGTGGTACTACGTGGGTCTGGGAACCTGGGTACAGGATATTTGTTGTGAAGACATCTTCCACCATGCATTGAGGAGGGTAAGACAGTGGTCGCAGTTTCTACCTGATAGCATTACACATTTAACTTCTCCACGGGGGTCTTGGGCCGTTCATTCGGTTATACCTTGACTACCGGAAGATATTCTTGAGGCCTTTTTGGTCTATAGAATATCCGGTCTTCCCGAACGGAGGCACACTTTGTGTGTTACTACGACCTGGCAACTTCCAGCAGTAGGTTAAGTAATCTTTCTTGCAAATTGTTGGATCATTATCTCCTCAGTGCATGCATGCCCCACGTGACTGACACTTTTGTGTTTGTCATGTGGAGCTGTGGTTGCTCTTTCACGACTTTTATCCTTGTGTCCAGTGTACCCAGTACCCAGTGCCCTGTCACGACTTTTTCCGTCACAAAAAGTTTGGTTTCCTTGACAAAATACATTTCTGTCACGACTTTTTCCATGACAAAAAGTTCGGTTTCCTTGACAAAATCCATTTTTTCATTGACATTTTTTTGTCACTGAATTTTTGGATTTGTCACGAAATCGAATTTTGTGTGTCAATGAAAAAATTGGTTTGTCACGAAATCGAATCTTTCAAAAAAATTCCGTGACAAAATTCCGTGACAAATCGGTGTCACGGTAATTTTCGAGGCCGAAATCGAACTTTTCTCTAACAAATATTATTACTGTACAAAAATTAACAAGACTAAGTGAGCTCTCACTTTTTATCTTGTTTCTTGTCCAGCCCTATCGGATTTTTCAAAGGCGGGGGTTTTTGATACACGGCGGGGTCCACACACCCGAGGGTCCGTAAATTTTACGGACCCTCTTTACGGACCCTCAAGTGCGGACCCGGGTCCGTAATTACGGACCCTAGGGTACGTAATTACGGACCCTAGGGTACGTAATTACGTGGTCTAAGGTGGGAAATCACTGTTTGGATGTGTGACTGCTGGTCGAAAAGCCCTGGGAGCAAACCGAGTGGTACACAGGTACCACATGATAGACCATGATCATGTGGGCCTATCCCAAGTTACATACCGAAAAAAGTCGTGAGCTCGGTTAGTTGTCAAAGACGTCTTCCACCATGCACTGAGGAGATAATGATCCAACAATTTACAAGAAAGATTACTTAACCTACTGCTGGAAATTGCCAGGTCGTAGTAACACACAAAGTGTGCCTCCGTTCGGGAAGACCGGATATTCTAGAGACCAAAAAGGCCTCAAGAATATCTTCCGGTAGTCAAGGTATAACCGAGTGAACGGCCCAAGACCCCCGTGGAGAAGTTAAATGTTGTAATGCTATCAAGTAGAAACTGCGAACACTGTCTTACCCTCCTCAATACATGGTGGAATATTTCTTTGACAACAAACCGAGCTCAAGAGTTTTTAAACTTCCCTGAGGGAATGCGAGACGCAAAATTTACCACCAGACCCTGTCTTCGTGCACCTTCGGTGCAACGCTGCAGACAGGCCAAACTGCGTTGGACTCAGAGGAATGCCTGCTGTGCAGTGTATCAATGAGAACCAAGTCCCAGCAACAAGGGGCGCCTTTTGGCGGGCGTTGTTGAGGGTGTTTGGGGTGCAAAGTTTTCCACAATTTTGATGCGCGGGTACAGAAGTGTTGTCTTGTTCTTTCATCTTTAGGAATGTAAATGTCAATCGCGTTTAACTACCACTAGGGCTTGTTCAGTGAACCCACGAGGGGTCGAAGGGGGTTGGTTATCCCATAGCTATCAAAGGTTGTGTCGACCAGGCTAATCCACTATGTTACGCTGTACGTTGTTAAATCCGAAGAAATAACACTTTAGCAGCCGCAGGAAGTTTGTTAAAAAGAGTGCCTCACACTACACAAACCACCACCCGCGATTGACTTAGATGTTATAACAAAGAGAATTCAGAACAAAACAACACCCTGCCCCATACACACTAAATTGTCATGCTTCAAGAGCATGCCTGGGCCAAAATTACTGTTGACCAAAAAGGCAACAAGACCACCCACAAGGAGTGTAAATTGTGCACTGGTTTTCTGGGGGAACGCAATATTTTCTTGTGTCTAGTCCTCCGCAAGCAGAGGACAGACTTTCCGGAAGGTTTCCAAAGTCGAATTTCTTGCACTAGCTATGCTCCCTTGGTTAATGGCTATAGCAGTGACTGACTAAGTGTACCCACCCCCCTCCACCCAGATCTTCGTCCGCAAACTCAGAATAGATTGATGCGGGTAGATTTTGAGTTGTTGAATGTCGGACCGCGGTGAAGCTTCTCATCGCAATCGCGGGTGCAGTTCAGACTTCACGATCCTGTATAAGTGTAAATGTGGGGTGTGATTAAGTTATGGTATACAAACGTAGTAGTCGGGAAAGGTGAGGTTAATAAAAAAGGCTATTTATTGCCGTGAAATAAGATAGATTTTTTCCACGCTACAGGTCGAGAGAGTGACCTGCTGCACAAATGGTTCGAGTGAAGCGAGGTGAATTATGTGAAGCAGGTAACGAGCGCCTGTGGAACCAAATAGAAACGTAACACTCATCACACGATAAAACCCATGGGAGAGGTTGTGGTGAAACGCACACACCTCGACCTGAGGAGTGGCTCTGCAGCGCGGTTCGTCCCCAGAACCGCAAGTGTGTTCAAAATGCTTTGTTTCTATTTCCTCCTTCATGTCATGAGGTGACACAAAATGATTGGTGCGTAAAAAAATAGCTATTTAATAGTGTGAACATTACGCGTTTATTTCGAGTTGAAAACACGAACAAGTTGAAATATGCGGCATTTTTTTGTTCAATCTTCACTAGTAACTGAAAGTTAAACATAATTACATACCTTGTCTTCCCCGTAACCTGCGCCTTCGCTGCTTTTAAGGTGCTTTCTCTGGGTGCCCAGTACCCAGTACCCAGTACCCAGTACCCAGTACCCAGTACCCAGTACCCAGTACCCAGTACCCAGTACCCAGTACCCAGTACCCAGTACCCAGTACCCAGTACCCAGTACCCAGTACCCAGTACCCAGTACCCAGTACCCAGTACCCAGTACCCAGTACCCAGTACCCAGTACCCAGTACCCAGTACCCAGTACCCAGTACCCAGTACCCAGTACCCAGTACCCAGTACCCAGTACCCAGTACCCAGTACCCAGTACCCAGTACCCAGTACCCAGTACCCAGTACCCAGTACCCAGTACCCAGTACCCAGTACACAGTACCCAGTACCCAGTACCCAGTACCCAGTACCCAGTACCCAGTACCCAGTACCCAGTACCCAGTACCCAGTACCCAGTACCCAGTACCCAGTACCCAGTACCCAGTACCCAGTACCCAGTACCCAGTACCCAGTACCCAGTACCCAGTACCCAGTACCCAGTACCCAGTACCCAGTACCCAGTACCCAGTACCCAGTACCCAGTACCCAGTACCCAGTACCCAGTACCCAGTACCCAGTACCCAGTACCCAGTACCCAGTACCCAGTACCCAGTACCCAGTACCCAGTACCCAGTACCCAGTACCCAGTACCCAGTACCCAGTACCCAGTACCCAGTACCCAGTACCCAGTACCCAGTGTCTTCGAGAACCTAAAAATGCGTTTTGTTGAAATTTTCTGGCTTTTTCTGAACTTTTCCCAGCTACTTTTCTGGTCGAGTAGCCGACTTTTCTGATCGAGTAGCTATTTTCACTTTTCTGGTGTATGAGTAGGTTTTCTGGGTGGGAGACTGGATTCTGGGTACAGTGGTGTGTCTGGGCACCCAGGCACCTGGGTACTGGTGTATTTTCGGCCCAGGTACCCCGGTACACGGTACACTGGTGTACAAGGAAAAAAGTCGTGAAAAAGCAACCACAGCTCCACATGACAAACACAAAAGTGTCCAGTCACGTGGGGCATTCATGCACTGAGGAGATAATGATCCAACAATTTACAAGAAAGATTACTTAACCTACTGCTGGAAATTGCCAGGTCGTAGTAACACACAAAGTGCGCCTCCGTTCGGGAATACCGGATATTCTAGAGACCAAAAAGGCCTCAAGAATATCTTCCGCTGGTCAAGGTATAACCGAGTGAACGGCCCAAGACCCCCGTGGAGAAGTTAAATGTTGTAATGCTATCAAGTACAAACTGCGACCACTGTCTTACCCTCCTCAATGCATGTCTTTCACAACAAATATCCTGTACACAGGTACACAGATACACAGATACACAGGTACACAGGTAAAACCCGTTAAAATTGTGTGTGAAAGTTAAAAATAGCTATATTTGCATTTTTCGCCCAGCATTGAGGACACATAGGCCCACCAAGGGCAATTTTGTGATGTCAAAAAAATTTTTTTTTCGGCCCAAAAATTGACTTGTTTTCGGTAAAACCCACTAAAAATTGTGGTACTCTAAACTGCGTTTTAGACCCCCACAGATGCTCAAAAGTGCCAAATTTTGCTTTTAATGGCCTCAAATCGTCGAAATTAGCCCTAAACGGGGGCAAAAAAAATTTTTCGAGAGTCCCTTTCCCTGGGAGGCTCCGTAATTACGTACCCTAGGGTACGTAATGACACTCCGTAAAGAGGGAGTGTCCTAACATGCCGTTTTACGGACCCTCGGGGTGTGCGGACCCCGCCGTGTAAATAAAGGCGGGGGGGGGGGGGGGGGGGGGGGAAATACACAGAGAAAAAAGTTGGGATAAAAGGAGAGAAATAGTTCACTAACTTCCTCAGGCTACCTATTTTACAGGGTACTTAAAATGTCGGTTTCACATTTCTGTTTTCAACGTGGCAAATGAACATCCAAAGACCGACATTGGCTGACATTCACTAAGAATTTGGACAGCCCCTTTGCGATGTTTTGAGCAAAAACAAAATCACGCGATGCCTCCAAGGCAAAATATAGTGTGGCGGGGTTTTTAGGTTTTTGTGAGGTCTTGGGTTTTTTCGCCGGAACCCTGGGTTTTCTGCATCACTGACCCCTCCCCCTAAATCCTGGCGGTCAGTATGTGCCCCTCCTCCCTTGCTATTTGCCTCTATTGAATATTTTAACTCCTCCTCACAGCATTTTTCGCGCTCACTTTTTGTTTTTTTTCAGCCCACCCGCTTGGATCTTCGGAAAAGCTTGGACAAGAAACGAAAGAAAACTATAGAGTTCACTAAAGGAGCCTGTAAAAGCGAACACCAGCTGGACATAATTTGAATGAGAATCACATCAATCAAAACAAACAACACAACCACTGCTTGCAGCAGGCCTCCTTGACCTGCAACAGGGTTGCATCAATACGTAACCAGACACTTCACTGGGAACGGTACTTCTTCGCCACAGCACGTGTCGCATTCGCGAAGGTCTCCTTTTGTGGAAGGCCAGACTTCATGGCAGCCGTGTACTCAGCGGTGAAGTGCTTCTTCGTGAAGAGTGCGTACTTGGTAGCAGGCTTCTTCAGGCTCTGGCGGATGGCGGTCCTCTTGGCCTTGTTCTTTGCTGCCTCAGCCTCGAACACTCCACGCTGCTGGGTGGAGAGTGCTGTCCACTTCGTGTTCACATCCTTCAGGGTCAGCTTCGTTCCCTTCATCGTCTTCTGGACGAACAGGGTGCGTGCGGAGATGGGTCCGCTCGATGCGATCTTGGCCTTCTTGGTCTTCTTGTCCTGCTTCCCCGCCTTCTTTCTATTGTATCGATCCTTCAGGGCAGCGTGAACGGAGATGGCAGCAGCTCGCTGCGCCTTCCGAATACGAGCCTTGAGAGCAGCCATCTGGGTCTTTAAAGCCTGTGCATGAGCAGCAACACGAGCCTTGTCCTTGACAGCCTGCTTTCTCTTCGCAGCGCGAACAGCTTTTCTGGCATTCGCGACCCTCCTTGCCTGCATCTGCTCCAAATCCTTCCCCGCAGCTTTCTTCACTGCCTTCTTGGCCTTGACAGCCTGTGCCTTCGCAGCAGCACGAGCCTTGAGTGCAGCCTTCTTGGCAGACTTGTTCGCCTTCTTCACAATCTTCTTCACCTTCTTTGCCTTCTTTGCCTGCACCTTCTTGGCCTTCTTCACAACCTTCTTGGCTGCCTTCTTCACAACCTTCTTCGCGACCTTCTTCACTGCCTTCTTGGCCGGCTTCACCTTCTTGGCAGACACCTTCTTCGACGCAGACTTCTTCGCCACAGGCTTCTTTGCTGCCTTGGTCACCTTGCTGCGCATCTGCACGGCACCCACCTGCACAGCAGGGAGCACGAACTTCGCCTGGCGCGCAATGGAACGAAGAGACATCATTTTGAAGTGTGAAGGGTGTGACGGGAATGTGGTGGAACTGTGGTGGTGGGTGTGGGTTGTGCTGTGTCGGGTTGTGCTATTCAAAGTTGTGAAATGCAGGTGGGTTGTTTTCTTCTATTTGAAGTATCGACGATACTTGCGACCATATCTATCTGATGACTCAGATGCTCCATGAAGCCCGGCAACGTGTAGTGTGTCCGTTTGCTTTGTTGTGCTCTAAGTCCCCAGGAAAATAGGAAAAAGGTTGGACCCGAAAAAGTTGGGCACTTTTTGCGATTTTTGGGCCGAATTGTAACATTTTCCGACATTTAGATATGGTAACTTGAATTGAACACATGTGTCTCACCGTGCACACACATCTGGGCAATATTCTGCGTTTAGGAACTAACCCACACAACTACTTTTCAAACACACAGCTCCAAGAAATGCAGATGCCATGCCCGCCCCCATTATTTGCCCTTCCCCTCATCTCAAACCTCCCTCAGCTCCCCCGTCCACAGCCACGACGTCTGTCTTCTGCACAAACACATGCATTAACATGTACAGTGCCAGACCTTCCTCGACACCCGCCCTTTCCCCTCCCCCACTCCCACCGTTCACGTGAAAGGCGACAGCGTACATGAGCCATTTTTGCAGTGCAAACCCATCTAGCACGCCGCTTTCGGCCTGCGACACAAGCCAGGCCAAGGCGTTGCGAGAGGGGACAAAGCAGGTCTTTTTGCTTCTCTTTGTCTTCACGGCACGCACCTCCGCAGCTGCGTACAACGCAGAGAGGGTCGACACTGCTGCATCGGTGAGCACCACCTTCGACAACCACAGGGACGCGAGGAAGCGGTCCAACACATGCACTGAAAGCAAACCTCGCCATTCCTTAACAGCATCTGACGCATCCACTGCAAAAAGCCGTGAGCACAGCTGCGATGTCACCCGCACCAGCCCCTCTTCCAACCCGTCTTCTGCAACCGATTGAATGACAACGCTGTCCTCCTCTCCCCAGACAGGGTCATTCGAACGCCGTTTGATGCACTGCACAGTGTCTGCGACAACCAACTCCCTTCGGAGCACCTCCGCAGCCCCATCTTCGGTGAGCTCGATCCAGTTCATTTCTTCGTCCACTTTGCGTATAAGGCAACACCTCCCCCCGATCATTACCACCCCACCCCGACACAACGCTGGTCTCGGTGCCCCCCCCGCCTCCGCTAACCTGAGGACGATCTGCGTCAGCTCCCTTCCCCGAACACCCCCACCGTCTGCGAGACACAGCGAATCCACCGCGTTCACAATATTTGCGACCACCGCCGATTTCACCTCAAGACACCGCTCTGCACCTTCCCCTCCCCAGGAACGGAGCATATCCAGACTTTCCAGCAGTGCATACGGCCCCCCTTGAGTTGTGCTCTGCAAAACCGGGTAGGTGCAGCCCGACAGGCCGAGGGTGGGGTAAAAAAGGCTGCCCAGGTTCTGACCATCAAAGCCATTCTGAATGGCCTTGGCTGCCACGACAGCAAGCTCGGGGGAGAGAAGGGAGCATTGCGTCCCGAGCTGCAGCGTTTCCGCCAGCTCTCTTGGCGACTCAACCTGACCTGCTACCGATAACAGCAAGGCGCCAATGAGAGACGGGCTAAGCTCCACCCCAATACCTTGCAAGGCTGTCAGCAGCGCGCTTAGGGAAGCCACGGAGAGCCCCTTCGCCTTTACTGGGTGTCGCCCTTTTTCCATCCATTCCAGGAGACGCACCGCTTCGTTCCGCCGTTCTGACAGGCCTGCAGTGACGATAATACTCTGCGAACCTCCCTTTGTAACACCCGTTCTCCCTATCCCTTCCCCTAAAGCGGTCAGGCGCCGTATAGCAGCAGGCCATGGGTTGCGCAGACGGGGCTTCATTGAAAGGCGGGGTGGAAGAGATCGAGATACGGTTGCGTTACATGATCGGTTGAAAACACCCTGTGGTGAGTCGTGGGTGTCGGGGGGAGGGGGAGGGGGTGGTGGTGATGTTCGGTTTTATTTTGTGGCTTTTTTACTGCCAGAAATCGACAAAAAAAAAAAATACGGCCCTTTCACAAAGAGATTACTACACCGAGACCAATTGGAAAAATGGATAAAATTTCATTATTCTTCACTTTCCACTATAGATACCCTACGAAAAGTAGTGCAGTTTTGCCAGCATTTTTGGCTAACGGCCAGAGGCTTTGAGCCTAGGAGACCTATTGCGGTTAACGGTACGGCCTGATGCAAGAGAAAGCCATCTCCCCTGTTTTTTCCATGCACTTCCACTAGACACCCTACTGCACAAAAGTAGTGCAGCTTTCCAAGGTGGCTAACCATGTCCCCGCTCGAAGCGTTTCAAGGGTCAGCGCGCCTTTCAAAAAGAGACGACTACGTCATCCGGGGCCAGTGGAAATGGTCAACAGGATAGCCAATGTGGTTACCACTCATTCTCTGCATTCAGGTAGCGGAATGTTCACGCTTTCCCTTTTCGGCAATCCTACAACGAAAAGAAGAATTTATAAGATGATCCTAAGCCTCTCGTGTGCTTAGTCACCTTATCATATTCGTTATCGCGGGGCAGCATTTGCGCAGGCTTCCACAAGCTTGTTGTCAGGGATGATGTCATTTCCCTAGGTGTTTGTAATTTTGGCACGTACGATGACGTGTTCGAGCATGTGCAAGCAGTACAGCACGGCGAAACTCAAACAGTAAAGTGAATAAGTGTTTATTGAGTAGGGCAAGGGAAGGGAAGGGAAGGGGTAAGAATACCCCTTGTCCTTTTTCGTCCTCTACGTCTTTTTCGTCTTTTTCGTCCTTTTTCGATCTGGGAAAAAGGACGAAAAAGGACGAAAAAGGACAATACAGGAAGTACAGTACAGAAAAATCACCAGGAAAAACACTGTTCACCCAAAAAAATCCCCCCCCCAAAAAAAAAATCTTGATTTCAAGTCCTCCAACAACAGAAAAACACAAGAAAAAAAAACAAATCATGCCAAGAGCTAAATGCTGGACTTGGGAGCTGTTTTCAAAAACCGGAAGGTTTTTGACGTGCAACGCATGCCAGGGGACAATGGCCCAGGCGTCGAACGCGGAGAGGAGGAAGCAGCACATTGTGTCCTGCAAAGATGCGGAGGAGGTTTACAAGAACAAAGCCAAGGTTTGAAAATAAATTTACTCGAAAATATTCACACACATATTCTACAGGCTGAATTGGCTAAGAAGAGGAAGCGCAGCCGGATGGAAGATGCTGAAGATGTCGATGAAGAAGATGATGAAGATGCAGAAGCAGATGCAGATGCAGATTGCACCATTGTTTCAGCCCCAGCAGCAGCAGCCCCAGCCCCAGCAGCAGCCTCAGCAGCCCCAGCAGCAGCCTCAGCAGCCCCAGCAGCAGCCTCAGCAGCCCCAGCAGCAGCCCCAGTAGCTCCAGCAGCAGCCTCAGCAGCCCCAGCAGCAGCCTCAGCAGCCCCAGCAGCAGCCTCAGCAGCCCCAGCAGCAGCCTCAGCAGCCCCAGCAGCAGCCCCAGTAGCTCCAGCAGCAGCCTCAGCAGCCCCAGCAGCAGTCTCAGCAGCCTCAGCAGCAGCCTCAGCCCCAGCCCCAGCAGCCCCAGCCCCAACATCTACTAAGGCGAAGCCTGTGCCCAAGGCACACACTCGGTCTGCCCACCCCAAGCAATCTTTGCTTGGAGTGGTGGACAGGGTGTCGGAGGCCGAGAACAAGCTGATTGATTCAGCTTGGGCCAAGGCCTACTACTGTGGAGGTATCCCCTTCAGTTTTGCCTCCTCCCCCGAGTTTAAGGCGGCCATGCGGGCGACTCGCCCCACGCTGAGGAGGGTGGTAGACGAGGACGCCATTCGTGGGCCGCTGCTGGATGCGGCGTACGAGGAGATTGTGCTTGATGAGATTACTCGCATCAAGCACGCTGCCCGGGACAACGGTACCGGGATCTCCCTGCACGCCGACGCTTGGGAATCCAAGCTGAAGAAACAGCACCTCCTCAGCGTGTCCATCTGTTCTCCTGAGCCACAGCTGCTGGCGAGCCACACGCTGACCCAACGATCGCATGACGGGGAGGAGTACTGCACCGCGCTGAAGCAGATCATCTCGGAGACGGGCATCGGGCAGTACCTGACAGCCGTTTTGGTCGACGCGGGGTCGGCAATTTTGAAGGGTGCCAAAGACCTGAAGGACGTTTACCCGACAATCCTCATCTTGGTGTGCGTGTGCCATGCTTTAAACAGGCTGCTGAATGATATTATCGGAACCCGCACTGTATCAAAGAAGGATACACCTAACGTGTATAACGCGTACTTCGTGTGGAGCAACCAGATCGTGTCTGCGGTAAAGAACACGGAGAACATCAGGAAGGCTGTGTATGCAATCCAAGCGGCATCGGCTATGGTGGAGAAAGTGTCGCCCGTTGGGAACAATACTCGTTGGCTGACGATTGGGGACTCCTGGGATTGGATCAACAACAACTTCAACACCATGCGGACGCTCATGAACGACGAAAATGAAACCAGCATCCACAACCAGATGCCCGCCCTGCAGAAGTTCGGAGATCTCGCTTTTTGGGAGAAGTTCATGTTTGTGCGGAAGTTAGTGTGCTCGACGACAGAAGCCATCAGGTACATGGAACAAGACTCTGCTCGCATTGGCCACATTCTCCCGATGTTCTGGGCTTTGAAGCAGGTGTTTAATGCCTGCACTACACCTGACGGGGAAGTTCCTGGACACAAGAAGTGCAAGAAGGCGAGGGATGAACGAGAGAAGTACTACGTCGATACCAGCCACTGTGTTCTTGCCACCATCTTGTCCCCTACGTGCTACATTCCTGACGCAGAAGGCAAAGTCCCTCGTGGGGTTTTGGGAAGGTACCTTGAGACGTTCGATCCAAAGAGCCTCATGGATCAGGCAGAAAAAGCAGTGGAGCTGTGGGCTGACAACGAGGAGGCTGAGCTAGAACTTCTGAGGGAGATTTCGTGTTTCCTCTCAAGAGAGGCTCCGTACCACTCGAAGATGCTTTGGTGTCACGAGAAATCCGCACCTGAAGTGTTTTGGGGAATTGCGTCGAAACTCTACCCTAATCTTCTTCTTCCACCACGAGCGAAAAAGTTGTGCTCCATTGTCCCGCATACAGCAGTCCAGGAACGGGTGTTCAGCACGATGGGGTGGCAATCAGAAGGAAGGGAAAATATGGATTTGCAGAGACTCCACAAGGTCACGGCAATATGCACGACAACGAAGAGGGCGGCAAAGAAAGCGAAGCTTGCGCAGGCGAAAAAATAAAACAAGGGTTGGGGGTTTATCACGAGGGTTAGGGCAAGGGGTATCAGAGGGAATATATATTGCCAAAAACAAGAAACTGAAAAGTGTTTTTTTTTACTTTTTTATCAATTTGAAAACACAGGCGTCAACTATCAGTGGGTTGTGAGACGCTTTTTTGTACCAGGAGCGCGAGAGGTAACTTAGTTACTGTATACCATTAACAGTGTCCTTTTTCGTCCTTTTTCGTCCTTTTTCGTCCTTTTTCGTCCTTTTTCGTCTTTTTCGTCCTTTTTCAAAAATCGTAGAGGACAGGGGGGTTCTTAGGAAGGGGGGGGGGGGGTACGAAGGACTTCTTTTGTCTGGCTGCAAAAGAAAAATGTGATATGTGTAGCCTCCTGAGTTGAGGGTTGTTTGTTTGTTTTCTTTTTAAAGGAAGAAGAGGTAAAAAAAAAAAAAAGAGGTAAATGGCAAACAGGCTGACGTTAGTCAAAATAAAAAATAAAAAAATCGTGGTGCAACCACTTCGGTGGATGCAGGCATTGAAAAAATATATAAAATTTCACATACTTTCCATTCAGCAGAGTATTTGAAAAAGAGGGGGTTTTTTAATTGAAAAGTTTTTACCAATGTAATTCCCAATTAAAAAAAAAAAACACAATACCGCACTTTTATTTATGTTCCCGATGTCAAAAAGAATGCACCCACAACAAAAATAAAAAGAGAGAAGTTGAAAAGTGCAAACGCCTCACCGTACACTGGCGGACGCAGGCACTGGGGTGGGGAGGGGATACGGGGTTTTTTTGTAGTTACGACAATCACCTGTCCGAGGACGGGTTCTGACGGGTTCTGTACACAAAGTCGCCCGAATATTTTTTTTTTCTTTTGAACGATGAACCTAAGCCTCTCGTGCTTAGCCACCTATAAAAAAAGGGGGGGGGGAAGAGAAAAAAAAAACATGAATGAGGTGATCCAGTCTCACGCTTTTTCACACATTTTCACTTGGTTTCACACATTTTCACTTGGTTTCACGGTGTGAAAAAGTGTGTACGAAAGTGAAAAAAAAAACTGCTTCACGCACTCTGAGTGGATTCCTCCAGAAAAAAAACTTGGTGTTTTCACATGGTTTCACACATTTTCACTTGTTTTCACACGTTTTCACGGTGTGAAAAAGTGTGGAAAAGTGTGCGCTGGATCACCTCAATGAAGAAAAAAAAAATACCGCGGCGTCTCTGTTCTTACGGGGATTACCTCTCTCGAGGGAACGCCTCTCCCTTGGATGGGTTTGCACAAAAAGGCAACAAAGTACAAAAGAAATGATGCAGGTACACCTCCGACTTGATGACGAAAAAAAGCACATCAAAAAAAAAAAAAAATCAAAAAAAAAAAAAATCAGGACGCAAAAATTTGGCACTTTTGAGGATCTGTGGACCCTTGGACCACACCAAGGACAAAAAATACACCTCCTCCACCTATTTCATAACGAATGGCGCAATATTTCCCAAGCACGGTACCTTCTATATTTCATGGACAAGGGGGGTGTGCGGGAGGTGCCCCTTTTCTAAAGCAAGGACTGAGATTCCACGCGAATCGCTGGTGAAAAGAAAAAAAGGGGGGTTTAAGATAAATGGTGTGGCTGACGACCCCAAAATAGCAGAAAATTAGCAGAAAGTAGCAGAAAAAATAGCACCCCCTTTCAGCCACACCAACAAATGATTTAAAGAAAGATTGGAGAGTAGCCCATCATCGTCAGGTAGAAGAAAGAATTGGGCTTTTTCTTAACAATGAGTACAACTACGAACTACGCTGAAATGAGGCTTTTTCTTTTTCTTTTTGTAGTTTCTTTAAAAAGATCGGGTCTTTTGTTTGTGCGCTCAAAGCCGGAAAACAAAAAGGTGAAAAAAAAAAATTGTGTTAAACTGAAGTACGGTTGTTGTGGTTAATTGAGTACTCAAAAAAAAAAAAACAAGCGAGCTTCTTGTCTTTTTTCAATCCGTTTTTGTTTGCCCCGCAGCGCGCTGCCTCCAATCTTTTTTTTTTTTTTGACAATTGAATTCAGGGTAGTGAAAGGTGCACTTTTCGAATGTTGCTGGTTTGCTGGTTTAGAAAAAAAATTTCCCCGGTTGAAAGCGGTCGTCGCGCGCTTCGCCCGCGCCTCCCTGCCAACCACAGAGTGGAGAGGCAAAGGGTAAATTTTGCGAGACAACAAAGAAAATGGAATATAATCCTGTGTTAACGGAGCTTGGTCTTGCACCTTACGTTCCACTAACCGTACAAAGTCAATACGTCTTCCAGAAGCAGGGGCTGTTGCAACCAACTTTTTGCAGCTTTGGTCAAGTTGCATTTGTGGCTGCAAAATGCAAGGGGGTTCCCTAAGACATTGTAAACTCTATTTTTTTGCGGAGCAAAAAAAATAATATAAAGTGGCGCCGCAGGCGAAAGAAATTTGGGTATAGTGCAAAACATGCAGCTTTTTACACCACAGAGTCACTCAATGAACCCTTTTTAGGGGTTCGCTTACGTGTGAGGCTTTCTTCTGTGAGTGGGAAAGTGGTGCGGGGGAGGCGAAAAACTGAATCCCGAATCCCACTTTTTTTTTTTTTTTTTCCCCAAACCAGTAAACCAGCTCGTTCTGGTTTTGAAACCAGTAAAAGTACCCAAGCTATTTCCCTGATTGAATTGTTTTATCAAAAAGAGCCTGATTAATCTTCCCGGTAGCGAATGTTGCCCAGGGCTATTTCTAAATATGGGGTCTGGGGGGTCCAAAATCCAATCTGGGACACAAATTTTTTGGCAGATTTATTTTGTGCCAAAAACGTCCTTATTTGCATTTTTGGGATTCACCCGTGCAGTGGTGGGGTCAATCTCGAAAATTGGACAATTTTTTGACCACTTAAATTTTTGAAAATATGAGCCCGGTCACTAATACGTGGGGCTCATTTTTCGGCCAAAAAATGCTGCTCAAAAAAAATTTCCCCTGCAAATTTTTCAGCCCCAAAACATACTGCGATTGGGATTTCCGGAATTTGTCCGCACTGTGGTGGGGTCAATTTGCCGAAATGGCCAAGTTCTAGGTTTTGGTCAAAATGAGTGTAAGGTAAAGGGGCCAAGGTAAATCCACAACCCAGATTTTCTCTCCCTGATCCTGAAACATGAAAATGCGCGAAAACACCGGCATTTGCATTTCCGGAATCCGTCCGTTCTGTGGTGGGGTCAATTTGCAGAATTGGGCAAGTTCTTGGTTTTTGTTAAAATGAGTACGGTGCCAGTGTGATGTTAGTGTAGAGAACAAGTTTTCTAAGAAACCCCCTCATAGCACCTCCGGCACGCGGCTTGGTGCGCCCTCTATGTTTTTTCAAAAAACATCACAACCCCCGTTACTTGCACAATCTGAAAGAAAACTTTACAACACACAAAAAATCGGCAACTTTCTTCAAACAGAAAGCCCATCACCCCCCTCTTGGTAAGTACTGTAGTACGTGCAATTTTTTTGGCAGCCCTGTATATAAGCCCCGTGCAAATTTTTTGGCAACTTTCATTTTCCAAAAATCAGGGACAGGGACAGGTTTTTAGAAATAGCCCTGATGTTGCCTGAGTAAAAATAAAATAAAAAAAGAGCAGAAAGACGAACGTGCCCTTCTCGTGCACACACATCTGGAAGAAAGAGAAAGGGTGGATGATAGTGTGAAACCTCACGAAGCCTTACTTACATTAGTCCTCCATTACATTAGTACCTACATTAGTTACCAACAAACAATGGGGATTGAATAGGGGGGGTTTTTTATGAAGTTTTGTGTTTTTCCTTTTTTGTCCTCTTGTTTTGAAACAAAGGGGGAGAAACCCAATTTACCTCATACAAACCCAACCGGCTAGGGGCAGACAGGAAACGATTTTCCCAGCAGGGCAGGAGTTTAAAAAAAAAGCTCGGGTCTTTTGTTTGCGCGCTTAAAACCGGAAAACAAAGAAAAATTTATAAGATGATCCTAAGCCTCTCGTGCTTAGTCACCTTAAAAAAGGTGGGGGTACTCAAAAGAACGCAAAGCTTCTGTCTTTTTTCAATCCGTTTTTGTTTGCCCCGCAACTGCCTCCAATCTTTTTTTTTTTTAGAATTGACAACAGAAAAGTTTATAAGATGATCCTAAGCCTCTCGTGCTTAGTCACCTTATCATATTCGTTATCGCATAGCATCAGCTGCGCTGGCTTCTACAAGTTTGTTGTCAGGATGATGTCATTTCCCCAGCCGGAGTTCGTAATTTTGGCACGTACGTGCATAGTGTAGCGCGGGTACGTAAAAACTGGGCGACGGTCGTAGCCAATAAGTCCGGGTGCGCCAATGGACCGGAGGCCCCGTGAGGAGGAGATGGCAGATGCGGGAAATGGGTTTTGGATCCCAAAGGCTTTGCACAGGCGGTGAAGCTTGTTGAGCAATGTGCGCAAGGCGGAGGCCCGTTCTCTAATGTTAGAGGTTGGCCGGAGAACGTAGATCTTGCGGAAAATTTCCAAGTCAATGGCAAGTTCCACGCATGTCACAGGCAGGTTGGCGGTGACAACAAGTTGTTTTATCAAAAACAAAAAAAAAGCTTATAAGATGAACTCAAGTCTCTCGTTGCTCACCTTTAAACAGAGGATTTGAAAGGTGCAAACACCTCAACGTACGTCGGACGCAGGGCATTGGAATGGTAATAATAAAACCATACATAATGGCAAAGGGGAAAAGGGCAGAAAAAAAAAAGAAAAGTTTATCAGATGATCCTAAGCCTCTCAGTGCTTAGTCACCTTTGATCACATTCGTTATCGCACAGCAACAGCTGCGCAAAAAGTAGAAACTTAACACTCATCACACGATAAAACCCATGGGAGAGGTTGTGGTGAAACGCACACACCTCGACCTGTTTTGGTGAGGAGTGGTCTCTGCAGCGCGGTTCGTCCCTAGAACAGCAAAAGTGTGTTCAAAGTGCGTTGTTTCTATTTCCTCCTTCATTTCATGAGGTGACAAAAAAAAAAAAAAAGTAGTGGCCCTCTCGTGAACAGTGTACTTTAGTACAAGATAGGTGCCCTGTGTGGATGGACCCCCCAACCGTGCAATCCTACATCCATTCAGCGGTTTGCATCTGATAAAAAAAAGGGGGGAGAAATAGAAAACGACTTCAGGATAATGACAGTTAAATGAAATAAAGAAAACACTGCCTCGTTTTTTTATCGCACCGCAAAAAGGCTTGCGAGTTTTTCACTGCAGAATAATGTGTGAGGTATGTGTTAGTGAAGAAAACCCAGGCCGCTTAGGAGGGCATGCACCATCCATCGTTGTCCATTTCTATTTTGGCAATGCTTGATACCCCCAAAAAAAAGAAAAAGAAAAAAGAAAAAACCAAGTCTTGCAGCGGGTTGTGAAAGGAGAGAAATAGAGAAAAAAAATTTTTTGAAAGTGATCATACACGGTACTGTATAATCACCTTGCAAAGGAAATATTAGAATTGTTAAACAGAACTGAATCAATGCAAATGGAGAACGGGAAAAAAGGGGGGAAATGCAGGGTGTTTCCTAATTTTGGAAATTTTCCGGAAAATTCCGACATCCGGAAGCAAATTTTTTCCCTGGAAAAAACGTGGGTTTTCAGCCCCAAAACATGCCGCAATTGGCATTTCCGGAATCCGTCCGCGCTGTGGTGGGGTCAATTTGCCGAAATGGCCAAGTTCTTGGTGTTGGTCAAAATGAGTGTAAGGTAAAGGGGACCAGGTAAATCCCACAACCCAGATTTTCTCTCCCTGATCCTGAAAACATGAAAATGCCCGAAAACACCGGCATTTGCATTTCCGGAATCAAGTGTTTGCCTGTAGAAACTGGTAGGAACAGGCAGCGCCGCAGGCGCACGGTACCCAACATCGGTAAAAATAAAAATTCCCGAAAACCGTTTTATTTGAATGATTGGAGCGATCCAGAACAGCGAACATACTTTTTTCGGGAAAATACCAAAAAATAAGCACTTTAATTAAATACGTCCCTAATTTTTTCCCGCAAATTTTTTCCCTGGCCAATTTTTTCCAAAAACCCGGAAGCGGAAGCAAATTAGGAAACACCCTGCGGGAAATGGGAAAAAAAAAAAAAAAAAAAAAAATGAAAAAAGGGGGGCGAGGGGGAATATGCAACAGTATCTTTCAAATGAAGACACGGTGCAGGGGATTTTTTTTTTTTTTTTTTCCATTTTGGGCAGGCTCTCCGCTAGGATTTCCGATTTTGAAAAAGTTCTGTTGATGGTCCACGTTGGTGGGTACATGCTTGCGCCGCAGGCGCACGGTACGCAACTTTTTTTTTTTTTCCAACACCCGATTTTGACTTTTTTGGGTCGTTTGAGCACTCACCTCTCCATATCTTCTTCTCCTGAGCTTTTTTGACAAGTAGCACGGGTCTAAACCACCCAACAGAACTTTTTTTTTTTCCCTTTTTTTCCCCATTTTCAAAAAGTACCTAGCGGAGAGCCTGATTTTGGGTAGCAACTCGTTTATGACATCAGCATTTTTTTTTTGAAAACTTGGTTGTATTAGTGTAGACACCCGAGGATGAACTCCACTATATTTTTTTTTGTTTGATTATGGACTGCTATCACTAGATCAGCAACCACGATTTTTTTCTTCACGGGATCTTTTAAAAAAGAGCGCATAGAACCATCAGCATCAACAAAAAAAAGCACAATGATGACAAAAAAAAAAAGTTTATAAGATGATCCTAAGCCTCTCGTGCGTAGTCACCTTTAAAAAAAAGTGAAGTTATTGATGCAGGCACCTCCGACTGACCCACATACAATGCCATCCGGATGAAAGCAGTACCCCGCGGCCAACAACAGAAGATGTAAAAAGGAAACCTAAGGAGACCTACCCGTACCGTAAGAGAACGAGGGCGGTACACAACCGCTCGTCAGCCGGCGGCCCACCTTCAACAGTAGGGAGGAGAGAGACAGGTGGATACAGAGTGATTACTACGTCATTACGTCTGCACTGAGTGGGGAGGGGGTGTGAAAAAAGGGCACACCCCTTTTTGCAATGCGGAATTTCCCAAAACAAAAAAATAAAAATAAAAAAAAAAAAATAAATAAAAGCCGGACCAGAAAAATATCTTATTTGAGAAAACCTATAACACTGAATACAACACATAAACGGATCTTGTGACTACGTTCTTTTCAAACGTTCAAACCACCACCTGATTTTTGCCTGAAATTTGGTGGTGTTTGGTGGTTGTTTTAACGACCACCAAGCTCCATTAAACTCCATCAATTTTCAGGCAAAATCAGGTGGACCCCCAAAAAAAGGGAGGGAAACACAGAATATGAGTTTAAGCCTTTCGTCTGCTTTGGCAGGGGTGTCGCTAATTTTGGGGAAATTTTTGAAAAATCTGAAATCGGGGTGCAAATTTTTTTTTTTACGTGGGGATTTTTTTTTCCATCACCAGGGGGCGAAAAAACAGTGTTTTGTGGCATTTCCGAGCCAATCCCAGGCTGTGGTGGGGGATATACAGAAAAATGGACAAACTTTTAGTGACTTAAATTTTCACAAAATATGAACCCATACTCTTAAACATGGGTCATTTTCAGGTCTGAAAACCCAAATTCAGATGAAATTGTGGTGTTTTTGACACTACTGAGAACAGTAGGTAGCGCCGCAGGCGCACGGTACCCAAGTTTTGTCTTTTTCTTTTTCCCTTTTCTCTGCGTTCTTTTGATTGTGCGAGCCGATTGCTCTCCACGGTGGGGTCACATGTGTGCGCTAAAATGCGCTAAAGTACTATGAAGTATGAGATTCTCTGGTTTTAGCAAGGAAACCCTTGCAAGCATGTTCCCAGATCACGAAAAAAGGGAGGTGTTTTTGGGCGTTGGCATCGTCCGTTGCGGTGCAATTGCAGAAAGTGATGGGGTTTTGGAAAAATGGACGAGTTTTCGGTATTTAAGTTTTCACCATTTTTTTATTCCTGTGCACTTTTCGAGACTGCCGATTCTCGTAAAGAAGGGTCATGTTCAAGTCTGAAAACACAGCTTCAGATGAAATTGTGGTGTTCTTGACTGAGAACGGTAGCGCCGCAGGCGCACGGTACCCAGCTTTTGTCTTTTTGTCCTTTCCTTTTTCTCTGCGTTCTTTTGATTGCGCGAGCCGATTGCTCTCCACGGTGGGGTCACATGTGTGCGCAAAAACACGCTATGGTACCTTTACTACGGAAACCCTGGTTTGCAAAAAAAAAGGGTAAGGCAGGGTAAGGTAAATCTGGAAATCCCACCCAAAAAAAAAAAAATCTTCGCGGGGTGAGGGCGGCACCTGGGGATTTTCCCTGACCCCCAAAAACCTCGTTTTTGGAACGTTCTGACACAACCGAGTTCACGGTGGCCTCTCACTTAAAAAAAGAACAAGTTGTTAACACATTAAACCCACCCTGTATTAGGTGCAAATTTTTTTTTTCCTACACAGATTTTACTAGGGGTGCAAATTTTTTTTTTGGTTTTGAAAAAGTCGGGACCCTGGACCCGAATTAGCGACACCCCTGCTGCTTTGGTCATGAAAAAAAAAGTGGGGGGAAAGTGCTGAATGCCTTACACTGGCAGACGCACAGAATTCAAATTATTTCATATACTTTCTTTTCTTAACGAAACGAAAAGAAAGCAGGAATTCAAAAAAAAAAAAAAAAAAAAAAAGAAAGGTTGTAGAGAAATGAGGTACAAAAATATATGGAGAAAAGGAAAAAAAATCGAAAGCGGGCCGAAGTACGGCGCACCTCGGCGTTTTTTTTTATTTTCTATAATATTCGGCTTTCTGAGAGTTCCCCCATGCTCGGTTTTTCTCCCCCTCTATGGGGAGAGAAGAGCACTACGCGGACAACTCTGCCTCTTCCACCCTCTCGGGGGGAAACCATTTTGCGGAAGACAGTTGACAAATTATTTCATATACCATCTATTCTACTGAACAGAAGGTATAACAGGGTGCACAAGTGACAAACAAAAAAAAGGGGGGGTTTTTTTCCCCCTAAGACGGATCTAAGCCTTTGCTTATGCATCTTTAGGGGGTTTTGTAGCTGTTTTTGTTTATGTTTTTTGTACAGTGGTTAAAGAAAGTTCCGCCTAAAGTAATTTCCGCCATCGATTTCAATTCCGCCATTAGTTTAGGCGTAAACTTTCTTTAACCACTGGACTCTTTGTTTTTGCTATTTTGCTATTTTGTGTTTGTGTGTTTTTTTTTTTTATAGATTTTTAGATCCTGGCACCTTTAGGGGAAAGCCTGAGAATACAAGAGGGGTGGGAGTTATGAGAAAAATAATTGAGGGGGGGGTTTTGTTGTATCGATTGAAGAATGGCCCAATGAGGTAGGTGTTGGGCCACATCGTCACCCCAAAGGCTATTGTACTTAAAAGATGGAGAACGCAGAATCGTGTCCAACTCTGGGAAAATATCTTTTGAAAACTTGGTTGTATTAGTGTAGACACCCCCGAGAATGAACTCCACTATACAAAAAAAATTATTTCATATACTTTCTTTTCTAAACGAAAAGAGGGTAAAGAGGGTGCGAAAAATGTACCCTTGCTTTTTTTGTAAACAACGCTTTTACGTAACAGCTGATGAAAACACATCTTATTTTGTTGATGCATTCAAAGTGACATACATGTTGCCTTCAGCCACACCAGTTTCGCTCATGATGTAATGAGTTACCGTTCACACAAAAGTGTTGGAACGTAATAATGTAGGGAACGCTTAAAAAAATGCCCTACCGTTCCAACACTATTACGTTAACACATAGTAACAAGAGGGGACTTTGTCAGTGCAAGACCCTCCGTGATTTAAAGAGATTTAAAAAAAAATCATTGTTGCTCTCAAACACTTTTACATGCTCTACTTGTCGCTTCAAAAAAAAAACCCCAAAATCTTGACCCATAGAATAAAACCTCAGCAACCTGGAGACCTTCCGTTTCCTTCATCTATTTTCTTTCTCTCTCTTTTTTGAAAACTTGGTTGTATTAGTGTAGACACCCGAGGATGAACTCCACTATTTTTTTTTTTTGAGCTGTAAGCCTATTTCTGCTGCCAATTGACAGTCTTCACTGTCAATTTTTTTTTTCTCTTCTTTTTTTGTCCTGGGTCTTCCTTTCCCTTGGACCGGACCTTCGGGTGGACAGCAGGCACTACTAAAAATTCTGTGCTACGATAACACACTGACATTCGAAAGTCAGTTTATTGTTTCCTCTCTTATTTGGTGAGGTCCAAACGGGGGGAAAAGGTGGGGATGAAAAGTAATTAACAATATGTGGCAAGGAGCAAAAAAAATTGATTTCCTTTCCAGAAAAAGGGCGAGGATTTTTCAAAGGCAAAGCAAGGGGAGTGAAGGGAATGAGGCAAACAAAAAAAAACAAAAAAAAAAAAAAAGGGGTTGGCTTGAAAATACAAAAGCCCTCTCGTGAACAGTGTTACCTTGGTGCATGACCGGCTGTACCGGGGAGGTGGATATCCAACCATGCAGTCCTACAATCCATTTCGTGGTTTACCATCTGATAAAGAGAGAGAGAGAGAGAAATTGAAATGATGCGTGTCCTCTGTGCACACACACTATTGGGGCCATAATCTGCGCCAGAATTGCCCCTATTAGTTATCAAACACATACACACATCATGTCCCATCATCAATGTTCCACACTCTGAGGCAAACTACCCACTTGTGCTTTCAAACACATACATCTTAAAAAAAGAGGGGCGAAAACGAGAGGCATTTAAAAAAATGAAAAAAATTGTTTCATATACTAACTATTCTACTGAATAGAATGTATAATAGGGTCCACTAAATGTACCCAAAAATGAAGAAAAAAATGAAAAAATGGGCTAATGAGAGAGTGCTGCAAAGATATCGCTAAAAAAACCCCCCTCCTCCCTTGGAAGTGCTGAGAAACGTAACAAAAACAAAAAAAAAAGAGGGAAAAAAAAAAACGTTGAGAAAAATAGTAATAGTAAGCGAGTTGTTTCTTTTTCTTTTCTGGAGGGGGGGACGGGTTGGCTCTCCACATCCCCCAGGCAAAATACATCGTTGGCAAAGCTTCCTTCAACTCTAGAAAGTATCTTTTTTATTCTCTATTTTTTGAGGGTATTTTTTTTTTTCCCTTTTTTTTCTTGAAAAAAAGGAACACAGTGGGTTACGTCCTTAAGGATTTCCTTAACGGCTGCACCCACCCTCCCCACCCCCCCTTACAGAAAGAAGTGACGCACAATCAGCTGCACCTGCTTATAACTGATATACCCAATATTCTGCGGGTCCCAGGTCGACCAATTTTCCTTGATAATCGTATGCACGTCTTCTTCTGAGAACGGCACAGTCGCAGAGAGTGCAGCTTTGACCTCTTGCGGGGATAAGGAACCGGTTTTGGAATAGCCCACTACACGGAACCACTCTTTTGGGTAGCGATCTGCTCGGGGCACTTGGACAACCTGAGAAAATTCTGCACGGCACACCGGGCAGGTTTGCACAGGAAGCGCACAGCCACAGACCTTATGTATATAATGCCGACACACCCTCGCCCCGTTCTCATCCACTAACGCGCCCAACAGCTTCTGGCACAACGGCTCCAAACATATACAACACTCTGCCAGACGCGGCCGTCTTACATCGTGGTGTTCCTTTGCGTGGACTACCCCTTTGATTTGCACGTTGACCTGCGCCTTGCTCGAGACGACGACTCTGCACGGCTGCCACACCCCATCCATGCAGGCCTCTGCCTCATCCCCGACAGACCATAGGAACTGTACATGGCACGTCGCGTCTTCAAAGTGGGCGCGTTTTTTCTTCCAGGAAGATGACGACGTAGAAGAGGCTGAGGACGTGGCGGAGACAGGGGTCGTGAAGCGGGCGTGGGGCAGGGTGGTGTCCGCGGTCTGCAGGTTGTCCACGGAGCCGTGCGCGCGCCCTCCGTCCGCTGTCGTATGCGCCCATGCAGTGCTATCAAAGGAGCTCCCGCATGCCCCACACCGAGGGGCACCCTCCTTATTGTGCAGAGTGCACTTCCCACAGACCCAGCGTTTCCTCCGGGAGGGGAGCTGTACGGGGGATTTGAAAATGTATATTTTTTTTTTTTTTTGAAAACTTGGTTGTATTGGTAGTGTAGACACCCCGAGGATGAGCGTCACGACTTTGTTTTGAAAGTGCTTTATACTCTATTTTTGATTATAGTTGAGACAACAAACACCGTAGGGGTAAAAACTAAGGTGTATTTTGGGATTTCAAAACTCTAAGGAGGGTTTTTACCCCACCCGATGTTTGTTGTCTTACTGTAGTAAGGGGGAGGTGAGGGGGGGGGGGGGGGGGGGGGGGGGGGGGGGGTAGGGGAGTCCACGTACACGGCGGGGTCCGCACACCCCGAGGGTCCGTAAAACGGCATGTTAGGAGGGTCCCTCTTTACGGAGTGTCATTACGTACCCTAGGGTACGTAATTACGTACCCTAGGGTCCGTAATTACGGAGCCTCCCAGGGAAAGGGACTCTCGAAAAATTTTTTTTGCCCCCGTTTAGGGCTAATTTCGACGATTTGAGGCCATTAAAAGCAAAATTTGGCACTTTTGAGCATCTGTGGGGGTCTAAAACGCAGTTTAGAGTACCACAATTTTTAGTGGGGTCCGAAAAAAAATTTTTTTTGACATCACAAAATTGCCCTTGGTGGGACTATGTGTCCTCAATGCTGGGCGAAAAATGCAAATATAGCTATTTTTAACTTTCACACACAATTTTAACGGGTTTTACCTGTGTACCTGTGTACAGCTTATTTGTTGTGAAAGACATCTTCCACCATGCATTGAGGAGGGTAAGACAGTGGTCGCAGTTTGTACTTGATAGCATTACAACATTTAACTTCTCCACGGGGGTCTTGGGCCGTTCACTCGGTTATACCTTGACCAGCGGAAGAGGCCTTTTTGGTCTCTAGAATATCCGGTATTCCCGAACGGAGGCGCACTTTGTGTGTTACTACGACCTGGCAATTTCCAGCAGTAGGTTAAGTAATCTTTCTTGTAAATTGTTGGATCATTATCTCCTCAGTGCATGAATGCCCCACGTGACTGGACACTTTTGTGTTTGTCATGTGGAGCTGTGGTTGCTTTTTCACGACTTTTTTCCTTGTACACCAGTGTATCGTGTACCGGGGTACTGGGCCGAAAATACACCAGTACCCAGGTGCCTGGGTGCCCAGACACACCTCTGTACCCAGAATCCAGTCTCCCACCCAGAAAACCTACTCATACACCAGAAAAGTGAAAATAGCTACTCGACCAGAAAAGTAGCTGGGAAAAGTTCAGAAAAAGCCAGAAAATTTCAACAAAATGCATTTTTAGGTTCTCGAAGACACTGGGTACTGGGTACTGGGTACTGGGTACTGGGTACTGGGTACTGGGTACTGGGTACTGGGTACTGGGTACTGGGTACTGGGTACTGGGTACTGGGTACTGGGTACTGGGTACTGGGCACCCAGAGAAAGCACCTTAAAAGCAGCGAAGGCGCAGGTTACGGGGAAGACAAGGTATGTAATTATGTTTAACTTTCAGTTACTAGTGAAGATTGAACAAAAAAATGCCGCATATTTCAACTTGTTCGTGTTTTCAACTCGAAATAAACGCGTAATGTTCACACTATTAAATAGCTATTTTTTTACGCACCAATCATTTTGTGTCACCTCATGACATGAAGGAGGAAATAGAAACAAAGCATTTTGAACACACTTGCGGTTCTGGGGACGAACCGCGCTGCAGAGCCACTCCTCAGGTCGAGGTGTGTGCGTTTCACCACAACCTCTCCCATGGGTTTTATCGTGTGATGAGTGTTACGTTTCTATTTGGTTCCACAGGCGCTCGTTACCTGCTTCACATAATTCACCTCGCTTCACTCGAACCATTTGTGCAGCAGGTCACTCTCTCGACCTGTAGCGTGGAAAAAATCTATCTTATTTCACGGCAATAAATAGCCTTTTTTATTAACCTCACCTTTCCCGACTACTACGTTTGTATACCATAACTTAATCACACCCCACATTTACACTTATCACAGGATCGTGAAGTCTGAACTGCACCCGCGATTGCGATGAGAAGCTTCACCGCGGTCCGACATTCAACAACTCAAAATCTACCCGCATCAATCTATTCTGAGTTTGCGGACGAAGATCTGGGTGGAGGGGGGTGGGTACACTTAGTCAGTCACTGCTATAGCCATTAACCAAGGGAGCATAGCTAGTGCAAGAAATTCGACTTTGGAAACCTTCCGGAAAGTCTGTCCTCTGCTTGCGGAGGACTAGACACAAGAAAATATTGCGTTCCCCCAGAAAACCAGTGCACAATTTACACTCCTTGTGGGTGGTCTTGTTGCCTTTTTGGTCAACAGTAATTTTGGCCCAGGCATGCTCTTGAAGCATGACAATTTAGTGTGTATGGGGCAGGGTGTTGTTTTGTTCTGAATTCTCTTTGTTATAACATCTAAGTCAATCGCGGGTGGTGGTTTGTGTAGCGTGAGGCACTCTTTTTAGCAAACTTCCTGCGGCTGCTAAAGTGTTATTTCTTCGGATTTAACAACGTACAGCGTAACATAGTGGTTTAGCCTGGTCGACACAACCTTTGATAGCTATGGGATAACCAACCCCCTTCGACCCCTTGTGGGTTCACTGAACAAGCCCTAGTGGTAGTTAAACGCGATTGACATTTACATTCCTAAAGATGAAAGAACAAGACAACACTTCTGTACCCGCGTAAAGATGAAAGAACAAGACAACACTTCTGTACCCGCGCATCAAAATTGTGGAAAACTTTGCACCCCAAACACCCTCAACAACGCCCGCCAAAAGGCGCCCCTTGTTGCTGGGACTTGGTTCTCATTGATACACTGCACAGCAGGCATTCCTCTGAGTCCAACGCAGTTTGGCCTGTCTGCAGCGTTGCACCGAAGGTGCACGAAGACAGGGTCTGGTGGTAAATTTTGCGTCTCGCATTCCCTCAGGGAAGTTTAAAAACTCTTGAGCTCGGTTTGTTGTCAAAGACATATTCCACCATGTATTGAGGAGGGTAAGACAGTGTTCGCAGTTTGTACTTGATAGCATTACAACATTTAACTTCTCCACGGGGGTCTTGGGCCGTTCACTCGGTTATACCTTGACTACCGGAAGATATTCTTGAGGCCTTTTTGGTCTCTAGAATATCCGGTCTTCCCGAACGGAGGCACACTTTGTGTGTTACTACGACCTGGCAACTCCAGCAGTAGGTTAAGTAATCTTTCTTGTAAATTGTTGGATCATTATCTCCTCAGTGCATGGTGGAAGACGTCTTTGACAACTAACCGAGCTCACGACTTTTTTCGGTATGTAACTTGGGATAGGCCCACATGATCATGGTCTATCATGTGGTACCTGTGTACCACTCCAAACAGTGATTTCCCACCTTAGACCACGTAATTACGTACCCTAGGGTCCGTAATTACGGACCCTAGGGTACGTAATTACGGACCCTAGGGTCCGTAATTACGGACCCGGGTCCGCACTTGATTTCAAGAGAACAAATTAAAAAGGATCCTTATTTGCATTTTTGGGCTCCGCCCGTGCAGTGGTGGGGTCAATCTCGAAAATTGGACAATTTTTTGACCACTTAATTTTGAGAAATATGAGCCCGGTTGCTTATACGTGGGGCCCATTTTCAGCTAAAATTTTCCTCAAAATCTGGTTTTGTAAAATTGACCCTTTCCCCCCCCCCACATCGATTTCAATACTATACCTTACTTCACCTACGGTTGCCCTTACAGGGGGGGTGAAGGAAGGTAAGTTGAAAATACAGGCGTATCATCCTTGCGTGACCCCCCCAAATTCTAAAATCTGTGGGACAGCGTGCTCTTACATAGGTTGTACTCATTAAAAAACCGGTAAAAATACAAGTAATGTGTGATGGTCAAAAGTGCAAAATTCCTTCGCCAATGCATTATTTGGGCATTTGTTATACCTGGAGAATATGGTCAGATCACTCTTCAGACCACCAGACAACGAAATATGCCGTAATTGTACAGAGAAATATGCCGTAATTGTACAGAGGTTGGACAGTACAAAAGTTGGGGGTTTTGGCCAACTTGGCCTGGTGTTGAACGCCGCATCCCCCACCACAATTGGAATAAATGTCCTCTTGGTCCATAAAGGGTTAAAAAGAGTGCCTCACGCTACACAAACCACCACCCGCAATTGACTTAGATATTATAACATAGGGGATTCAGAACAAAACAACACCCTGCCCCATACACACTAAATTGCCATGCTTCAAGAGCATGCCTGGGCCAAAAATTACTGTGGCAATAAGGCAACAAGGCCACCCACAAAGAGTGTGAATTGTATTGGATGGACAGGGGTTTGCACAGTGATGATGTTACTACGACTAGGTTTTTGGCGATATTACATGTGCATGTTACATGACATGCACGTGACGTGCTGCTTCATGGTATACGCATGTCATAGAATGTCGCGATTTTTTACGATTCGTATTTCGGGTTTTGCGAATTTTGTCCCAGAAAAGTACACCCCAAAAATGCCAAAAAAGGTGACATTTTACGTCAAAACACCGCTAAAAGTTACTCTCGGCCGATTTCAGGGGGGTTGTGGGCACCTGTGGGGGCTCCCTCCCTGGTGTGGGCCAGCGATCAACGACATAATAAGGGAAAAAAAAAACGATCGTTTTTTTTTTCCCTTATTATGTCGTTGATCGCTGGCCCACACCAGGGAGGGAGCCCCCACAGGTGCCCACAACCCCCCTGAAATCGGCCGAGAGTAACTTTTAGCGGTGTTTTGACGTAAAATGTCACCTTTTTTGGCATTTTTGGGGTGTACTTTTCTGGGACAAAATTCGCAAAACCCGAAATACGAATCGTAAAAAATCGCGACATTCTATGACATGCGTATACCATGAAGCAGCACGTCACGTGCATGTCATGTAACATGCACATGTAATATCGCCAAAAACCTAGTCGTAGTAACATCATCACTGTGCAAACCCCTGTCCATCCAATACAATTCACACTCTTTGTGGGTGGCCTTGTTGCCTTATTGCCACAGTAATTTTTGGCCCAGGCATGCTCTTGAAGCATGGCAATTTAGTGTGTATGGGGCAGGGTGTTGTTTTGTTCTGAATCCCCTATGTTATAATATCTAAGTCAATTGCGGGTGGTGGTTTGTGTAGCGTGAGGCACTCTTTTTAACCCTTTATGGACCAAGAGGACATTTATTCCAATTGTGGTGGGGGATGCGGCGTTCAACACCAGGCCAAGTTGGCCAAAACCCCCAACTTTTGTACTGTCCAACCTCTGTACAATTACGGCATATTTCGTTGTCTGGTGGTCTGAAGAGTGATCTGACCATATTCTCCAGGTATAACAAATGCCCAAATAATGCATTGGCGAAGGAATTTTGCACTTTTGACCATCACACATTACTTGTATTTTTACCGGTTTTTTAATGAGTACAACCTATGTAAGAGCACGCTGTCCCACAGATTTTAGAATTTGGGGGGGTCACGCAAGGATGATACGCCTGTATTTTCAACTTACCTTCCTTCACCCCCCCTGTAAGGGCAACCGTAGGTGAAGTAAGGTATAGTATTGAAATCGATGTGGGGGGGGGGAAAGGGTCAATTTTACAAAACCAGATTTTGAGGAAAATTTTAGCTGAAAATGGGCCCCACGTATAAGCAACCGGGCTCATATTTCTCAAAATTAAGTGGTCAAAAAATTGTCCAATTTTCGAGATTGACCCCACCACTGCACGGGCGGAGCCCAAAAATGCAAATAAGGATCCTTTTTAATTTGTTCTCTTGAAATGTATAATTTCATGTTTTCGCGAAAAAAAATTACAACTGATCCCTACAAGGGTTGAAGGAAGGTGGTTGAAAACAACAGTAACAACAAGGACAAGTAATTGCTAAGGAAAAACGGGTGTGATGTGGAAAACTCCGCGCGATTTTCGAAACCACTGTAGCATCCTGGCGATTTGCTGGAGGTGCTGATGTGCCTGGTGTGATCGATGTGTTGTAGTCTGTGCATTCTGTGTTCCTTCCGCACTGCTCCAACGACGACGACAATGTGGGGAGCCTGTGGACAAAAACGAGCTGGAACACGCCGAGCCTGCCGAGCCGACGTCCAACAACGCTATCAAGCAGATGGTGCTGGACGAAGAGGACAGCCCCCCTTCTTGAACGTTTCAGATGCTGGCGTCCCAGTGGGTCTGGCAGCTTACGAAGAGCGTTAGCATACCTGCAGAAGAGCAGAATGCTGGGCGTGTTGTAGATTATTTCTACAGGATGGAGTTCCACATCACACCCCGTTTTTTTTCCGATAGCAATTACTTGTTTTTTTTTTTTTTTTTGGTATTTTTTGAGCTGAGATTTTCAAAAAATACCAAAAATACGAGGGTCAACCGCTGTGATGCTCATTGTCTAGAACACAGGGCTATTTCTTTTTTCGGATTCGCCCGTGCAGTGGTGGGGTCAATCTCGAAAATCGGATAATTTTTTGACCACTTAACTAACGAGTTAAATTTTGGGAAATATGAGCCCGATCACTTATACGTGGGCCCATTTTCGGCTAAAATTTTCCTCAAAATCCGGGTTTGTAAAATTGACCCTTCTGTGAAGGAAGGTTGTGGAAAAGGGTCCTTATTTGCATTTTTGGAATCCGCCCGTGCAGTGGTGGGGTCAATTTGCAGAATTGGGCAAGTTCTTGCAAGACAACGGGTAATGTTTGTTAGCTCTAAGGAGGGAAGGGGAGCGTTTGTAGCTCACACAGCACCCCAAACCCTAGCCTCTCTGTCCACAGCACACAGCTCTTCCCCTGAGTTACATTTGTGCCTCAACATGCTGAGCGCATCTTCAGTACGATGGGTGGGTGGATGAGCGAGAAGAGGCGCAACCGGCTAGTTGCACCAAAGCTGCACAAGCTTGTGGTCGTAGCACGCAGTTTGCGCGAGAGCAAGCCGCCACAAGCGAATGGTTGGTGGGATGAGGAGAAGCTGGTGCAGGAGGAGAAGGAGCGTGCGGGAGCTATATTGACTGCGACACGACAGCTGAGGACCCCAAGGTTGATGATGATGCTGAGCATCATGACTCTGACATCAGTGAAGGCTCTTGGGACTAAACGCATACAGTCTTGTCCGTACCCATTTCTCCCACACAAGTCACCACCCCCTTGTGACTTGCCTGTAACAGTGGAAACGTTTCCCTCCCAGCCGCAAACCCGTTCAGTGTATCGTGAGCCACTGCAGTGACCCACTCACGCTCGACCCTGTCCCTCTTTGTGAACATTTCGCCTTCTCCTACGTTGTGCTGAGGAAAACCAAAAAACATGCTCAAAAATGATGTGGGCACGGGGGTCAGACTCCACTTCTGACCACCTAAAATTAGGTCATACACGTGTTATACCCCAAACTGACCAAGAAATTTTCCCAGTGTTCGATGGTGATCGAATTAAATCGGTGGTAAAAAGTGAAAAATGGGGCATGCCAGGCCCACGTCAATCAGCCTAAAAATGTTGCAACTTTAAACGCACGTCTCTCCCGTACACCAATACACACTTTTAACACATACAGTACAGCAAGGGAAAACCAAGGGAAAATCCACTTTTACCCTGTGTTCTCCTTGTTACGGCTGCACTAACCTAATCATCAAAACTGCTCGATTTTGGCTTTATCTAAAAGATCGACATCAATTCTTACGAAATATAATTTATTTTACGATTTTGAGTAGAATTCTGTTTGCAGGGCGAAGTCACGAGGCAGGGGGTGATTTTGGGGGTGAGCGCCAAAAAAAGTCGTTTTCCTAGGATTGACCCACCTCCCTCCAGCATCCAACGATATGACATTTTTACGAAAGTTGTCGATTCTTGCCTTATTTGAAAGATTGAGCAAAGTTCTTGTCACACAGAAAAAAAAATGTTTTTACGAAAATGAGTAGAACCCCATTACCCCTACCAACGTGTGGCATTCGTGCGCCACTATAGTGGAACTTGCTGGGTAAAAACGGTTTTCTGGTTTTAGTGCCTCGCTGGCGACATCCGTTGGGGAGGATTCTGGTGTGAGAATGTTCTCGATTTTTGCTTTATTTGAAAGATTCGCCACAAAATCGTTTCAAGGAAAAGAGTCGGTCAAAAAGTCCAAGTAGAACCCCGTATATATTGGCGCCATTAGCAGAGCCACATATGTGGCTCCCGTACTGTTAGGGTTAGACTGAAAAAAATAAATAGTTTTTCTGGCCTCAATACCCCAAACTGCGATTTTCTGTTCAGGTAATTTTTGGAAGAGCAACTATTTTTCGTGTTTTTTGGTGTTTTCCACCTTCTGGTTACTGGGGGGGAGCTATTAAAGTATACGTATACTTTATTCGGCGGGAATTACTGCTTAAATGGCCAAAAAACGAAAAAGGAAAAAAAAAAAAAAAAATCACTGTTATTTTGGGGTTTCTAGTGGCCGAAACCTCGCGAAAACACCACCATTGGCATTTTTGGGCCAATCCCAGCCAGTGGTGGGGTCAATGTGGAAAAATGAACAATTTTTTGGTGACTTAAATTTTCACAAATCTGAACCCCGTCAGCACCAATCGTGTAAAAACTGATACACGCGTTTTAGGTCAAAAATACTCGTTTCTCAGCTCAAAGTGACCCCATCACAGCACGCACAGAATCCGGACCACCGAAATCAAAAAAAAAAAATTCCGATTTTTTGTGCAAAAATTGCTGTAAAAATTTTTTAGTAAGAAAAATGTACACAAAAACCGTATACTTTATTTCACAGATTTACACGCTCAAAATGGGTTTCCGCACCGAATACTTTATTACCCCCGTATACTTTATTAGCACCGTATACTTTATTAGCCCCCCCCCAGTAGGTGTGCGCCGGGTCGTCACCTTGGAAACTCTCCCTTGCCACCCATTTCACGCCCATGCCCCTTGTACTACTAGGGGAAAAAAAAAACGATCGTGAAAAAAAAAAACGATCGTGAAAAAAAAAAAAAAAATGTCAAGATCTTGAAAAAAAGTTCAAGATCTTGAAAAAAACCGTCACGATCGTTCTCACACTATGTTTTTTGGCCAAAAAAATTTTTTTGGCCGAAAATCGCCTTGTATAGCCACTACAGTACACATGGTTTTACCAAAATAGCCGTATTTTGGCTGAAAATTTGACTTGAAAATTTTTTTCATTGTTTGGTCAATCTGAGGTTTTCTTTGAATTTTTTGGGCCATTTTATGACCTACTACACCCAATTTTTGGGGGATTTTTTTTTTCTTGGTCAAAAAATAGCGCTTGTTGCCTACTACTGGGTATAGGCTTGTTCAGAGGTGTGTATTTGGTGTACCCAGACATGGTCAAAACACATGAATTTTGCGTTTTTTTGCATTTTTAGGTTCTCGACCAACCAGGGGGCGACCAATTTGGGTACTGGGTACTGGGTACTGGGTACTGGGTACTGGGTACTGGGTACTGGGTACTGGGTACTGGGTACTGGGTACTGGGTACTGGGTACTGGGTACTGGGTACTGGGTACTGGGTACTGGGTACTGGGTACTGGGTACCAAGAGAAGGCAGCTTGACAGCAGCGAAGGCGGAGGCTACGGGGAAGACAAGGTATGTAAATGTTTAACTTTCAGTTACTTGTGTAGATGCAAACAACACACCCAGTGGTTTGCAGCATTTTATTTTCTTGTGTGCTTTCTCTTCTTTGAATCGAAAGTATGTGAACCTTATTACATCATGATACAATGCAACGAGGCCGAAACAGCCTCACTAAGGCCTCTGAAAATAAATGTTCAGACTTGGCACTTACTTATGTTTAGGTGCGCCTCAACCACACGCTTGAATATATTTAATTTGCCACACCTCAGATAGATTTTCCAGATATGCCTATGTTCAGGTGTTCCAGGCCTCGTCACAAATAGACAAAAAAACAAAAGCCAAAACAACAGAGAGAGAGCCAACAATTTTTTATCTCACTTGTGTAATAATGTTTAGCCGCGTTTTCGAAATTCCTTCCTGGAGATTACACAAAATACAGTAGACATTATCTCCGCACACAAAGAACAAAACAAAACCCATGCCGAGAGTAGGCGCAAAAGCAATGTGGAGGAGATCTGCGCATGCAACCAAAAGGGTTGCAGTCATAGGACTTCGAGGAACTGTTCACCATACCCAACCTTGACGCCCCGTACTAGGTGGTCATACATCATTTGTCAAATATACTGTAGGAATTTCGAAAACGCAGCACAACATTATTGCCTGTGAGATAATAACTATTTATTCGAGTGAAATAAGAACTATTTTATTTCACGCGCCACTAAAAAGGTGCCCGAGTGCGTTATTTCCCGAGCGAAGCGAGGGGAATAAGAGTGAGAGTCACGAGGGTGCCTTTTTAGTGGCAAGTGCAAGAAAATGTTCTTATTTCACTCAATATGTAATTTTATTCCACAAGTGAAAAACGTATTTCACCCCTCACACCACCACACTTCAAATTACAGATTATTTATTGCCTCTTACACACATGCCTAAACCCACGCGCAAGTTTGCGGAGATGGAGGATGTATATGACAACTTGTTCGACGACATGAACAGTGGTGTGCAGTACAGGAAAACATGGGACGATTTCCTCCGTTTCAACAGACTTTCAGGAGCGAACGAGCCCAGGGAAGAACACGTCGTGTCCTTCAGATCACTCCGTGATCTTTTATTTCACTCCCACCCAATCCTTCACGATTTGCGTGAAATAAAACGAATCTTATTTCACTCACTTTTTCACCTGTTTACGTTTTTCACGCGTGGTATAAAATTACGTATCGAAAACTAAAGTGAACATTATTTAACTGATGGGTGATTCACAAACTGGAATACGTGATACCCACTCGCTATCGCTCGTGACATCACTTTTATGATTACACTCACTTCACTCATGAAATCAAAATGCTGAACTCCACTCGCTTCGTGAAGTTGAGCCCCAGTTTGAGTCACCCACCACCTCGTGAAATAATGTTCACTTTATTTCATGAGATAATAATTATCTAACTCAGTGAAATAAAACTCGTGTAATTTTGCAGATTATATGCCCTTTGTGTCACTCAATTGTAACCGAGAATGTAAGGCAGTGAGTATTTGATCTGCCCTTTATGTCGCGAAATACTATGTTTGGTGTTTTGACGTCTTCCAAGCAGATGGATATTCCCTCACTTGCACGCAATCTACCGAGGAACCGACTGCCTTTCTCAAAAGCCAGTACATGTCGGGGTGTCGAGGTCCGTGTCAATACAAAGCGGACCAAGTCGCTCGAGGTTTGAAAACCGCAAGAACTCGTCCCATTTCTTCTTGTACACCTCCTTGCTTCTCATACCCGCTGAGACTTGGTATCCGTAAGTGTCATACATCCTGTCCTTCTTCGTTTTGGCAGTGTTTGAGGGTGTTTGAGGGGAGTGATGAAAAAGTTCTTTTTTTTACTGAGTGATTTTTTTAACCAAAAGAAAACCGACGCAGGAGCTTTTCTGGAACTGTTTTATTCTCCCCACCCCAACAACATCACATTTCAGAAAAACATTGTTTTTTCGTTTTTGTTCACTTTCTTTTCTTCTCCCTCACACCTGTTTGCTGTGAATTAAATTTTTTCGTTTCGGCCTGGTCGCAAACGCGAGTTTTCCTGGAAGCGCAGGAAAAATGACTGGGGAGTGTTGGTGGCTCCGTGACGCCACAGAGCCGGCACACTCGTTGAGTGCCTCACAAAACCTCAAATTTATTCCGCTTTGATTTCATTTATTGTCTTCACGCTTTATCGTTGTTGTTGGGTTGGGAAATAAAATTTCATTCTCCCATACATTCTCGGTTACAATTGAGTGACAAAAGGGCACATTATCACCCACCTTTGTGGGAATTCACAAAACTACACGAGTTTTATCCACTTTTTTTACCACATTAACCCACCTTTCCCGATAACTGCGTTTCTACACCATACATTTCATTCATTAATCACACTCCACATTTACACTCATCACAGGATCGTGAAATCTGAACTGCATCTGCGATTGTGATGAGAAGCCTCGCCGCGTCTCCGACATTCAGCAACTCAAAATCCAAAGAGTATCACCCGCATCAATCCATTCTGAGTTTGCGGACTAAGATCTGGGGTGGAAGGGGGATGGGTACACTTTGTCAGTCACTGCTATTGCCATTTAACCCAGGGAGCATAGCTAGTGCAAGAAATTCGACTTTGGAAACCTTCCGGAAAGTCTGTCCTCTGCTTGCGGAGGACGAGGCACAAGAAAATATTGCGTTCCCCCAGAAAACCAGTGCACATTTCACACTCCTTGTGGGTGGTCTTGTTGCCTTTTTGTCACAGTAATTTTGGCCCAGGCATGCTCTTGAAGCATGACAATTTAGTGTGTATGGGGCAGGGTGTTGTTTTGTTCTGAATTCTCTTTGTTATAACATCTAAGTCAATCGCGGGTGGTGGTTTGTGTAGCGTGAGGCACTCTTTTTAACAAACTTCCTGCGGCTGCTAAAGCGTTATTTCTTCGGATTTAACAACGTACAGCGTAACATAGTGGATTCGCCTGGTCGACACAACCTTTGATAGATATGGGATAACCAACCCCCTTCGACCCCTCGTGGGTTCACTAAACAAGCCCTCGTGGTAGTTAAACGCGATTGACATTTACATTCCTAGAGATGAAAGAACAAGACAACACTTCTGTACCCGCGCATCAAAATTGTGGAAAACTTTGCACCCCAAACACCCTCAACAACGCCCGCCAAAAGGCGCCCCTTGTTGCTGGGAGTTGGTTCTCATGTTTGATACCTGCACAGCGGGCATTCCTCTGAGTCCAACGCATGTTTGGCCTGTCTGCGGCGTTGTACTTCAGGTGCACGAAGACAGGGTCTGGTGGTAAATTTTGCGTAGTGTCGCATTCCCTCATGTGTGGGTCACTCACACTTGGCGGTCATGTGCCACTGCGTGGGTCTGGGAATTTGGGTACCTGGGTACAGGAAATTTGTTGTGGAAGACATCAACCACCATGCATTGAGGAGGGTAAGACAGTGTTCGCAGTTTCTACCTGATAGCATTACAACATTTAACTTCTCCACGGGGGTCTTGGGCCGTTCACTCGGTTCTACCTTGACTACCGGAAGATATTCTTGAGGCCTTTCTGGTCTCTAGAATATCCGGTCTTCCCGAACGGAGGCACACTTTGTGTGTTACTACGACCTGGCAATTTCCAGCAGTAGGTTAAGTAATCTTTCTTGTAAATTGTTGGATCATTATCTCCTCAGTGCATGAATGCCCCACGTGACTGGACACTTTTGTGTTTGTCATGTGGAGCTGTGGTTGCTCTTTCACGACTTTTTTCCTGTTCCTGGGTACCTGTTCCTGGACCTGGACCTGGGTACCTGGGTACCTGGGTACCTGGGTACCTGGGTACCTGGGTACCTGGGTACCTGGGTACCTGGGTACCTGGGTACCTGGGTACCTGGGTACCTGGGTACCTGGGTACCTGGGTACCTGGGCACCTGGGCACCTGGGTGTGCCTGTCGGACCCCAGGGTCCGGCAGTCGGACTCAGGGGTCCGACTGTGAGTCCGACAGTCGGACCCCTGAGTCCGACTGTCGGACTCAGGGGGTCCGACTGTCGGACCCCCTCGGACTCCGACAAAAGGGTCCGACATTTCCAGGACAGACTGCACCGTGTGGGTATTAAAGAAAAGAAAAAATGGGTATTATCGAAAATATTTTGGGTACCTGGGTACTGGGTACCCAGGTACCCAGGTTCCCAGATACCCAGATACCCAGATACCCAGATACCCAGATACCCAGATACCCAGATACCCAGATACCCAGATACCCAGATACCCAGATACCCAGATACCCAGATACCCAGATACCCAGATACCCAGATACCCAGATACCCAGATACCCAGATACCCAGATACCCAGATACCCAGATACCCAGATACCCAGATACCCAGATACCCAGATACCCAGATACCCAGATACCCAGATACCCAGATACCCAGATACCCAGATACCCAGATACCCAGATACCCAGATACCCAGATACCCAGATACCCAGATACCCAGATACCCAGATACCCAGATACCCAGATACCCAGATACCCAGATACCCAGATACCCAGATACCCAGATACCCAGATACCCAGGTACCCAGGTCCAGGTCCAGGTCCAGGTCCAGGTCCAGGTCCAGGTCCAGGTCCAGGTCCAGGTCCAGGTCCAGGTCCAGGTCCAGGTCCAGGTCCAGGTCCAGGTCCAGGTCCAGGTCCAGGTCCAGGTCCAGGTCCAGGTCCAGGTCCAGGTCCAGGTCCAGGTCCAGGTCCAGGTCCAGGTCCAGGTCCAGGTCCAGGTCCAGGTCCAGGTCCAGGTCCAGGTCCAGGTCCAGGTCCAGGTCCAGGTCCAGGTCCAGGTCCAGGTCCAGGTCCAGGTCCAGGTCCAGGTCCAGGTCCAGGTCCAGGTCCAGGTCCAGGTCCAGGTCCAGGTCCAGGTCCAGGTCCAGGTCCAGGTCCAGGTCCAGGTCCAGGTCCAGGTCCAGGTCCAGGTCCAGGTCCAGGTCCAGGTCCAGGTCCAGGTCCAGGTCCAGGTCCAGGTCCAGGTCCAGGTCCAGGTCCAGGTCCAGGTCCAGGTCCAGGTCCAGGTCCAGGTCCAGGTCCAGGTCCAGGTCCAGGTCCAGGTCCAGGTCCAGGTCCAGGTCCAGGTCCAGGTCCAGGTCCAGGTCCAGGTCCAGGTACCCAGGAACAGGAAAAAAGTCGTGAAAGAGCAACCACAGCTCCACATGACAAACACAAAAGTGTCCAGTCACGTGGGGCATTCATGCACTGAGGAGATAATGATCCAACAATTTACAAGAAAGATTACTTAACCTACTGCTGGAAATTGCCAGGTCGTAGTAACACACAAAGTGTGCCTCCGTTCGGGAAGACCGGATATTCTAGAGACCAAAAAGGCCTCAAGAATATCTTCCGGTAGTCAAGGTAGAACCGAGTGAACGGCCCAAGACCCCCGTGGAGAAGTTAAATGTTGTAATGCTATCAGGTAGAAACTGCGAACACTGTCTTACCCTCCTCAATGCATGGTGGTTGATGTCTTCCACAACAAATTTCCTGTACCCAGGTACCCAGGTTCCCAGACCCACGCAGTACCACGTCGCAGTACTACGCAAAATTTACCACCAGACCCTGTCTTCGTGCACCTTAAGTACAACGCCGCAGACAGGCCAAACATGCGTTGGACTCAGAGGAATGCCCGCTGTGCAGGTATCATGAGAACCAACTCCCAGCAACAAGGGGCGCCTTTTGGCGGGCGTTGTTGAGGGTGTTTGGAGTGCAAAGTTTTCCACAATTTTGATGCACGGGTGCAGAAGTGTTATCTTGTTCTTTCATCTCTAGGAATGTAAATGTCAATCGCGTTTAACTACCACGAGGGCTTGTTCAGTGAACCCACGAGGGGTCGAAGGGGGTTGGTTATCCCATATCTATCAAAGGTTGTGTCGACCAGGCTAATCCACTATGTTACGCTGTATGATGATAAATCCGAAGAAATAACAGTGCATAGCAACTGCAGGAAGTTTGTTAAAAAGAGTGCCTCACGCTACACAAACCACCACCCGCGATTGACTTAGATGTTATAACAAAGAGAATTCAGAACAAAACAACACCCTGCCCCATACACACTAAATTGTCATGCTTCGAGAGCATGCCTGGGCCAAAATTACTATGACGAAAAGGCAACAAGACCACCCACAAGGAGTGTGAATTGTGCACTGGTTTTCTGGGGGAACGCAATATTTTCTTGTGTCTAGTCCTCCGCGAAGAGGACAGACTTTCCGGAAGGTTGCCAAAGTCAAATTTCTTGCACTAGCTATGCTCCCTGGGTTAATGGCTATAGCAGTGACTAACAAAGTGTTCCCACCCCCTTTTCACCGTAGATATTCTCCCGAGATTGATGCCGGTGAACGCCCTTTGAATTTTGAGTTCCCAAATGTCGGAGAGCGGCGAAGGTTCAATATGTTCGCAATATAAATGTCCAATATGTTCGCTCGTTCTGCGCAGTTGGTTCTCGATGTTGCACTCGCGATACCTGTTTAAAAGTGAAGTTGTGAGTGGTGGGTAAATTAAAGAAGGTGACTTCTTAAAAAAATAAGTTGGCCTGAGGGTGTAAAATATTCTGCATCATAGTAACTGCAAATGAGAGAATGACGAGGAGGGACGATGGGGAGTGAGAGGAGAGGTGGAGTGAAAGTGAACATTGAAATCATTTGAGTAAAAAGGTGGGTATCTAGGTTGTTGAATATTCACCAGTAAGCATATTTACATACCTTGTCTTGCGCCTTCGCTGCTGTCAAGGTGCCTTCTCTGGGTGCCCAGTACCTAGTGTACCTGGGTACCTGGGTCAGTCAGTACCCAGTACCCAGTACCCAGTACCCAGTACCCAGTACCCAGTACCCAGTACCCAGTACCCAGTACCCAGTACCCAGTACCCAGTACCCAGTACCCAGTACCCAGTACCCAGTACCCAGTACCCAGTACCCAGTACCCAGTACCCAGTACCCAGTACCCAGTACCCAGTACCCAGTACCCAGTACCCAGTACCCAGTACCCAGTACCCAGTACCCAGTACCCAGTACCCAGTACCCAGTACCCAGTACCCAGTACCCAGTACCCAGTACCCAGTACCCAGTACCCAGTACCCAGTACCCAGTACCCAGTACCCAGTACCCAGTACCCAGTACCCAGTACCCAGTACCCAGTACCCAGTACCCAGTACCCAGTACCCAGTACCCAGTACCCAGTACCCAGTACCCAGTACCCAGTACCCAGTACCCAGTACCCAGTACCCAGTACCCAGTACCCAGTACCCAGTACCCAGTACCCAGTACCCAGTACCCAGTACCCAGTACCCAGTACCCAGTACCCAGTACCCAGTACCCAGTACCCAGTACCCAGTACCCAGTACCCAGTACCCAGTACCCAGTACCCAGTACCCAGTACCCAGTACCCAGTACCCAGTACCCAGTACCCAGTACCCAGTACCCAGTACCCAGTACCCAGTACCCAGTACCCAGTACCCAGTACCCAGTACCCAGTACCCAGTACCCAGTACCCAGTACCCAGTACCCAGTACCCAGTACCCAGTACCCAGTACCCAGTACCCAGTACCCAGTACCCAGTACCCAGTACCCAGTACCCAGTACCCAGTACCCAGTACCCAGTACCCAGTACCCAGTACCCAGTACCCAGTACCCAGTACCCAGTACCCAGTACCCAGTACCCAGTACCCAGTACCCAGTACCCAGTACCCAGTACCCAGTACCCAGTACCCAGTACCCAGTACCCAGTACCCAGTACCCAGTACCCAGTACCCAGTACCCAGTACCCAGTACCCAGTACCCAGTACCCAGTACCCAGTACCCAGTACCCAGTACCCAGTACCCAGTACCCAGTACCCAGTACCCAGTACCCAGTACCCAGTACCCAGTACCCAGTACCCAGTACCCAGTACCCAGTACCCAGTACCCAGTACCCAGTACCCAGTACCCAGTACCCAGTACCCAGTACCCAGTACCCAGTACCCAGTACCCAGTACCCAGTACCCAGTACCCAGTACCCAGTACCCAGTACCCAGTACCCAGTACCCAGTACCCAGTACCCAGTACCCAGTACCCAGTACCCAGTACCCAGTACCCAGTACCCAGTACCCAGTACCCAGTACCCAGTACCCAGTACCCAGTACCCAGGTACCCAAAATATTTTCGATAATACCCATTTTTTCTTTTCTTTAATACCCACTTTTTATTTTCGTTAGTACCCACTTTTGAAAATGGGTATTAACGAAAATGGGTACTAGGAAAATGGGTATTAAAGAGAAAAACCCATATTTTTTTTCAAAAAAAATACTCATTTTACCCTAAAAATACCTGTTCTTTGGGGTGTTCTTGGGATGATTCCCAAATGCCGACCCCAAAAGGGCCGCCGAAAAAGTCACAGAAGGCCAGAATTCGGCTCGGAATGGATGCGGGGACACCCAAATAGGCAGAAAACCCTACTTCCAAGTAAAAAAAACGCTTTTTTCTGGCCTATGAGATGCCCCCCTCCAATGTCACACTTATGTCACACTTCCTCCTCCCGGCTAAAAAGTGGTTTTTACGGCAAAAAAAAATTCAAAATTTTCAGCAAAGGCGTACAAAAAAATAGACTTTTGGCCCCAAAACCCCCCAGAAATCGCTCTGTGGACACATCTGAGTGGAAAAAACCTCTTTTCCTCTTGTTTTGGACTATTGAAAAAAATTGAATTTTTTGATAAATCGCCCTGTATCAAACCCCCTTAGAAAACGGTGAAAATGGAGTGAAAACGCTACAAAAAGTGTCAAAAAAAAGTTCCCAAAAGTGCCAAAAAGTGCCAAAAAGGCATCAACTAGTAAGGAATAGTCCCAGAAATGTGTTTTCTGGGGTGGTTTTGTGTTTTGGAATGATTTTTTTGCATTTTTTTATGATTTTTTGGGGTGTGTGACAGAAAAAACGGCTACGTGGACTCCCCTAGGCATAGGTGCCCGGCGAGTTAAAACAACTCGGCAACTCGCCCAAATTCGGCCAACAACTCGCCCATTTTTTTTGGGCGAGTTGTTTTTTTTTGGGATTTTTTATGGCTACAAAAACACAGGTACACAGGTACACAGGTACACAGGTACACAGGTACACAGGTACACAGGTACACAGGTACACAGGTACACAGGTACACAGGTACACAGGTGCACCACATCACATTTTATCTTGTGCATCTCAGCTTGAACGACTCTTTGCCGCTTCACAGCTGGTCTGTGAATGTGCGCTTTGGGTGGTTTTGTATGCTTTGTATCCCAAGGGAAGTCGTCGCCCAAAGCATTTTGACTGAACGTGCGAACGTTGTGAACCTGTAATCGATAGCAGACAGGAAAAGAGGATGAGCAGGCGGCGCCTGCCCGACCTGTGTGAAGTGAATCAGTGATTGCCTGACGGATGTCTGGGGAACCATGTGTTCTGTGTGGGTATCCATGTACGGAGTATATCCCATTCCCCCCAGCAATTACCAAAAACCGTGAGTGTGCACGGTGACCCATGGACCACCACGACCTAGTTACCACCTATGACTAGTCATATGACAAGGTGCATGTAATGAGTGGCGTTTGGCCTTAGCCCTGGTTGTTTTTCTTGATCATGTGTTGTACCAACGTTACATGTGTGTAACCTTACAACGTCCCCTCCCATCCCTGTATGTTTTTGCCTGTATAAATGGGCGAGTTGTGGCCGAGTTGTGGGCGAGTTGTGCCGAGTATAGGGCGAGTTGTGGCGAGTATAGGGCGAGTTGTGGCCGAGTTGTGCGAGTTTTGGGCGAGTTGTTTGGTAAAATCGTGGAGTTCGGACAACTCGCCCAAAAACGACTCGGCCGGCACCTATGCCTAGGGGGGGGGGGGGGGGGGGGGAGATGCTATGACGAACTACGGCCATAACAGTACAGATGGTCGTTGTTGGACGACTCAAAGCCATTCAATTCATCACATAATGTTGAAAGTGTCAAACCATGCTAAAAAAAAGGGGAGATTCTCAGATATTATTTGCCATTTATGGTGTAGTCCCCCGACTTTTCGCCCCCCTCCTTCAACCAAGGGAGGGGGAATTTAAAGTTTGTTTGTTTTGTTTTTGCTACTCTGTTTGTTTTTGTATTGTACTTCATTGTAGCACACCAAGGGAGGGGGGGGAAAACAAGGGAATATACCTCTTTCTTCTCGTCTGTTTGTGTCGTGGAGTTGTGCTGTGTGACCCCTTCAGTGGCCTGAGTTGACGCTCCGCACCCCATAGTGTATAACGAACGCTTTTTGACTCCCAATACTCAAACACAACACAAAAAAAAGGGGAAATAACAGAACAAAACAAGATGAGCGAGAGGGGGAGCGGGGGAGGGGGGGGGAAGAACAACCCAAACTTTGAAGACCAACAAAAACGAAAGTGGGGGGGGGTCTTTTTTTTGAGTTCGTGTTGTTGTGTAGTGTTATTTGCTGTAGATGATGATGATTGGGGGGAGGGGGGTTGTAATAGAGGTTGCTTTGCCGTTGTCCGACAAAGTATTGGTGGCATACGGGGAAGGTTTCACAAAATTTCAATCCTATTCACGACTTTTCAACAACTATGTGGGTGGGGGAAAAGTTGTGAAAAGTTGGGTGATCTAGGATCGTCTCCGTGAGACACGTAACAGGCTGTGAGAGTGTGTGAGCCTGTGAGAACTTACTGAGAGCTAGTGAAAAAAAAAAAAAAAAAAAAATCTCTCCCCGTTCAGAGATCACCCAAAAGTTGTGAAAACCTCCAATATATAGCATTATGTGAAATCCTCAAGGGAAAACCCGCTGTGGTTTTGGATTGGGAGCACGTCTGCAGCGTGGCTGAAGGGGAGCAAGGGTGAGACGCACGCTCATCCACAGGCGACACTGTGTCTGGAATGCTGGTCATTGGTGCGAACATGGGGGGAGGAAGGCTGCTTATCACCCTATAGACCCAGGGCAATACATTTTCGTCTGCCGTATCCCATCATCGGGATGAATCAAGCGAGGATACCATAACGGTAATCCAGAAAAAAAACTGTCAGCGCACACACAGTCATACCCCAACCGTGCTTCTGGAAAAGCGGAACGAAACAGTGTGCAAGATGAACAACCGCCTCTTGTACATACAATCTCCAAAAAAGCTGACTTGAAACACAAAGTCCTCTCGTGAACAGTGTACCTTTGGTATGACCGGGAAAACCGGGGGTGGACACCCCCCAACCATCCAACCATGCTTTTCCTACAATCCATTTTCGTGGTACGTGAACAACGCGGTGGGTAGAAAAACCTGCGCTACCATCTGCGAAGATATAACTGCAACACTTTGGAGTTCGCATTTTGTCAAAAAAAAAAAAAAAAAAAAAAAACTCAGTTTTTTTTTTTCTTGGTTTCGTGCAGTGTTTCCGCGCTCCTTCATTGGGTACGATTTTTGATGAAGAATCGTGATTTTGTACATAAAAGGTAAATACGTCCCGAGCCCGGCGCGCTACGCGCGCCGGAAGTTACCGCAAGTTCAGGGCCTCCGGCGGAGAAACTAGAGTTCTGGCCCAAAACACGCGTCCCAGCCCAGTCCCTGAGATTTCCAAAAAATAAAATAAAAAAGCGCGGTCGAGCCCGACCCGGAATGAGAGAATTCCCCGGGTATCCAACTGAGGAGTTCAACTTCATTGATATTTGCACCAGACACACGAATTATCGGTAACCTCAGTACGTGTACAAAAAGAAACGGTGGTCATAGCATCAAGGCTCCTGGCGAAGCCACGGTACGCAACATTTCAAAAAATTGCGCTTAAAATTGCACATTTTTACAACCAAACTATGTCATGGGAAGGTGGGTTGCAAACTTGCGCCGCAGGCGCACGGTACGCTACTTTTTTCCTTTCGCCATGCTGCATGTTTCCTTTTCGTTCGGCGTTTGATCAATTGAGTCGCGTTCTGGCTGTGACGGGGTCACTTTGTTCATGAGGCCAGTTCTGGTCACTCTCAGAGGCTTATGCAGTGGTCGCGCTAATTATGGGAAAAAATGGGGAAAAAATGGATTTCGGGTACGGAAAAACGTTCCTTGAAAAGGTTAGCTGGGGAGGCCCGGAAACCCCGTTTTGTGGCATTTCCGGGCCAATCCCGGCTTGTGGTGGGGTATATACGGAAAAATGGACAAAATTTTAGTGACTTAAATTTTCGCAAAATATGAACCCATACTCGTAAACAAGGGTCATTTTCAGGAAAATTCGGAAAATTCCGAGATTTGGAAGCAATTTTTCTCCTGAAAATCAGTGGGTTTTCAGCCCCAAAACATACCGCGATTGGAATTTCCGGAATCCGTCCGCGCTGTGGTGGGGTCACTTTGCCGAAATGGCCAATTTTTTGGTTTTGGTCAAAATCCATGTGGGTAAAGAGGGCCAATGTAAATCCCACAACCAGATTTTCTCTCCCTGATCCTGAACGTCTTGCAACATGAAAATGCGCGAAAACACCGGCATTTGCATTTCCGGAATTCGTCCGTTCTGTGGTGGGGTCAATTTGCCGAAATGGACAAGTTCTTGGTTTTGGTCAAAACCCGTCAGTGTAAGGTAAAGGGGGCAAGTGTTTGCCTGTAGAAACTGGAAGGGAACAGGCAGCGCCGCAGGCGCACGGTAACCAACTTTTTTTTTTTTTTCCTTTTCTTTTTTTCTCCTCTTTCTTTTGACTTTCCGAGCCAATTGCGTTCCACGGCGGGGTCACATGTATATGCAAGTCCACTATGTGGTGGTCTTACTCAACAATATTAGAACTTCTGGTTTCTTAATGAAATCCCCGTACTGCAAAAAAAAAACGTTCCTACCAAAACCCCCAAAAATCCCGGGATGAGGGATGGACTTTAGCGCGAGCTCTGGGCTTATGTGGGGGAATTTTTTTTTTTCGGGAATTTTTTTTATTTTTATTTTTTTCCAATGAAGAATTCTTCACTGGAAAAATTTTTTTTTTTCGGGATTTTTTTTTTTTTTTTCGAAGAATTCTTCATCGGATTCTTCAGCGCGGAAAGTCTGGTTTCGTGCACGATAGAAAGAGAGGGGGGAGAACCTCCCGAGGGGAAGAGAATGCTCGTAGAACCATGAAACCACCCTCCCACCCCCTTAGTGGTTGGCTGTATTGTGATGAAATTGCCCATCATACATAAGACACATCACAATACAGTTGTATTGGTGATGTGTATTATGCATTATGCTGGCGCAATTATAATCATAAATCCTACACTCCCTCCCTCTCCCCACTTTATTGAGTGGTGGGGATTTTTTTTGTGTTTTTTTATAGTGTGCAAGATATGGCTTTTTTTTTTCTTTTTGTTAATCTAGTGAAGACAGCCGAGTATGTGTGCTTCACTATCTTGGTTTATTTGCTTTTTTTACTTTTACTATAATTTCAAAACAAAAACGTCGCAAGAAGCCAAGAAAGAAGAGGGAAAAAAAAATTGTCGGATGAATATGACTATCGTGCATACACATCCCCCTATTTTTTCTCTCCATAAGCGTTATCGAGGGGGGTGTTCACGTTCCTGTTGTCGGGAGCTAGTTTTTTTGTTTTTTTTGAAAACTTGGTTGTATTAGTGTAGACACCCGAGGATGAACTCCACTATTTTGTTTTTTTTTTTTCCCTCGTCACAGCATATAGTTAAAAGAAAGAAAGATTGAAATAAATCGCACTACCATTCCGATACATAAGTTGTTTTCATATACCAACTATTCTACTGAATAGAAGGTATAATAGGGTGCACTAAATGTACCCAAACTTTTTTTTTTTCCGATTCATAAGGAAAAACTGGCGTCGGTCAAATGTACCCTCACCACACACACACACCAGGTGAAATAAAATGAATTGACGTGTGGTTTTTAATTGTGGTTTCACCATTAGGTTACAATGGTGAAACTACAAGTAAAACTACAAGTCAAGTCATTTACTTCACCGTCGTGCAGTGCACACATGTCCAAGAAAGAATATCGTGCAAATCAAAAGACAAAAAAAAATCATGTCCACTTCTCCCGTCCCCCCCCACCCTAAGACTCATAAAAAATACAAATATAAACGTTTCCCTCCCTCCTCCCTTAACCCGAATTTGCAAGGAAAAAAAATAAATGGTAGCTGAAGCTGGTCTTTGGACCCCCAAGAACGCAAAACCATTTTCAAAAGTTGTACTACCCTCTCAGGCAAGATTCACAGAGAAAGTATACTTCCCGCTATAGGCAACAAAAAAAGAAGAAAAAAAAATTTTTTTTTCTAGAGCAAGTGTTTTGCCTCTTGTTATTACCGTCTCTCCACTTTCTTTTAAAAAAAAAAAAACTTGGTTGTATTAGTGTAGACACCTTCGAGGATGTGACCCACCTTTTTTCTTACAAGGCTCTCATTTTATTGAGAACCTATGAAAAAAGGTGGGGGGAAGAACACGAACCTGTTTAGCTGCAAAAGAATAAAGGACGAGACCGATCGTTTTTTGAACCTTTTTTTTTTTTTTTTTGTTGTTTTGTTTTGTTGAAAACTTGGTTGTATTAGTGTAGACACCCGAGGATGTGTTCCACGATGTTTTTTTTTTTTTTTTTTTTTTTTTTTTTTTTTTTTTTGTTTTTTTTGAGTATCTAGACTTACTGTCTCCAGGTCTCTCTTCTGGCCAACGCTCATTTGTGAAACAGAAAAAAAAAGGGGGGGGGGGCGGGGGTAATAAGATGTATCTCTGTAGTGGGCTGAGGCTGGAAGCAGATATTACCCCACCGCCTTCAGAAGGTGTATTACCGTGTTTTGAAAAAAAAAATATGAACCAGAAAATTTGGTCAATAAAAAAAAAAAAGTGAAGTTGATAGTGCAAAAACGCCTCTGGGACGCAGGCACCTGACACTCCGCGGGGTTATCGAACCCCCCGGAGTGTTTGGGAGTGGTGTTGCACCTTGGGAGTGGTTTACAGGGAAGCTGTACCCCGCCCTGACCGGGGGGGAAAAAAAGAAATCCCAAAAGGTCCATGATTATTCTGGTCCATATTTTTTTTTTCAAAATACCATACATTGAAATCCCGGGGAGTCACGGGGAGTTTGGCAAAAAATCAAAAAAAACGAACTCCCCGTGAGTGTTTTTTTGGTTTCGAGAGTTTTCGAGAGTGTTTTTTTTTTTTTTACGGAGAGTTTTCGCGATTAATCGCGACAAAATTCGCGATTAATCCCCGGGAGTAAAATCGCGATTTTTTGTAGCATTTTACCCCAAACACAACCGTGCACACCTGGTGCTATCCGCATCTGACCTGTGCCTACCTGGGCACACGTTCAGTCTACGTACTCACATTACACCTACCGATTGATTCGCAAAATGCACCCACCACGACAGAGGGGTGATAAGCCTCGCGGCTTTAGGCGGCACAGTGGTGGCGGACATGAGCAAACGAGCCCACAGGTCGATCACAAATGCGACGGGTTAATTCCGCGCTTGGAAATTATCCACACCTGTTTAAGATATAATTACGCTTAAATTACTCTGGGCGAAAAATGGTACACCATACCAGCACTGAAGCATACCACCACATGTAAGCAGGGCTATTTTAAATATGGGGATAAGGAACAAGAAAAGGGTGAAAACGGGTCGAGGCTTCCCGCCGCAGGCGGAAATTCTTAGATGCCGTGCACTTTTCCAGGTGGTTTGAAGAGTGATCTGACCATATTGTCCCAGTATAGCAGTACACCCAATAAATCCATTGGAGAAGGAACATTGCACTTTTGACCACCACAGAATACATGTTGCCAGCCACACCACTAAAGTACAAAAACCCCCTCGGAACGTAGTGAGAGCTTGTGAAAAAATCTCTCCCCGTTCATAGATGGCCCAGTTTTCGAGATTTTTTCATAAATTCGCGATTAATCGCAAATTTTTATTTTATAAATTGGAGAGTTTTCGAGAGTATTTTTTTTTAAATCGGGGAGTATTGGAGAGTTTTGGAGAGTTTTGGAGAGTTTTTTTTTAAATTGGAGAGTTTTCGAGAGTTTTTCACAAATTCGCGATTAATCGCGAATTTTTTTTCTTTTTTTTTAATCGCTAAAACTCTCGAAAACACCAGTGGAGAGTCTCCGCGACTCCCGGGGATTTCAATGTATGAAATACGGTACATTTTTTTCGGCGGGGGGGAATTGGGGGAGGGTTATGGTTGCCCTTCCCTTTTTTTTTTTGTGTTGCCTAGACTCGGACGATGTGTAAGGGGGGAAAAAACAGACCTACAAAGTTTGAAGAAAACGAAGGCAAGATTTTGCGTGTGTGTGTTTTTTTTTTTTTTTTTTTTTTTTTTTTTTTGAAAACTTGGTTGTATTAGTGTAGACACCCGAGGATGAACTCCACTATATTTTTTTTTTTTTTGTTTTATTTTGAAGAATTGTTGGAATAGTGTAGTTGCCACCGTCCCCTAAAGTTTTTTTTTTTTTTTTGAAAAGGTTGCATAAATTAGCGTAGCCCCGAGGGTGTGTTACGCCGTACAGTTTGCAGAACCGCCGACCCGACATCTTTGTATTAAAAAATAATAAAATTATGTAAGATGAATTGCGAAGAAGAGCCATCTTGAATAAAGAAGAAGAAAAAACAACACGTTTACTACCTTAGTAGGTAGTTCGTTGGAGTTGCACTTTTAAAAAAAAAATATTCTTTTATTGGGGGTACCTCAAAATAGTCAAAAAGTAAAACCTACCAGAGGTTAACTTGCCCTTTTACCAGAAGGAGTCCACCGTGTGCATTGTAAATCCCCCCCTTCCCCTTTTTTAGCAGTTATTTTCAGTTTTTTTAAAAAAGTGAACTTTTTTCCCATAACCCCATCAATCTAAAAAAAAAAGAAGAAAATGTAACCAACCCAGAGAATCTTGAAGATAGACTGGATTATATCACTTTTCTTCAAAACAGAGATAAAATTCTTTTTGCAAAAAAAAAATAAAAAATAAAAATAAGTTCTCCGGAAGAACGGTTGCTGTTTTAGTTGTCGACGTCCTCAACCTGTGGGTGTATGTATGTGTTTAGCATCAGCTGGTATCCTACAATTTGTAAGCATTCAAATTTTGTTTGTGAATAATAAAATAAATACTGACTACCTGGACATGAAGAGGAAACCTCTTTGCTGCTAAAAAAATTGTTTCATATACATTATTTTTCTAATGAAAAGAAGGTACAGAGGGTGCTAAAGAAGTAAAAAAGGTTGAAAAGTCGAAAAAATCGGCCGGACTACCCATCTCTGACGGTTATGAGGAGCTCATATCGATCAGGGTAGATTTTTTGGCTGGATTGGGAAAAAAGGGGGAAGAAACCCCCCCCCCCCCCCCCCCTAGGGGCGTCAGCCCTTAAGGAAATCCTTAAGAAACCTTGTCACAAAACCATTTTTTTGAGTTTTAGGTTAAGAAATCCACTAAAATAGTCGTATTTGGCCCCAAAACCTCCTCCCGATCACAAAAATATGTCATTAAAACCACAGACGACCTTAACAGAGGCTTTGTTACCAAAAAAAATCGGTGTTTTTATGAAAAAACACCCCAAAACCACGTCACGCTCGCGTCACGCTATTCACCGATTTTCGAACCCTTTTTGAAATATGGCTCCAAGTTCCACCAAGTCCCTCTAAACACCCCAAAACCGCCTGGGTACCCCTCGGGATAGGTTCTGGGGTGAAAATATGTGGCTTTGGGGGCTTTTCTGGCCCCCAGAGGCGTCTCAGAGCTATTTGACACACCCAACAGCTCCATTTTTTATCAAAAAACGCTTGCTTTTTTACCTTGTCACGAGCATTAACACCCCCAATGAGACCCCCAGAACGTCTCTAAAGTCCAAAAATCACCCCGGAATTGATTCCCGGACCTCATAATAGGTGGAGTACCATGTTTTTGGGGTCAAAAATGCGTTGTGGTCCATTGCTGTTCCCCCTGACAATGAGCGACAGAGTAGCGACAGAATAGAATATGACCACCTCCAGGAAACCAAAATTTTCAAGAATAACAAAAAAAAAAAATGCGTACTACGGTGTATCTACACCCTACACCGCCTGGGTACCCCTCAGGATAGGTTCTGGGGTGAAAATATGTGGCTTTGGGGCCTTTTCTGACCCCCAAAGACGTCTCAGAGATATTTTTCACACCCAAAAACTGCAGGTTTATCCTACATGGGTAAAAGGGGGAGCTAAACTGCAGTTTTTGGGTGTGAAAAATATCTCTGAGACGTCTTTGGGGGTCAGAAAAGGCCCCAAAGCCACATATTTTCACCCCAGAACCTATCCTGAGGGGTACCCAGGCGGTGTAGGGTGTTAAGACACCTTGGTACGCATTTTTTTGTGTTATTCGTCAAAATTTTTGGTTTCCTGGAGGTGGTCATATTTCTACTCTGTCGCTACTCTGTCGCTCATTGTCAGGGGGAACAGCAATGGACCACAACGCATTTTTGACCCCAAAAACATGGTACTCCACCTATTATGAGGTCCGGGAATCAATTCCGGGGTGATTTTTGGACTTTAGAGATGCTGTGGGGGTCTCATTGGGGGTGTTAATGCTCGTGACAAGGTAAAAAAGCAAGCATTTTTTGATAAAAAATGAAGCTTTTGGGTGTGTCAAATATCTCTGAGACGCCTCTGGGGGCCAGAAAAGCCCCCAAAGCCACATATTTTCACCCCAGAACCTATCCTGAGGGGTACCCAGGCGGTTTTGGGGTGTTTAGAGGGACTTGGTGGAACTTGGAGCCATATTTCAAAAAGGGTTCGAAAATCGGTGAATAGCGTGACGCGAGCGTGACGTGGTTTTGGGGTGTTTTTTCATAAAAACCCGATTTTTTTTTGGTAACAAAGCCTCTGTTAAGGTCGTCTGTGGTTTTATTGACATATTTTTGTGATCGGGAGGTGGTTTTGGGGCCAATTACGACTATTTTAGTGGATTTCTTAACCTAAAACTCAAAAAAATGGTTTTGTGACAGAAAAACCCCCTAGGCTGACGCCCCTAAACCCCCCCCCCCCCTAGGCATACTTGTCCCCCCAATATGGGGAGGCCCTATTCCCCCATATTTTGGTACCCTACACTTTTGTGGCAAATATGGGGGAAATATGGGGGGAATACAGCAGGAATACTGCACAAATATGGGGGAATATGGGGGATTATGGGGAAATATGGGGGAAATATGGGGGTGTTTTCCTACTGTTTTCCTTGTGTACTATAGTGTACTATAGTGTACTATAGTGTACTATAGTGTACTAGTGTACTATAGTGTACTAGTGTACTAGTGTACTAGTGTACTAGTGTACTAGTGTACTAGTGTACTAGTGTACTAGTGTACTAGTGTACTAGTGTACTAGTGTACTAGTGTACTAGTGTACTAGTGTACTAGTGTACTAGTGTACTAGTGTACTAGTGTACTAGTGTACTAGTGTACTAGTGTACTAGTGTACTAGTGTACTAGTGTACTAGTGTACTAGTGTACTAGTGTACTAGTGTACTAGTGTACTAGTGTACTAGTGTACTAGTGTACTAGTGTACTAGTGTACTAGTGTACTAGTGTACTAGTGTACTAGTGTACTAGTGTACTAGTGTACTAGTGTACTAGTGTACTAGTGTACTAGTGTACTAGTGTACTAGTGTACTAGTGTACTAGTGTACTAGTGTACTAGTGTACTAGTGTACTAGTGTACTAGTGTACTAGTGTACTAGTGTACTAGTGTACTAGTGTACTAGTGTACTAGTGTACTAGTGTACTAGTGTACTAGTGTACTAGTGTACTAGTGTACTAGTGTACTAGTGTACTAGTGTACTAGTGTACTAGTGTACTAGTGTACTAGTGTACTAGTGTACTAGTGTACTAGTGTACTAGTGTACTAGTGTACTAGTGTACTAGTGTACTAGTGTACTAGTGTACTAGTGTACTAGTGTACTAGTGTACTAGTGTACTAGTGTACTAGTGTACTAGTGTACTAGTGTACTAGTGTACTAGTGTACTAGTGTACTAGTGTACTAGTGTACTAGTAAGTGGGCTATAGGTCAAACGCAGGGGCAATGCTAACCCGTCTGCGTCGAGGGCCCATCGATGGCACCGGAAGGCCCGATGTCGTGAAGCTTTGTGTTGAAACCATCTGGGCGGTTAGGCCTGTTGATGCCTGACACCGGTGGCAAAACAGGGGAGTCTGAGAGGAACTCATAATGTTACCCTTCTTTCTGCCCATACCAAAACGTCAGCAGGTTTGCCCTTCTTATAGGGACTTACAACCATGTAATGCTCATGCGTCAGAGAAACGTCGAAAATGTTGTGTTGGAGGGTGGGTAGGTAAGTAACGTACAGAAGCAGTACACCAGTACATCTATTCCCCCATAAAAAATATGGGGGAAATATGGGGAAAATATGGGGGAATATGGGGGGGGGGAAATCCCCCATATTTCCCCCATATTTTCCCCATATTTTACCCCTCCCCATAATGGGGGGACAAGTATGCCTAGGTGGGGGCAAAACCTTCAGGACGGGTGAGGCATTTTGACTTTTTTGGACTTCCGCGCAAAGTACCCACAAACCACCCCTCATACACCCCCAGAAATGGGTCAGAAACACCCTGTGACCCGAAAATCCATGCTAAGGGCGACTCAGAATATGAAAAAATGCAAAAAAATAGTGAAAAAGTGGCCTTTTGACGGTTTTGGCCATGTTGGGTAAAATGGCCATTTTTGGACAAAAAAATCAAAAAAACAGCAAAATTTCGACGTCATGACAGCTGCTTGGGCACAAACCTACCCCAGGGAGGTCCTGTGAGTCCATTCCGACCTGTTTTGGACACTTTAGGTACTTTTTTTGGCCGTTTTTTGGTGTTTTTAGGTCAAAAAACATCCCCGGACTATCCCCGGACCGGACTTGCGCCCTGCTTTCAGACCCACTCTGGGCCAAAAAATGGGTGAAAACCCCCGAAAAAGCACTCCGGGAACCCAGATAGTTCCAAATATCCACCAGAAACCCACCCAAACACCTCAAAAACATGCCAGAAAAATATTTTTAAAAACACACTTTTTCAAATAAGTCATTATGGAACCTGCCCAGATGAACTTTTTGAAAAAAGTGTGTTTTTGAAAATATTTTTCTGGCATGTTTTTGAGGTGTTTGGGTGGGTTTCTGGTGGATATTTGGAACTATCTGGGTTCCCGGAGTGCTTTTTCGGGGGTTTTCACCCATTTTTTGGCCCAGAGTGGGTCTGAAAGCAGGGCGCAAGTCCGGTCCGGGGATAGTCCGGGGATAGTCCGGGGATGTTTTTTGACCTAAAAACACCAAAAAACGGCCAAAAAAAGTACCTAAAGTGTCCAAAACAGGTCGGAATGGACTCACAGGACCTCCCTGGGGTAGGTTTGTGCCCAAGCAGCTGCCATGACGTCGAAATTTTGCTGTTTTTTTGATTTTTTTGTCCAAAAATGGCCATTTTACCCAACATGGCCAAAACCGTCAAAAGGCCACTTTTTCACTATTTTTTTTGCATTTTTTCATATTCTGAGTCGCCCTTAGCATGGATTTTCGGGTCACAGGGTGTTTCTGACCCATTTCTGGGGGTGTATGAGGGGTGGTTTGTGGGTACTTTGCGCGGAAGTCCAAAAAAGTCAAAATGCCTCAAAAAAATAGGGGTTTTGCCCCCACCTACCCCCCCCCCTAGGGGAGTCCACGTAGTAGGAATTCCTTAAGAAACCGTGTCACAAACCCATTTTTTTGAGTTTTAGGTTAAGAAATCCACTAAAATAGTCGTATTTGGCCCCAAAACCACCTCCCGATCACAAAAATATCTCATTAAAACCACAGACGACCTCAACAGAAGCTTTGTTCCTTAAAAAAATCGTGTTTTTCTGAAAAAAAACACGAAAAATGTGTGACAAAAATGTGACGCTTATGTCACACTTATGTCACACTTAGCAAATCACACTTTCTAGTTCCAAAGAGTACCTGTAAAGCCCAAAAACCACTCCCATCATACTGGGGTGAGGTCCGAGGGTGGGAAAATATGCTTTTTTGGCACCGATTTTCGGCCCCAGAAATAAAATTTTCTGGGAAAAGCATTCATTTTACCCTAAAAATACCCGTTTTTGGGGGTGTTTCCAACATACCAACCCCGAAAAAAATCACCAGAAAAGTCACCGCAGGCCAGAATTCGGCTCGGAATGGATGCGGGGACATCCAAATAGGCAGAAAACTATACTTTCCAGTAAAAAAACCGCTTTTTTACGCTTTTTTCTGGGCTATGAGATGCCCCCCTCCGCTGTCACACTTATGTCACACTTAGTGTCACACTTATGTCACACTTATGTCACACTTATGTCACACTTATGTCACACTTAGCAAATTACACTTTCTAGTTCCAAAGAGCACCTGTAAAGACCCAAAAACCATTCCCATCATATTGGGGTGAGGTCCGGGGGTGGGAAAATATAGTTTTGGGGCTTTTTTGGCACCCCCAGAAATATTTTTTTTCAAAAAAAATACTCATTTTACCCTAAAAATACCTGTTCTTTGGGGTGTTCTTGGGATGATTCCCGAATGCCGACCCCAAAAGGGCCGCCGAAAAAGTCACAGAAGGCCAGAATTCGGCTCGGAATGGATGCGGGGACACCCAAATAGGCAGAAAACCCTACTTCCAAGTAAAAAAAACGCTTTTTTCTGGCCTATGAGATGCCCCCCTCCAATGTCACACTTATGTCACACTTCCTCCTCCCGGCTAAAAAGTGGTTTTTACGGCAAAAAAAAAAATCAAAATTTTCAGCAAAGGCGTACAAAAAAATAGACTTTTGGCCCCAAAACCCCCCAGAAATCGCTCTGTGGACACATCTGAGTGGAAAAAACCTCTTTTCCTCTTGTTTTGGACTATTGAAAAAAATTGAATTTTTTGATAAATCGCCCTGTATCAAACCCCCTTAGAAAACGGTGAAAATGGGGTGAAAACGCTACAAAAAGTGTCAAAAAAAGTTCACAAAAGTGCCAAAAAGTGCCAAAAAGGCATCAAATAGTGAGGAATAGTCCCAGAAATGTGTTTTCTGGGGTGGTTTTGTGTTTTGGAATGATTTTTTTGCATTTTTTTATGATTTTTTGGGGTGTGTGACAGAAAAAACGGCTACGTGGACTCCCCTAACCCCAGTGATGCAAGGTGGGTTTTTTTGCTGGGTTTTTTTGCGGGTTTTTATGGGTTTTTTTGGGTTTTTTTGGGTTTTTTCAAAACCAGTTTTTTCGGGTTTTTATGGGTTTTTATGGGTTTTTTTGATTTTCTGGGTTTTTGGCATTATTTTTTGGGTTTTAGGTTACCCTGTCGCCCTTTTCACCCACGAACTACCACAGAGACCGGAAAGGGAAAAAAAAAAAAAAAAAAAAATGGGAGGACGTGTGGCTTCTTGGACTCGTAACGAGTTTACAGACCACCGTGAAGGAGTGAGGAAAGGTGTGAAGTGCAAGCATTGTGCACTGGTGATTTGGTCGGCGAATGGGACGAGGTTGCGCAAGCACCTCAACGTATGCGAAAAAGTCCCAGTGGAAAAAAAGGAGCAGGCCAGGGCAGAGACCTTAAAACTGATCGATTCCGGGAAAATCACGTCACGCCCAAAACTTATGGACGTGGACGTGGACGAAGAAGATGAAGATTCAGACGAGGTGGTGGAGCTTGATACAGTGGGTATCAAAAGGAGCCGTGTCGATGACACGGTTCAGCAGAGCAAAAGAAGGAAGGGGGACGCAACTCCTTCTGCGACTCCTGCGACTCCTTCTGCGCCTCTTGCGACACCTGCTGCGACTCCCGCTCCCCAGCCCGCTGCCAAGCCTGCTCCCAAGCCCGCTGCGAAAATTGCCCCCTCTAGACAGGTATGACAAATCCTTGTCTAGAGTGTTCCTAAGTCTATTTTTTATTATTAGTGAGAAACGTTTATTCTGAAGTATTTTTGGCCCAAATATTTTCCTTCACGCCATTTTTGGAACCGACTCACAGACTGACAGATCTGTATTTTACACCATTTTTCAAATAAAACTTTGGGGGAAGTGCAGTTTATGACGGTCTGGGGAAACCCAGACCGTCATAAACTGCACAAAAAAACCACAAACTTTACAACAAAAAAAAAGTGGAGTTCATCCTCGGGTGTCTACACTAATGCAACCAAGTTTTCAAAAAAAAATCCCTAGAAACCCACAAAACCCCACGAAACCACAAAATCCATAAAGCCACAAAATGCACATATCCAGGGAAGCATGAAGGGCCCGGGCAAAAGGAACCCCTCTGTGGCTATATTCCGCCCTGAGGCAGACCACGTGAGTGAATAGGGACTAAAAGAACTCAAAAAAAATTGTGGAGCGCACTCTAGGGTGGCTACACTAATACAACCAAGTTTTAAATCAAAAAAAAAAAAAAATGATGTTAAATACAGTCCCGCCTATTATTAATAGCGTTTTATTTTATAAAATCCTAATTAGTGACGTTCTAATTTATAAAGTCGTGAATTAATTTATTTTTCGGGGGGGAATACTAAGTTATTGAATTTATTTTCCCCGGCGGAGCCGAAAAAAATTTTTTTGCCTGCACAAGTGACGACGGGTTTGTGCGGGTTCTGTTGGAGGAATATGTGGAAAAGGAGGTGTGTAATCAGTGATACACGGAGGTAAAAAACGGTGCGGTCGGTGGTGGCTGTGCGGACGCGCATGCCGTTCACCTCCATGGTCTATTTCGCCCACGAGATGAAAAGACCTGGCACCAGGAGTCGGTTACACCGAGGCGTGTCCCGCCTCGTCTTCACCACCATCCCCCTCGCAAGCGACGCAAATCGGTTGGCTGTTGAACTTGCGGGTCATCCCCGTAAGGTTGAGAAACCTCTTCAGCTCCTCGGGGTTCAAAAGAGCCTTGGGTGAAGTACGAACCGCTCTCTTTTTGTGGGTTTTGTACTTGGAGATGGTGGGAGCAGAAATATGGCGTCCTGGGTGAGCGTCATTCCACCACGCCATCACATCAGCGTGCGGTCTGACTGAAACCTCCGAAAAAGCACTCCAGGAACCCAGATAGTGCCAAATATCCACCAGACACCCACCCAAACACCGCAGAAACACCACAGAAAGTCGTCTTAAAAAACACACTTTTTTCAAAAAGCTCGTCAGACAGGCTCCATAATAGCCTTCCCGGACCTCATAATAGGTGGAGTACCATGTTTTTGGGGTCAAAAATGCGTTGTGGTCCATTGCTGTTCCCCCTGACAATGAGCGACAGAGTAGCGACAGAATAGAAATATGACCACCTCCAGGAAACCAAAATTTTCAAGACAAACCAAAAAAAATGTGTACTAAGGTGTCTTAACACCCTACACCGCCTGGGTACCCCTCAGGATAGGTTCTGGGGTGAAAATATGTGGTTTTGGGGCCTTTTCTGACCCCCAAAGACGTCTCAGAGATATTTTTCACACCCAAAAACTGCAGTTTAGCTCCCCCTTTTACCCATGTAGGATAAAACTGCAGTTTTGGGGTGTGAAAAATATCTCTGAGACGTCTTTGGGGGTCAGAAAAGGCCCCAAAACCACATATTTTCACCCCAGAACCTATCCTGAGGGGTACCCAGGCGGTGTAGGGTGTTAAGACACCTTAGTACACATTTTTTTTTGGTTTGTCTTGAAAATTTTGGTTTCCTGGAGGTGGTCATATTTCTATTCTGTCGCTACTCTGTCGCTCATTGTCAGGGGGAACAGCAATGGACCACAACGCATTTTTGACCCCAAAAACATGGTACTCCACCTATTATGAGGTCCGGGAATCAATTCCGGGGTGATTTTTGGACTTTAGAGACGTTCTGGGGGTCTCATTGGGGGTGTTAATGCTCATGACAAGGTAAAAAAGCAAGCATTTTTTGATAAAAAATGGAGCTTTTGGGTGTGTCAAATAGCTCTGAGACGCCTCTGGGGGCCGGAAAAGCCCCCAAAGCCACATATTTTCACCCCAGAACCTATCCCGAGGGGTACCCAGGCTGTTTCGGGGTGTTTAGAGGGACTTGGTGGAACTTAGAGCCATGTTTCAAAAAGGGTCCGAAAATCGGTAAATAGCGTGACGCGAGCGTGACGTGGTTTTGGGGTGTTTTTTCATAAAAACACCGATTTTTTTTGGTAACAAAGCCTCTGTTAAGGTCGTCTGTGGTTTTATTGACATATTTTTGTGATCGGGAGGTGGTTTTGGGGCCAATTACGACTATTTTAGTGGATTTCTTAACCTAAAACTCAAAAAAATGGTTTTGTGACAAGGTTTCTTAAGGATTTCCTTAAGGGCTGACGCCCCTAACCCCCCCCCCCCAAAAAAAAAAAAAACTCCATTTCTGCGGAGTTTAAAATAGCATCCGGGTACATTTGGTCGCCGTGAAGGGGGGGTTAAGTTTAAAAAAAACACAATTTGTAAAAAGTTGTTTCTGTTTTGCTTTGTCAGTAAGGGGGATGGGGGTGTTAGGTTACCTGGGTGCCGTCCTTGTCGTGCTCATCCTCGGACCAGAGGGTGAGGTTGTCACGGATGAGCTGCATGATGAGGGTGGCCTCTTTGTACTCTGCCTCGGGCAGGTTCTCTAGTTCCTGCACGGCGTCGTCGAAGTTGGTCTTCGCCAGCTGGATGCCCTCCTCAGTGTTCCTCAGGATCTCATAGTAGAAGACGGACAGGTTCAGAACAAGACCCAGTCTTGTCGGATTCGCGACCTGTTGTGTGTTGTAAAAGTTGATTGGTAGTTGAAAGGGTGAGGAATATTGTCGGGTTTGTCGTTTGTTGTGCACTAGCCGGAAAACAAAAAAGGTGGGGGAAAAAAATGTGTTAAAACTGAAGCAAGGTTGTTGTGGTGAATTGAGTACTCAAAGAAACAAGCAACGCTTCTGTCTTTTTTTCAATCCGTTTTGTGCCCCAGCGCCTCCAATCTTTTTTAGAACAAATTGTTTTATCAAAAAAAAACAAAAAATAGAAAACGACTTCAGGATATGACAGTTAAATGAAATAAAGAAAACACTTTTTCGTTTATCGCACCGCAAAAGGTTTGTGTTTTTCACTGATGAATGTGAGTGATGTTAAGTGGAAAAACAATACGCTAAAGCGGGCACGCACCATCCGTCGTTTTCCATTTCTATTCGTCAATGCTTGATCAGGGAAATAGCTCCATATACCGAATTATGCGACATCGCATAATTCTGGATTTTTTGGGGGAAAAAAAAAAAAAAAAAAAAAAAAAAAGAGGGGATTTTTGGGCACTTTTGGGGGGCCCTCGCCCGCGGATTCCCAGATCTCCCAGATGACTGGAATGATGGAACCTTAAAATTTTCGCTCGCTGCGCTTGCAGATGTGCCGTACCCCTTATTTTTTTTTTGCCTGCGGCGCCATTTTCCTTTTTTGCTCCGCAAAAAAGGGTTTGTTGAGTGACTGTGTGGTTGTAAACCAGCATTTTTACACCGTACCCTATTTTTTTTTTCGCCTGCGGCGCCATTTATTTTTTTCCATACGGTTAGTGGAACGTAAGGTGCAAGACCAAGCTCCGTAATAAGGGATTACATTCCGTTTTTGGTTATCTCGCAAATTGACCTTTCGCCTCTCCACTCAGTGAGGCTTGCGCGAAGCGCAACGACCGCTTTCGACCGGGCGGAAAAAAAAATTCGTTTTCGCATAATTCCTGATTTTGGAGGAAAACCAAGCTATTTCCCTGTGCTTGATAACACAAAAAAAAAAAAAAATTTTTTTTTCGGCATACGGGGAGGTTGGACTTAGCGGTATCGAGGGCGTCGGTATACGCTTGAAGAGCAGCCTGCTTGTGCTTGGGGTCCATTGTTGCCTCAACGTGGTAGCGGTGGTAGTCGCCCTGCATCTTCTTGAAGAACACTCTGTGGTGGTAATGTTATTAAAAGGAAGAACTGTTGGTGTGGCCGACGACCCCAAAATAGCACAAAATAGCACAAAATAGCACAAAATAACATAAAATAACACAAAATAACACAACATAACACCCCCCTTCAGCCACACCAAGAACTGTAGTTGTTGATGCAGGCACCTCCGACTGACCCACGTACGATGCCAGCCATCCGGATGAAAGCACAACCCTGCGGCCAACAACAGTAGATGTAAAAAGGAAACCTAAGGAGACCTACCCCGTACCGTAAGAGAACGAGGGCGAGAAAGAAGGGTTTATAAGATGAACCCATTGCGGGGGTTGTGATTTCCCCCACTATGTTTGTTTTGCTTTTATTTGAAAACTTGGTTCTATTAGTGTAGACACCCGAGGATGAACTCCGCTATAGCTTTTATTTTTTTTTCTTCTCTGTCTAATAAAACGGCTGAGGGGAGCTTTGGCGTACCTGTCGTCAGACCCCCCCTGGATGAGAACGCGCTCTTCAAGCAGGCTGATGATGTCCTCGCAAATCTCAGAGAGCTCTGCCTCCACTATTTCACGGTACTTTTTCACCTATGTGTTGGGGGGGGTGTGTGGTGGGATGCCTAGTGAGAGGGTAATTCTTGCACAGAGTAACAGAATATGTGGAACGTGGTGTACAGCAAAGAAAAGCTTATACGATGAACCCTAAGCCTCTCTCATGCTTAGTCTGATTATTTCTTTGGTTTATTCATCAGTCATTTGACTTTTTTTTTTTTGTGTGTGTTATTGCTACTCGTGGATGGCAATTTGTTTTAAGTAAGGCTCGGGGGGGAACAGGGGGAAGGGGGGATGGGTACGGGATAAGGGTAATGATATTGTAGGGGGGAAGAAGCTTCTCGTGATTAGTCATCTTGCAACAAATTGTGTGGAGTTCCCCAAGAGCGCAACCTTGCCCCACACTCTCGTTCTTGGCTCAGAAGAAAAAAAAAGTGAAGTTGATAACGGTCACATCCTCCACGATGTAGCGACGCTCTGGGTTATAGAAGCCTTGTCATGGAGCATGACACAAAAAAAGGGGGTTTTTATAAAATTTTTTTTGAATGGATAAACAAAAAAGGGGGGAAAGCAGAGGATACATACCTTAGCCGCATTTCCGGACTGTTTTTGCTCTTCACGCTGTTCAATTGAAGTCAAAATTCTCCAGGGTGCACGTAGGCTGCCGATGGAGTTCTTGTACGCGACAGAGAGCAGGTTTCTCTCGTCCTGCGAGAGCTTGGCGCTGTCGTGCACAACGGCCTTCATGCACTGCACCATCTCGCCGTAGCGCTCTGCCTGTTCCGCCAGCTTAGCTGTGAAGATCAGCTCGTCCCTTGTCTTCGGCAGCACAAACTTGGGTGACACGTACATCGTGAAGGTCTTTAGTTTACTTTTTCCTGTGTATTCCTGCAGGTGTTTTGTGGGAGGAGGGGGGAGGAGGGGGGAGGAGAGGGGGGAAAATTGAAAAAAATTGAAAAAAAAAAATTGAAAAACTCAAATTTTGACTTGAAATACAAAAAAAAAGCCCTCACGTGACAGTGTGCCCTTGATACAATGACAGCATACGACTTCATGAAATGCTACATCTTTGTTGATACCAACCTGAATTTCGAAGAAAAAAAAAAGGGGGGAGGGAGGTTTGTCACGAGGTTTCCTTAAGGATTTCCTTCTACGTGCAGGTCCTTAATGGGGGGGTGTTTTTTTTTGGTTATCAAACCACGGAGGGGGTTTTGAAATTTTATGAGAAGTGCAAAAGAAGCACTTCGAAAACCAAACGTGATTTTGTTTGAGTTTTACTTATTTTTTGTTTTGCTTTTTTTTTTTTTTGGAAACTTGGTTGTATTAGTGTAGCCACCCTAGAGTGTGCTCCACTGTAACTTTTTTTTTGTTTTTGAAAGATCCGAAACAAGGTGATTGCTTCTCTTGCCATCTCTTGGAAGAAGATGGGAATATATCTCGAGGGAGGGGGTGTGATGTATTCACGGCAATATTAGTCAAGCAGATACCACCACTAGCCATAACAACTTAGTGCTGAACAACTGGCAGTGTTACTACCAGCAACACTACCAGTTGGTTATCACCACTTCTCTCTACCATTTCTACAAACCATAACGACTGGTGCTAAACAACTGGTAGTGTTACTGGTGGAACACCATCATCGTAAAACACTATGTCATATGTAGACATAGTAACAACGACTAATAGTCGCCCTAGCTAGTTACTTCCGCCGTGTTAGCACTCGCAGACACCTCACGAACACCTGAATAGCTGAATGTGAGAGAACCAAGGCTTTTTGAAGGGATGGGGGGAAAGGGGGGGGGGGGGGGGGTAGGGGGCGCAGTGGTGTCTAAATCCCTGTACAAATACTGTCACAAACCCATTTTTTTGAAATTTAGGTGAAGAAACCCACTAAAAAGGTCGTACCTGGCCGCAAATCGCCCTGGGGATCACCCAAATATCCCATTAAACCACCTGACGACCTCTACAGATACTTTCCTGATTAAAAAAAATTGGTTTTTTGTGAAAAAATGGCTAAAAATGTGTAACGCTTGTGTAACGCTTTTGGGTCAATTTTCAACACTTTTCAAAAAAAAATTCTAAGGAGACATTATGCCTTCTAAACACCCGAAAAACACCTCGGTCCACATCCGGTGGGGTCCCAGGGTGGAAACGTATGGTTTTTGCAGCTTTTAGGGGTCCTGTGTGGGCCCCAGATGTATTCTGCAGTGTCTGAAACGCCTAAAAAAGCAGCATTTCCCTCACTTCTTAGCATGTTTACACACATTAAAACCCCCAAAAAATTGTCCACAGGTCCACATAAGTCCCCAAAACCACTCGAAAATGATTGCCGGACCCCACTGGGGGTGGAATAGACTGTTTTCAGATGGTTTTTGCCCATTTTGGTGACCCCAGATCCAAATTTCTCCGATGTCACACTTCTGTCACACTTCTGTCACACTTCCTAAATCACTATTTCTGGTTCCACGGAGCACCTGTAAAGCCCCGAAAACCACTCCCATCATATTTGGGTGAGGTCCGGGGGTGGGAAAATATAGTTTTGGGGCTTTTTTGGCACCCCCAGAAATATTTTTTTTCAAAAAAAATACTCATTTTACCCTAAAAATACCTGTTCTTTGGGGTGTTCTTGGGATGATTCCCAAATGCCGACCCCAAAAGGGCCGCCGAAAAAGTCACAGAAGGCCAGAATTCGGCTCGGAATGGATGCGGGGACACCCAAATAGGCAGAAAACCCTACTTCCAAGTTAAAAAAACGCTTTTTTCTGGGCTATGAGATGCCCCCCTCCAATGTCACACTTATGTCACACTTCCTCATCCCGGCTAAAATGTGGTTTTTACGGCAAAAAAAAAATTCAAAATTTTCAGCAAAGGCGTACAAAAAAATAGACTTTTGGCCCCAAAACCCCCCAGAAATCGCTCTGTGGACACATCTGAGTGGAAAAAACCTCTTTTCCTCTTGTTTTGGACTATTGAAAAAAATTGAATTTTTTGATAAATCGCCCTGTATCAAACCCCCTTAGAAAACGGTGAAAATGGGGTGAAAACGCTACAAAAAAGTGTCAAAAAAAATTCCCAAAAGTGCCAAAAAGGCATCAAAAAGTAAGAAATAGTCCCACAAATGTGTTTTCTGGGGTGGTTTTGTGTTTTCGGATATTTTTTTTACACTTTTTCATGATTTTTTGGGGGGTGTGACAGAAAAAAGGGTCTCACTGCGCCCCCTAGGGGGGGGGGGGTAGGGGGGGGTCACAAGGGGAGGACAATGCATTTTTTCAGGGTTTTTGAATTCTACGCGCAGCGCAGTGTCCGACCCCACAAGTCACTACCCAAGACCCCCCGGAAAACGTCCTGGAGGCCCGAAAATACCAAAAATAGTGACCGGAAGTGACCAGAAAATCAAAATTCCGAAAAAAAAAGGGGTCTTGGGACAGGGTCTGTACCTTGCATATTCCTATTTTTTAGCACATAAACGAGATATGGCCATGGCAACAGCCCATGACTCATATTTTAGGAAGTAAAGGATACATCTTGCCTAATGTCATCTAATTGCGTTTGAATACAGCCAAAAGAAGACAAGACGGTCACCTGGCATCTGTATTTTGTGGGTCGTAGTGACCAATGTATACACGCGCTTAGGTACCCACACCATTAATAGGCCAGGGAGTGATCAATTTAGGGAGGAAAATTAGTCAGGTGTAAATTATCGAGCAGATCTGCCGTCACTGCCTCACCCGGTCCCTCAGGGTACCTTCCTTTTAAAAGAAACACCTCGTATGACTTTCCAGATATTGAAATGCCCAATTCCTCCCCTTGGTTTTGCAGTTCAGTCTGCAATAGCCCTGTACTAGCCACGTATATGGATATCTAGTCATAGACTCGACTAAAGCACCGACCCGCATCTGCCTCGTCTTCTTTATCTTCTTCAGACCCCACACTCAGATTATTGTGGGAGGAAAGAGACATCCCTCCTGAAGACGGACAGGCACGCCACAAAATATAGCGGCAAGAGCGGGGCGTCCTCAAAGCTCACAGGGACAAGGAACGCCGTATTGGGAACTTAGGCACACTGCTCCAATGTGGCAAGGCCAGACTGCTTGACGACAAGCAATACGCAATGACCCGCGAGGAGGACGCGTGGGAGGCCCAATGCCACACACGTCACTTTCCTCCCCTTTTCGCGTGTTTTCTTAAACCCAATCTCCCCAGGGCTTGCAGAATCGCCTCTGAGGACACCTTCAGCAGGCCTACTCCACAGTGGATACGGCGCTTTGCCTTTACTGCCATTCCACTGCGCCTACACAAGGATTTTAGAGCGGACTTGGCGTAGAACTGCCGATCCAGTGCCCCCGGTACTTTTCCCGCCCTCTCAATGCGTTCCAACGGTGTTTTTAATGGGTTTTGTTTGTACCCCGATTTGAAAGGTGCCAAAGTACAAACCCTGTCCCAGGCCGTTATTTTTTTTTTTGAAAAATTCGAATTAGACCCCCACAAGTGCTCAGAAGTGTCCAAAACCAGGCGGAATTGAATTGTAGGTCACCTGGGGACCATATTTTCTGCTTTTTCAGGGTGATGTCCATTTTTTTCTCAAAAAAAATTTTTTTTGGTCGGTGTCCTCACTTTTAACATGGGATGTGACCCCCCCTAGGCATACTGTGCAGGCGAGCCGTTTTTAGGCGAGTTTTTCGTTTTCCTGATTTTCAGGAAAAACTCGCCAAAAACTCGCCCTACTCGCCCATTACTCGCCTATTACTCGCCAAAACTCGCCAAAAACTCGCCAAAACTCGCCTAAACTCGCCAAAAACTCGCCTAAACTCGCCTAAACTCGCCCACATTTGGGTGCAAATCCTGGTGCACATACGCACCTTGGGGGTGAAAATGTGCACCAGGATGTGAAAATGGAGGGCGGGGGTGACTGAGGACAACATGCCACTCGAAAACACACAAAAAAATTGAAATTGTGTCACTTGTACGTCTAAAGGCAACCATGTCACGGCAGTGGCTGACAGGCATGTATGTAAACATTTGCTCCAGGGGAAGATCCAAGCGTGCCATAGATCCCGGGGGACAAGGCGTGCTACAATCCGGAGGATGACGAAGACATGAGCCGGGGCTACACTCGCTATACAACAATGTCCTCGCCATGCCGGTAAATGGCAACCCTGCAGGCCACCCCTTGGCGGTATTCCACCACGACTACATCGCACCCATCTGTGCAAACTTCATGGATCCGCAGAAGCTACAGCTGGACTGGTGGTACTGGTTGTGGAAGCCTACAAAGCAAACTGTAGAGGTCTTGTTCAAGTGGAACGAAAAAATTTTTCTCTTCAAAACTCAAATTTCCATCATATTTTCGTGTGTACACTTTTCCCAAGGTAAAATCCCTACCAAAAAAAAAACTCGCCAAAACTCGCCCCCCAAAAATGGGCGAGTTTTAGGCGAGTTTTTGGCGAGTAGGCGAGTTTTTTTTACTCGCCCGCACAGTATGCCTAGGGGGGGGGGGGGGGGGGGCTTTTTGTTTATGCGTAAAGTGTGTAATAAATATTCTGTGTTGACATTTTTATTACTGCAGTACGCTCCCACTGAGTACCTTGGCCTAGAGGAAAACCTCTTTGAGGCCAAAAAAAAAAAACACAAATAGAAGGACGGATGTGCCTTAGAGGCAGACATCTACAAATATAGGGGAGATTGGTGCGTGAATCTATCTTCAAGAAAATGAAATGAACAAAAAGAATATAATAAAAAAAAAACACACACACACACACACAACATTTGGGACCATATTCTGCGAGAGAGTGACCCCTATTAGTCATCAGACATACAACAAACCTCTTGACCACACGGCAGTGAGGACCCACAGAAAACAGACTAAATCATTTATTTCGCCTGAGAAAAAATAAGACTCGTACACCACTCCCCCCTCTAAGCGGGGTTACTTTTTTGAAAAATGAATAATTGATAACATGTAGACATGTAGACATGTAGACATGTAGACATGTAGACATGTAGACATGTAGACATGTAGACATGTAGACATGTAGACATGTAGACATGTAGACATGTAGACATGTAGACATGTAGACATGTAGACATGTAGACATGTAGACATGTAGACATGTAGACATGTAGACATGTAGACATGTAGACATGTAGACATGTAGACATGTAGACATGTAGACATGTAGACATGTAGACATGTAGACATGTAGACATGTAGACATGTAGACCTCGCTTTTTAACAGTAATCCAAGAACCTTGGGGTCCAAATAATGGCAGATTTTGGGTAATTTGTCGCTGTTTTTTTTTTTTGGACGCCAAACAGATTTGGAAATACTGAAGAGTGGCGTGCCTCTTGAAAGGCTGTTCGCTCAGGTTCTGCGTGCTGACACAAAACAAAAAAAAAAAGGTAGATTTTGACATACAACAGCGCTCTCGTGAACAGTGTACCTTTGGTACAATGACCGGGTATACCGAGGGGTGGACACCCCAACCATGCTGTCCTACAATCCATTTCGTGGTTTACATCTGATATAAAAACTTAGTAAGTACTGGTCAATAAACCAGTTAATGTACTGGTCATTGCCTTATACTTTCCTTTATCATCGTTGTACACGACGCGACGAATTCCTGAATGGGGGGAAAATAAAAGAGAAGTTGAAAGTGCAAACGTCTCACCGTTCATTGGACGCAGACACCTGGTTCTCCGCGGGTTATCGAAACCCCAGAGCACAAATAAAAGAGAGAGGTAACTAGAGAGGTAGGGCAGGGAGGAAGATGTGAAGAAGGGAAGTGGGGGCACATCCCCTGGGTGGACAACACCATTGGAAGAAGGAAGTGGGTGGGTGACAGTGTGGGTTTAATACAGCACCCGAAAAGTTTAGTTCAGTTTAATACACTGGGGGGGGGGGGAGAAATACAGACTGAAAGCCTCTTTGCTTACCTTGTGCGGTCGCTCTGTTCTTATAAGTGGAAAAAAAAAAGAAAGTGACGTTGCACAGCGGGATGCAGACAAAAAAGAGAAGTTGAAAGTGCAAACGCCCCCTTTTTTTCTCTCTTTTTTTTTGAAAAAAGAGATCGACTCAGAAAAAAAAAACAGGGACCCCACAAGGCAAAGAGAAGCCCACCAGCTCATATATCCCCCACACAGCTCCAAAAAAAGAAAACGTGTACGATGGATGTACCTCTCGTGCACACACACACACATTGTGATCATCGAAACAAGAATCGTTTTTTTTTTTTTTTTCTTTTTTTTCGATAACTTTCGAGAAGAAAAGAAGGCACAAAACGTGGGGTGATTTGGGGTACCATTCGTCCATGAGAATCACAACAAAAACACACGAAAAAGAGAAAAATCTTGGGCTGGACGTATAATTGCATCCGGGGGGGGGGAGCCCTTTTGTGGCACTTCCTCCTGAAACTCTATGAAGGACTTAATATGATAATTTAAACAAAACGGTAAGATGAACCTGAGCCTCTCGTTTCTTAGGCACTACAAAAAGAGAAACAATAAAAGAAGAGAATAGAGAGAGAAAACGAGGTGAAATATCGGGCTTCGGCCAAGGTAAGACGGGTAGAGGGGGGAGAGAGGGAGGGGAAGATCGGTTGTGGGAGTGGAGGAGGCTCGCTTCCTTTGGCCGGTTCGCTTTTTTTTCTTTTTTTTGAAAACTTGGTTGTATTAGTGTAGACCACCCAAGGATGAACTCCACTATACAAAAAAAAACAAGTAATTGCTATCGGAAAAAAAACGGCGTGTGATGTGGAACTCCACCCTGTAGAAGTAACCTACAACACACCCAGCACTCTGCTCTTCTGCAGGTATGATAACGCTCTTCGTACGCTGCCAGACCCACTGGGACGCCTGCATCTGAAACGTTCAAGAAGGGGGGCTGTCCTCTTCGTCCAGCACCATCTGATCGATAGCGTTGTTGGACGTAGTCTCGGCAGGCTCGGCGTGTTCCAGCAGCTCGTTTTTGTCCACAGGGTCCCACGCAGTGTCGTCGTCGTTGGAGCAGTGCGGAAGAAGCACAGAATGCACAGACGACAACACATCGATCACACCAGGCACATCAGCACCTCCAGCAAATCGCTAGGATGCTACGGTGCTTTCGAAAATCACGCGGGGTTTTCCACAGCACACCCCGTTTTTTTCTTAGCAATTAGTTGTTCTTGTTGTTCTTGTAATTTTCAACCACCTTCCTTCAACCCTTGTAGGATCAGTTCTAATTTTTTTTCGCGAAAACTTGAAATTACACATTTCAAGAGAACAAATTAAAAAGGGTCCTTATTTGCATTTTTGGGCTCCGCCCGTGCAGTGGTGGGGTCAATCTCGAAAATTGGACAATTTTTTGACCACTTAAATTTTGAGAAATATGAGCCCGGTTGCTTATACGTGGGGCCCATTTTTGGCCAAAATTTTCCTCAAAATCCGGGTTTGTAAAATTGACCCTTTCCCCCCCCCACATCGATTTCAATACTATACCTTACTTCACCTACGGTTGCCCTTACAGGGGGGGTGAAGGAAGGTAAGTTGAAAACGCTTTTACGTCACCGCTGATGAACACGATGATTTATTTTATTTTTTTGATAAATTGTTGGAGTAGTGTAGTTGCCTCGGTTGTGTTGCCACAGTTGTGCAATCTCCACTGTCTTTTTTGAAAACTTTTTTACCATCCCTTTTTAGGGAACGGGAGCATATGTACCGGTCCTGGAAGCTCCCAAGAAAAAATGGAGTCGGCAGGACTTAATAGGAAGTTGCCTTTCCTAAACGTGCACACAACTGGCAAAAAAAAAGGGGGGTGTCGCCACTCACCTATATCATCATTGAAATACCATTGCTTACCAATGGTCCACTCCAATATTGTTGCCCCTCTTTTTCAAAATCATTTTTTGAAAACTTGGTTGTATTAGTAGCCGCCCTAGAGTGTGCTCCACTATATATATTTTTTTTGTATGAGTGAATAGACTAACCCCCTAAGGGATAACTGATTCTACCACAAATACCACTTTGCTGATCATTTAAACATAGAAAACTGAACACTCATCACAAGAAGAAGAAAAAAGCCCGTGGGAGAGGTTGTGGTGAAACGCGCACACATTTCAATAAAGAAAAAAGTTTACTTGAAATACAACAGCCCGCTCGTGACAGTGTACAAAGAAAAAAGGGGGGGGGGGGGGGGGAGTTTGGATAGATGGTCATATCAATTGTTGTCACATAAAAGCGTCAGTCTAGAGGGGAGTTTGAATGAAAGTTGTTGTTTTTTTTTTTTTTTGCTTTGTGCTCTTTTTGTATTCCACTAACATTACATTAACACATTACGTTACAATGGGACGTCCCAGGGGAGGGTGGAATAGTATAGACACTGCCCACAGCACATCGTGACACCACTTCCAAGGGGGGTTTGAATGAAAGTTGTTGTCTTTGCTTTGTGCTCTTTTTGTTAAGAGAGTCCAGAGGGAATTTGAAAAAGTTTGTTTCAACTTTGTTGTTCTTGTTTTTTTTGTTTTTGCTACTCTGTTTGTTTTGTATTGCATTTCATTGTAGTACTTTGTAAGTTGAGAGGTAGGTGCACTTCTTTGTTAAGATAGCGACTAATTCCGTTAGAACAAAAAAAAAAAAAAGATCGGGTCTTTTGTTTGTGCGCTCAAAGCCGGAAAACAAAAAGGTGAAAAAAAAAAATGTGTTAAAACTGAAGTATAGTTGTTGTGGTTAATTGAGCACTCAAAGAAACAAAGCTTCCGTATTTTTTTTTTTTTTCAATCCGTTTTTTGTTTGCCCCGCAAGCGCTTGCCTCCAATCTTTTTTGGAACAACAAATTGTTTTAAAAATAATAATGGGTTAGTTCTCTCTCTTTTTTGAGATTTGTCCAAATTTTTGCGGAGCTTTTGGTGATCCACGGAGAACGACACTCTGTGTGACAGCGAGTGATATACCTAGTGATTACTCATCTAAGAAAAAAAAAGAAGAAAAAGGGGAAGGGGCGAGCGTATACAATATCAGGCTTCCGGAAGAAAGTATTGCACTTTGAGACGGTGGGAGGGTCATGAGTGATAGGGGAGGAATACGGGGGAGGGATCACAAAAAAAAAAAAAAAAAAAAAAAAAAGTTTCGAGGATGAACCTAAGCCTTTCGTCGCGTAGTCTCCTTTAAAACAAAGATTAGCGTATTCATAAAAATGTTAGACCGTAAAAAAAAAGGTCGAACTTCCAGAAAAAATATTGAAAAGGTCGAACATTTTTGACGGTCGATAATTTGACGAATACGGTACACATAAAATTTACCTTAGAACACGTGAATAAAAAACACAATTACATTTTCTCCCCTCGGGGAGGGGAATCGGCGGGGGGATGAAAAGGGGGAGAGATTTGATAAGCAGTCCCAGAAGGATGGCCTCTTTTTCCTTTTTTTGATTGATTTATTTTAAAATTAGATTTTTTGTTGTATCGACAATCACCTACCGAGGTAGGATCTGTACACAATGTCGCCCTAAGGCTTTGTACTTAATCGGTATGGACGGAGGCCATCCTCAACCCTAGAAAGTAGCTTTTATTTGTTGATTAGCATTCAAAGTGCTGTTTTATACACAAAAGTTGCATCTTCAAAGTTTTCCCTGGTTTTTTTTTTGTTATATTTTTTTTTTTTTTGTTTTTTTTTTTGCGTCGACAATCGCCTTAGTACCTCCATCGTGGTGTGGGGTAGGGTATGTACTCTAGTACTGTCGTCCACCAAACGTTGGTGGGGTATTAACTTGGTAGATTTGGGGTCGGGGAAAAAAGTTGGTGGGTTTTTACCCTACCAACGTTAGGTGGATGATCGTACCATAGGAGTCCAAATAACTTGGCGTCCAAAAATAAGTTTGCCGAATTTGAGTATTTTTTTTTTTGGGGGTAATTTGACGACTTTTTTTTGAAAGCGAAACCACATTTGGACTATCTGTACATTAGTATACATTACTTTATTTCAATCATATGCATTCAATATATTGAGAGCATAGGTTCTCGAGATCAACAAAAAAAAAAAACTGTTGATCCCTTTTCCCATTGATTACAATTTGGAAGAAGAAAAAAAAAGCTCGGTATTTCATTTTCCCTTCTTTTCGTTGTGGCGAGGCGCTCACCTTTTAAAAAAAAAGGAAAGGGAAGAAAAGGGAAGGAGCAAAGAGGAAAAAAAATATTTCAATCATATGCATTCAATAAATTGATAGCATAGGTAAAAGGGATCAACAAAAAGTGTTGCCCATATTTTTTTTTTTTCCTTTTTTTTTTGGAAAAAATGAAATTTTGAAACGATTTTTTTTTGGGGATGTGTCTCGCTGCGTGCACACATACACACAACATTGAAAACAAAATCAAAAAAAAGGGGGGAAGAAAAGAAGAAAATTTGTAAGACCAATGTACCTCTCTCGTACACCAACCATAGAACCTTACTACTGATCGCGTTGGAACACGCGGAAAAAAAAAAAAAAAAAGAGAAAAAACTTGAACAGGCCAAAAGCTAAATCGCCTCCTTTCTCCCGACATTTTTGAAAATGAGTTCCCCCCCTTTATTTGCACGAAGGCCGCAGGCTACTTAGGGGGTAAGTTTGGTGACTAAAGTGACCGTAAAAAAAATATATGAAAAGATCGAGTGTCAAATCGTCGAAAAACAGCCTTTTTGGGATGGTTTGGAAAAAAAAAAAGCCGCCTGCGGCGGCACGCCCAACCCCCCTTTCTCAGCCCAGAACACCAAGATTCTGCCAGTGCAGGAAAATTTTAGCTGAAAATGGGCCCCACGTATAAGCAACCGGGCTCATATTTCTCAAAATTTAAGTAGTCAAAAAATTGTCCAATTTTCGAGATTGACCCCACCACTGCACGGGCGGAGCCCAAAAATGCAAATAAGGACCCTTTTTAATTTGTTCTCTTGAAATGTATAATTTCATGTTTTCGCGAAAAAAATTACAACTGATCCCTACAAGGGTTGAAGGAAGGTGGTTGAAAACAACAGTAACAACAAGGACAAGTAATTGCTAAGGAAAAACGGGTGTGCTGTGGAAAACTCCGCGCGATTTTCGAAACCACCGTAGCATCCTGGCGATTTGCTGGAGGTGCTGATGCGCCTGGTGTGATCGATGTGTTGTAGTCTGTGCATTCTGTGTTCCTTCCGCACTGCTCCAACGACGACGACAATGTGGGGAGCCTGTGGACAAAAACGAGCTGGAACACGCCGAGCCTGCCGAGCCGACGTCCAACAACGCTATCGAGCAGATGGTGCTGGACGAAGAGGACAGCCCCCCCCTTCTTGAACGTTTCAGATGCTGGCGTCAGTGGGTCTGGCAGCTTACGAAGAGCGTTAGCATACCTGCAGAAGAGCAGAATGCTGGGCGTGTTGTAGATTATTTCTACAGGATGGAGTTCCACATCACACCCCGTTTTTTTTCCGATAGCAATTACTTGTTTTTTTTTTTTTTTTTGAAAAGTTGGGCTTTCAGCCCTGAAAATGGTCCCTACTGAGGTGTGTGGGCTCATACTTGGCAAAATTTAAGTCATTGCATTTTTGTCCATTTTTTCATATTGACCCCACCGCAGACTGGGTTGAGCTCAAAAATGCAAATATGGAGGCTTTTGGAGCCCAAAAACGTACCCCCAATTCCCCCCCTTTATTTGCTCCCTTTTTGGACATTTGGCCTCCCGGACCCCCCTATTTAGCTTTAGGCCTGAACTTGAAATATAATTGACACAAAACACATCTTTTTAAAGAAAAATGCCTCAAAGAATGGTAGGGCATCGTGGAGTGTGAATAATTGACACCACATAAAATAATATTATTTCTACACACGTCCCGGACTTAAAAAAAGGACCACCAAACCTTCCCTAACAGGAGGGTAAACGCAGGTCGTTTTCAATCTTTACACCTACAGTCTGATCCAGAATAATATTTGTGAAAAAGCTTTCATGAAAAAAAGGGGTGTTCCCACATCCTTGAAGATGGGAAAGCCATGCTTTTTTTTTCGCCTCCCACAAAAGCCCGAATAAGAGCTCTTGGATCTCCTAACAAGAGGTTTTCTCCCTCGGAAAGGGGGAAAAAACCCCCCACCAGAGGTGACGTGATTCCTGCTTGAACAAAAACCATTTTAATTTAAAATTTTTCGACCCTACCTTTACTTTTTGCATAATCACCACTCAAGAAGCCCGTCAAGCCCGTACTTCACGAGAAGGCCTTCGTAGTACGGCTTGATGTCCTCAATGACCGGCACCGCGTCGGACTTGCTGTAAAGATCAAACTGGTTGAACTTGAGGACCCACTCCTTCAGGGAGTCATCCACCACGGGGTTTTCAAACTGCTTGTAGGCGCCCCCTGTGTGCCAGGGGTAGAATGAGTGGTAACGGATCATGGCAAGACCTTCTTCGGGGATCGAGCATTTGTTGTGCTTGAGGACTTGGTACATGTATTCATCGTGCCCCCAGGAGATGTTGAGGTTGTCGATGCCACAGCCGGGCTTGTAGATACCGTTGTCGGTGCTGTAGACGGGGTGGGTTGAGTCGGGGTTTTCGAAGAAGAATTCGGGGAAGACAGACTCCTGGACGTGCTTGCAGCCTACAGCAAAGGTGTCGCCGACGACACACCATTGAGGCTCGCCCCAGATGGACATAATCTTGCCAAGGTCGTGGAGGAACCCAACCAGGTGGAACCAGTCGTACTTCTCGTCAGGGTAGCAAGAACGGATGCGCTCGGCAGTCTGGTAGTCGTGGAAGGAGTTTGGCAGCTCGTTGTCAGGGTCGCTGTCGTCAACGAGGTCGTCGAGCATCTCAATGACGGACATCACAGTGTGTTTACCGTGGTCAAACTTCAGCCACTTCGCCTTCTTCTCGGTGACAACATCCATCGTCATCTGCGAGTTGAGGGTGTGGTAGTTCTGCTGCACAATCTGCTGGCGCTTGCTGGTGTCATAATTGCGGAAGATATCTCCGAAGGCGTTCTTCCCGGCCACAGCCTGCTCGGTCATGAGGATTCCCATGGTTGGCTCTGTGTTAGCTTTTTCTGAAAAAGGGGAAAGAGGATTAAGATGATCCCAAGCTTCTCTGTAGCCGTGAAGTAGATATATTATGTGGGAAAAGCGGCATTACACACAGCTTCTCAAAAGGGATAGGGGGAGGTAGGAGCAGAACCCGGTCTTTTCATTGGGGGCGGTCAAAAGAAAGGTTGGTTGCGTATATACCATGATAACAGAACAACTCGACTATTTGATGTTTACTGTGAAACAAAAAACACCAGCAGTGGAACCAGCAATGCAGGCGTAAAAGCCTCTCTACCTTTAAGGGAAATGGGAGTTCCCTCGAAACCTCGGTCTCGAGAAGGCAGTGATGCAAGGTGGGTTTTTTTGCTGGGTTTTTTTGCGGGTTTTTTTGGGTTTTTTCAAAACCAGTTTTTTCGGGTTTTTATGGGTTTTTTGACTTTCTGGTTTTCGGTAGGGTATTCGTGAATTTTTAACACTGGCTGCATGCTTCCCAGCACACACAAGTGCATAGAAAAAATGCCTTGGAAAACATGCAATCTGTGGTGTTCAAAAGTGCAAAATTCCTTCGCCAATTGGTTTTTTGGGTGTTTGTTATACCTGGAGAATATGGTCAGATCACTCATCATACCACCTGTGGTATGGTCACACACAGGTACCAGACCCCAAAAACACCACTTTTTCAGGCCATTTTTGACCTGAAAATCCAGTTCATACATAGGCACCAGCCAGTTTTACTGTATTAATGTGGGCAGTGAAGCTGCCCAGCACGCACCCTCCATTTTCAGCCAAAAAAAGAGTGTGTCTTTGGACACCCACGGTAAAGGACAACAATGTGTATCGCCACTATTCTGCCTCATTGCGGTACTAACCTGCATTTTTGGTGTTTTAGGCGGTGACCCAAATTTACAAAGAAAAAAACGAAAAAACCCACGAAATCTACACAAAAGTCTACAATACCACAACCCAAAACGCAACAAAATGTACGAAAATCAGGAAAACGCACAAAATCTTTAAAAAAATTCACAACATTGCACCGCTTTTTGGTTTGCGTGACGAAAGGAGCACGCGCGGGTCACACTCATTGCTCACCGAGAAGATGGTGCCACCGGGGGTTTTTGGGGTTTAAACGTGGGTTACGTGGTACTGCAGTGGAACCACCCATGGTTCTGACACCGGAATCCCTACCTGGGTATGGACTCAAAAAACCCACCAAAAGAGGTGAAACTCCAGGTGAAAACGCCTGTTGTAGCTGTAGGTGCACACGTAACAGAAGGTTTATACACGTAAACTCATGACACTAAAATTCTTCAGAAACCGAAAAGAAACGTCTGACTTAGAAGTCAATTTTAGGTGGTTAAACTCCACCAAAAAAAATGTCCGACCCCGCAATTTTTTCAGATCGCTCCGAAAATTCATATTTGCGATGTTTTGAGCAAAAAAAATCACACTCCACGCCCCAAAAGCAAAATATAATGCGGTGGGTTTTTTTGGGTTTTTATGGGTTTTTTTTGGGTTTTTATGGGTTTTTTTGGTTTTTTTGGGTTTTTTGGGTTTTTTTGTTTGGGACCCTGGATTCCTGCATCACTGCGAGAAGAGGGGGGGGGGGGGGGGGGGGGGGGGGGGGGGGGGGCGGATGAGACCGTACTAGCGTTAGTTTTCGTTTCGGTCAACTGCATCCCTCTCAGCCCAATAAGCGTTAACTCATTGGGTGGAATCTGAGTGGAATTTTTCGGACAGGGAGCAATATCAGCCCCGGATGAGTGGATGGGGGGAAAAGAGGGGGAAAAACACAGGAAAAAGAGAAGGAGAGAAGGAGAGAGAGACAGGCCACTTCTCATTGTATATTCTAGATACGTTTCTTTGAAAACTTTTTTTTGAATTTTAGTGTAGACCCGAAAGAATGAGCTTCACTATATTTCTTTTGACCTCCCCCTCCCCACTGTTGGTACCACCCCTCCCCCCCTCCCCCCTTTCACCCTCAATACTATGTTTGGTGCTTTTTTTTTTTGTGTCTATTCTTTTCTTAAGAAAAGGGCTGGTTGAAGCACACAGAAATCGTCTATTAGAGACTCTTGTCCCCTCCGCCCCCCTTAATTCCACACTACAGCAGTGTTAAAAAGCACTGTGCCGCAGAGGTGGGGAGGAGAGCGTGAAAGGATAATGGAGAATGTATAAACAATGTACTGTTCAAAGAATACGGTACAAAAAATATACTCTCCAAACTTCAAAAATGGTTGTCATCAATTGCAGGCATACTTCCGAACCCATTAGACGATGCCTCTCATGAAAAGCGCAAATACCCTTTAAAAAGGGGAAGGTATACTGTGCAGACACCAAACACTATCATTTGTACGTCCCAAAAAGGGGAGGGAGGTTCGAACTGCGTCAGCCGCAGTCACAACTGACACCCAAATGAAGGGGTTGGGTCTACAGGAAGTAGTCTGGTGTGCTCCCCAGACGCATGTCCTGGCCTTCGACTCGTGTTGGTGCTGGGTCGAACTGGAAGAAAGATTTGTTCATGTGCTCGTCAACCTCCATTAGCGCAGCCTGTATTGTAATAGAGGGTTTGGTGTAGTTTGAAAATGCTTTTTGTTGTGTTTTGTACTCTTTGTTTTTGCTATTTTGTGTTCGTTTAGCTTTTTAGATCCTTAACCAGGGTTTGGGGTATAAAGCGGTTTGACGTTTGATATTGTAATAAGTAGTCCGGGTATTGTACTTTCGCACTGCCGGGATTGTAATACAAAAATACCACCCGTGACAGTATACCTGAAAACGCGCAAAAAAAAATTGGGGGGGGTGGGTTTATTTTTTTTTTTGATAAAATGAATAGTTAAATTCTAGAATGGGGGGAAACTCTTCTGCAGTCCCAACCCGACCTCCTTCCCATGATAATGGGGGCGGGGGAAAATGCAGAACCTTGTGATTCATGGATCGCTTCCAGCAACACATTTTTTTGAACAAAAAGTAAACAACAAAACCCCTGAAGTACAGAAAGTGTGGAGCACAAAAGCAGACAGACAGACAGACAGACAAATTTCCTCGGGCCACACGATTCTTGGCAAATAATATTTTTTTGTTGGGACAAAAAAACAACGGTTTTTCTGTTGCACTCTGACATTATGATGATAGGAAAGGTGGGGTAGAATGAAAAAAGTTGAAAAAAAAGGGGGTTTTTGATAAATAAATATTTTTTTTTGAATAGATAAAAGCAATAAATTACTTTTTATTTAAAACAAAAAGCACTCCGTATCCAAAACAAGGGGGCAGTCTGGGGACAAAAACAGATTTCTGTATTGGGGAGGGTGGGAGTGTTTTTCGCTAAAAGGTAGGATTAAAAGTAAAAGAAAATGATGTAAAACATCGGGTAGTCGGGTCCACTTGGAAAATACATAACTACATATAAGTAGTATATAAAGCACGTAGCCCTAAAAAGTACAAGGACCAAGAACCGACATGAACAGGGACCAAAGAGTCGTGGTGAATTCAAATAATGATCAGTTACCGAGAAACAACCACTGGTCGACAAACACTAGAAAAGGAAAATCAGCTGAAAAGAAAACGAAAACGTGATATTCTAACTTGTATCTGGCGTAATAAAAAACGGCGTCCACGTATCATTGGTTGAGCGACGCTTGCCCAGATGACCCGTACCAGGAGAATAAAATTACAAAGAAAAGGAAAATAACAAAATAAACGAATGAAAAATGAAAAAAAAGGGGGGGGGGGGAGAGGCAAAAGGCGGGGGAGGAGGGAGGAGTGCAGACCTGATTTCCGCATCGGTAGCAGTAGTTCGGTGCACTGAAGATGGTCACCACCTTTTGGTTATGGCACCAATTATATCCCTGTGTTGGTGTGCGTTATACATATCGGGGGGGGGGTTTTTTTTTGTGGGGCAAATCCGTCTTCCCGTAAATATTGGTTTGGAGTATTCCCTAAGTGGTTATGGTACAAATGTGTGTGTTGTTTGAATTGGTTCTGGCTAATTCCTGTGCAATGTTCCCTGAAGACTGCGTCAATACGCAATACAACACACATAATAGTAGAGTTGAAATACAACCAGCCCTCTCGTAAACAGTGTACCTTTGGTACAATGACCGGGTGGACACCCAACCAATCCTACAATCCATTTCGTGGTTTGCATCTTACCGGATAGGTAGAGCAATATTCCATCGCATTTTTTAAAAACCCTTCAACAATCCGTTGTCCCGCCCACAAAAAAAGAGGGAGGGGGAAAAGTTCACAAACCTCCATCACCAACTGATGCGCCCGCGCAATCAGCGAGAGCCCGTTGTTGAGGTTGAACTGCGTGGTGATGTCCTCCCCGAAGGTGTATCCTGCGCCTCGTGGGGAGACACCCCAGCCGGCTTTGTCGTCTTCGTGTGGGTCTGACCAGAGCAGGTCACACATGGCACCTTCGTGTGGCGTCTCCTGCACACGCTCGAGCAGGCGGATGTTGTCCAGAGAGTCTATGTACGGCGACAGACCACCATGCAGGCAGAAGATCGACTGCGCCACCACTGCCGTCAGCGGCATGTAGTCAAACAAATCCGTAAACGCGACCCAGATCTGCGCACTCCCGTACTTCCTCAAACACTCATCGTAAAACCCATACACCTGCGTGATCTGGCGCGACTCATGGTTACCACGCAGAATCGTGATGCGCTCGCGATACCGTATCTTCAATAGCAACAACAGCGACACGGTTTCGACGCTGTGGTAGCCACGGTCGACGTAGTCCCCCATGAAGAGGTAGTTTGTGTCGGGTGGGCGGCCCCCGATTTTAAATAGCTCTATTAAGTCGTGGAACTGCCCGTGAACATCGCCGCAGACGGTTACCGGTGCGTTCACCTCATGGACATTGGACTCAAGACTGAAAATATCGCGCGCACGGTCGCACAGCTTTGCTATCTGTGTCTCCGACAGCGGCACGCACTCCTTATACACCTTGTCTATAAGGTGGTCCACATCGAAATCAGCGTCCATCCCTTTTGTGTACAAACCTTTTCTGGAAATAGATTTTGATAAAAAGGTTTGTGTAAATGGTGCCTCCGGGAGGGGATATTGACACGTCGCTGACAGGTCGTTGACCGACTTCCGAAAGCACCAGTAAAGTGTGTTAATATTCTGTTGATATTTTTTTTCCCACAATAAGCTCCCAAAGAGGAAACCTCTGAAGCCAAAAAAAGACGTAAAGAATGAAATAAGGGAGGGGAATAAGGTTCTTTTTAAAACAAAGGTGCACTCCGTATCCAAAACGTCAAAAGCACAAAAAAATTCAAACATGCATAGAAGGGGAGGGCAAGATGGGGGAGGGAGAGAGAGGCCAGCTGGCCCACGAATAATGTTTCGTGTTGTTGTCTTGGCAATCACCAAGAGAGTTCTGATGTTGAGTAGACCCCCCGAAAGGGGGCGGGGAGCAGGCCCTGCAGGGTGCGGTAGTCAGCAAGATGCTAACCCTAGGGGTATGTCATAATTACGACACCCTCTGGGGTTGGCACTAACCAAAAAAAGAGAGGAAAATGCTTGGTTATAGACAACATAAAGTCGCCAGTCTAACTACCGACATATATTGTAACCTAGATTATAACAACCAAAAAAAAAAAACAAAAAAGAATTAGATTCATATACTTTCAGTTCACAGAATTGAAAGTATTTGAGAGGGTCAATAACATGCACCCTTTTTTTTGGTTTTAGATTTTTATTTTTAACTCCCTCAAGGGGGAGCAAAAACATGCAAAAAAAAAAAGAAAAAAGAGAAGGGAAAAAAAAGACTGTCGCAAGGCATCTCGCGTGCAATAAGGTTGGAAATGACATTTTTTTTGAACGACGAGACGTGGTTCGTCCTCAACCCTTAGCAGCTAAACCTCTGCTCTTTATGAAAAACAGAGAGAAAGAAAAGAGCCTTCCCTTCGGTAGTCCCCGTACATAAGTGGCATTCACTTTTGTAAGGCTGACCCCCTGTATTTTTTTGTTAAAGTTCCCCTACTAAGCGTAGCTTTAAAGGAGAAATAGTTCTTCCGATACGGTCGCCAATCACCCCCTCCCCCTCCAACAGGGTAATTGGGCAGTCAACGAAAACCTTTATTCCTTTTACCGATCAGAGTTACTATTTTTTTTTTGATAAAACTTGGTACCCCCCGAGGGGGGGATTCATTATGTCTTTTTCTTTATGCTCAGTCTCCGTACTTCAGTTTTGAGTATTTATTGCTATACCCTTTACGGACGGAGGCTGTTCTTTTGTGATTCATAGTGATTCTCTCTCCCACTGGTAACACATCATCCGATGCATACTGGCCGCAAATTGAAAACATGCTGAGCAGATCTTTCAAATGGAACTTCGAAAAATGCTTGGATTTTGTGCAAGTGCATGGGAGTGTCAAAACAAACCGAAAACTTGCTTGGAAAAAAAAATTCACACAATATTTACAATGCAAAATAATAATGGATGAAATAAACTTAAACACTGATCACACGATAAAACCCATGGGGGAGGAGAGGTTGTGGTGAAACACACACAACACCTCGACCTGTTTGGGTGTGGAGTGGTCTCTGCAGCGCGGTTCGTCCCCCCCAGAACCGCAAAAGATGTGTTCAAAAATGCTTTTGCTTCTATTTCCTCCTTTCATTTCATGAGGTGACAAAAAAAAAAAAGTCCTAATAGAAAGCAAAAATTTGCACTCCGTACAATTTTGACAGCGACTGCGATATAAGGGATAATGAAAAATGCTCAAAAAAGTCCTTTGAGGAATTATTTGAGTAATGGGGAAAACAAAACGAAGAAAAAAAAAAAAACGTGGGAACATTGAGGAAGGCAACTTCCTTTTTAGCCCCGCCGACTTCATTTTCTTGGAAGTTTCAGAACCGTACATGCTCCGTTCCCTAAAAAGGAATAGTAAAAAAAGGGGGGTGCCAACGAAGAAATAGGCCACATTTTCTGAATAATGATTGTACTTCAGAATAAAAAAGAGTAGTTGAAACGCGCTGAAACGCAGCTCGGTCGAGTTCATGAAAAGGGTGGGGCGTGAGTGTTCCGTACTGCAAGAGAACGGAGGCGGTTCACAACCGCTCGGCAAGCCCGCGCGACTTCTTTATGGCCAGCCTAAGCGACTGGCTATCAGTTTGGAGCGATAGTTACCGTGCAAAAATCAGTGGGACCCTAAGGGAGGTCATTGCTCAGTTTGACAAACGCGCAACGTGCCATCCAATGCCGTCGCTTTGTGAGAGTGACTTGCCTTGTGGCATCAGATAACTCCTTATCAGGGAGCGAGAGGGGATGTTAAGGATTGCCAAATTTAAAAAAAAAAAAAAATAACAACTAAATAATTGATGTGCCCTCATCCCAAAATAAAGTGTAATGTTCGTACTTCTTTTGTGATTATTTTGTGGTGTACTTTGGGGGGTTTGAGCGACACCAATTAAATAAAAAAAACAAATTTAAAAAGTATACTTTACAATCAAAGACAGAAGCACAAAAACTCAAAAACTCATGATATCCTATTGAAAAAGGCCTGACAGATGAATGTACCTCTCGAGCACACACATCTGAAAAATGGTGTGCGCCAAAACGGGAAAAGTAACCAATACTTACTACATAACCCACTGAAAGTATCAAATGATTGGATTTCTTCTCTACAAGAACAAGGGGGGAGTTCGCACGACACCTACGTCCAATGTGTGTCACGTGCTCCTTCTTTGCGTCAGTAAGGACAGTGCACGCACCTTCTTGGAAAAAAAGGAACGACACAAAAAAAAAAAAAATTGATTCACAAACTGGAATAATGTGATACCACTTGCTATCGCTTGTGACATGATATGATTCCACTCGCTTCGCTCATGAAGTTGAGTTCCAGTTTGTATCACCCGCCTGAAATAATGTTCACTTTATCTGATGAGATAAATAGTTAGCTTTTTCACTGAAGCTAAGGTGTCGGCTGCGATGTGTGAAGGAGAAAAGAAAAAAAGGGGAGGGGGGGGGGGGGGGTAAACAAAACCAGCGGGGCACGCACTGTCAGTCACTTCTATTTCCTAATTTGGCAAGTGGTATTTTAAAATACCAATACCCTCCTCCACTTTACAGCATTGTGTCTAGCGAGGCTATGGTGTGCGACTACAGGCGTCAACACGCAGTCATTGGAAAGAGAAAAAAAGACTCGTTTTTTGTTGTGTCGATAATCGGCCTAAGGACCCGCTTGAGGAACCTAGGGCTCTGTGCTCAATGTTGGCCGAATCCTTTGTACTACGGAAGGTATAGACGCCAGCCGTCCTCTTGAAATATGGATTCCTGGATAAGACACTGACAGGGGTAGGCCAAACAAAAAACTCACAACAAACTCAAAAAAAATCTGAAAATATAGCAGAAGGGGTTGATCTGAACTAAACAAAAAACAAAAACAAAAAAAACCTGTACTTCATTGGTCCCCACCAATGAGGTCCTCCCCCCACACAGTAAGGGAAAGGGTTCACCCTCTCCCAAACACACGTGATTTCCTATGGCACTCATACAAAAAATGTGAGGCAGAATTGAGGAACACTCCGAATGGATCGAGGTGGATCTGAGCAACGCTGTACACGTTAAGATGGTAGCTGACCTCAGACAATTGTTTGTCTTGGCACTTGCCAAGGCACGGGAGCTGGCGGAAGCTCCTGCCGAGGATGAGGTGCCGACTCCAACGGAGGAGGTACAGGTGGTGTGCACCACCGACACTGACGCACCCCCGTCACCGAAGCGACCCCGGAAACCGACGCGCCCCCCCGACAGCAATTTGTTACATTGCGCTGTCTACAGCACAGAGCCGCCACGCGCTTTGTGTACGTTGGAAGGGTCGAGCCGCCTCTCAAGGCGGGTAAGACCAAGCCACCGCCACCACCGCCGCCCAACATCGGATTGGCTGCCCACATGACGCTATCATCGCAAATGATGGAATGGTGCCACTCAGGAATCACGTAGATGTGTTTAGTATAGTGGGGTGACTACACTAATACAACCATATTTTCAAAAAAAAACGATAGGAGCGAACCGTGCAGAGACGAACCAAATCAAAAGACGTTGCAAAAAAGAAGAAAAAAAAAGGACAGAAAGAAAAAAAGAATAATAAGATGAACCCGAAGCTCCTCGTTTGCTTAGTCACCTTTGCAAAAAGAAGACAGTTGTTGCACAGTGCGCAAATGCCTTGTCAGAGGCGTGGAAAGAAGTGAAGCTGATGGTGTAAACGCCTCTGGGGCGTTTGTCACTGTCAACACCAAGAAAGTGAAGTTATTGATGCAGACACTCCTCCGATGCCAGCCCTGAATGAAAGCACAATAAATAATTTTTTTTGTAAGATGAATGTGCCTCTCGTGCACATTCAAACAAAAGAAAAGAGAGGTCAGTCGGACGCGCCTCAGCCACTCACAACACATGACGTGAATAGCTAGCACCATCAGATCAAAAATAAGATTAGAAAAACGCAGACTAACGTTGCAATACAAAACCCCAGCAAGCCTTGTGCGGAACACTCTCCACGCCCCGTAACACTAGACCACACAAAAACCCCTCAAAGAAATACTCGAAAAAAAGAAGGAGAAAAAAATGTCTTGACATGAAAAGCGCTCATGCGACAGGGTTTCTTCGTGTGTGACCAGAACTGTACTGCAACCACTTCCCCACTAAACAAAGAAGACTATAAGCAAATCATACGCCCCTCTTTGAGCCTTGATCGAAGGAGACTATTGGCGTACCCGTTCCACCTTTCGATGTCGTCTCATACCTCGTACCCGTAGTGCTCTGGGAGCTCTGACGCACACCTTTGTCACTTGCCTCACCAGGAACATATAACCCAAACTCAGCCTTCGGGGTAAACTTGCGCTCAGCATATGCCTGCAGAAAACAGGGACACGACGCAGGAGGTGCGGGTGGCTCCTCATCAAAGAGCCCGTGGATGACAGAAAGAGCAAACCTGTTCTCCGCGTAGAACACAAGAGCCTCCTTCTCACGCGACTCGAACTGATACATCCATTCCTCCGTCGTCACCTTGATAGCACGCACCACCTCAGCAACAGCAATCACCTGGTTCTTCCTCATGATCGCGTCAACAATGCGGAACACAAAGTCCTGCGAAACGCTGTCAAACGCAGTCTGGTCAATCAGTGTCGCACCCGTGCGTCGCTTTGTGAACCGCTCCATCGTGGTCACCCAGTCAAGAAGCGGTGTCACAACCGTGAAACGTCGGATGATGTGGTTCCCGATGTTGCCCACCTTTGCCTTCCCGTGTACACTCGCCATCGAAAGGTTGTGGTGTGTTTTACGTCGCAGGTCAAAGCTGCACTTCAGAGGCTGTGAAGTGAGTTCTCCCAGATGCACCTTCTTTGCAGTGTTGAAGCCGATGCAGAATCGGTCCCCTTGCTGGATGTCCACCGTTCCAGAGAAGGCAGCTGCACAGGTGTGCACAACCGACACAATAACCGCGTGATTGGTAATAGTTATCATCTCATCTGCGTCAGCCACATCTGACGACCAGTTCATGACGTTGATGGCAAGAACGGCCACCTTCCTTCGCAGCTCGAGGTGCAGAGCTAACTTCTGCAGTCCGCTGTTGCTTTGACTACTACACGACTTTGCGGAAAGCGCAGACTCCCCTGATTGAAATTCCTCATCCACTCCTGAAGTCGGGGATACTGGGCCGCTGCCCTCGTCGTCACTGTGCTCGCTCACGTACGATGCGTCCTCATTCTCCTTGGAGGCAAGCACCTGCTCAGGGATGAAGGTCCTGAACTCCTCAAGGTTGCCCACAGTGGCGCGCATGCCACGCATCAGGTTGCGTATCTCCTTCACCATGACAGCAGTTCCGGCGTAGCGTGTGATTGCTTCCTGTGCCTCCTCCGTGCGCATGTTGCCTGTGTGGAGAATTGCGCTTGACAGATGCCGAAGGGGAATCGCAATGAACACAACCTCAGCAATGCTGGTCAGGCTGTCAAAGACAACAACAAGCATAACAAACACAATCAAGTAGTTCAGTGCCTCCCGCACCTTGTCCTCCACAACAGACACGGGACGCATCCAAAGCAGTTCAAACTCCCGTGAGACCCACTCACGGCGCATGAAGTACTCACTTCCACCAGCAGCCTTGCGCAGGAAGACACCTGTGGGATGTGCACCCAACTGGTCAAAGGCATCCTGCACAGCCCCTTTGTAGTGCCATGATATGTTGCGGAAGCAGTTCATTTCACGTGTTGCCTCATACCCACTGTAGCCCTTCCCTTTGCACTCAGGTGCAACCAAGTCGAACCCAGGCTCTGTTGAAGCAATCACTCGTCCTTCCCCTCTTTGCACAAAAAACACCATGGTTTCAGGAGGCAGGTCTATGTCAGCTGAGAGCACTTTGTCGTAAGCCGTTGTCAAGTAGCCGACAGCGACACGAACAGCTTTGTAAACATGCCACGGGTGTGGGGCAGGTGGTGGCTCAAAGATGCCATTCAGGTTATAATATCCGTACAGGTGGTCCTTCTCTGGGGAATGCCACAGCTGTGGACCCACAATACTCTCTGCGTGTGCATCAGGGAGGACAGTTGCACGCGTATAGCCCCGGGCTGTGTCAATCACGTCGTTCCTCGGATCCATTGTGTACGTGATGCCGTCAGCTGCGTGTCCCTGAATCCGATACCCCCAGACATAAAGATAATCCCCCGGCAACCCAGTCTGCAAGTCCATTTGGTATGTATGTGCCTGCAGACCTCCGTCAATCATGGTGGGACGTGCAAATGGGCCTCCAATAGCACCGACCATTTCCTTGCTTCCGTCAGGGAATACATCAAGCCAGACACACGAGTACACTGCAGACGAGTTTTCTACGTTGAGTGGTCCGTATGGCTGCAGTGCGATGGCGACCGCATAGATCGTCTGTGAAGCGTTAGTTTGCGTGAACATCAAGCCAAGCATGGAACGTGCCCACTCCTCTGTGTCGTTCCCCTTGATCTGTGCTGGTGAGAAGAAAAACTGTTTGCTCACAGTGGTGTGGTCGATCATTGAGTCTTCAATCGCACGCAGACCGTCCCGCAACCCACGCACCTCACTTTGTGATGTCGAATTAAGTGCATCCTCAAGAGACTCGATACCCTGGAAGTAGATGATCAGGCCTCCAGCCAGCGAGGAGGTGGTGCTCACAAGCATCGCCGTGGCAAGCACGAGAATGATGGGGATGTCGCATTGTGGCATTGTCGCACAGATAGTGCGCCTGTGTGTGGTGGTGGTGGTGGTGGTGGTTGTGGTGGGCACGGGAGCGGGTTGTGGCCCTGAGGAAGCACATAGTACATCGGATGGGGCGCGACGTTAGAAAGCTCAGGGAAACTATCATGATGAATGTGACCACCTGCACACACACACACACACACACACAGACACATTTTACTGGCAAAGCATATCATCCGCAATGCGGATAATCGCCGCTATGTGCCATCAGCGGAGAACGCACCAACACCGCTGGTGGGAGAGCCCATTCCCTTTCCAACAATATGGTATTTGAGAGGGTAGCAAAGTTCGAGAGACTAACGGGGAGAGGGAAAAAATAAGGTGGCCTGTAGCTTCTAAAAATGCAATGAGGGAGGTGGAGAGGTGTGATTCGTAGTTACTGATTGTACCGCGAGAGGATGCCGGGCTGGGACACAAAAAAGGGTAATTTACACTCTCCTAACGACAGGTACAAAGAAAAGAAAGAAGGGGAGGCTTAGATAATCCTTGAGATTGGGCACCTATGCAACAATCAGAGGGATTGAGGGGAAAGGGGGCGACTGATGAGCTGGTATGTTCAGGTGTTCTTGCACCATGCAACTCTTTTGCACTATTTTCAGAAGAAACCCTGCAAAAGAAGCTGCAGAAAAAAAAAAAAGAAAAAAAAACCAGCAAAACGGGAGAGAAAAAAAAGTTTATGAGATGATCCTAAACCTCTCGTTGCATAGTCACCTTAAATAAAAAAGGTGAAGTTTATAGTGCAAAACGCCTCTGGGATGCAGGGCACTGACACTCCGCGGGTTATCGAACCCCGGAGTGTTTGGGAGACAATCATTTCCCCATCCTGACTGGAAAGGGGTGATAACGTGGTATAAAGACTTCAAGAAAAACGCGTTGTCCTGGAACACAACACTGGGCCTCTGTTGAATCCAATGAGCGCTGGGGCGCCGACGGAACGGAGGGAATGCACATGATGCCTCTTCACACCAGGGAATGGGGTGCGGAGTTTCGCTGTTAATGCTCGAATGTTAGCTTTTGCGATGAGTCTTTGCATGACCAGTCCACACGGATGTTTGAGGCCTGTTTGGCGAGGGGAAAATATAACAAAAGTACGCTGGTCAATAGAAGGTGTAAAAAATAAATATGATGACCTCTCCATACCACAGTGTCAACCAGGGGGGCCGCCCGGGGGCGGAGCACAACCGCTCGCCGGCCGGCGGCCCACCGAAATAAAGGGACACAATCCGGTTCAGCATCACAGTATCACAAATTAAAAATAGTGCAATACGGGACTACTACATGACTGTGTAACCCGGACAACATGCTAAGGAACGTGCTTTTTGTGTGGTAGATACTATGCAAAAAGTATGTCACCAGTTAAGCAGGTTACTTAACAAGGAAAATAACGTATTTCCCGGGTTATATGGTCGAACACAACTTGAAAAAGTTGGGAAGAGCACTAGAGGGTGGAAAGCAGTATTCCCAGTGATGCAACTACACTGCTGCAACGTCCGTGCGGCAGGAAAGACGAGAGAGCGGAGAAAATTTATAAAATAAAAATAAAATAAAAAAGACCAGAAACCAGAAACCTGAAAGAAGTGGGAGTGGATATCCCTTGCAGACATTAAAAATTAGCCATTAAAGTGCGGAAACACTTTAAAGGGTAGTGCAACAAAGGAAAATGCACCTGAACACTTCGTCACATAGCAAATAGGCAAGTTACTTCACGATTATTGTTTAACTGTGCATCAATGTCAAAAACATAAACCTGACCTCCTGACACGACAAAAAGAAAGCCAACGTTCAGATCTTGTATAACAGTATTTCCCCTTGAATCCTTTCACCGTTGCGCCAAATAGATTATTACTTCTATCGTGGCCAAATTTTGCGTCCTTTTAATATGGTTGTGTTCAACGAAAAACACCGTTATATTTTTTTATTGTTATCAAGATCAGTTGGCGGATGATACTGTTCAGTTTTATTTTAAAAATCAACACTTTGCAAAGTGGTCGTGCAGCAGCTCTCTTGCCCGCTGGAACTAAACTCCGTTGTTTACAGCATATTTTTCTTTCCTGCGGATTGGTCAAAACAGACTATTGGTGTCACGGTTGATCGTTCTCGAGGGCCAACGTCGGAGGCTGGCTCAGTCACGCCCTTCTCGCCAACACCTTCGTCCACGCTCTCCTCTGCTAAGCTCTGCTCGTAATATGGTGTGTCGTCTGCTCCCTTCCAGTCCAGACTTTTGCGGCGCGAATCATTCGACAGAAAGAAGCCGAACAAATCCTTCGGGGTAAACCTATGCTCAGCATATGCCTGCAGAAAACAGGGACACGACGCAGGAGGTGCGGGTGGCTCCTCATCAAAGAGCCCGTGGATGACAGAAAGAGCAAACCTGTTCTCCGCGTAGAACACAAGAGCCTCCTTCTCACGCGACTCGAACTGATACATCCATTCCTCCGTCGTCACCTTGATAGCACGCACCACCTCAGCAACAGCAATCACCTGGTTCTTCCTCATGATCGCGTCAACAATGCGGAACACAAAGTCCTGCGAAACGCTGTCAAACGCAGTCTGGTCAATCAGTGTCGCACCCGTGCGTCGCTTTGTGAAGCTCTCCATCATCATGACCCAGTTCAGAAGCGGTGTCACAACCGTGAAACGTCGGATGATGTGGTTCCCGATGTTGCCCACCTTTGCCTTCCCGTGTACACTCGCCATCGAAAGGTTGTGGTGTGTTTTGCGTCGCAGGTCAAAGCTGCACTTCAGAGGCTGTGAAGTGAGTTCTCCCAGATGCACCTTCTTTGCAGTGTTGAAGCCGATGCAGAAACGGTCCCCTTGCTGGATGTCCACCGTTCCAGAGAAGGCAGCTGCACAGGTGTGCACAACCGACACAATGAGAGAGTGGTTCGATATCATTATCATCTCGTCCAGCTCCGCCACGTCTATAGACCAGTTCATGACGTTTATGGCAAGAACGGCCACCTTCCTTCGCAGCTCGAGGTGCAGAGCTAACTTCTGCAGTCCGTTGCGACTGCTCTGGCTTGTATGCGACTTTGCAGACTTGCATGAAATGATGGACTCCGCAGACTCCGTGGGAGCCTCCGTGAGCTCAGCATCTCCCTGCCCATCGCCAGAGTTATCATTGCCTTTGTAGTTGTCGTCGTCGTCGTCGTCACCACTGTGCTCGCTCACGTACGATGCATCCTCATTCTCCTTGGAGGCAAGCACCTGCTCAGGGATGAAGGTCCTGAACTCCTCAAGGTTGCCCACAGTGGCGCGCATGCCACGCATCAGGTTGCGTATCTCCTTCACCATGACAGCAGTTCCGGTGTAGCGTGTGATTGCTTCCTGTGCCTCCTCCGTGCGCATGTTGCCTGTGTGGAGAATTGCGCTTGACAGATGCCGAAGGGGAATCGCAATGAACACAACCTCAGCAATGCTGGTCAGGCTGTCAAAGACAACAACAAGCATAACAAACACAATCAAGTAGTTCAGTGCCTCCCGCACCTTGTCCTCCACAACAGACACGGGACGTATCCAAAGCAGTTCAAACTCCCGTGAGACCCACTCACGGCGCATGAAGTACTCACTTCCACCAGCAGCCTTGCGCAGGAAGACCCCGGGGCGATGGGCACCCAACTGGTCAAAGGCATCCTGCACAGCCCCTTTGTAGTGCCATGATATGTTGCGGAAGCAGTGTATTTCACGTGTTGCCTCATACCCACGATATCCCTTCCCTTTGCACTCAGGTGCAATCAAGTCGAACCCAGGCTCTGTTGAAGCAATCACTCGTCCTGTCCCTCTGTCCACAAAAATCACCATGGTTTCGGGAGGCAGGTCTATGTCAGCTGAGAGCACTTTGTCGTAAGCCGTTGTCAAGTAGCCGACAGAGACACGAACAGCTTTGTAAACATGCCACGGGTGTGGGGCAGGTGGTGGCTCAAAGATGCCGTCGAGGTTGTGATATCCGTACAGGTGGTCCAACTCTGGAGAATGCCATAGTCGTGGGCCCGCAAACTTCTCTGCGTGTGCATCAGGGAGGACAGTTGCACGCGTATAGCCATTTTCTGCGTCAATCACGTCGTTCCTCGGATCCATTGTGTACGTGATGCCGTCAGCTGCGTGCCCAGCCATCCGATACCCCCAGACATAAAGCTTTTTCCCCGGCAACCCAGTCTGCAAGTCCATTTGGTATGTATGTGCCTGCACACCTCCGTCAATCATGGTGGGACGTTCAAATGGGCCACCCAAGGCACCGACCATTTCCTTGCTTCCGTTACGAAACACATCAAGCCAGACGCATATGTACATTGCAGACGAGTTTTCTACGTTGAGTGGTCCGTATGGCTGAAGCGCTATCGCAACCATGTATATGGTCTGCGAAGCGTTGGTTTGCGTGAACATCAAGCCAAGCATGGAACGTGCCCACTCCCCTGTGTCGTTCCCCTTGATCTGTGTTGGTGAGAAGAAGAACTGTTTGTCCACAGTGGTGTGGTCGATCATTGAGTCTTCAATCGCACGCAGACCGTCCCGCAACCCACGCACCTCACTTTGTGATGTCGAATTAAGTGCATCCTCAAGAGACTCGATACCCTGGAAGTAGATGATCAGGCCTCCAGCCAGCGAGGAGGTGGTGCTCACAAGCATCGCTGTGGCAAGCACGAGAATGATGGGGATGTCGCATTGTGGCATTGTCGCACAGATAGTGCGCCTGTGTGTGGTGGTGGTGGTTGTGGTGGTTGTGGTGGGCACGGGAGCGGGTCATGGCCCTGAGCTAGAGATGTTAACTCAGAACAACATCAGAGGACGCTGTGACTAATCTCCCAAGAAAAATAACACATTGATTGCAGGTTTGCAAGCGCATGCATGTAATTTGTTTTTGAGAAAAAAGGGGTTTTTTATATATAGAGAAAAAAGGGGGGGGGTAACAATGCTAGGCTTTTTTTTTTTTTCTATTTTTCCTCAAAACATCTTGAGATACAAAAAATGGGAGGGGCAGTTTTTTTTTTTTTTTTTTTTTGTTTTTTTTTTTGTATTTAACTATTTGACCCCTTCACGTTGAAGGGGGGAGAGGAGGTGAACACATATCACAGATTGGGAGGAAATGGGATGTTGGGGGATATGCTCTCATCAAAGCAGTACCAAAGCAGTGACACTGCACCTCAAGTAGAGAGGGGGAGAGAGAAAAAAAAGAAAAAAAGAAAAAGAAGAAGAAGAAGAAGAAAAGAGCGCCCCACCGTTCATCAGCCTATGGGGCGCAAGCTCACCCCGGGTTATCAAACCCCAGAGAGCCCTTCGTTTGCCATGCACACGGTTACCATGAGGAAATAACCGAAAAAAGAGTTGAAAGAAAGCTACACAATGTCACCCAAGAAAGAAGAAAAAAAATTGTTTCATATACTAACTATTCTACTGAATAGCTGGTATAATAGGGTGCACTAAATGTACCCAAACGAAATAGAAACTTAACACTCATTACACGATAAAACCCATGGGAGAGGTTGTGATGAAACGCACACACCTCGAACCTGTTTGGGTGAGGAGTGGTCTCTGCAGCACGATTCGTCCCTAGAACCGCAAAGTGTGTTCATGCTTTTGTTTCTATTTCCTCCTTCATTTCATGAGGTGGCAAAAAAAAATGAAAAATTGAAAGATCTGCCCTCCCATCGTACACATCTTTGAAAAAAAGAGGGTAAAGTTGATAAATGCAGAGGCACGTCCTCCTCCTACTGACCCCAGCATTGTGTAGCCTGAACAGCTGAAGATTATAAAAAGGGATGGGGCAAAAGGTACAGGGGCAAAAAAAAAATGGAGAGGGGAAGGGGGGGAGGCTCGCTATGGAGAAAGGGGGGGGGATGAGAGGGTTTTCTGCCATGCGTGGAGCCTCTGTTTTTTTTTTTTTTTTTGTTTTTTTTGAAAACTTGGTTGTATTAGTGTAGCCACCCTGGAGTGTGCTCCACTATACTTTTTCTGTTTTTTTTTTTTTTTGTTTTTTTATATAAACTTGTATAAAACTTGGTTGTATTAGTGTAGACACCCGAGGATGAACTCCACTATTTTTTGTCCGAAGTGGGAAGAGAAAGAGAGAGGGAGAGAGGATTGGCAGACGATGCAACTGAGTATACAATACGATGCAGTAAATTGACTTGGCTTTGTGAAAACCAACGGTACAACCACAAGGCATTTATACTTCATCGTCATGTGACCATTGACGTCACCTCCTCTCCTCCCTTCTCCTCACTCTGTTCCCAGCTTTGGAAGGGGGGCAAAAATAGACGGGAATGTGTCTCTCGTGCACAACACATCTCGTAAAATTAATATAAAAAAAAAAGAGAGAAAAGTGGTGATGGGAATGCGCAGACGACGCTACACATTAGGGGATACGGGCAACAGGTAGAGGGGGGGAAGGGGAAGACTCTAACAAAAAAAAAAAAAAAAAAAAAAGAGGAAGAGGGAGACAAAAAAAAAGAATGGGAAGGGTATCCGGTATTTAGCGTTTTGCAGAGGAATTTTTTTTTTCCCCAGAAATTCTAGGGGGGAAAAGGGTGGAAAAGGGCTTTTCCATCAAGTGGAAAGTGTTTTTAAAAAATTTTTTTGGGGGAAGGGGCGCTTATAAATACCATGGTGGTGGGGGGGAACAAAAAAAAAAACAAAACAAAACAAAGCAAAAAAAAGAGGGATCACAGGAGGGGATGGGAAGGAGTCGGGAGAGGGATAACTCTGAATAAATTGCTGGAAGTTTTTCTTATAAGTATTTCAACATCTGCATTCAATAAATTGAGAGCATGGGTATAGGGATCAACAAAAATGTTCAAAAAAAAAAAGGTACAATCAAAAAAAAGGGTGAGCGAGAGAGAGAGACTGCTCAATAACATTCAAGCAGAGGAACAATGTTGGTTTTGCGTGCCAGGCACTTCTCGGTGATTTTAGGTACGTGCATAGGATGACAAAAAATAGAAAACGACTTCAGGATATGACAGTTAAATGAAATAAAGAAAACACTTTTTCGTTTATCGCACCGCAAAAGGATTGTGTTTTTCACTGATGAATGTGAGTGATGTTAGTGGAAAAACAATACGCTAAAGCGGGCACGCACCATCCGTCGTTTTCCATTTCTATTCGTCAATGCTTGATAACACAAAAAAAAAACAAAACAAAACAAAACAAAACAAAACAAAACAAAACAAAACAAAACAAAACAAAACAAAACAAAACAAAACAAAACAAAACAAAACAAAACAAAACAAAACAAAACAAAACAAAACAAAACAAAACAAAACAAAACAAAACAAAACAAAACAAAACAAAACAAAACAAAACAAAAAGAGAGAAGTTGAAAGTGCAAACACCTCACCGGACACTGGCGGACAAAAAAAAAATAGGTGTATTGTGAAGAACAGAAACTCGCTAGAGTCTCTTGTGTCACCACAAGCAGTTACATACAAAAAGACCTACAGACTGCTCGAGTTAAGAACGGACACCGTAGGAATATTAAAGGGGTTTACATTTATAAAAAAAAATAAAACTAAAAACTAAAGTAAAGAAAGGTTGAAATACATGGAATACCCTGACTCACCATTTTTACCTCCGCCTACTTCCATTATTTTCCTTTCCAAATCACAGAGCAAACTATTTTTTGGGATTTTTTTTTTTACATTCTACAGTTACATTGTCTGCTTTTTTTTTGGAGACCCTCTATTCAGTCACGAATGATTTTTGTTTTTTTTTTTTTTTTTCCCTGAAGGGGCGTGTGTCGTTGCTGCCTAAAGAAGGAGGTCGTGTTTGTATGTCCGTTATGTCAGTTCCAGGGAAGGACAACTGCTTCACTGTCTCGGGCTGTTGCCGAAGTGCGGGCTTGCGGGACTGTAGTAGAGCTTGTTCCATGCTTCACGCTCCTCACGCTCGGCCTGAAAGGGGGTTTTGAAAGTTTGTTTGTTTTGTTTTTTTGTTTTTGCTTTTGCTACTCTGTTTGTTTTGTTTTGTATTTCATTGTAGTACTTTGTAAAATACGGCCTGAAAGGGGGGTGGTAAAAGGGCTTGAAAGCAAAAAAAGGTGGCTAGTTCCTGTACCGTCGTGTAGAAAAGTGTGTGTGTCTGTATAAAGTGTCTGTATGGATACTGATGTACACATGGCATTCGGACATATCATGCTGGCATGTGGCGTCGTGAAGGGTTGTGTGGTGAAGGGGACATTTCGTGTAATGGGTCCACCCCTTTTTCAGGGTTGGTTATTAAAGAATTTTGCATTTGCCTTTTCAAAGGCACACAAGACACTTCTCTGTTAGCATCCAACTGTTTCCGTTGCTGTGCAACATACCTCTTCCTTCTTGCGGCGCAGTTCGTCCGCACGTCTCTTTGCAGACTCGTAGTCTCTGCGTGCACCGTCGCCTGTGGGTGTGTGGTGCTGCATCATGTCACCGTGCTGTGGTGCTGCGTGCTGTGGTGCTGGTGGCATGGGTGCTGCGACTGGTGCTGGCGGCATTGCGATGGGAGCTGGGGGCTGGATGCTGTTGAGCTGCTGCTGCTCGTATGCAGCCTGGTCTTTGAGCTGCTGTGCCTGCGCCATCGCAGCTTGGGCAGATGCCTGTGCCTGCTGTGCCTCGTGGGCAGCCTGGGCTGCGGCACGGGCCGCGTTCTGCGCCTGGCTAGTGTTGTTCATCTCCTGCTCCGCTGCGTGCATGGCGGCAGCTGCCTGGCGCTTTGCCTCCTGTTCCTGGGCAGCATGCTGCTCAGCGGCGTACTGCGCTGCCGCCTCTGCGTCAGCCTGCTGCTGTGCACTGGCACGCTCCATCTGTGCCGACTGCAGCATCCTCTCTGCGGTTGCACGCGAGGACATTGCCTGTTCGTGAGCGGAACGCGCAGCCGCCTCCTGTGCGGCAGCGCTCTGTGCCGCCTGCTCTGCTGCCTGGAGCTGTGACTGTGCTGCGTCCATGGCAGCGGACTGTTCGCTCGCTGCCTGGCGTGCGGCAGCATGCTGCTGTGCATGCTGCTGGGCAGCAATCTGTGCACTCCCCAACGCCTGGTCATGGTCGCGGATCGCCCGCTCCGCATCCTCCTTCTTGCGCTGCACCTCACGCTGGCGCGCATCCTCAAACTCACGCTCCTGCTGCGGACGCTGGTTCGTCTGCCAAGAGTCATTGTACATCTTCCGCAGCTCCGTCTGCCTTGCTGTCTGCGCATCCATCCCTGGCGGGGAATGCGGCGAGCTTGCCGGCCCCATATCACGCATCCTGAAGAACAACGCATCCACAATACCGGGACACTTCACTGCGAAGTTGACCCACTCGTCGTAGGTGATGTGCTGGGAGCGGTTCTGGTCTGCAAGCGTGAAGAGGTCGCCTGCGGTGCCGTTGTTGAAGCTCATCTCACAGATGCTGAACGCACGCTCCAGGTCCGCGTACACGAGGTAGCCTTTGTTGCTGCCGTCGATCTGGTAGAAGACGGAACGGAGCTTCTCTGACAGGGTAGGCGGGACACCAGCGTCGGCCGCAATGCGGGCACGCCTCGGAGAGCCAAGCGGTGTCGACCAGGTGACAGAGGTCTTCTCGGGCTGCGGGATGACGCCCTGCGCGTCGCTGTGCCAGATCGATTCCGGCTGGAAGCACCACAGCTGTGCCCCCGTCTTCAGCTGTTGCTCGTTGTACAGATCCACCCACCGCAGCAGCGTATCATCAAAGAGCTGAAACGTCTCCACCTTGAAGGGAACATCCGGATACCCTGCAGGCCTGATCGCACGCCCCTTTGTGTCGAAGTTGCTCTCGCACGCAGCAGTCACCTCGGCAACAGAGGGATGATGGTTGAACGACAGCGTGATGTTCACCTTCGTTCCAAACAGGTCACTTCCAACATCAATTATGAAAGACATCGTGTGGAGAGGTGGTGTGGTGTGCAAACGGTGATCACTGGAGAGGGGGCTTATATAGAAAGGGGTTGGTGGTGGTGGGGGAGGAGCAACGTTGAAGAAAATAGGTCTTTGTTTTGTGGACGTTTTTTTTTTCAGTTGCTTGTTTTATTTTTTTCTGTCTCTCATTGCGGGGAGGGAAAAAACAAAATACAGATACATCTTCTGCAATGTTCTGCTCCAATGCTGCCTGCATCTGCTTTCAAATACACACCACACAAATACACACACATTTGGGTAATGTTTCGCTCTTAGGAACTACCCACAACTGCGTTCAACACGTACGCAAGGTTCCTTTACAATGCGTATAGTAAATAAACCCCTTTTACGGGAAAATAAGCCAACAACGTGCCCACACATACACACATATGGGCAATGCTTCGCTCTTAGGAACTACCCACATTTTGCTTTTCAAGCCAATTTTCACACCACACGCACCCGCTCAGGACAACAAGCACACTGCAACAAAACAAACAAAAATAATAATAAAAAAAAAGGGGGGAAAGGAGGACCTCTCCCATTTCACACTCACGCTCTGCACCTATCACCCGCATTTCGCATTTCTTTTTTTAAAATAAATTTACATAGTTGGCTTCTCTGTTGTCCCTAGAATATTGGTGCATCAGCTCCTCAGTGTAAGGAACTGAATGCGCGAGATTGAAGGGAAGGGGAGAGGTGCATCAACAAAAAAAAAAAAAAAAAAAAAAAAAAATAGTAGGATCGGGGTAGGTAAGTAACGTTATTTTCGTTGATTTTGCACAAATCCTCCTATTTGAGGGATGATTTGGCGACCGTACCTGGTAAATACTATTTCTCCTTTAAAGCAAGCTTCGTAGGAATGATTAACCCCTTGCGAACCTGAAAGGGGCTTTTAAAATAAGAGAGAAAGAAAATCTCAAAGGTGACTCAGAAACGACACAGAATAAAAAAGACATAAAAAAACGGGGGGGGGATGGGGGAAAAGGTAGAGGACGACAGGAACCCATCCCCATTCTACCCCCGCAGATGCACAGGTCGAATGTTATTAACGCCCTGTGCTCTTTGGTTTCATGTACCTCCCGCTCACTATGATTTTTCGCCAATTTTTTTTTTTTTTGTGACCCGTGGCGATTGTGGGAAGCACTGACCTAAGCTAGTAGTGAAGTGACCGAGGCCATATCCTAAATCGGGATTTTTTTGGAAAATTTTCAAAAACTGGATCCAGAATTTTTCTCCGGGAAAAAATTTTTTTTCCAGAAAAAAAACCCATTCCGAGCTTTCTCCCCCGCGTTGGCGGGGCATCTCCCCTCCGTTGGCGGGGCATGCTCCCCTCATATATTGCAAACAAGACACAATAAAGAGTACTTGAAACGTGGTGAAACGCAGCTTCAATAAATCATTAGGATAAATCCCACCCTTCTTTTTTTTCCAGTGTTTCCCAGCTTCTCACCTAACTCTGAAAATAGGTGAGATTTTGCGGTTTTGCGGGTTTTGGTAGAGGTGTGGCGAGCCCGGGCGCGCTTCGCGCGCCCGGGTCCCCACCTTATCTCAAGTTGGGGGCCTCCGGCGGAATGTGAGAATTTCTCGGAGTTCGGCACTTCATTGATATTTGCACCAGGCACGCGTGGTACACGAATTATCAGTAACCTCAGTACATTTACAAAATAAACGGCAGTCATGGCAGGCATTGCACCCAAGCGAAGCCACGGTACGCAACATTTCTAAAAATTGTTGACATAAATGTCACTGTCGTTGGAAGCAGGGATTACGCAGCTCCCCCAAAAATAAAAAAAGTACGTATGGATTTTCAACACGTACAATTCTAAGCAAAAACAATTAAAAACCGCGCGCGCTTCGCGCGCGCTCTCCCTGGCAAAGTTGGTTGAGAAGGGCTGTGAAAGTTCGAAGAACTGGAGAAATCATCAGTCATGGCACCCAAATGTTCCTGGCGAAGCCACGGTACGCAACATTTCTAAAAATTGCGCCTAAAATTGCCTATTATGTCAGGGGAAGGGTGTACTGCAATCTAGCGCCGCAGGCGCACGGTACGCTACTTTTTTTTCTTTCGCCATGCTGCATGCTCCATTTCCGGTAAAATAGAAAATTGTCTCCTACAAATAGAATTCTGTAGGGGGTAGGTGAGAGGTGGGGGCGGAGCCCCACTCCTCACCTACCCCACCCCAGCCCCAATTCAAAACCCAAATTACCTACGTATGGACACGTATGGACACGTATGGATTCCACCTTTTCAAAAACAATTCACGTATGGATTTCCATACGTTCCACACGTGGAGCGTAATCCCTGAAGTTGGAAGATTGGGGGGTCAGCTTGTTTTTGTGCCAAAAATTTTTCAGCACTGCTGACCAGGGACATTGGGAACATAGGGATTTTTGCGGTGCAAAAAAAAAAAAAACAAACAAACAAATGGCGCCGCAGGCGAAAAAAATTTAGGGTACGGTGTAAAAAATCTATCTTTTTACACCACATAGTCACACACCGAACCCTTTTTTGCGGAGCAAAAAAGGGAAAATGGCGCCGCAGGCAAAAAAAAATTGATGTACAGCCTGGATGGTGCGGTCAGCAACCCATTTTCATGGTACTCCCGTGGTTCAACCATGATTTTTTCCCCCCGGGCCCCCCCGCCACACTGGGCCACGGGAAAAATTTTTTTCCCGAAATTTTTTCAAAACTCGGATCCAGAAATCAGGGAAAAAAAAAAACGGGAAAAAAGTATGAAAAACCCCGGAAAAAAGTGGGATCCAGAATCCAGATTAGGAAATAGCCTGGACAGTGACCCAGGCACTCCGCTAGGTACTAAAGTTCTGTTGATTGTCAACAGAACTTTTTGAAAATGGGGAAAAAAAGAAAAAAAAAAAAAGTTCTGCTAAGTGGTTCAGACCCGTTCTACCTGTCAAAAAAGCTCAGGAGAAGAAGATATGGAGAGGTGAGTGCTCAAACGTCCCAAAAAAGTCAAAATCGGGCGTTGGTAAAAAAAAAAGTTGCGCACCGTGCGCCTGCGGCGCAAGCATGTACCCCACCAACGTGGACCATCAACAGAATATTTTCAAAATCGGAAATCCTAGCGGAGAGCCTGCAGTGACCACAAAAAAAAAAAAAAAAAACTTATAAAAATAAATGTGAAGGAAAAAGGCAAAATAATAATAATAATAATACAGCAAACCACTATGCAACTATGTGGCCGGAGTTCTTCCTACTCTCTCACACTCTTTTCTTTTTTTTTTTGAACAAATTTTGTAACGTTTTTTTTTCCCCCTCACCTTGCTCACCCCTATTTGATCGACTTCAACTTGTTGTAGTCCTCAGGGGTAAGGGACTTGGGGATACGGTATTTGTCGCCTGCCTCCTTCACAATGCGGGCCTTCCATGCGTCATCGAAACCGGTTTCCTTGATGTTAGGGACAGCCTTGTTCTGTCCCTTGGGGGTTTCGTATGTGATGTCGGAATAGTCGTGGAAGCGTGCAAACGTCTCGCCGTAGAAGGCAAGCCATCTGTCGACGAGAGCATCGCCCTCGCGGACGGTGTGCTCTGTGACGGTGGTGATGGCCTCCTCGTGGCGTCCCTCCTTCAGGAGCGCAGCAACCTTGATGTCGGTCTCGTTCAGGATGCGGTGGAAGTCTGCCTCCACCTGCACAATGCGTGCCTGCACGAAGGGGAAGACCGGCTCCCACATCGCATACGCAAGGCTCGCCACCATGTTGTAGGCCCAGTGCGCAGAGCGGAACACAAAGGTGGTGGCAGTGCCAGACTTCCCCTCCCCCTCCACCCAGGTCTCCGGAACGCCGCGGGAGTTCGCGTATGCAGGGAAGTGCGGCCCCGTGCTGGTGTCGTCGACGGCGAACCAGATGACCGCGGCAGTCTCCTTCGGCATGTACGACCCTCTGCTGTGTGCGACGAAGTTCCACCCGGTCTGCTGCACACCGATAGTACGCTCGTTGAGGTAGGAGTCGCCACCGTACTTCCAGGTGAGGGGGCGGGCACGCATGCGGGCGTGGAAGGCGCCTGCACCGACGTCGTTCGATTCGTCGAACCAGGTGCCGTCGAAGTGTGTGCGCATATGCCACATGGTGTCGTTCACGGACTGCTTCGTCTTCGGTGTGACAAACAGCGGCATGCGGTTCGTGAGGTTGTACCCCTGCGCATAGTCGAGGTAGCGCGCTGCGAAGCCGTTCTCGTTGCTCACTGCGGAGAGGTAGCTGTAGGCACGTGCCTCGCCGAGACGTGCACCAGAGAAGGTGACCGGGTCGTAGGTGTCGGAGAACGAGAAGTCGCTCTCCTTCGCGGTGCTCGGGTACAGCCCCTTCTTGACTGCGAAGGAGACGACGTCCGAGGACCACATCGTGTCCGTTGTGTCGGTCCAGTCCCAGGTGCGGATACGCGCCTGGTTGGCGTGCGCGGTGACCATCCCCTCGGGGACCTTGCGGGCAACCCACACGGCACCCACCTCACCAGGTCCCTTGCCGATGAAGTCGAGGAGCCAGACCTCTTCGGTGTCCGCAAGCGAGAAGGTTTCCCCCGTCGAGTAGTAGCCGTGTGTGTTGGTGATCTCGGCCATCTTGCGGATCGCCTCGCGCGCGGTCTTGGCAACACCGAGGGTGTTCCAGATCAGCGTGCCGTAGTCCATCTTTGCTCCGGGCTGGGTCGAAAGCGACTCAAGCCCTCCAAAGGTTGTCTCGCCGATGGTCAGCCCATGCTCGTTCATGTTCCCCACCACGTTGTACTGCGAAGCAGGGTACGGGATCTCCCCAAGGTACGTGCCGGAGTCCCAGTCCCACACCTTCTGCATCTCTCCCTCAGAGTAGTTCCTGTCGGGGAAGTGACGCAGGTTTCCGAACAGCGTCTCGTCGTCTGCGGCGTATGCAATATGCGGTGCACCGTCCGTGCTGGCAGTCTTGGTCACAAGAATGTTCGAACACCCATGGGCCACAGCCAGGGCGCCGATAAACGCAATGTAACGCATTTTTTTTCTTTTCCCTGGAAAAAAGAGTGTAGAGGGAGGGAGGGAGGGAGGAATGACAAATGAGAAAAATTTTGGAGAGGGCGTTTTTTTTTTTTTGGGGCAAAACAAAATTCTCCTTTTTTTGGAAAAAGAAAGGAGGAAAATGGGCAAAAAAAAAAAATCAGTTCGGTTGGTCCTTGAGTCGTGCCATTGTTGCAAAGAATCGGTTTCGCAGACGTGATGTGTCTGTCGTATCATAGCAGGACCTTGCGTCGGTCAATGTTGGCACTGATAGAGCGTAGTTCCGCGCCACGAGGCTGTCTTGCCCGGTCCTCTTCCTGCGTGAAGAAGGGCTGAGGTGCTTTACTGCACCTTCACGCAGGTAGTTCCGATAGGGGGTAGCTCCACACGGCGAGGACAGCACACCACCACTAACATTCTCAGGACTGCCCGACCGGGCCTGCCTTCCACGCGCCACTGCGCGCCTTGCGTACACATTCCCGGCCAACTCCTTTCTCCGCTCGACTGCCTCCCGCGGTGGTGAATGCACCCCACCCCGATAACACGGCGCACCCCCATAGTACCTATACACCGCAGTATACGGAACGTACTCTGTCTGCCCCACTGCGGCAGCCTCTGCCGCAAGATCCGGCGCTTTGCACATCTCCGGCGGGGTTTTGCAACGCCCTGGAAGCGTGCGGCGGTCGTGCCGTGCCTTTGCTACTGCGGAGGCTACCTGCGGGATATAATTCTGTTTTGTGAAATACCGAGCTTTAGTGCGATATGCTTTACAGTTCAAACGCGAAGGAACAATCACCTCATTTACATCAGAATCACCGATCTCCGAAGGTTCCACGATCTCAACGAAGGAAACTCTGCTCTCTCTACTGCGAGACGAAAGGGGGTTTCCCTGGGGTTCAAATGATGGCTCCGCCCGATCCGTCTCTGTGGTGGGGGAGAGAATGATGCTTGGAGCAGGTCCGCCGAAGGCGGCGAAATTATCTAAAGGGGGTGGGTCGCGGTCCTCCTCACCTAGGCATGGGGTGTGCAGGGTGTCGTCTTGCGTTGTGTTGGGGGTTGCAGGGTCGGATGCAGAGACAGCTTCGTCAGCGCTCTCCTGGATCTCTTCGATGTGGACCTCCTGGGGGGAGATGTCCGGTTCGTGGTCGGCGAGGGTAGTGGTGGGGCGGCGGAGAAGACTGGCTTCTAGGGCTTTGCGGCGCGATGTGATTTCATTCCAGTTGGCGTCGTCGTCGAAGAAGGAGGACCGTCGAGGGAGGGGGAGGCCAGGTGCTGCGCGGAAGCCGCCGGGGATTGGGCCAACGCCGAAGGCTTCGTCGGGGAAGATCGTGGCGCAGTCGCCGGCGGCTTTCATTGCAGCAAGCTTGCAGTGGCGTCGCTGGCTGACCCGCATGCGTACAAGGTGTCGGGATAAAACGTGAAGCGTAGTTCGCACCTCTGCGTCGCGTTGACTGTCCGACCGTGCACTCCGCTCAGAATGTCTGAACCCACACCCATCCACCGCATCTAATATCCTATCGTTAAACTGTTTTCGCAGTCCTCGCAATGCAAATTCTCGTAGGTAAGAGGGTGATAGATCGGCAGTGGTTGGTGCCTTAGGGGGAAAGCAGTCGCACGTCATTTTTACCTTGCGTAAATTTGTGAGGCGGAGGTCCGCAGAGAAGAGAACCCGCCGTGCTGCGAGAAGGTCGAATTTCACTGCAGTTCCGGTGGCAGCATCGGTGGCAACCTTGCTGGCGTCCCAGACCAGCCATTCTTCTCTGTACTTTTTCCGTGCAGTGTTGTGAAAAAAGGTGATGACGGCGCGTTTTTTTTCCTCAGAGAGCGCGAAGACGTCTTTGAGCGGGTTGGTTGCGTGGACACGGCAGTGTAAGGTACGTTCCTCAGCCTCCCAGAGGCGGAGGAGGTGGGTCTGTTCTGCGGTGGTCTTTCGGAGATACCGTCGCCACAGTCGTTGTACGGCGCAAATACTGTTACGGAGACGGCGAAGCTTCAGGAGTGTTGCTTGAATTGAATATTTGAGACCTACCTGGAGAAACCATTTGATCGCATGAGAGCAAGAGTTCAGCACGTCTTCGCCATACATCGTACGCAGGCGCGACGGTGCCGTCGGGTCGAAGAACCGCCCCAGCCGTACAATACGGGACACCACCTTTTCCATTGCCTTTCGGCAGTTCCTATCCTCAGTCGGATCGGATCGGCCATTCTCCTCTTGTAACTCTGCAAAGATCTTCTTCACACGCCATTCCTTCATTGGGTTTCCCTTCAGAACAAAAGAGAAAGAATAAGAAGAAGAGAAATACAACGAATATTATGGTGTGGCCGACGACCCCAGAATAGCACAACAATAGCACCCCCCTTTCAGCCACACCAAATATTCAAGCAAAATGCAATATACAATGTGAAGCCAAAAAGTAAGGAAGGAAAGGGGGAAAAGCTCGCATTGTGCTTTTTTTTTTGAAAACTTGGTGTATTATTTTTCTGTGGTTTGAAAGATGAGGAGGTGAAAGATGGGTAGGATTTATTATTTTTGCAGAAGGGGTCACAGGATTGGGGGCGTTCCCATGGGTCTGGTAACCTTTTTTTTTTTTTTTTTTTTTTTTTTTTGAAAAAGTTGGAGTAGTGTAGTTGCCTCGGTTGTGTTGTAGTTGTGCAATCTCCACTGTTTTTTATCTTTCACAAAAGTGGTGCTCCGGGAGGGGTCGATATTGACACGTCGCTGACAGGTCGTTGACCGATTTCCGAAAGCACCAAAAAGTATTTTAGAATTCATAAAAAAATTCACAAACGTTCACGGAAATTCACGTCTGGTATTATGTACTTTCATTAATAAAAAGTTGCATCCGTGAGCACGTCGCCAGACCCCATGGGAATACCCTAAAGATAAGGATTTAGTGAAGGTTTTGGTGAAAAAGATGAAAAAAGACGGAGGTTTGGGGTAATATTTCTTTTTTGTTTTTTTTCTTTCGTTTCCCTGGGTTCTATTTTCCCGCCCGCCCCCCCCACACACTACTGTCGATACCCCCACCCACCCCCCCCCCCGACGTTAGGCTAACAATAAGCAGAAAAGAAAGAAAAAAATTATAAGATGAACCAAAGCCTCTCTCTGTGCTTAGTCACCTTGATCACAGTCACACAAAATATGGATGAATGTGGGTATGTCTCTCCCTCTCTCTCTGTCGTGTTTAGGACACATTTCACACAACACATTCTGCAATGCGTGAGGCTCTTTCGCCAGGAATTTAAAGAGCACTGAACACATTTTTTTTTTTGGAACATATTTCCGTATTGAAGAATTACCACCCGATTTTGGCCCGGTAGCAACTTCCGCCAAACACCGCCAAGAAAAAAACTGACATCACAGGCAGACATTTATTTTAAAAAATAAAATAAAAAGGGGGTGGGCAATCTAAATCCCTTATTCCCTACATCACATCACACGACACCAGAACAGTTAGACAACCATAAACTCATACAGTTGCTTCTCACCACAATTGCCCTTTCGTTATCACGACAGGGTCACCCTCTCTCAGCGAGGCCCTTACACCCCAGGCTTTGCTTTGCGACCCTACTTCTTCGCGTACACCCACCACTAATTCGCGGGTTGGTGTAATGGGTTTTGTGATGGTCCAGGATTTTGTGCTGCCCTGGTTTCTGCCGTTGAGAAAGGTGTGTAGGTAGGTCCTCTGGCAGCATTACCCACAGGATGCGGTGTGTGCCCAAAAAAGGAACCGGTTGAGGCAGTGCTGCTTCAGTGGGGGAAGTATTTTCGTACAAGGCTCTGAACCCGTTGTTTGAACGCCTGTGTTGTGATCCGAGTGTTGATGGTGTAGAACGGGTTCAGCAAGACCTTCAGGTACAGTTCGTTAACCTCTGCAAAGAAGTTGCGCGCGTTGTCTGGTATTTCCCTGTCCTGCATCAAGAGGAAACGGATGTACCTGAAAAAGAAAAATAATGAGAATTTGAGCAGTCGAGAAAAATATATAAACCCCTGTAGGGGTGAAATAAACACAAGATTGTTATGGTGTGTTGGGGTTGGAAACAGATTGCGCTCCTCTAAAGGAAAAGTCGAAACGCAAGAGAATTGGGAATGGAAGGGGGGGTTTGAAAGTTTGTTTTGTTTTGGTTTTGTTTTTTGTTTTTGCTACTCTGTTTGTTTTGTATTGTATTTCATTGTAGTACTTTGTAAGTTGAGAGGTAGGTGCACTTCTTTGTTGAATTAGGGGCAGAATGGAAGGGGGGGGCAGTGTTGGCACGGCTTAGTTCAGGGTGTTTAAAACAGGTCTAAACTTTTGGGTGCTGTATGAACCCCATACTGGGGATTTTTTTTTTTTTTTGTGATTTGTGATAGCAGCAAATCATGGTATCATGGCGATCCTTTCGCCGCAATTCAATAATTCACTGCCCGATGAGGGAATTTGGAGTTTTGCATACCCGGGGGTGATGTGCGCAGATATGTGATAGTCCTTGAATTGGTCCGCGTTTTTTAGGTAACTGAAGGGGGGGTTGTTGTTTGAGAAGAAATGTGAGCTTGAAGTACAAAGTGAAGTTAATAATTATAATGAATAAATGAAACAAAACCAAAAAAAAAAGGAAGAATCGTGATGCAGGCACCTCCGACTGACCCACGCACGATGCCAGCCATCCGGATGAAATCGTAAGTACCCTGCGGCCAATAACAGAAGGTGTATAATACAAAAGCCCTCTCATAAACAGTGCACCTTCGTGTGTGATCCAGAACGGGGTGTTGAATGAAAGTTGTTGTTTTTGCTTTGTGCTCTTTTTGTTTTGGTGGTCTTTAAAGATGTCCAGAACGGGGTGGACCCGTAATTTCGCTTTCACGTGCATACATTTCGAGGCTAATAAAAGAAATTGTACTTGAAATACAAAGCCCCCTAATGACTCTGAAGCAGAAAGATGAACATGCCTCACGGCACAGACACATATTTTTTCCACAAAGTGTTATCGAGGTTCGTGCTCCTGTTACAGAGGAGCTTCCTTCCTCACAACGGAGGTTGTGAGGGATAATGCCATTTCCCCATTTTTTCCCATCATCACTGTGGGAACCAAATGTACACTCCTTGACATTTAGTATTAAACTACACGGTGGAGCCCGCCCAAAATGGGGAATCCTTTTCGGCGGACTCTTTAGGGCCGCTTAAAGATTTCCCCCATTTTTGGGCGGACTCCACCGTGTACCTGATTGAACAGGCTGATTAAAGAAATAAAATAAAAACACATACAAATTGTTTGTTGTCCACATCAACTCATCAATGTTATCTAAGGCAGCGTGTATTATGAAATGCTTCAGTTGCGAGCGGTCCTCGCGCGTGGTGTCCGAGTTGCATTCAAGCTCGAAGATGGGTGCGTCCCCGGCACCTACCATAATAAAGAATGTGTACACCATGGCAACGGTGTTTCAAAGGGCAGGTTTTTGAGTAATTCCTCAACGTGGAAAAATACTCAGTGTGTATGCGTGCAGGATGTGCCTGCAGTGTGCATCTGTGTATTTTGGTGATTTTGGGGGGTGTTGGAAGGGGAAGGGGAAGGGAAGGGAAGGGATGTTGGTTATTTGTATCTTGTTTTGGGCAAGTTCCACCTGATTTTTACCCCGCGTATAGGCCCGTACAGGCCCGTATAGGCCAAACCCCACCCATTTACCAGCCTTTACGCGCTTTTACGCGCTATACGCGCCTATACGCGGGGTAAAAATCAGGTGGAAGTTATGCAGAAAAAGAGAAAAAAAAAACTATATTTTCATTCTACACCTTCTGGTTTCACAATTGCAAAAGGATGCCAAAAATAATAATTCCACTCGAGGTTCCCAAAACGGGAAAGCCAAAAAAAAAAAAAATCGTCTTGTTGTGGGCATGTTTGTTTGTTCACGCCTACCCCTCCTTCCCCCCCACTCCCCCTCCCAAACCCCATCCCGGCTACGCTGTGTCCAGATGAGTTTTAATCTTCCGCAGTCCGTTGAGCATGACGTCTACTGCTGCTGGTTCCATGACAAAGCTCAACCGCTCCACCTTTGCCTCCTCGTCCACCCGTGTCGGGGGTTTTTCTACGTCCATATCTACCACAACGTTCTGCCCTGCGTTCATCACAGTGCACTCAGGGGAACCAACCATTTTGGGAAGCGAGATCGAACTCATCGCGTTGTGTCTATTTGTGTATGTCTGAAAAAAGAAAACGTAAACTATAGTTGATATAAAGTTGTATTGGGGTAGTACATCTGAAGGACCTTACATTTTATTTTTTGGGGTGCAAAAATAACACTGAAAAACCAGAAAAAAAAACACAAAAAATTTGAGATGACATTGAGATACAGAACATTTCAATTGCAACAAAATAAAGAGTAGTTGGTGCTCAAACACATCTCAGTCGATCTTATGCAAAAGGTTGGGGGACGTGGGTGTTCCGTACCGTAAGAGAACGAAGGCGGTTCACAACCGCTCGGCGAATCACGCGACCTCTTTATACCTCAGCCTTTTTAACGGCCAAAAAAAAAAATGCAGTTGAGATTGGGCTACGTTTTTTTTTCTTTTCTTTTCCTTTCTTTCAAAGTTAGTCCAGCGGAAACCCTGGACAAATCGCCTAAAATTTAGGCCCCACCTTGGTACTAAAAAACACAAAGCTTCTTCATCAAACACCCCCCTTACCCATCCCCCGCCCTCTCCTTCGGAGATCTCATTCCCATTCCCCAAAATCCCGTTTTTTCTTCGATCCCCAATTTGATCCTCTTCCAAGGATGTTTATTTTTTCGTCACCGGAGAGAAGAGGTTGTGGAGGCAGTGTCAAAGTCAAGAAGCTTGGCAAGGGTGTCGCCTTGCGTTGTCCCTGTGTCGGTGTGGTGCTCAAAGCGGCAGTCTTGGGCAAGCACGCAGGTTCCTTTTGCAAAGTAGATGCAGGGCCGTGCAACCTTCGGACGACTGCGACGGCTTTGAGATAGCGACGGCGCAGGCAGGCTTGCCTGCAAAACCTCGCTTGCCACAGCGCGTGGGTCTGCTGTCTGCCAGGTGCTTGAAATATCTGCAAAGTGCTGTCGTGCAGTTCCCGCCCCACGCCCCCCTTGCGCAGCAAACCCCTCCAACGTCATCACCCTAGGCACCGGAACCGGCGGCTGCAGCGGAAGTGGCGCTGGAGACGGCGACGTCTCCCGCACCTCATCACGTTGCCCCCACACCGACGTCACTGAGACGGCACGCTCCCTTTCCCCCCTTTCCCCCCTTTCTATCCTCTCCCCCCGCCGCCGAGAGACAGGAACCGAGACCGGGACACGGAGAACCTCTGTACCAAAAGGCAGTGGCGGCGCCCAGGCACTCAAATCCCGCTCGGATCGGCGCGATCCTGAACGTATAGAGTGGACCGAACCGGAGCGTGACCGTGTCCCGAGACTGCACACTGAACGCCGTGTTGAGGTATAGCTACTGGTGTCGTGTGGTCTCTGGCGTGGTGTGGTGCTACGCAGTACGTCGTAGGGCACGGAACGCTCGCGATCTGTTCGGTAAGAGGTACGTGGTGTGGTATGCTGTGTGTAGCCTGCGTGGCGTGGGCTGGATGAGATAGATGAAGCTGTCGCATGACCCTGTGTCGCCGGCACCCCAGACACTGCACGCCAGTCACGCTCCGACTGTATCGTCGGGGCCATGCGGCTGTACGGGTCAGACGCAGAAGCACCCCCCACACCTCGCCAAGTCGCAGGGTCCGTGAAGTCCGGCACACCATCCTGCGAAACACTACTCCGACGAGAGGAGCCTCGTCGCCGTGCAATGTCAACCATGGCAAAAGGAGGACAAAGAAGAGAACAAAAAAACACAAAACAACAATAATAATGAGAGATGGGGGGTCAGAGAGGGAAAAGCTGAAACAGCAGTAACGTTGTCAAGATAAAGAAAAGTCGGTCAAGTGTACTAATCTACGGCATTCGTAGGAAGGTACATTGTGTCGGTGTGTAGTATTGCGCTGTGAAAATGAGGTTCGATCAAAAGAGTTGTGGGAGGATCGGCGGTCCATAAAACGGAATAATAGAAGCACACACTTTTCATTCTCATCCTGCATTTCGCAAAAAAGAAAAAAAAGATCACAAAAATAACCAGTACTATATCTCGAGCGGAGGGAATTAGGAATTAGTAACAAATCTCTGAGCGATCTGATTTAGTAATAACTGGATTTTTGGCCCAATCTTTCCAATGCCGAAAAAATCTTACACTTTGGCGTATTTTCGCGAAATGGTCATTTTTGGTGGAACCCCCCCTGCGCGTTAGGGGGCCTTAGGGAGGGTAACCCGGGGGGTAAGTGGGGGGGCAGCAACAGTAAAAATTTAGTTTTGCGAATCCTAAACACTTTCTGCTGGCTCGTGTGGTTGATGAGCGAGATCTTCCGGCACAAAACGGAATCGTAAAGGATCTTATCCTAGATAAAACCTCTGAGCGGTCACAGAAGGCAACGTTGTACACCGCTTTTTGCGTTGTTTTTGCCCACAAAAGGGCCTACAAACGGTTCTAACACACCAGAATCGCGTTTCCCAGCCCACATGGCCATGTATGGGCCCAAAAAACCACCCAAAAAGGCGAAAATCCCGGTTTTTGGTGAAAATCGCCTGTTTTGCCTGTAGAATCCTTAAGGAACGCACGGTTCCTAAGGCAAAATACACGTAAACTCGCTACACGAAATTAGGAATTAAAAACAAATCTCTGAGCGATCTGATTTAGTACGAACTCGATTTTTGGCCCAATCTTTCCAATGCCGAAAAAATCTTGCACTTTGGCGCATTTTCGCGAAATGGTCATTTTTGGTGTAACCCCCCCAGCGCGTTAGAGGGGCGTTAGGGTAGGTAGGGTGGGGGGGTGGGGAGGCAGCAACAGTAAAAACCTAAACACCAGTGTTTAGGAACCTAAACACCAGTGTTTAGGAATTGCCCTCAAATTGCCCGGAATGCCGCGCATGGGGCAATTTGAACCGTTTTGAGACCGATTTTCGCGTCCAAAAAAATTTTTTTCGGAGGGTCCCTTCGAAATTTCGGCGGGAGGGTACGGAAAGCCACAGGGAGGGGTACAAACAACGCATCGTAAACAACGCATCGAAAACAACGCGTCGAAAACAACGCGTCGATAACAACGCGTCGATAACAACGCGTCGAAAACAACTCGTCGATAACATCGCATCGAAAACAACGCATCGAAAACAACTCATCGAAAACAACGCGTCGATAACAACGCGTCGATAACCACGCGTCGATAACATCGCGTCGATAACAACGCGTCGATAACAACGCGTCGATAACAACGCATCGATAACAACGCGTCGAAAACAACGCGTCGATATCATCGCGTCGACAACAACGCGTCGATAGCAACGCGTCGAAAACAACGCGTCGATAACAACGCGTCGAAAACAACGCGTCGATAACAACGCGTCGAAAACAACGCGTCGATAACAACGCGTCGATAACAACGCGTCGATAACATCGCGTCGATAACAACGCATCGAAAACAACGCGTCGAAAACAACGCGTCGAAAACAACGCGTCGATAACAACGCGTCGAAAACAACGCGTCGATAACAACGCGTCGATAACAACGCGTCGATAACAACGCATCGATAACAACGCGTCGAAAACAACGCGTCGATATCATCGCGTCGACAACAACGCGTCGATAGCAACGCGTCGAAAACAACGCGTCGATAACAACGCGTCGAAAACAACGCGTCGAAAACAACGCAGCGAAAACAACGCGTCGATAACAACGCGTCGATAACCACGCGTCGATAACAACGCGTCGATAACAACGCATCGAAAACAACGCGTCGATAACAACGCGTCGATAACAACGCGTCGAAAACAACGCGTCGATAACAACGCGTCGAAAACAACGCGTCGATAACAACGCGTCGATAACAACGCGTCGATAACATCGCGTCGATAACAACGCATCGAAAACAACGCGTCGAAAACAACGCGTCGATAACAACGCGTCGATAACAACGCGTCGATAACAACGCATCGAAAACAACGCATCGAAAACAACGCGTCGATAACAACGCATCGAAAACAACGCGTCGAAAACAACGCGTCGATAACAACGCGTCGATAACAACGCATCGAAAACAACGCGTCGATAACAACGCATCGAAAACAACGCGTCGATAACAACGCGTCGATAACAACGCATCGAAAACAACGCGTCGAAAACAACGCGTCGATAACAACGCATCGAAAACATCGCGTCGATAACAACGCATCGAAAACAACGCGTCGAAAACAACGCATCGTAAACAACGCGTCGAAAACAACGCGTCGATAACATCGCATCGAAAACAACGCGTCGATAACAACGCGTCGATAACAACGCGTCGAAAACAACGCGTCGACAACAACGCGTCGATAACAACGCATCGAAAACAACGCGTCGAAAACAACGCGTCGATAACAACGCATCGAAAACAACGCGTCGATAACAACGCGTCGATAACATCGCATCGAAAACAACGAGTCGATAACAACGCGTCGAAAACAACGTGTCGATAACAACGCATCCAAAACAACGCGTCGATAACAACGCATCGAAAACAACGCGTCGACAACAACGCGTCGATAACAACGCGTCGAAAACAACGCGTCGATAACAACGCGTCGATAACAACGCGTCGATTAGTTATTTTTGGCAATCCTTAACACTCCTGGCTGGTGTGGTTGATAAACGCAACCGAACACAACGAAACGGATCCGCTCTATACGTTACGATCCGTATGCAACCAAAGCATGCAACGCAACGCAACCGATGCGTACGTTACGATCTGTATGCAACGCACGCAACGCAACCGATGTGTACGTAACGATCAGAACGCAACGAACGCAACGCAACCGATGTGTACGTAGCGATCTGTCTGCAACGAACGCAACGCATGCAACGCAACGCAACCGATGTGTACGTAGCGATCTGTCTGCAACGAACGCAACGCATGCAACGCAAGGCTCTGATGAGGCCCAGGCCTCCCGGCCGGGAGGCCCGGCCTCCCAGGCCTCCCGGCCTCCCAAAAAAAAATTTGAGTTGACGGTCTTGAAAACACTTCGCTGGCTGGTGTGTCAACCGGTCTGTGTATGGTTTGCACGTGACGCTGTACAAGGCTCTGATGAGGCCCAGGCCTCCCGGCCGGGAGGCCCGGCCTCCCAGGCCTCCCGGCCTCCCAAAAAAAATTTTTTTTTTTCGACATCACAAAATTTTTCACCAAAAAAAAAAAAAAATTTTTTTTTTGGGAGTGGGCGATTTCGGAAAAAAAAATCCAAAAAAAAAAATCCAAAAAAAACCATCACAGACGGTCCAGTAGCGACGTAAGCAAAATCCATATTTTTTTGCCGAATTTTGCTAAGTACCCGAAAATTTTTCCTAAGGAAAAAAAAAAAAAAAGTTCCGCAGATGTCACCGGAAAAAAAAATTTTTTTTTGGGAGGCCGGGAGGCCTGGGAGGCCGGGCCTCCCGGCCGGGAGGCCTGGGCCTCATCAGAGCCTTGCGCTGTACGTATACGATACACACAACGCTATGCATAAGCGATACACGGTTCGTGTGCACCTAAAGCATGCTACGGGTTTAACGCCATCGCGTTAACGCCACACCTGCGCCGCTGTGACACTTCGCTGGCTCGTGTGGTTGTGATAAAGGAACGGTCTACACATGCGTTACACACAACGGTCTTCGTATACGATACACACAACGCTATGCATATGCGATACACGCGTTAACCGTATCGTGTGGTTACCAAACGCAGCCCACCTACGGTGGGCTGCTGCAACTCGTGCCGTGTGTGGCCCATGCATGGTTCTCACAGCTCGCTGGCACGTTTCCCAAGCCGGAAACCCGGTTACCTGCCTGAAAAACCGGGTTTTTGGCCAAAACGCCTGTTTTGCCTGTAGAACCCTGCAGAACCCTTAAGATACACGTGTATAAAAGGGGTACTCGTGACACCCTGGTGTCAGGGTCTCTAACGGCTCCCAGCTCAAACTGAGTTATACACGCCCCAAAAAGTGCCCGATCTTTCCAAAGAAACAGTTTTTTCAGCTGGGCGAAGCTTCTACACCCTCTAAAAAAAACCGGTTTTTGGTCGGATCCAGCAGGGGGGGGGGGGGGAGACTGAAGGGTGGCCGGAACAGCAACCTTTAAAAACTAGAAAACACAAGTGTTTTCTAGAATTTTTTTTTTCGACATCACAAAATTTTTCACCAAAAAAAAAAAAATAGCTATTTCCCTCCCTCCCGCCAGAGCCCGAGGGCGCCCTTGAGGGAGGTCAGGGCA